>OY756429.1:17818223-18475041 GCA_963576905.1 Mystacides longicornis | reverse complement strand
GACAGGGCTGCGTACTGGCTCCTTTTATATTCATAATTGTCATGGACTTCCTGTTGAGAAAGTCCATGCAAGGAGCAAGAGGTATACCGATAACACAGAGAGATGGTCTAATGGGCGAACTGTGCGATCTGGAGTACGCGGACGACCTAGCGTTGTTCAGTACGACAGTGGAGGAATTACAGCGCAGTGTTTCAAGACTCTGCGACGAAACAGCACGCCTAGGCCTTCGAGTCAATGCCAGTAAAACGGAGCTCATGGCAAATAATGCCTGCCCCGATAAACAGCTACCGATAACCATCGATGGTCACCAGGTCTCCCGGGTGGATAAATTTAAGTACCTGGGAGCAACCATTACCACCACTGGTGACCTCGGGGCTGAGCTCCCGATACGTATCGGTATGGCAAGTGGCGCCTTCAACAACATGACCAAGATATGGAAGGCATCGGCGTTTAGTGTCGAGACGAAATGTAAACTGTTTGATGCGTGTGTGTTGCCCATTCTCCTGTATGGGTGTGAGTCCTGGCACCTGACTCTGGCCCAGGCACAAAAAGTATCTGCATTCGAAACGAAGTGCCTCAGGAGAATTTTGGGTATAAGATGGTACCACCGCATCACGAACGACGCTATACGCCGACGCACCCAGCGTGAGCCCGTCACCTCTACTATTATGTGGAGGAGATGGACTTGGCTGGGACATGTGTTAAGGATGCCGAATGACAGTTGGCCGAGGAGAGCGCTGTTTTTCCTCCCATCAGGGTCCCGGAGACGAGGAAGACCCTCTCATACTGTGTTCCGCTCCTTCGAGGCAGAGCTGAGGAATCTGGACATGGTGTGGGAGGAGGTCATTAACGTTGCGCAGGATCGAGCGCAATGGAGAGCTCTTGTTGCCTCCCTATGCCCCTAAGTGGGGTCTAAAGGGAGTTTGGATTTGGATTGGTTTAGGTCTAACGTCCTGCTCTATACCATCCCCTTGTGGTCCGTCGTGTAATCTTTTGCAATCATATCATTTAACTGAAGACCGTTGTAACATGAGATTTACATGGTGTGCAATATATGTTCAACATTTTAAACAATTTAGATAGATACATATGTTTAAAGAGAGTTGCCCATGGGCAACCCTTTTCAGAGCCAACCTGAGTACACAGAGTACCCAAAACGTTTCGCATACGCTTCATATATTTCTCTCCGTGATCACCTCTTCACAGAAAAATATATACATATGTATATATTATGGGTTAGCTGGAAGAGATTCTTTGGGATAAGTCCGCCCTTTGACTCTTCGTGATGTGTAATAATTTTTTGGCAATAAAGTTTTATAGATGTTTCACAGGAGTATTAATGTTAATCTGTTCCTAAGAGGTTCAATACCTATTCTGAATTTACGAAACGTAATGCTAGTCAAATGACAAAACTTCTGTATGAAAAAGAGTATAGCCTAGCTGCAGAATACTTTTATAAGCTCTGCAGCCCATACAAAAGTTGTATTAATTTCTCATCAAAATAAGTGAATAATGTTCAGAATACTGCTGATCTGGTTCAAAATGGTTCAATTATTCGTCATCAGCCATTTTCAAAACAGGAACAAAATAAAAATAAACATTTTTTTAGTTCGAGTGATTGTTTGAATATGGAAGATTCTTAATATAGTAGTTATAAGTTATGTACAAATGAGACATATTTTTATTTTTAATCAAACAAAGTATAATATATAAATTAACAAAATTATAAAAAAAAATCAACAAACATTCAAAGTAACTTAAAATCTATTTGACATTTAAGTTTATGATGACAACAAAATGATTAGGAATAAGTCATCAGTACAAAATAGATGACAGCTGATGTGATATACATATCAGTCAAGTTCACTGACATCTAGGGATTGATGAAATAAGAATTGCCAAGCTTCAAAGAATTAACACAAGTTTTTTGCTAAAAACTGAAACTACAAATTCAATATTTGAGCAATTACTTTCCGGTAAAAAAGGGAGTGATGAGAAATGAAAGATCAATAAAATGTCTTTATAAAATTGAATTCAACAAACTATTTAGGACTGTAGAGGGTGTGTTTGCTTGTTGAAGTCATTGGAAATCCATATGTTCCAACTAGAAAGCATTTGATTCAAGCAATTGTTGTTTGAAATTTGTTGTAACTAAAGATAGCCTCTAAAACATCAAGTAGGCGCCGAATATTATGATCACGAGTTGATTGACATTAAAAGAATAACTGCTTTATTGATAAACTCAGATCAGTGGAAAAAATAACTCAGCGATAGAAAATCATGGGATCAAGAGTCGTTGAGGTAGATTTACCCATATAGCTTGATTGTGAGCTGATGTCTATAGATTTTGACCTGCCTTGTTGGATTTTATGTCACCTGACGATTGTTTCCAGTATACAAGAACGCTAATTGTAATATAGACACTGTATTTAAGTTTTTTCCCTTCCATTTATGTACTCCCTTGGTATTTTGGTTTATTGTATTATGGTTTATCATTTTAATCATAGAAAATTTAAAGAAATAAAGCAAATAAATGCATTCCCGTTAATCATTCGAGCGCTTACAACCGTGATGCGCAAACTAAATTTTTAATAAAGATAATGACTTTTTGAAGAAAAAAACAAAATGCTTTTTAAGTAGGTTCAAAGATGAAATTCAGTATAATAAAAATTTATGAATTAAAGGTGTGGTATGATGTAATGTAACTTTTTATTTTCTGAAATAAAAATCAGCTATATTTTGATAGAAAATTAATTATTAAAAAATAAGGTACCTTTTCCAACTAGAAATCATTAAAATCTGATATAGTGCATCTTGGTTGTAATCACTCGCGTTGCCTGGCTACTATTTTGTTTGTTTACAAAATTTTGTGCGTATGTCATTTTCATATATAAAAGACGCTGATCAAATATGTTTTTATAAATAAAGTAAAAATTGATCGGCGTATCGGAAGTGATTGTGTAATCAACGAATATTTTATAAATAAGACTGTAAGAGTCTGAGTCCTAGTTCAAAATTTCAAACAATTTTAATGGGACAATAGAATCACATTTTCTGTTTATAGAATCAGTTGTTTGAAAATTATATTTTTATGATCGACATGAATTTCCTCATCATCTCAGCCACAAAATAACATATATGAATCACAAAAATATATAACTAGAAATCTTATAAATGTAAAGAAAGGCAAAAAAGAATGACAAAAATTTGTCTAATAAAATGAAAATGGAATGTAGGGTGACAAGTCTTGGCAAACTGCTTTATATTTTAAAAATTGACATGGAGGTCATCATCTAAACGTGAATGGATAATGCGGACAAAGAAGAAGAAACACTTGGTAAGATTTCATTGAAGTAGCAGTTGAGCAATTGAAATGTTGAGTTAAGTAGAATGTGGGTTAATGGGTTCAAAATCACTCGAGTCCGGGTGGAGGTCTATAATAAAATTAAAAAAAAAAATAGTAATGGATTCTATATTCATTTTAAATCTAATATGCTATGCCAGAGGTAGAGTGCCGTATTATATTTACATGAAGATGCGTAATTATCATGGTTTACCCTACAAAAAGAACGACCATGATTGTTGAGGCAGCTACCTACTAAATGCCAAGTTGAGTATGTAGTAAAATAAAAATGGAACAAATCACTCAATAAATATATGCATTTAATATTTAATTTCAAGAACTAGTATACAGAATCACATATTTTTCAATTAGCATCTTTCGTATAAATAATACCATATTTAATTTAGACAAAATAAAGAAATTTACTTAAGCAATTTAAAATATAATTTTGAAATATATTAATTTGGTGTCAGTAAACCTAAATATTACCAATTCTTAACATAAAGGTAAACTAAAAATCACATAGGTATCGATAATTGCACCATATCTTTTTAACCTTTTGACTGTGGTAATTGCCATACCAAAAACATTTCAATGTAACAAAAAATAATTTAATGCGTTATTAAGCGATACTTTAACACAATACTTCTAAGAAATCAAATATCAATCACTTTAAGCTTATTGTTATACAGAAACAGTTCTTTAATAGTTTGAAATATTAACACTAAAAACATTAATGTTTTTTACGAGTTAAAATTTGATTGATTGTTTGACTAGGTAACCAAAAATAGTCAAGTTTAAACAATATATCTTTTTGAAATAATTTGATAAGCATCAAGAAACATATAAGTAAACATTTTGAACAAAACAAAATTTAGCTAAAGGTTTTTGCTTTTCAACATACCTACTATTGAAATTATAAAAATAGCAAAGCAGAAAAATCAATATAACCAAGCGTTGGTCTATTTTAAGACAGTGAAAAGGTTAATCAGGGCCAATCTTCCGATGTGTCATGTATTGTATGCCATGTGAGTCCATCTCCAACTGGGAGATGTCCAGATGGTAAAATTACATACCAAAAAAATGATCTTTGTCCAACAAGACCCAAAAACAATTTCCAATTCTTTTTCCATCCAAAATCGTACGGGTTCCTATAAGCAGATCCCAATCTTTTAAGTTCTGATTGATTTATATGTGATTCTATACTCGTTTCACCTTTGGTGACAAGCTTTCCATGACATGTAGCCAATGCACCGACAGCGATAATTACAGCTAAATTAAGTACTGCCATGTATGTGACTAGACGTCTTTTTATAGAATCAGCAGCTATTTTTTGAGCGAATGTTATTACAGGTATTGGTAAATTATGTTCTCTTGGTAATACAATAGAATCATATTCATGCACCTTGTTAACGGGAATATAAACGCCAGAGTTGTTGACATGGACGGGATGTCCAATTACAGGAGCATCGTTATCTGATGGAATTGCAGTTGTATCTCCTACCCACAACACAACATAGCCAATATCTAAACCAGCTATTATCACAAATAGTGCACCTATCACAATATAAACCATGTAAAGATAGAAATATCTTCGATTGAAATGTCCAACACAATTATTCAGCCAAGGGCAATGGTGGTCCATACTTAAAATACATGTATTACACACTGAACAATGATGTGATCGAGGCGGTCTTGGAGAAATGCATTTTTTGCATATGCTGGCTGCCTCCACAATTTGATAGTCCTGTAAACGAAAAAATATTATGAAAAATATCATATTGCACCATGTAAAACAGTAATAGTTTAATTTCTCCATAACATTAATGGTATTCCAAGGCAGTATTTCAAATTAAAATTATTTCAACAGTCCCAGCGAAATTAAGTGAATATGAAAAAAAAACAATCTCTTTCAGAATTCATAATACTGAAAGGCAAGGTGTAAGGCGGCATGGTCGACCGAGAATCACATGGATCGAATTCATACATTCCATCCTCAAGGTAGGCTAGGTCAAAAGCAAGAGAAATAGGAGATGAGAGGAGAAATGGTACATCGGTGAAAGATGCAAAAGAAGTGTGCTTAGATAGAAGAGTGGAGGTTTGTTCTATCTGCCTACCTCTTAGGGAACGTTCAAGTATTACGTAACGCATTTTTTTAACATTATTGACCCCCCCCCCCCCGAGATGCACCGTAACGCTCTTTGTTACCCCTCTTCCCATTCTCTAAACGTTGCCTAACGCACATATTACAACTATGTATGCCTCAAATCACAATTATTAGGGGGCGTTCAAGTATTACGTAACGCAATTTGGGGGGGGGTCTTGCAAAACGTTACTGTGTGTTACGAGGGCGGGAGGGGGGGTTCGAACAACTCGTTACGTAACGGTATTTTTTCTTAAATAAAAAAAATTGGGAAATAAATCTTCCAAGTTGGGCAATCCTTTTCGTTTATGTTTTACGGGGAATCCCTCGATTGTACTGTACGTCATTTTTGTTTTTTTTCTCCGAAGTTGGGCACCCTTTTCGTTTATGTTTTACAGGAAGTCCCTCGATTGTACTGTACATCATTTTTTTTACTCCGAAGTTAGCAAAGGAACCCTTTTCGACAATGTTTTACGGGAAGTCCCTCGATTGTACCGTACGTCATTTTTATTTTGTTCTCCGATGTTAAAGCTTTTGGTGGAAACACGTAGAATGCCGAATCCGACCCCCGCCGACCGACGCAAAGAATGTTTCTATGCAGTTGAATGGGGATACGCACAGCAAAAGCAGAAACCTGCTTTCCGGCATGCCCATTTAAATACATTGAAACCATAGACAACATTCTTTGCGCCGGTCGGAATCGGCTTTCTATGTGTTTTCACCCTAAGCGTAAGAATTTTTCGCTCTGCGAAAAAAGGAACTTTTTTCGTTTAAGTCTTACGGGGAGTCCCTCGACTGCATTGTATGTAATTTTTATTTCGCCCTCCCAAAGCAAATCTTTTATTTTTTACGGGGAATCCCTCGACTGTATTATACTTACGTCATTTTTATTTTATTTTCGTTGTCAGCATTCGTTAGTGGTCAAAAGGGGGGATTTACATCATCAACTGTTTTCATCAACTGGACTTGCCAACGCAGCTATGCCAAAATTTGGAAAACAGCAAAAGAAAAAATAAAGATAAATTTATGGAACATATAAATAGTATTTTTTTTTCTCCGAAGTTAGCAAAGAAACCCATTGAAACCCTTTTATTTTTTACGAGAGTTCAGTAAAAAATAGTCTCTTGGGTGTTACGTAACATTTAGGGGGGGGGAGGGGGGTACAGAAAAACGTTACGGCGCATTACATGGGGGGGAGGGGGGGTAAAAAATCTTCAAAAATTGCGTTACGTAATACTTGAACGCCCCCTTACTGGAAATTCACTAAATACATTTGTTGCGGCGCCGGTAATACAATAGTAACGTTTTACAAGAAAACCCCCCCATATTGCGTTACGTAATACTTGAACGCTCCCTTAGGGGACACGGATGTGGGTTAAAAAAAAAATTTCGTATCATTAAAGAAATATGATGTAGGTATTGTGTATATCTTCTGACTTAATAAAATCTAAAGTAAGATATGTTAAAACGCTTGGAAATTAGTACATTTGACACAATTTATAAAAAAACTATCCCAATGTGACAGTGTTATCAAAACAGATAGATAAAATATACTTTATTTCAATTCAACTATTCCAATCTAAAATATGCTTATTTTCTTGTAATCTGATTTAATTGGGATATCAATTTTTGGCATAGTCATATACATTAACATTGGAAATAATATTCATTGAACCTTCATTTCCTTCTCTTGCAAGCGTAGTATATGCAGATTCAATTCACAGTTCACATTCTAAGTGGGCAAATAGCAAAATATTATTGAAGAGAGATACAAGGTGTTGTAAATATTCATAAAATCAGTATTTACCTCTGGTGACTCTCCGGGTGGTGTATTTACTGCTTTATAATAGTGGAATGTTACATTGATCAAAATCCAATGACCAATTATGAAAAGAAACACCGTTGTTGACTGACTTCTTTCCCACCAATAAGGAAGGCCTAAATAATACGCGACTACCACCACAAATGCTATCAACGACGGGACAGCTATAACAAAGAACTGAAATCAAAAGAAATTACTTAGTAACTCACATATAAATCATTATGACATCACCTCAATTCGAATACATCATAAGTCTTTTTTTAATTTTGATGTAGGTAAGTATAAATTATATTCTGAATGACTCTCCAAATCTTCCTCCTGAATATTCAATATGAAATCGCAATACGATACATGGTCTTAAACCTCATACAAGTTTTCTAAAATATGTTTGTCTTGTTTTTTTTTTTTTTTTTTCATAATAAGTGTTTACCCGTGGAATCCACATAGTACCTGCGTATTATAATTTATTCATGAACACAAGTAAGCTTTGATTCAATATCTACTATATAAATTAAAGTCGGGTTAGTGCAAACACTTATAACTCGAGATTGGCTAAACAGATTCTTCTGATGTTTGATTTATTGGATTCTTCTCCGCTCCGGGTAACAGAATAACTAATAAAAAGTAAAAAAAAATGGATAACAAATTATGTAAAATACAATATTTGAGTTTGTATGGAAAGGTTACTGGGACGCGCACATGACATCGCGGGTAGTTCCCTCTCATTCTCGCATACGCTCTTACAGTAAGTAGCCCATCCCACTTACTCCACCATTTCGATAGTTTTAGAAAATTTTCATACAAAGTCAACAATATTGTCGGGCACATTTGTGTTGGTAATAGGCGAGGTAGGGTGTGTGCGCGCGAGCGCATTTTTCTCAAGTTGTTCCCTCCAGAGCTTTGAATACGAATGAAATAGGGATGTTTCAGATTTCAATGTTATTATTTTATTAGTTTATCTCAATCGAATTAATTTTGTATTGTTTAACGGGGGCGCAGTACACATCATGTACATATTAACGTGCCACTTTGGGCTAGAACCACAGGACAACGTCTGTCGGGAAAGCTAGTACCTTATAAAATAATGCTAGATTAAGAATAAAAATTCATTCAATATTTCACAATAGTCAAAAAATAACTAAGGTAACCTTTCCTAGTGCGCCAGAAAAATTATCGACGATCCAAAACAAGGGTTCCATTAAAGTATCTGTAGCATAGTTGGCATCTAAATGATGATTATATGTCAAAGAGTTAACGGTCAGCTTAACTTCATTGCAGAATTTCAACAATTTTCTCCTAAAAAATATACATATTATCTTGAAAAACAATCATCTAAATGTATAAACATCATATTTTGATGTTCAGTCAATGAATTATTGGACCAAAGATATAAAAAAGAAATAACAAACCTTAAAAAATGAGGAATTAACAAACCACGTCTTCTGTATGGCATTTTGGCAATTTCTAAGAATACAAAAAACTGAAAAAAACAATGTTTAAGATATTATGTTTTTATTTTTACTCAAATCTATAAACATTCGCAAAAGCAATGTGCCAGATTTCCAATTATCTTGATAAAATTGGATTTCTGAATTTCGCAATATTAAAATATAAATTCCTGTACATCCGTTCTTCAAAGAAAACATCCCTATAGTTAAACCATGGCTATGCAATTTAAAGAAGTTAACTAGCATCAAAAGTAGAGAGTTGGTGTTCCGTCAGAGCATCACATGATAGGGAAAAGTTTGTCAAAGTGAAGAAGTACTTAGGCCTGACCATCACAACATATTTCACTCAGACATCACCTCGCCCCGTGGCACCATTCAGAATATATCCCACCCTGTCCATGACATATTTCACCACTTGGAGTTCACAACAGTCACTGCTATCAACACAATGACACAAACATTGATTAAACAGCATTTTTCACTATTACGAAGCACAGAACAACACAGTTTTTATACCAAATAAGTTCAGTTAGGTAGCCCTAGCGCTAACATGTAAATAACAAAAAAAACGAAGAATCATTCTCTATCAAAATAATATATTATTGTAACCGGCCTGTTTGTGTTCACTGCAGGACTTCGGTCTCAAGTAGTTTCACTTTTTTCACAAGCTTCATTTGATTTCCAGATTATCAATGAAAAACGAGTTGAAATTTTGAACTACCACAATACATTTTAAGTCACTAGCCGATTTTCCAAAGTCAACTGCTTAGTTTCGTATTTGACATTTTATTTAAATCTCTTAACGATTTATCAATTAATCCTATTATTTAAATTTTTAATCTCGTTTTTCATTCATAATTTGATGAATAACTATAACCATGCACCTCCAGAACATGTTATTGATTTTAGATTTCATGTCAGCATATTAAGCAATCTTTGTATACTAAATTACCCCTAGGTGTATATTTTAATCATCAGATCAACGTTATCATAAATTACAAGTAATTTTAAGTTTTATAAATTTAATGAGAAACTGACTTTTTCAAATGAGTCCCTATAACATATGTAAGAAAAGTCATTTAGATAAAAGCGAATGTTTCAGACCCGAATTCTTACTTTAAGAATGAAGGACCGGCTTAGAAAATATTCTTCTCCTGTAACAAACATCAAAAATAATTCGTTCACACAAATATAATTAAAATGAGTATTAGGTTTCTACATTATACAAAAGCGTTACCAATACAAGTATGGGGATCTCGGCAGTAATTTCTAATTCAACTACTGAAGCATTTTCTGTAAAACATCAATTAAATTAAAAAAGACACTTTTTAGATCTCCCATAACCAAAAACCATCCAAGAACCATAACATCGATAACCAAACCATAGATTTATGAATGAGTGAGATAATGACATTTGATTCCCACCATAGATATAAAAATAATAAAAAATAATAGTAATATTATATCGGACGTATTATTATCAGTGTAATATTGTCATCCCTGATCAAATAAAATAATTGTGGTTTCTTTTCTTTTTGTGGGAGACCATATTATAGGGTATTTGACACTATGAAAAATAAGATACAGATTGTGGTCATCCTGTTTGAAAATGGTCCAAGAAAGCTTATTTCTTTTATTTTACAACTTAAATAGGCTTATTTTTTATAAAAACACGTAATAAAAATCCAAATATTTCTATGGAACTAGTCACCGATGAAAACGCCTTGTGATTAGTTGTGGTCCCCGTGACGTCAAGGTGACGTCACCCCATGGTAAATGATAGTCATCAATCTCATACCAATACAGAACTGTGACGTAAAATGCACCACGTGACCAGCGCCATTATACAAGACAGCGTTTTACGCACGATTTTGGATATTTAAACTTTAAACATGATTTTCATATAAAATATGGCATATCTTCAGAAAATATAAAGAGAATGTGCTTATAATGTATCGTAGAATAATTTAAAACGGTTTCTGGAAATTAGTCAAATACCCTATTATGATAAAAAGAACCTAATAGTTAATTACATAGAAGCAATTTCCTGTTACACTATTAGGTAAGATCGGTTTTCCAAGTGAAAAGCCATGTTTATGTCATTTAGATTTAATTTTAACCTTTTAACTATGTATCTATGTACTTTTCACTAAAAAAAATCAGACAAAATACAGTAATAGAAAGGCTTTTTTGTGAGCCACAACAATAGGGTATTTGACACTATGAAAAATAAGATACAGATTGTGGTCATCCTGTTTGAAAATGGCCCAAGAAAGCTTATTTCTTTTATTTTACAACTTAAATAGGCTTATTTTTTATAAAAACATGTAATAAAAATCCAAATATTTCTATGGAACTAGTCACCGATGAAAACGAACATCCTAGATTTCACAACATTATTGGCCATGCAACATGGCGGATACGACGAGCTCCTATTTTCACCAAGGAACATGGTCCCGAAGTGTAACGAAGAACGACTGTATGATTGTATTAGTGTTCAATTTTATTTTAAGTTAGCATTTAGCAAGCTTTCTACTATTTATATGATTGAGTTAGGTTAGGTTAGGATATAATTAAAGGGGGGTTTGGGGGGCGGAGCCCCCCATACCTCATCACGTTTGCCCCCGAATTTATTTAAAGTAATAGAAATACCATCAAATTATCATTGTCACTAATACATCCATACAGTCGTCTCGTAACACTTCGGGTTGGTTCGGCAGTTTCCGGCGACCATGTTCCTTGGTGCAAATATGGTATCCGCCATGTTGCATGGCCAATAATGTTGTGAAATCTAGGTTGTCCGATGAAAACGCCTTGTGATTGTTGTGGTCCCCGTGACGTCAAGGTGACGTCACCCCATGGTAAATGATAGGCGAGATTTTAAAATGTAAAAAATACTCACAGTTCAAAAAGTGGCTACTCGCGGCGCTAGTAGTTCAAAAATAAAATGTCACTCCTTGCATTTTATATTTTTTATACTTTTTTATCATGGTTTTATTTGTTATTGACTCGGGATATTGGTGTTGACCATTATCAAAAATTTCTTATCCATAATTTATTTATTCTATTGACTTAAAATATATATTTCTCTAATTGTTGCATCATCTAATATCTAATGTTCCATTTAATAACTCTTAATTTCTTACATATGTTTTTATTTGTATTATTTTTTTGTTTTTATTTCAAATTTTTTATTTTTTTGTTGTAGCTTTGTAATTCTTGTTTTTATTTCAATTACTTTATTCTTTAATACTATACTATGTTTTGATTTGTATCTTTTGTTTTTATATATTTATCCATATTTATACTTTATATAACTACAAAGGTCCTTTCTTTTTAATTTTTTTTAGTTGTATTTGTTTTATTTTGTAAATGTTTACAATGGATGATTTAATATATTGACTGAGTATTATTTATTTATATTTATATTGTTAGATTGGATATGCAATAATATGCATTTCTTTATTCACTCTGTGTGATTAAGTTTTTTATTTCAATTTCCATATATATATTTTAGTATTTTTATTTTTTACTTCCATAATACAAAAAGCCAATTTTAGATACCTAATACTTCTGTAATACCCACGAACGGGCACTGCCTTGTGGGATTTCTAATTTATGTGTTATTTGATATTATTTTAAACTATTTTGTATAATCTTGTAGTTTAATGTTTCAATTGTCTGCGAATTTATGCGAGAAATAAAGAAAGATTTATTTTTTTATTTTGCAAGGAAAAGATTTTTGACAAAACCCTTCTAAATGAGAAATGAGTATGTTTCAACCTAACAGAGTGTAGTGTTATCATTCGGGGAGGTGTCCGAAGAGGTAAAAAAACTAAACTCAAAAAACTAAGTTCCAACCTTAACCTCTATTCAAATCGTAATGTCATCAATCGAGGATGTTGTCAAATCCCTAATCTATTCAAATTGACTTAACTAAACGACAATGACCAGCAATATCTTTATTTTTCAAAAAAAAAAAAAAAAACACCAATTTGTGAATCATAAAATAAAATGTCACTCCATACTCCATGAAAGAAAACTTTGTATGAGAAAATAGGCAACTTTTAAAATTGGTTGATAAAATAATAATATGTACTTCAAAAATGTAAAAAAGGGAAAAAAAATAAGGCCTGCACCGGGAATCGAACTTACAACCATCCGTATGAAAGGCGGCGGTTATAACCACTCGTCCGCTGTGGTCTTAAGACGTCACGCCAAAAATTGATAATATCAGCTACCTATACATTCCCGATCCGCTAGTGATATGCATAGACATATTATGTCTATGGTGATATGAAAGAACTACTAGCGCCGCGAGTAGCCACTTTTTGAACTGTGAGTATTTTTTACATTTTAACAATGAGGTAGATTATATAACTGGAGTGCTTCTTCTTCTTCTTGTCGTGTCATACTGTGCGCGTATACAATATGTAGTTCTACTTTAAAAACATTATAAAATAAAGTGTCAAGGTGTAAAAAGTTAAAATAATAAAAACAAAGGGTCAAAACAATAAAAACGAAAAGACAAGGTAAGTAGGGCAGCTATTTGCGAGCCTACAGGTAGAGATTTTCCTTTGCCCATTGTACGGCCACATCATTTGCCATAACCAGATCTTGCTGTGTCACCCGACAACCCAGGAGTGGACACGAAAAACAATGGTCCAGGTCCTGTGTCTCTCCGCATGCGCACCTCGAGTCATCCTCATAGCCCCACCGGTGGAGGTTTGTCAATGTTCGTGCGCATCCTGATCGAGCACGGTTTATGGTTCGCCAGACAGGCCATCCATGGCAGGCTCCGGGCGCCAGACGTTCACTGGGTGGTAACAGCTGGTCCTCACACGTATCCCTCCATCTTTCAATGCGAGCGTTCTCCACACCTTCCTCCAGTGCCACTGTCCTCTTAGCGAACGAGTTTCTAGATTTAAGGCGAGCCGGAACAGGGCTGTGCATATGCATTGGGTGACGGGCGTCATGCTGTACCCTCTGTCTCTCCCTGTCTGAGGTCACAGACCTTCTCACGTCCGGTGGTGCAATACCGGCAAGCTGGTATAGGTATTCCGTTTTGGTTGGTTTCAGGCACCC
Source organism: Mystacides longicornis (assembly GCA_963576905.1). Taxonomy (NCBI): domain Eukaryota; kingdom Metazoa; phylum Arthropoda; class Insecta; order Trichoptera; family Leptoceridae; genus Mystacides; species Mystacides longicornis. The sequence goes on along the minus strand of OY756429.1, from coordinate 18,461,200 downwards.
AGTGATTATCCTCATAGTCTCATTCAGAGAAACATCCACCCTCCACACTGGAGTGCTAAAGGCAATACAACAAAACACAAGAATATGTGCCGACCAAGTGTGCGAATAGAAGAGAACACAAGTGGTATTTCCGTCTCTTTCTACGCGTTCTAAGTTCTCGTTGACGTATGGCCGTTGGATTATTCTTATTCAGCAGTACATACAATATTATTTTTTTATTTAATAAAAAATGGTGTAAATAGTAAATACCTACTGCAACCCTTTTTCAATTTCCTCTACTTATAGGTATCTATTTGAAGTTTGTGTTCATTCAGGAGGTATTCCTCAATTTGATTTTCAATAACTAACTATAACTACTCCCTTTTTGACCCCACTTATGGGGAAGCAACCAAGGGCGGATCCAGCTTTGGCGCCAGGGGGGGGGGTCACATAGCAAAAAAAGGTCATTTCAAAAATTTGGTATCTGAAAACTGAACTTTTCCTAAAAAAATGTCATTTCCATAACCCAGGGGGGTCATGACCCACAAGAAATCATAATTTTGTTACGACCATAATAGAAAAGTTGGTATTTTATTAATAAATGTAAGTACCTACTGTACTTAAAAATATAGGGCCTGGCCCAGTCCAGGGGGGTCATGCCCCTCCCCCCCTGGATCCGCCATTGGAAGCAACACGAGTTATCCATTGCGCTCGATTTTGCGCAATGTTTATGACCATACCAAGTACAAATGCCTCTGCTCTGCTTCGAAGGAGTGGAACACGGTATTAAAATATCGAAGTGGTTGGTGACCCAGCGGTTACAGCGCCGGCTTTCGTACTGCGGACGTCGTGGTTCGATCCCAGGTGCCGACCATCTTCCTCTTTCACGACACAAGCTTTCAGTAGCTTACTGTGAAAGAGTCAAGGAGTGTATTTGTGTTCACTTTGAGTGAGCACAGATTCATTTATTTAAAAAAAAGGTCTTCCTCGTTTAAGGGGTCCTGATGGGAGTAAGAACAGCGCTCTCCTCGGCCAGCTGTCATCCGGCATCCTTAACACATGTCCAAGCCAAATCCATCTCCTCTTCAACAAGTGGTTGATAGACCAGTGGTATCAGTCTGCCAACCATTTACACTTTCACAACACAAGCTTTGGTTTGTGTGAAAGATGTCGAAAGTGTATTTCTGTTCACTTTGAGTGAGCCCAGATACATTTGTATTAAAAAATATATTAAAGGTAGGAGTTCACTTCTAGCTTTCATCGACGATGTATACCTAATATTATTTTAATACCATCAGGGTCCGAAGACTAGGAAGACCCTCTCATACCGTGTTCCATTTCTTCGAAGCAGAGCTGAGGGATTTGGACATGGTGTGAGAGGAGCTCATAAACATTGCGCAAGATCGAGCGCAACGGAGAGCTCGCGTGTTGCTTCCCCAAGCCCCTAAGTGGGATATAAACAGAGATTTGATTGATTGATTTAATTATATTTTAAAATTTTATTAAGATTTGTATTTTATATGAAACACCTTCAGTTTACTCTAATTATAAAGTAGTCCGAGCCGAGGAAAAACTGGATGGTTTTGTTTATTTGCAAGGGATAAGCATAAGATCTATAGTAAGTCTTAAAACTACATATTGTCATAAAATACAAAAAAAGTAGTACGTTAGTGCTTCAAGTAAGTATTTTGAGTGTAAACAAAATTAAATTACCATAGTATATAAAGAATTTCGAAATCAAAACCATTACAACTATCAAAATTACTTCATGTTTATCGTATATTCTTTGAAGTAACATTCCTAGACAGAGATAGAAATACCCCCACGGGCTATCTCATTCGCACTATTGTTTGGCACAAAAACGAAGTATGGAAGCGGCACTCCAGTTATATAATCTACCTCATTGCATTTTAAAATCTCGCGCATCATGCATCTACCTGAATTATTTTCACACGTCACCTGTCAAGCACACGTCGTGAATTGTTATCTGTCATTCCTATCTTTAATGTTTATTTTTGAATCTGGTTAGGAATTTCATATTTAGAACCTTCTAGTAAGCTTAGTGTAGAATTTTCATTTGTAAAGATATTTTTTTTTGATCAATTGGCTGGGAATCAATTGCCCCCTATAACACCGCGACCCTTGTTGGGTCTATTGTGTTTGCCACTTTGATTACAGGATGCCGTCGAGCCCAATGTTATGTATAAACTTTCCCAGGTGATATCGGCGTTTGCTCATCAATGGTATGCATTCGCACAGAATGTGGAGGGCCTCCTCGCACACTCGGCACATATCTGCATTTTGAATCTTCAGGGTTGTCATGTGCTTATTTAATCCACAATGTCCCGTTAGAATTCTTACCATGATGCGTAGATTTGTTCTGCCAAGTGCTAGAAGCTCCTTAGAGAATTTTTCGTCATAGCCTTTGATTAGTGCTTTGGAGTGTTTAAGCCCCGGGATATTATCCCATAGCACTAAGGCATTGGATTTGTACATTTCACGTAGGGTGTTGCGAGCCAGGCTCATGGGGATGCCGCAGTATGGCTCAGGGCCACACATGGTCCCTCCAGCTCCCGCTTTCGCAAGTTCGTCAGCTTTTTCATTGCCTTCGATTCCCTCGTGTCCGGGCACCCAGCGTAAAATAACCCTGTTCTTAGATGCCAGGGTGTTGAGAAACTCCTTGCAGCTGTTTACCAGCCACGAATTGCAGCTCGCTGATGAGCTGCAATTCGTGGCTCCACATGATCTTTGGATTTTGATCCGTCAGTATACCAGATAAGACTGCCCCTACTCCATTGGTTCCAGCCGTTAAGCCAGGAATCTCTGGTGGGCAGCTCAACCGTGTAGAACATGCGGAAATCGTGTTTCGTCGGTATATTATCCGATATCATTCCAAGGATTGGGTGTTCAAGCACAGAGTCTTGTTTAACTCTGAATTCTTTCGACAACCAATTCTTCTTCCCTGAGTTGGCCATCCGGTACATAGCAGAGTCCGCCACCTCCTGCACATACATGTGAAGAGGCGGCATGTCCAGCAGTGCATCATTGATTTCACCCAGCGAGTGGTCGTCGGATCCACGTTCTTAGATCTGAACAATAGTTGGGAATTGAAAAATATTCAATAAGCACTTCCCCCTTACACGTCAATTTCTCACAATAATTGAGAGTGTATGCAGCATATCAGCCCCCAATAAAATTCAGCCTTTAGAGGCTGACAATTATTAAATTAATGATGAAACTTGCAATCATTATTTATGTGCAAATATTTAGAAACCGTTTCGATGTTAAAATGTAAGTATTCCATGCCAAATTCCTGTGTCAACACTCTGTGAAGAGCAATTTTTAATTCCTCTGCCTTTTCAAATTTTTTCAGTTGATATTTTGGCCTAAAAAATAGACTATATGGTTCCATCTGACTTTAGTCCGGGAATTCCGAATTTTGTATGTACACAAGGTAGCAACGTACCATTTGAAATCTTTTCATTGTAGATTTGTTGATTTTCCTTTACCTCCTGTTCAATGAAAAAGAGTGGTGTGCATCGTATGACAGCAAAACCATTATTGAGGCAGGTGCTTGCTTTTGCAGTTTTTGCATTAGCACTGCTCTCAATTGTCTGTTGATTTGTACTGTTTTCATAAAGGATCATTTCGTTTGTTTTCTTAGAAGACCCAATATATCTTCATACTTTGCTGATGTATAGGTTTTTTCTTGTGGTGGAATTTCTTCATAAAAGCTGGTTGAATGGAAGGAAAGCTGGGGTGCCATACCTGAGTTGGGAGCATGTTGATAGGTGATTGATGAATCATGCCATGATCCTTGACAATGTATTTAAATTACTGATAAATACTGGAATCATTATTTATCTTTTTCTCCTGGGCAATTATTATTCCCACGTGATGGTGGAGTTATTCTTTTGTTTTTACGCCCCCGTTCAGCTTTGTTTTGTGCATCCTCGGAGGTAGCTCCACAACTCTTCATATCCAGACTCACAACCTAACACCATCTTCGTTTGGGTGTCGTCCTACCATACCTGAGATGGGAGCAAGGGCTTGTGGCCTGTTGCCTATAAATTCTGTTGTTCTTCTGCTCATGTGCCTGTACTATCAAAATCTGCTCTCTTTGATTTTTTCTGATACAACAGGCACATAAAAAATTCCACGTAGGTACGTGTAGGAGGAATCATGGCATGATCCATGACAATGTATTTAAATTAACGATAAAACTACGTTCGGTTATGCCCCCCATTTTGACGTAAAATTGTTGAACAATCCCATTTCTGGCACTCACCTTCTTTCCTGTCTATGGGCAGTGCTTAGCGTATGTCAGCGACCTGCCCAGCGTAGCCCCTAAATATTTTGGGCATTCTGTGTGTTCCAGAGTCAATCCATTCCAGACGATCTTGTCTTCCGGCAAGTGTATTTTTCAGGTGAAAGTAGCATACTTGAGCTATAGCTGGGTTCACTCAGCTGATTTTTTATATATTATACTTTATAGAGTGTTAAAACTAGTAACATATGCTCCAAAGCCGACTCCATTTCTTGAAATGGGATCAGCTTGATGAGTCAATGTAAGATCATCGGCATAGATGAAGTACCTATTTTTATCATCAATGGGTTGGTCATTATTTTGGATATTGAAAAGAAGAGGGGCTATAACACTCCCCTGTGGTAATCCACCTTTAGGTCGGTATCTTTTGCCATTCTTTGCATTCAATGTCACGTAGAAGCTTCTATCCTTCAACATTTTTTCAACAATTTTCACTAACTTAATACCAGCGGTCATATTGTATACATTTCTAAATATTGTTTAACAGTAATTTATGGTTGACCGTGTTGTAAGCAGTGGAAAGATCGATGAAACCGCTACAGTTATTTTGTTTCTTTCAAAACCGCCCTCAATATATTGTATTAGGTTGAGGACTTGACCGAAATACACATACCACTTCTAAGCCCGGCTTCTTGGGGGATCAAGAGGTTCTCTATGGTTGTTTCAATTCTCGTGAGTATAAGTCTCTCAAAAAGCTTATATATCGGTGACTCAGAAGAGAGATGGGCCTGTAGTTTTTTGATTCTAAGGGGTCTTTTCCAGGTTTCAACAGCAACAACATGGGCTCTTCTCCGTATATTTATTTATTTAAACATAAACGGCGTGAACGCCTTTTGAACTCTTTACATTATAATGGACAACAGTAGAACAAATAATAAGATTCACTAATATAATATAAGCTCAGTTTCCTTAAACTAGGTAACAGTAAAGTTGTTAATAATAAATTATAAAATAAAAATTTAACAGAGGATAGAAATTCTATAGTAATATCTCAAATACATTCAGTTCAATCAATTAAAAGTAATTTCAAAACAATAAAAAATTTAAAATACCGAGAAAATTGGATAAAAATAATAAAGCACAATAAATTAAAGTCAAAACAAATAAAATAAAAAGAAGTAACGAAAAAGCAATATTTAATCATTAAATCAAATAAAAGAAAAATGATAATAAACAATAGAAATACAGCAGCGGTATCAATGCTCCCAAATATTTTCAAAAAGGATGACAATCCAAAAACAAACACAAATAAAAAAAACACACACAAAATAAGCAAAGAAAAATAATAATATCTGTGACAAATAAGCAATGGGAAGCGGTATTTTGCAGAAGAGAAATGAACATCTAGTCACATCTTAGTTCCCAACAAGTTCAGATAAAGTGAAGGCACATCATAGGCAGACGTAAAATATACTTAGTTATATTGCTGTTAAATACAAGAATATTAGAAATTTAATTTCGATTGGAGTTGGATGACTGAGTTCCGGGATTCATGAGGAGTTTGAAAATCGAGGCCTTGTATTGGTGCAAGGATCGCGCATTTCGTTGTCTGATTCTAAAATTGATTTTATTTAAAAGGTCAGGGGAATCAAAGCAACTATTCACAATCTTGTATAACAAAACCAAGTAGTTAACAATTCGTCTGTCTTTCAGCCTTTGTAGTGAAGTTGATGAATACAGAAAATCGTAATTTAATTGATCCATCGGGATACCCAATTTATAGTTAATGAAACGCAGAAACTTTTTTTGCACACGTTCGATGCTCTCTATGTGAGTTGCATAATTCGGTGGCCATATGGGCGAGCCATATTCGAGCACACTTCGGACGAGAGAGCTGTACAGCAAAATTATACTTCTCAAGTTGTTGAAACAGCTTACGGTTCGTAGCACGAATCCCAATGTTCGCATGGCTCTACTCGTGATCTCCGCAATGTATGGCACGAACGATATCTGATCGTCAAATATCACACCCAGATCACGAATGCTTGTCGCATTTTCGAGGCTTGTTCCGTTTATATTGTAGTCTATTTTTTGATTTGATTAAATTTCTCATACTGCCGAAACGAATGAATTGGCATTTTTTTATATTAAAAAAATAGGTTGTTTGTCGTGCACCAGTTATACAAACCATCCAGGTTCTCCAGCATCTCAAGACAATCACTGACGGTCCTGATCGTCGTCCGCAAACATCAAGACGTCCGTCCCCCGCAGCGCGTCGACGATATCGTTAATAAAGATAAGGAAGAAAATTGGTCTGAGGTGGCTACCCTGGGGCAAACCACTGGTTGCACGGAAACTATCTGAGATATGATGATCCACTTTGACCGATAATGTGCGGTCTGTTAAGTAGCTCCTCAGCCAGTCAATCATAGGGCCACCAACGCCCAAATGTGCCAGCTTTTGAATCAGTATTTGGTGTAAAACTATCGAAAGCCTTGCTGAAGTCAGTGTATATGCTATCCACCTGGAATCCTTCAGCAAGGCTCTCCGCTATATATGTTTAATATATGGCCAAATTACTTTTTGTGGACCTATTGGGCATGAAACCGTGTTGCTGCGGGACGATAATGGGAATTATTGAGGGTAGTATTTTGTCCAGTACCAGGGACTCGAATACCTTGGCAATTGACGACTGCATGCAGATAGGTCTATAGTTGGTGACGTCCTGTTTATCACCCTTTTTAAATATGGGGGCTATAAAGCCCGCTTTCCATTTATCTAGGAAACAACCTGTTTGTAGAGACTCTTTAAAAATGAATGTGAGTGGGACCATCAAAGCATCCCGACACCCTCGAAGGAATGATGGAGGTATTCCATCAGGACCTGCTGACTTCTTTACATCGAGCTTGGCTAACTTAGAATTTACGTCAGTGAAGTCAAGTTCGCATCTGGTCAAGTTAAATACGTCTGAGGGACCGGTAAAGAATTTGTCGCTAGTAGAATCAGGTCTATGTTAAGATGATTGGGAATAAATTATTGATGTTTTCGGCGGTAACTTTGTGAAATCCCATATTGAATAGGTACTTATAATAAAATTATTATTATTTTAAATAAAACACTCTGTTTATTTCACTTTTTTATTTTTTATTGGCAAAGGCCTTTCGGTCACACGACCATCTTCAGTGCCACAAATACTAGAACTATGATTGGGAATATTGTTTAATTGATAAAGGTTCATGTATTCTGCAGTTTCATGTAATTCTCTTGCACATTCGCTACTGCCATCGGCTGTGATGTACTGGTCCGACTTAGATCTCCACAATGCATCAGGTAGATTGAAGTGTCCAACAATCATGAGAGCGTGTTGAGGAAACTGACTGTATGGTTTCCAGTTCGTCGCATAGATTCTCAAACAAGTTGAACTTTGATGCTGGGGGAACATACATATTGCCGATAATAAGTGACCCCCTGTGCGTCTTTACCTTGAAGAAGATCTGCTATATGTTAGTGTTTTGTCTTTATAGGAATAGATGTGAATCCTTTATCCACCGCGATCAAAATTCCCCCACCCCTAGTTTTGGCACTGGTATTCTTGTTTCTGTCAAATCTGTAGATGTTGAAGTTAGTGAGGCCAAGTTCGGAGTCCAGCACACTCCCGTCCAGCCAGGTTTCAGTCAAAGCGTAAATTGAGTTAGATAAAGTCGGAACAGTCTGTCTCATGTTGGGCAGTTAGGTCCTAAGCCCTCGGACGTTCTGGTAATAGATGTTTAGGTCCTGTCATTTTTTTTTTTAGGTTTGTGACGATCTTTGGCGAACCGTTGAAGAATTTGACCATTGTTCCTTCTCCGATCTACCTCCTCCCATAGACTCTTTATTTGTTGCCTCTGCAAGGGTGTGAGGCAGTGTTGCCAGGTTTTTTTCAAAAATATACCGAACCAAAACAAAAAAAGGTCATTTTCAAAATTTGCTATCCGGAAAGTAGAATTTTCCCCTTAAAAAAAAAAAAAAGGTCATTTTCAAAATTTGCTATCCGGAAAGTAGTACTTTCCCCTAAAAAAAAAAAAGGTCATTCTCGAAATTTGCTGTCCGGGAAGTTACAAATTCACTAGGAAAAATGAATATTATTCCCGAAAGTAAAAATACCGAACACTCCATAGTTCGGTATTTTTTTCATACCGAACACCGAACATGGGGCAAAATTACCGAACACCTGGCAACCCTGGTGTGAGGTCGTGCTTCACCTTTATTTGATCCGGAAGCACTTACTGACACAACTGTTATACATGTCAGTCAACCATTGGACAATATTTTTACCAAAATTCACAATTCGTTCTGACGTAATGTTGTCAACTCCCAGTGACTTGCATATTTTAAGTCCTTGTATTCCAGCCCTGACTTCGGACACTCTGAAAAGAGTTGAGAGATGGTTGTTTTTTATAGGATTTTGAACAAGTCTTGATATTACGATTTTGTTGGGAAGCTTGCTACTATCCAATAGTTGTTTTTGTTAAATGCGACTCTTGCCATAACATCAGTATTCTGCAATTGTTTTAGCAACGCATAAATGTTTTAAGTTACGGCATAGGCTTACAAATATTTTAATCAATTGATGACTTACAAGTTTTATTTCCATTAAACTCAATTGAAAATAAGGTAATTCTATTTTTCATAACCGACGATATCGATCCGAACCTCTTGTTTGACAACAAAATATGACGTATCATAGATAATATAATATACTTGAGCGAGCCTTTTAAACGAGCGAGCCTTTTAAACGCACTTGTCACTTCTTCAATCAGAAGTTCTGTGTCCTCAATGTATGAAAGCATGTTGACCATGAAGTTTCGCCGTATGTGCGCCAAGCCGCCAACTGCAGAGTGCGTCCAAGAGGAAAAATCCAAAATGTGTGACGGCTATAATATTGCCAGCGGTATAATATAATAAATGAAAACTAAAACCACAACATTTTAAAATATAAATAATATAAAAAAATGCTTGAATGTTAATAAGTCATAACTTATTTTATTAATAATCGTGATTCCAATAATCCCATTTAAACCTGTCGGAAGTCTATGTAGAAGTATATTTTTGTATTTTTCGACATAATGTTTGAGGTTTGGCCGAACATTATTGTGCAATTAACAACCAATTACATGCCTGAAACCCATGACACAACCCTATGTAATAGGGTAATCATAGGGTAATATTGTTCTGTGGACATAATTCGTTTTAGAGAATGTCATCATAAAAAGAAATTGTACCAATAGATACTCAAATGGGTACAATGCTTTCCGCAAAAGTTAATAGAGGAGATTTTAAGGGCATCCATTGGAAATCATCTTGTTGAAACTCATCACGCTTAAAAACAGTATTGACACAGACAGAAGTTTACCTGTAAACGTTTATTTTGGTTTTCACATAATCCCAGCATATTATATTTATGGAAAGAAAGAAAGTACATACAAAATACTAGATTAGTTCAGTATTGCTTTAAATTATTTGATTATGAATTACATAGCACCAGTATTCTATTTCAAAATACCTATATAACAAATACACGACAACTTCTTCTCAACTCTTAAAAACTTTTCGTTCACACAAAAAGAACGACATGGCTAATCGAAATATTTGAACGCCGAAGTTGGGGGCGATTTGTTTCATGTAATTATTGACGAACGGCGACATGATTTGCGTCAAAAAGTTAATATAACAGTAAAACAAGAAGTATTTTAGGTTTTAAACTATGAAAGAATAGACATACCTTTTCATTTTGATGTTTTTTTTTTCTTGATATATGGGAAGTTTCAAACAAATCGAAGCGCAGGATTCAAGTTGTTGTTGTTGAAAATTTTTCATATTGTCTATGGTTTCAACTAGTGATGTCGGTATGGTGAATAAGCAATACCCGTTACTTTTGTTTTCGGTATACCGAACCGGTTGTGTTCCAGATAACTGATTTCGGCCATTGGAAGTAAATTTTATACTGCTCAGTATGCCGGTATATTTATTAACCGTACAGTGTATCTTAATGACTATTAATTGAAAATAAAAATGAAATATTTTAAGTCAATTTTGAGATTGTTTCTGTGGATACTTTGTGAAGTTCCATTTTAATCAAATGAATAATAACAAACTTTGTTTACTTAACTTTCACTAAAATTGAAGTAAACACAGTTTGTTATTATTCATTTGATATTTTAAGTCAATCAATATCTTTTTTCTAAATGATTACATGGAATTATCACATAAACTAGTTGGTATAATATCAAATTGTTAAAGATATGAGGACTTTTATTTTTTGGAAAAAAAAATAGAAAATACCCTTTGCAAGTAACAAAACCGACAAAATCGCTTAATTTCATTTGGGAAGGTCTCATGGGTACTGTTCCGGTATGCCCGGTACTGAACACCGGTTAGTTTACTCTAAGTATGTGCCGGTAAAAAAAATTTACCCGGCTTTGACATCACTAAACTTCTCCGTTTTCTCATTGGTGTTGCCTTTGTGAAAAAAGTTCCATGATGTTATAAGAATGAATACAAATAAACAACAAATAAAATGATTATCATTAAATAGGCGAATTTTAGTATTTATTTTAACAAATAAAAATATTATCTTAACGATTTTTTTAAATTAAATAACTACATCGATTAATTTATTATTCCTTAAAAGTAAAAATAAGCCATAGATGTATTGTTTACGTATGAATAATTTGGAGGGAAATTGTGACGTATGATAGCGCTTCGTTTTGTTTGAAACTGCCCTATCAAGAAAAAAAAACATCAAATGAAAAGGTATGTCTATTTTATCATAGTTTAAAACTTAAAATGCTTTTTGTTTTACGGTTATATTAACTTTTTGTCGCGAATCATGTCGCCGTTGGTCAATAATTACATGAAACAAATCGCCCCCTCAACTACCGCGTTCAAATTATTCGGGTAGCCATGTCGTTCTTTTTGTGTGAACGAAAAGTTTTTAAGTGTTGAGAAGAAGTGATATCTTTCACACTAACCAAAGAGTTGTGTCGTGAAAGCGGAAATGGTCGGCACAGCCGGGATTTGAACCAACGACCTCCAATATCTACGCTGTGCGCATGAAAGATGGCGATTGATACCACTGGACTACCAACCATCTCACGTTTGTCTGAGAAATCTGATTTTTTTTTTTAAATTTACATTCTAAAATTTCCATTAAAAAACCTAATTACCTACTATATTTTTTATTATATTTTTATTTTTGTCATTATCAATCTGCATTTGAATTAAATATGTGTTTCTAATACAAATAGAATCAGCCCGCAAACTTAAAAATCACCATATTTTGCTAACTTGACAGACATTGTCCTATTAGAATTCCAAAAAATAACTCGAATAACTTTTTTTGCACTATGCAGTGATGTCATTTGATATCAATTTTTATATTTCTGGATATGAATAAAAAAATGTTAGGTCTCGAAAAGCAATGAAATTAGTGATCTTTAAAATACTAAATTCTATCTGCTTAGGGGATTTTTTAAGCTACAAATGTTTTTTAAACATTTTAATTTATATCTTTCACATTGATTTGCTGTTGTTGGTCTGGTCCAACACCACCTATATAAGAAGGCCTTAGTGCTACGTCACATCGTGAGGCCCATTACCTGTACGCTATGATATCTGTCTACACGCCTCCTGTGACACGTCCCCTGTGAGTAATGCAATTAAGAAAGAGATTAAGATAAAAACAAACAAAGAGATAAATTGGAATTGAAACTGAACGAGATTTAAGACTAATTAACATGTGTGAAACGAACCAGCACAAACGCGGCGGTCGAATGTCGAAAGGCTTCACAACCAGTTTGGTGAATAAACTTAAAATTCAGACCAATTCCCGACTGCCTGCCTTTGAAAATATTTTTCACCCACCTCACAAGAGACTAAAATCTCGAAAACCTTTATGGACAGTTGAAACTGAAAACTTCAGACTAAAACACAAGAGACTAAAATCTCGAAAACCTTTATGGACAGTTGAAACTGAAAACTTCAGCCTGGAAAATGAATGGAGGGAAAGATGTATGGCAACAGATATTGTTAACAAAATCTTAAAACAGACCCCACAGCCATGGTACCAGGAAGTGACCTCCCACGAACTGTGAGTGTGGAGCAACGCAGACAGTGAAACATTTGGTGACGGAGTGCCGAACAAAAAGGTTCGAAGGAAGCCTCCATGACATCCACGAGGCAGTGACCTGGCTTGCAGCGCTGAACCCAAGACTCTAAGGTGCTTAAGATAAAATTGACGCAGCCTGGACTGGCGGAGTAATAACACCAAAGCCACACGAAAGGTAGGTAAGGTAAGGTGTCTACACGCCGGCAGCCTGGTGACGCGAGAGGAAAAATGGCCGCCAGCGCTAAGGCCTTCTTATATAGGTGGTGTTGGTCTGGTCTTAAGTTTGAATGTCTAATTTATATCATAAATACCTTCTAGTGACAAAAGCAAACACGACGAAAAAAGAATTAGCGATATCGGTCCAGCCGTTCAGACATGATGCTATGACCACGCAAAATAGGTCTCCATTTTTATAATATAGAAGATTATTTTTATTCCTTTAATATTTAGTAAATAAAATACATACGATCATTACAATCTGATTTTGACTGAGTGTGTAACCCAGGTTTTTATGTCTGTTTTACATCATTGGTAGGCATTCACAGAGGAGGTGCATGGGGGTCTCTAGTGACTCCCCACACATCCTGCAAATGTCAGAGTCCAGGATCCCGATGGTGGACATGTGCTTGTTAAGCCTACAGTGCCCCGTTAGGGATCTGGTGATGATGCATAGGTTGGTTTGGGTTTCATTCCAGAGTTTTATTAAGTGTTCATGGTAAATGTCCGCTAAAGTTTTGCGTATGGCACTTTGAGGAATACTAAAGAATGGCTCAGGTCCCCAGAAATACCTCGCAGCTCCGGCCCTTGCAGGTTCGTCGGCCTTCTCATTGCCCTCGATACCTTCGTGTCCCGGTACCCACTGTAGATTTTTTTTTTTTCATTTATTTTATTAAAAGATTACCCTATTTCCTTTACAGCTTTGCACTAGCCTCGAGCTGAGGTTTAACATTGCGCATATTTGAATGGCATAAACCTCAGCTTGAAAAACAGAGGGATACCTACCCCGCACCCTAAATATTTTTTACTTTTAACGGAATAATTAAATTTGACTCTTTCTGAAAACACTTTTTTTTTTGATATTTCGATAAAACTAGTTTTAAACTTGTTAGGAGCCATTTAAAAATCATCTCTCTTTCATCCCTTTCAGTAAAAATCAGGAACAAAATGGCCAGGCAACCTACTACTCATTTCTATAGGAGAATTCATATGCCAAATCAAGTTCGTACCATGTCTAGTTTCTGAGATATTCATATACATTTAAAAACATTCAATCCTATTTTTCACCCCCTTAGGAGTGGAATTTTCAAAAAATCCTTTCTTAGTGGAAGGTTTTGTATTAAAACCTACCTGCTTTCCAAATTTCACTTCTCTACGATTATCCGTTTGGGCTGTGCGTTGATGAGTGAGTATGTCAGTCAGGCACTTTCCTTTATATTAATAGATAAACTTAAGAATCTACAACATAATAATATTACTATAACCTCACTTATACTCTAACCATTTAAAATTCTTTTGTTCTCTGACTTCTCAAAGCACTCCAAGATCAAAACTTTCTGAACGTGTGAAATCTTATTTGCAATTTCGAAAAACAATTATCAACTAACGAAATACAACTGCCAATATCCAAAAATCAACACAACACTGACTTAACCACTTAAGAAATGAAATGATTTTTTGCTTTTTTTTTTCAATTGTATTATTGTAGCCAGTTTTGTAGATTCACATCCCAAATGTTCACAGGAGACTCATACCTAATTATTTTGAAAAACAAAAAAAAATCTTTTCAAAAATATAATTAATTTTATACACAGAAATTAGACATTTTGAAACATACAAAGATATTTTTTATTTTGTTTTTTCTTTAAAAGTAGTAATGAAATGATTATGGATACATAAAAGGATACAATATGAAATTATATACCTACTGTACAAAACTGTTCAAGATTTTTATTTATTTCCATTATCAATTACACTTAACAAACAGTTTACATATATAATTATTGGAATTTACTGCCCCACTAGACAACGTCTGTTCTGGGGCAATACTACTTCAAATCAAATCATGTAACCAACCAATCATCTTAGGCTACGGCTACACTATGGCCCATGCTGGTCCAGGATGGCCAAATACGGGCTCTGGCCAATCATTGGCAAGTAGCAACATTTGGCAAATACACTTGTACACCTGGCTACACTATTGGCCCAACTTTGATAGCTGGTACGTGGTACGCACGCCAAATTTTAGATTTTAGGTTATCGTGAACGCATCTTGAAGGTGTTTTGTGTATTAAAATAGACCAAAGTAAATATTTAATATATATTCTTTAGTTTAAAGTACAATAAAAGAAACAAATTAGTGATTTATTAAAAAATTATATGTTATTTTGCTCTTCTGTGACAAATCTTGTTTTATTTTGTCAACATAAACCAATGGACGCATTATTTGGCAACACAATATTAAACCTACTGTCTTTTTACGTATACTGTTTTATTTATATTGTTGTCTATTGTATTGATATCGATTGTAATTACTAATTGTTTAAAAATAATGTACAAAACTCTGAAAATAACAACATGGAAGACATTGTCAACATTGGCCCAATATTGGTGAATACTTGCGGACTCGATCGACAAGTAAACAAGTAACGGCCAATGTCAAATATTGGGCGATATTGGTCATTGGTGAAGCGGCCACACTACTTGCCCATGATGGGCCAGAGCCTCTATTTGGCCAACATGGCCCATAGTCTAGCCGTGGCTTTACAAAAAAGCATAATACCTAAGAAAAAAATAATAGTAATAAACAAAAGTAAATAATAATGTCTTTACTAAAAGATAAAATATAAAATTTATTTATTAAAAAAATATTCTCATTTTGGTGACGAAACCTCTTGCATCATTAACTCTACGAACATTGCTGACAGGCAACTTCGTAATTCTTAAAGTATCTTATTGACAAAATAAAGTATTTACCTAAAAACTCTTTCAGGCACTAGTAACTATTACCTACAACTAATTAGATGTAATATGAAGACTTTCTGAATTTATTGATGAAATTTGTAGAAAAATATTTTTTTTCGCCTCAATGTCATTTGAAGATTTTCCATTGATTTTTTAAATAAATATAGGTATTTTAAACATTTTCATCCATTCATAGGATCTTTATACAAACACTTAACCTAGGTGACTTACAATGGAAATGGATAAAGTTAATGTTTTGATATTGAACTCAAAATATTGTAAAAATTACAAAAGATGTTTTGATGACATTTTAATTCTTAAAAAATCATTTTAAAATAATATATAAATTAAGAGACATTTTTAAATTTTCTCTTTTTTAACATGATTTAAAAAGCTAATGATGAAAAAATAAAAATTGTGCAAGAATTTTTTTTATAATTGAATAAAATTAAACTACTTGAATTGAATATTAAAAAAAAAATAATCACAATTATTTGGTTTGATTTGATTGATTTGAAATTACAATTCACAAAAAAATAACACGGTTTTTTCCAGTCTCTATTTATCGGTGATATTATGATACTATTTACAATTGGAATTAAAAAAGATGGATATGAAATCAAGTATATTAAAGTTACTTTCGTAGGGCAACTTTCAAATTTCGAATGTATTGTTTGATATTGATCAGTTTCAATTTTAATATTTCGTTTTCTTTGATACACTTATCCTGCTCTATAATCTGAAAATAAAAAAAAAATGCAAAATCAGAATATTACCATAAGATATGAGTTTGGAAATTTTGATTTGTAACACAATGCGTCTCCGCTGTTTTTATATTATTCTTTGATGAATGATATAGAAAATCTTCAAAGAATTATGTTTTTTTGTTGATCATGTCATCATTCATCGCAAAAGCGAAAGCTGTTATGGTGAGTGGTGATAATTTTACTGTAAATAAATAGGTTTCACAAAAATAAAATAAGTATTTCAAGTATCCAGCCGCACTTAAAAAATAGCATAATATTTGTGCAGATGGTGAAAATGTTCTTTTTTAGTGGTATGGAAGGAAAGGAATGAGAATACAGTTGATTCCGCTTAATTGGGACAAATTTCAAAGAACAGAAACCAAACCAATAGTAAATTGATATGTTTAATTGGGATAACATTCCGCCTAATTGGGACAATGAATTTAAGATTCCTATTCCTAGACATTTACAATGCTGATGAAACCGGCCTCTATTATCGTGCTATGCCAGATGGATCCTAATGCTATAAACTAGAGATGAAACGGATAGCAATTTTGCCGGATACCGGATATTCGGCCAACTAAGCAACTGAATACCGGATAACCGGCCGCCGGATATCCGGCGTATGTATCTGGTTAGTTGGTGCATCAATATGGGATTATTGGGAACATTGTCAAAAAAACCATCAACCGCATTAGTTAGTCAGGATTAGTGTGGTGTAATAATATTTTTTTTCTATGATTAGAGCGTTTAGATTTTTAACATTAGAGCGTTTAGATTTTTAACATTTACCCTCGGAACCAAGGTTGTAGCCAGGATAGCATTAGTGCAGAGGTTCCCAGTTTCATTTTTTTCATCTGTTTAGGTTTACGGCTCCCTTAATATCCAATCCAACCCAAACTCCCTTTATGCTATACTTAGGGGCACAGAGAGGCAACAATACCTCTCCATTGTGCTAAATCTCGCGCATTGTTTATGACCTCCTCACACACCATGTTCAGATTCATTAGCTCTGCTTTGAAGGAGCGGAACACGAGGAAGACCTTCTCGGTATGAGAGAGTCTTTCTCGTCTTCTGGACCCTGATGGGAGGAAGAACAGCGCTCCCCTTAAAGTATGAGTGTTTTTTTTTTCGAAATTAATTAAATTCGCTGAATACTGAAGAAGTCTTTAGTAGAGCCCGGGCATTACCGTGGGTACAACGCATGAATTACGCTTACGTAGGCGGCATACCTATACCAAATAATTGGACTGACTCCGTTGCCGGAACGTTATTGTTCCAAAAATCGCGGAATCTATCTGCATCTTTCAGCAGAATGATATGACGAAACGTAATTTCATAAAACTTTCCTTATTTACGGAGACAAGCGAAGCCGCTTGCTACCTCTATATATTCATTCTCCATAATTTACCCTTATTGCAGTATGATTGCTAATCAATTTTCTAGGTTGGAGACAATTTTCTTGTGATTTCAAGGTGTATTTGTTATCCAAAAATATCTTTTTTTTACTATCCGGTATCCGGCCGGATAGGTGCTAGTTATCCGGTATTCGGCCGGATAGCATTTAGGTGCCGGATAGGCCGGATACCGGATAGTTGCCGGATATCCGTTGCATCTCTACTATAAACACATAGCACTATCTGATTATAAAAAGGCGATGGACCGCACTTTGTTACGCTGTACAAATATGTCAGGTACTGATAAAAGAAAGCTACTGATCATAGGAAAAAGTGCTAGACCTCGATGCTTTAAGGGGTTAAGGATGGAGGGTTGGATGGAGGGTTTACCCGTGGAGTACCATGCAAACAAAAATGCATGGATGACTTCTGAAATGTTTCGAAATTGGCTTACTAGTTGGGACCTAAATTTATAATTACAACGAAAATTTTTGCTGCTTATTGACAATTGTGGAGACAATCTACAAAATATACTGCAGGAATTTATTCCTCCTAATACCACATCTTTGGAGCTACCAAAAAAAAATGTGAAATTCGCTTAATTGGGACATTGCGTGCCTCGCTCAGCCCCAGGATATCCAATCCATAGTCTCCCGCACACTTGGCAGCAACAAGCCCCCTGCCCGCACTCAGAGTGTGGACATTCAGGGTTCCAATCTTTAGGCCCTTGTTTCTCACACGAGCCAAAGTTATATCTCATGGCTTTTGTATGTACAATATTGTTATTTTTCACTATTTTAGAAATAATTTTTATACAGAGCCCCAAAAACACCCATTTTAATAATTGACAGAGTATTGTCACCACATTGTCATATACATACACGCTTATTTTTTGTAAACCATAGACATCAAAGAAATTGCGTAGGAATAACCACTTTTTCGAGGAATTTTGAAAAAACCTGAAATTTTTCTGGGGAGAAATAGCTTTTATAAACAATGAGATATAGAGCCATCTGTTGGAATTTTTTGGAGCACAACCAAATTTATAGACTGCGACTGCTGTCATGTCAATATCTATTTTTATTGATGTCTCATCTTTATTGCCTTGATTGGTACCCAACATTCTAGGTATGCCTAGATTCTTTTCCCCAAATATACCATCCATTGTACCTACATAATATGTTAGGCAAAGCAGAGAGCAAAAAAAATTCTAACTAAACTAAACCAACCTAACCCAACTAAGGGCCGGTCTTTCGAAGGAGCATTAAACACAGCCCAATAGTAAATGGACATATTACCGTCGTGACCCCTAACTTCGCCTGTTTTGGTAAAATTCAATATTTTTGTATTTTTATCTATAATACGATCTTCATTTAATATTTGAATGAAAGTTTTATTCATAATGGCAATACTTTTCCTTAAATTTGGTGCTAACTTCATGCGAATACGTCAGATTGTTGGATTCAAGTTGGCGCGAAGGCAGCGTTCATTGTATTGTTGTGCGAAACTTTCACTTTAACAAAAATCTGTCAAAGATAGGTTCCTGTATTGGAATTTAATAGATTACAAAAAGAATCTAATGTTTATAATAAAAATCGGTAGAACACTATCTATTATAGTTTATAATTTATTTAAATAAATATTCACTGAGGCGGGTGAAGGGAACATGGAAACAAAAATTTGGTTAAGTTGTAATAAAATGTCCTAATAAAATGTATAGGATAGTCTCATGATAACAAAACCGTTTTTTTATTCTTAAATTTTTAGGAATAACGGTTCTTACAATTTGCGTTGTAGGTAATGTATAAAAAAATGTAACATGAATTCTAGTTTTTTTTTGACAACCCTGACTAAAGTTTGTCAAATGTATGGAAACAGATTTAAATGTGTACCTAACTTCGCCTAGTGGAAATATATTGCTAAAAAAGACCTTATTGTATTCTCGTTATGGTTCATATTGCTTTGTATGATGTTCACAACACAACCGTATTATTTTTATGTGTCTGTGGTGCACACTTTAATACTTACATGTGGTAGGCGAAGTTAGGTAAAAGTTCCCTAACCTCGCCTGCCGTCTTTAAATGCTAATAAAATGGTAATTATTATAAAATACAGGTATTTATCATGACATTCCTTTAGAATTCTTCTTATTGAATATTATTTTCAATACCAATTCGTCCAGTACTATTCTATTTTGGAGCTATTCAAAAAAAACTTCTGAAAACCAGGCGAAGTTCGGGGTCACGACGGTAACTTTAAAAGCTCCACTAACTCAAAACGGGTCTTTCATGAGAAATTTAATGGACCATTGGTTAATTGACAATTATCTTGTTTTTTTGACTGGCAATATTGAACTTGTTGCTATCTTCACTCTATACATGTGTGAGAGCGAGACGCGCGGTAAACACCATTCGTTAGAAAGAGATGACAGACAAGGTCTTATGTGTTTGTTTTACTGCAACTGTCAAGTCAAGTTTTATTTTATTTCTGTTATTTAAATATTTTTATAAGGGAACCCAAACAAATAAATAAAATAATTCATATATATTATTTTCTGTATTAAAAATAAGTATTTCGAGGTTATTCCCATTGGTTTATAATAATATTTATTATGTACTACGTGCGTCATCTTGTGATTTTGACATTTCACTTAGCATTACTACCAAAGTGAGATATTTTTATAAAATAGACGATATTTTAGTACCGCATAGTTCCTATTTTGATGCTTCATAGAAAGCATTGTAATCCGATTTATAAATTGGTCGAAAAAAAATGGGCTCTCTCATAATAAGAATCATCAACAATTTCGAAAAACGGTATCAAAAGAGACAAAATTGGCAACCATTTTGACAGTTCTTAATTGTCTATTAGTGTGCTATTGGCTGTTGGAGCGGCCCACTAAATTTAATCTTTCATTAAGGGGTTTAATGCCCCAATCGCCGCTATTTGACAGTTGAAAGATCCGTTTTTTTTCTCTAACGGGGCATTAGTGAGTTAATCCTCCATTAAAACTTTTAATGCTTGTTCAAAAGATCCACCCTAAATCATTACAAATAATAATTTGTATCTGCAGGATATCCATAATTGTGTAGTGTAATCATTCTATGTACTTGTTTCTTGGTCATGAAATTTACTTAGCATTGAAGGTAAGACTTTAATAATTAATTATACACTGTGGCCATTTTGAAATAATAAAAAAATTGCATAAGATATGTTAACATGTGGAAACCTAGGTGCCTAGGCGTACTACAGTATTGACTTCCCTACACTTCGAAGCACATTTTACAGAAATGAAATGGTGGATAAATAACGAAAATAAATAATAAATAGTGCATTATGTTCAGACAAATACCATATATGATAATACTGGATGAGTTGCTTCTGATACTTACAGTTCTTAACTTTTTACATTCTACACACGCAGCTGCTATTTCTGCTGATGTCAACATGTCAACTGTAAAGAAAGAAGACATATTATGCATGAATAATTACCGTACATACAAAAGCCATCGACTGAATCGCTGGGGTACCAACCAGACTTAGATACACGTATACTTACACGAGGTATCAGTTGTGGAGAAACTGTTATAATCATGCACACTCTGATACTCGGAGGTATCAGTTGTGGAGAAACTTTTATAATCATGCACACTCTCTCTTTTCTTCCGAATTGCACATCCAGGAGACAATATTTTCAGCTCTTTTTCATCTTTTATTTGTTCTTGTAGATTCTTTATTTCTTCCTGTAAAATATAGAAGGTGGACATACTGTCAGAGATGGACAAAACAGTGAAACAAGCCTTCAATTAATTTATAACACTATGTGTTAATTTAATTTTCAGAAATGACTGCTCCTATCACAGATGTACAAAACTTTGTTCCATTGAATTCCATTCAACTCTATTTGACTCAGGAAATAAAACTTCGAGACACATTGATAGGAAAGCTCTCAAGAGATAGAATTGTTGGATGGGAAATAAAAGCCACTTTTGGGAGACCACATGTGGATTTCTGACAAAGAAGTAAAATCAGGGTCATTGTGAGATGGAAGTTGTCCATTAATCATGTGATATTTTTTTACAACTTTTTAGACCCCCCTCTCCGATGATACTTGGTGAGTTGGTTTCAGAACCAACCCCCCCCCCCCCCCTGAAATAATGTGTACTTTTTTAGTATAAAGAATGAAGAGTTATGCTTTTATTATCGTCAATTTTAATTTTTGAAAGTGGAACCACTTTTCATTAAATTTGTTAACAAAAATAAATGCACTGACCCCTGTGATTTTCTTACTTGACCCCCTCCACCTATGTGATATTTTAACACACCCCGTTCCCCCTTGAGCTCACGTGATTAATGTACGGCCCCATGTGACAAAAGATGCACTGTTGGGAAACCAAAATCTGGATTTCAGAGAAATGCGGATAAATTGGGAGATTTGTCGTGTCAGAATTACAAATAGGTTCTCGCAATGTACAGATTGTTAAAAAATTACAAGGGAAAGAACATCTGTCTATGACTAAAGTTGATTGGCCACACCAAGTTGAAAGCAGAAGAATAAAAAAGCAAAACTAAAATTAGCATGACTAAGCTGGGCAAACTTACCTCTAACAAAAAAAAATCACAAGACAATTCCTTACAACTTTCAATGCAGCCAGTGGACAGAGCCTCAATCTCATCATACTTGGCTTTCAATTTCTCAAACTCTTTTTGCGTCACATTTAGCTGCTCCTTCAATGCTGCTATTCCACTTTCACATTCCACTCTAATTTGTTCATGCTCCACATCGCATTGAACCTAAATATTGAACTTTATTAAATAAAATGTTCTTTACGATACATACTCAACACCTGTTATCATGAATAATGGCATATGGATGATTCAAGAAATGTAGGATAGGTACCTGTACTTTGATCAGCATATTATTATCAACGTCTTCATTTGCATCAGATTTTTTATTGTTTTTTTCAAATGTTTCCGAAGGCAATGTGTTGACTTCAATGATTTTTTCTTCCAACATCTTACGTGTAGTTTTCAACTCTTTAACAGTGTTCTCACTACTATCAGAAGTATCATTATCTTCATCTGGAATTGATGAAAACACCATTACTTATTGTTTGTGACAAATGAAACACTTAAATGAAAAACAATCTTAAAATATTGTTGCCAGCATTATTATGTTACGAATAAAACCATTTTATAACCATTTAAAATGTGCATACTTTATTTATTTATTTATAAGTGGTTGGTGGCCGAATGGTTGAATGGACAACTTTCACGTGTCGTACTGACAGTCGTTTTTTTCATTTCTGATGACTGAAAGTTGTTGAAAGTGTATTTTTTCTAATGCATTTTTACTAGTTTTGGCATATAGCCTTAAATGGGTTGTCAAAACGTAAATCAAAAGAATTTCGTAACATAAAAAAATGCTCCTGAAAAAAAGAACAGACGAAACTGTAAATTTTAGTTACCAATGATTGAAGACAAATTACGATGTAGATCATGAAGACTTTGCCGTTTCAAATGAAGATGATCAGTGCGCAATTTAGAGCTTGATCGTAAAAGAGTGTTTAATTCTTTTTGAAGATCAGCTACTTTATTCTAAAAAAAAAATCACAATTGTTAAATTATAGAGGCAACAAAGATAAGATTGAATTAGATAATTGAAAATAATACATACTTCCAGTATAGTGTTGACAGATTTTAAGCCAGACAGTTCAATTAATTGATTGGTAACGCCATTCAACTTATTACCAGTAGACGTCAACTGATTTTTTAAATCAAGGATACTTTCATCTCTCCTCAGAATATCTTGTTTCAACTTTCCAATTTCAAGCTGTAAACTGTTAGGTAAATAAATTATTAATAAACACATTATAAAATCCACAAATTTGAATACCTAATTATTATCAGATATTTGAAATGTTCTTTTATTTACCTCAAAGTACTGCGATGGTTAGATTTCAATAAACCGATTTCGGTAATTTTATTTGTAATTTCTGTATCTTTTTCATTTAGAAGTTTGCTAAGCCCTTCATTTTTTGTCAATAAAGACAATTTTTCTTCTTCCGCAAGTTTTCTCTCAATATTATATTTCAAAATATCTTTTTCCAATTCTGCTAAATATGCCATACTTTCTTTCAGTTCTGCAGACTTTTTGCCAATGACCAAATCTTTATCTTTTAATAAATTTTGTAAGAACACATTCTGATTTAAAGTATCAATTAGGAATTGCTTTGATTCGAGATCCACTGTTAGATTTTCTTGCACATTCATCATACTTGTCAAAAAAGTGTTACAATCATTTTTTAATTTATCAAAATAAGGCTCATATAGCTTCTTGATATTTTTGGTATATTCTTGAATCGCATATTCAATATCAGAATTATTTCCTTCCGACACTCTTAACTTTTCTTCTAGCACTTTGATATCTGTCATAACTATTGGGTTTTGTTTTCCGAATTTACAAACTTCTTCCTCTCGTTTTAATGTTTCACTATTGCTCATAACGGATTCGTTCATCTGCGATTCCATTTCAAATATGCGGCTTGATAAGTCACCCTTATTCCTTTTCTAACTGAGACCATAGAAGAAGTATGACTGAGACTTTGAATGGTTGACTTCACTAATCATCGGAAAAGGAAGTCGACGAAGTAAAGAGGTGGTAATAGGGATGGGCAAAAAATATCGATATTTTTTTAGAAAATAATCGATATATTTCGTCGATTTTTTTAATCTGGAAATATCGATATTCGATTTTTATTTCTGAATATCGGAATCGATATTTTTTTAATGGAAATGACCTTTGTTTTTTTTTTTAGGAAAAGATTTCCAGACACCATATTTTGGGAACGACCTTTTTTTTTTTTAGGAAAAGTTCAGTTTCCAGATACCAAATGTTGGAAATAACCTTTTTTTGCTTTGGGCTAAAAAATATCGAAATATCGATATTTTGTCCTCTTCATACATCGATACTTTTTAAAACTATCGAAACGATATATATCGATATATTTTTTTCATTTGCCCATCCCTAGGTGGTAAAGAGTATTCCCACATAAAAATCTATTCGATACTAGGGGATGGGCAAAAAATATCGATATATAAAAGTATCGATATTTTTTTTAGAAAATAATCGATATTTATCGTCGATATTTTTAATCTGGAAATATCGATATTCGATATTTATTTCTGAATCGATATTTTTTTTTATTGGAAATGACCTTTTTTTTTAGGAAAAGTATAATTTCCAGATACCAAATTTTGGAAATGACCTTTTTTTTATTTTTTTAGGAAAAGTACAGTTTCAGATACAAAATTTTTGAAATTTTGAAATGACCTTTTTTTGAATATCGATATTTTTTCCTCTTCATACATCGATACTTTTTAAAACTATCGATACGATATATTTTTTTCATTTGCCCATCCCTATTCGATACGTACTACTCGCTTACTTTAGCCAACTTTAGCGAGGGGATTCACGGAGGTTTTACATAGAAGTGTCATTTTATAGTACTTATTCTATGGTGTAATTAATTCGAAGGGATGGGGGGGGGGGGAGTTCGAATCATAGACTTTTATCTTCGAGTAGTAATAATCATAGAGAAATAAAATGCTACTGCGCATGGTCCTGACATTAACAGTGTTGCCAACGTGGGCGATTTATCGCCATTTGGGCTACTCGGAACGAGAATAGGGTATTTGACTAATTTCCAGAAACCCTGTTTAAATTATTCTACGATACATTATAAGCACATGCTCTTTATATTTTCTGAAGATATGCCATATTTTATATGAAAATCATGTTTAAAGTTTAAATATCCAAAAACGCGCGTAAAAAACGCTGTCTTGTATAATGGCGCTGGTCACGTGGTGCGTTTTACGTCACACTTTAGTATTGGTATGAGTTCGCTAACGTGTTGACGACTGTCATTTACAGACGTGTGACGTCACAGGGAACACAACTAATCACAAGGCGTTTTCATCGGTGACTAGTTCCATAGAAATATTTGGATTTTTATTACGTGTTTTTATAAAAAATAAGCCTGTTTAAGTTGTAAAATAAAAGAAAAAAGCTTTCTTGGGCCATTTTCAAACAGGATGACCACAATCTTTAGCTTATTTTTCATAGTGTCAAATACCCTATTGGCGACGAAAAAATCTAAATGGCGACCGGTCGCCGTTTGGTCTACTTCCCTTTTACCGAATTTTCACCTTTCCGGATACAAAATGACCTTTTTTTGGTGAACTTTCACCTTTCCGGATACCAAAATTTTCGGAATGACCTTTTTTTTTAAGCTACAATTCATCTTTTCGGATACCAAATTTTCAGTTGGGCGACTGGGCTACTTTTTTTTTGAAAATCGGCGACATCGGCCAAAATCCGTTGGCAACACTGGACATTAACCGCGTTGATCAGTTTGTTGATCACGTGACTTTTGTATCTCTCGTTAGAGAGTATATGTGTTCTGTGTTTGTATAACTCGTGTGACGTTTGTTGGTATCGGCTTGTCATATTCAGTTGTTTTTTTTGTATTTTAGCGTTTACATAAAAAGTTTTTAGTGTTAAATCATACGATTAGTTAAAGGAATAATGGATATTTCTTGCTGTGCTTTTGGATGTAAAGAAAAGGAGGAAAAATAACCTTTCATAGGTTCGTTCAGTACTATTAGTTCACTGAATAATTCCGTGCCAAATGATTCAGTCATGCATGATGATGATGATGATGATGCTGGATAATTTGTTTGGCGCCGTTTAATGGATTTCCATCTCAAGGGCGCACGGGAAGCTCTGTGGGAAGAGCATTGTCTTCAGTTTGTTCCTGAATGTGCTGATGGGCTGGTCCTTTCTAAGTTCTTCAGGGAGTCGGTTCCAGGTGACAGGTCCTGCTACGCTGAAAGCCCTGTCGTGGAAGTTCGACTTGTTGCTCCTGTTGATCTCCTTTAGTATGTTGGTAGATATCATGGCTGAACGTAAGGGTCTTGTTGCTGGCTCCTTGGTGATGCAGAGTTCAGAGAGTGTACGGGGTGCCATGTCATTTATGGCCTTGTATACCGTGAGGCACAATTTATATTGGATTCTCTCGCGTACTTTTAGCCAGTGTAGTTTCTCCAGCAGAGGTGTGATGTGACAGCCCTTATCCTCGCGGAAAATAAGCCTTGCAGCGCAGTTAAAAGCCATCTGTACGCGATTCAGCTGTATTTGAGGCAGGCCGACGTACAGAATGTTGCAGTAATCAAGTCTCGAAACATGTATGTAGTACATGTACTAATAAGAATAGAGGATGCATACTGGGTACATACTTAGGAAATGTACGTTTAATACATTAATATTTTGTGATTATGAAAATCAGTTCGTTCTAGTTCAGTACTGTGAACTAGTTCCTAATAGTACATGTACTACACAAGCCTAGTAAGCGTTGTTTTTATTTCACAAGTAAATGAGATGTCAACAGAAACACATTTTATTTTGATATTTTTCTAATTAAAATTTACCGATTATAAGTCAGTGACGTTTAGATAACTTACTGAAGTGTTGAATTAGGTTTTCTCGTCAATTAATTATAAAATATTATTAATTTTAATCTTAAATTTCAGTTTTCCTAAAGATGAAGAAAGGAGAAAGTTATGGACTCGAAATCTTAGAAGGGACAAATTTGTTCCATCTGCATACTCAAAAATTTGTTCCAAACATTTCAAAGAAGATTGTTTCGACAGAAACAAATTTGGAGGGACTTGGTTAACCTCAGAAGCAATTCCAACAATATTTGACTTCCCTAAGCATTTGCAGCCAAAATCTATCAGTCGTAAACCACCTGCTGTTCGAACCTTGTAAGCAAATTTAACATATTCCATACTTTTTACTTTTACATTGTGAATATAAAGAATTATTTATAATTTTGCGCTTTTTTATCCTTCATTACTGTATCGTTTTTACTACAATGGTTGCATTGTTTATGATTATTGTAAATTTATTTATAATATCTAGTTAGACAATTCACTATGTATTCATTTTATCTTGTGTCTTGTAGATACCTGATTTTTTTGCTAGTTAAATTATATTGTAATATGTTGTAAAAGGCTTAATGCCCTATACTGTTTTAAATAAATAAAGAAACTTACGTAACTGTGTTACAGATACATCAAGTATTGTTGATACTGATCTTCCCAAAGAACCTGTTGTTACTGTAAATATGGATGTTGTGAAATCGTCTACACCTAAAGCAAAATATCAGTAAGAAATTCTACAAATAACCTAAAAACATATATATGTAATTTGGAAATGTTCAGTGTTTGATTTATGATTTAATGTTTCAGATATCTTGGTGATTTCAAAACACAGGACATGAGTTGTCCAGTGAAAGCGGAAAAGGCACTCCAGATAGCAAAAAAGGCGTTAAATTGCAAACGAAGAGAACTTAAAAAACTACGCCGTGAACAAGTGAAATTAAAAAGAAAAATAGACAACATGCAGCCCATATTAGACTGTTTGAAAAATAAAATGAAGATTTCAGATGAGATTTGTCAAATTTTAGAAGTAAGTTGAATGTTCAATGTCATTTTAGCATTTCTTTTTTTTTACCCATTACGCCGTGTCCCTCTTTTCTATCCATGCACACTTCTATCGTTCTTCCAACGACATACCATTTCTTATACAACGTCTCCTATTTCTCTTACTTATTTCCTGGCCTTCGTTGAGGACGGACTTAATGTGTTCGATCATTCTTCATTCTCGGTCATCCACCCTTTCTTACACCTTTCCTTTCAGACGTATATTTCCTTCGTCATTCTGTTTACATCCATTCTTTCCACATACCTAAATCATCTCAACTTATTGACTTCCATCTTTGTTACAACACTAACTTTCATACCACATTCGTTTTCATATCCCACAGAGTCTTCCCACATATTCTCTATTATTTAATACCATATTTGTTTTTTTTAGAACTCACTACCAGGAGCAGGCAAGGCGTTGGTGGAGAGAGCAGTTGGTGGAAGGAAAAAGACCTATCCCCCTGAGCTGAAGGCTTTTGCGCTTACTTTACAATTGCAAAGCTTACAATTACGTCAGGAAAACTTTCCAATGTAATTTACCACACCCATCTACTCTACGCAAATGGTATGGTACTGCTGGATTTACACCTGGCAGTATTATAGCACTTAGAGCTAAATCTCTTGAGGCATCACAAAAGGGAAAAGAAGTATACTGCGCGTTAATTGTTTATGAGATGGCCATAAGGCAGCATGTCGAGTGGAACGGTACCAAGTTCAAAGGTTACATTGATTATGGCACGGGTCTCGATGATGATCAGCTTCCTATTGCCAAAGATCCTGGGTGCTTATGCTGAATGCAATTGATGGGAATTGGAAGATACCCATTGGATATTTCCTATTAAATGGCTTAGGAGCATCTGAGAGAGCCAATTTTATTAATCTTGCTTTAAATTATGTTGCGGATACAGGTATTGAGGTTGTTTCTCTAACATTTGATGGTGCAAGTACAAACTTTGCTATGGCAAACATTTTAGGGGCAAATTTGGATGTTAACTGTTCAGATTTTTGTACTAATTTCATACTTAAATCTACAGGGGAAAAAATCCATATAATATTGGATGCTTGCCACATGTTGAAACTAGTGAGAAATACTTTAGCGACCAAGAACCAACTTTTTGATATAAATGGGGAAATTGTTGATTGGAGGTACATTAAAAAACTTTTTGAATTACAAGAGTTAGAGGGGTTATTAGCTGCAACTAAATTAAAATTAAGACACATAGAATGGTATAGGGAAAAAATGAAAGTTAAACTAGCTGCCCAAACACTCAGTAATAGTGTTGCTTCAGCTCTTGAATATCTGGAGCAAGACCTGAGTCACCCTCAATTTAAAGGAGCAGGGGCTACAGTTAAATTTGTTAAAATTTTTAATGATCTTTTTGACGTCTTCAATAGTAGAAATTTGCTTAGCAAGGGCAAAAAAGCTCCTATCAAAGAAGACAATATCATCAGCATAACAGATTTTTTAAAAGATTCCATCACATATATTCAAGGCTTAGAGATTGTACAAGGTAAAAAAATAATATCATCTAATAGAAAAACGGGGTTTTTGGGGTTTATTATTAACATTTCCACTTTGCTCAATATTTACAATGAACATTGTAAAGGTATGGCCTTGATTTTTTACTTACTTATAAGTTTAGTCAAGATCACCTTGAAATGTTCTTCAGCTGTATTAGAAGTAAAGGTGGGTGCCTTTGCAAATTGTGTATCTTATCAATGAGACAACAATTCTTAATACCGCTTCAAACTCCGCCTATCGCATTGAAAATGATGATTTCGATTCAAATTGTTATCAATCGTTAGCATCGGATCCTACAACTTCCATTGACCACTCATACGCAATATCTCCTGAATGTATAGAAAATACTTTGTCTATATATGTAAGTGATATTGTGACATTTATTTCTGGTTTTGTAGTAAGAAAAATCTCTAAAACGCTTCTATGTCGAGATTGTCTACAAGCCATACACATGAACGGATATGATAATCAGTTTATTTTAAGAAAAAAAACTGGTCATTTAATATCTCCCTCTCCGGATGTAGTGAAAATATGTAAAAAAGCCGAAAGTTTTGTGAGATTTTTCAATATGAGTGGTGATGTTTTCAAATCAAAATCATTTGAAAAGATAATACTTCAAGTAACTAGAGAATT
Source organism: Mystacides longicornis (assembly GCA_963576905.1). Taxonomy (NCBI): domain Eukaryota; kingdom Metazoa; phylum Arthropoda; class Insecta; order Trichoptera; family Leptoceridae; genus Mystacides; species Mystacides longicornis. Next base: position 18,431,001 of record OY756429.1, on the reverse strand, counting down.
GAATTATGAACAACTGTTTTCCAGCTTAAATACCCACATTATTAACGATGAACCACTTAACAACCACAAATATTATTTGATAAGAATTATTTTAAAAAACTATATTAATATAAGACATTGCCAAACAAAAAACTGCTAACTTACAGTCCAAAAAATCCAGATCAATCAACAATAAGTTTGTTTTATTTCAAGTCCACTAATTTATCAATATTGATCTATATTTTTTTATCCCTGTGTTACTTACAAGTTCAGCTCTAGTTATGTTTTAAAGTTATTTTAAGTTATACTTTTAATTGTAATAATTGTTTTTTTTTTTGTTTTAATTATTTATAATTATTATTTGGATGATGTACTCTTATACTTAACTAATTTTCTTTTGTTTTGTATTGTGTATTTATTTATTAAACTCTTCATTACATGTGTGTATAATTTTAGAATTATTAATATTTCTTTATTATTTTGCTGTCACAAGTTTCATGTTCTATGTTTAGGATATACCATGAAGTTTCATGCTTTTTTTTAATTTTGTTTGCTGAATGTATTCAATTTGATATAATGTTACAAATAAACTTATTTCCAATAAACTGTGTGTTTAATTTACATCTTCCTTTGTGAATGGTACGATGAGCATTCATTAATCAGTATCCCTGATCTATGCTTTGCTACTGCAACTTCTCACACGAAGTTGAAGAACAGTGGCCACTGGCCAACCACAACGTCTATATTCTTCATTAAGGTATTATACACATAAAGATTCTGTCACTGGTACCCCACACACTGAAATGATTATTGTGATATGTGTTAAGGCCGTGGTCGTCATCTGCAGCCCGTTGCCGATTTTTGTGCGGCCCGCGACACGTCGAGCGATTCCAAAAGCCAAATCTTGGCAAAATCGACAAGGTTAATAATACAAATAACTCGAGGATCGGAAAAAAGGAAATACCTTAAATTCATAATATTAAAAAATAAAGTTACACAAATAACATTTATATTTCTAATAAAAATCTTTTATATAACGTAGGCAGGTATCACTATTTTTTCAATTTACATACGGGGAGAGTTCAAAGTATTCTCGGTATGGGTGCAAGATAAGACAGAAATATGGAAGGAAAGAGCAGAAAAATCTGAAATAATTTTACCATTACTACATATATATGAAGTCTTTTTCAACCCTAATACGTTTTATGAAGCGCCAATTACTTTTTTTACTTTTCGTATGGCATTGCCGGAAAATATTCACCCGTAGAGGGCTGCGTGCATCCTCTACTATAGGCTTGGCTCCAGCGCCATCAGCCAGTCCATCGCCAATTTATGTATCTTTTCAATAGCCTTCAAAAATATTTTTTATCTTTCTCTAAATAATAATAGTTTTTGACCACCTTAAAGTCTTCATCGTCGGAAAACCGCTTTCCAATAATATTTATTCCTCTGTTTCGGGAACGAAAATTGTCGGCAGGTCCCAGAGCTTAGCTTTAAGGTAGTTGATTGAAATTTTGAAAACCATAGTATCGAATACCAATCTTAGCAATGCACGCCAATCGAATCGGCGCGTTGTCGTCGAGGAACAAGGCATTGATGGTCAATTTTCCTTGATGATTTTCTTCAATTGCTTCCTACAAAATCATGCCTTGTGCTTGCGAAAACTGCTGCGATAATACTTGGGCCTATTTTGAAATGGTCAAAAAGCACAAACTCTTTCCAGTCAGAATGCTGTCGTAAGGAGATTTTCGACTGGTTTCATGACATTGAACTACTTCGGAGGGAGTTCTTTACGCGCTGTATTGTCTCACGTTTCTTTCAAGAGCATAATGACAAAATCAGTTTTCGTTCCCAGTAATAATACGAACAAAAAAAAACTTCTAGAATACTCCAGAGCTCCAAACTCTCCATCGAAAATTCAATTCGCGTTTGTTACTGCGGTAGTGTGAGGATTTGTGGTGGTACCCATCTTTCACCAGATTTTCATGTGTTCCACAAAGTCATGAACTATTGAGTCTTTTGATATCCACGGAGAGCTTGATGATCTCTGCTTACGAATTAATATTTATTGGAGCATATTCAGTTTCCGCGTCCAAAGCAATTTCACAGCCAAGCATTACGTTTTTCGCGGAAATGGAAAAGCTCACAAGACATGTCTGCAATGGGCACCGGATCGAACAGTAGGTTTCCCCAATCTCCTTCCGAGGGCAATTCCATTCCCGTTTTTGTGTACCCCTTCGTACCTAAGTTATAAGTATGCCGCCCATGTGCTAATTTTTAAGGAGGGGGGGGATATTTTTTCACACTTTCTTTATGGTAACTCAAAGTGATTTAAAAATTTACTGTAAAAGCAACATAATTTGTTTATTTTCAATCTACCCAGTTGAGGAGGGGGGGGGGGTGCTTGCGCCCATGATGCGGCCCGCGGTGAGAGCTCATATTGTCCAATGCGGCCCTTGAACAGAAAAGTGTGACGACCGCTGTGTTAAGGCCATTTTAAATAATATTTCCTAAATGTGCTTGAAGTAAAAATTGAAGGTCTCAGGTAAAAAAATGATATCCGCACTGTCTAAACAGTTAACATGTTTTGACCTAACACCATCCCAACAATGGACACACATAATATGTGTTGTCAACCTTACAACCACATCATCATTCTGACAATGCTATCCCGAAATAGTCCCTGCTTTAATAAGCCGTTTGCATATAGTATGCAACCCCAATTTGACATTAATTGGATTATTAATACCTTTTTTCATAATATTATTTAAATATTAGCTTCAAAATAAGGCAAGACCTGCCCAATGTCTTCAAATCATTTGATACTATCTTCGATTTCACTATATTTATATATATATATATATATATACATATTTGATGTATTGCATCAGAGGAGTGTTGCTTATAGTGAATCTGTATGACAAATTTGAATTTGGCGCTCCAATCGCACAGCAGTCACGTGACCCGCAATACAGGTACCATACTTCGGTTCTGCGCATCCTAAAAAATTCTCTAGTGTTATTATTAATCAAAGACTTTTATACTATACTAGCTTTTACCCGTCCCTTTATAACAAATTGGGATGACAAAATTTGTCATCCCAATTTAATCGTCAAAAAATAATATAATTTCTAGCTTTTTTACCCGTCCATAACAGATGAAAATTTACAGAACAAATGGAATTTATAGAACCTGATCTATGAAAGTTTAGATAATAATATAGAGCTCGATAAAAGTAAGTTGTAGAATTTGTAGGTACTTATTAAGAATAATTTACGTAACGTTTGTCATGAATCATGATTTTAATTGGTGAGTTACTCATAAAACCGGCTTGTATCTATGAAAAATAGAATAACTGTGAAAGAAATGTGAGTCAAATTCGTAGTGTGGTAAGTAGGTGCATAATTGAAATAATAAAATATCCTGTATATAAAATATTGACTACAGGTACTTATTTCATTTCCATGTCTGGATATATCAAACTCAAAATAATCGCCACAAATTGTTGAAGAGTTCTGCATCTAACTTGACATCAATGGTTGGTGTGTTATAACGTCAAGTTGCAAGTAACAACATCTGGTAGATTATTACTGAGCGGATAAAAATCAACTTGATTATGCAAATAAACTCACCTTCATAGGTTAACAATACTCTCTATTTTGGTGGTTCAACTTAGCCCATAGTAGGATTCGAAACCTACCGAGATACTCACTTGATGTCAATAAACGTATTATTATTTATAGGTGAAAAATTGTGGCAATTAGGCAAAACTATTTAGTGTCATTTTGAGAAAGGCATTGGAATCAAAACAAAACTACACCACTACAATATAATTTAAAAAAATATATGAAGTTACCTATAAGGAAATTTTCAATGGATCTATGAAGGTATATCAAATCTAGGTATTTCTTCTTCTCCTTATTGATAAATGCCATTATCTATTAAGATTTAAAAAAAATTGAACCAAAATGTACATAGGAAACAAATTCAAATATAAGTTATTGCCTTCTGAAAAATGTCAAGTTGTTCAACGTAGAACCATTTAAATAGTAGTATTATTTATGGGTATGAATAAATGAATGAAAATTTTTTTGTTTATTTTTTGTCCAATCATTATTTAATTTATAAAACATAAAATCAACAATTGAAACAGAATATGTATAATCTCAAAGTTTTTTGTTAGATCTAGCAGAGTAAAAAAATATTTTCCCAAACAAATGGAAACCAGAAAAGATATTCCGACCCACCGTTATAAAAAAAACTATTAGTTATTCACTTCTTAACCCAACAGTATTATATCATTTTTATTCCATAACCGAAATAAAAAATTTTAATTAAATCTGATGCTAGAACACAGAAATCCATACAATAACCTAGAATCCCGACTCGCGTTCAAAAGTGAAGCCGAAATATTGCAACTTTTGACAGTTTGGTTCCCAAAAGAATGTGGTACAGCATATATTTATTCAGTAGTTTTCTCGTGTTTTTTTTACAATAAAACATAATTTTACGTTGAAATAAGTGAAATTAGATCATTTTTAAGTTTCTTTATAAATATTAACATCATTTTTTATGTTCCGTTTTGACTACCGTACTGTCAAAATTGCCGGCCAAATCGGCTTCACTTTTTTACTACGAAGAGATATAGGAGTACTCCATCTAGGTAGTTATATATAAAAATCTATGTGCTAGAAACACACTATTGTGTCAGCTTGTGTTGTGTCGAGCCAGAAGCATTATCGTTTTTATATAATATGGTTTAAGATACATTTAGGTTCTGTATGAAGCTGATATGCTTCTAGCGGGTTGAGAACTTATTTATAGTGATATGTGGTAAAATTGATAAAATCGCTGGCATCCGCAAGACACTGTTATTGATTATGGTCAATCTTCTTTACATCCCATAAGCAGCCATTGAATATTTTTTCAATATAATTATTTCCCTTCTCAACTAAATGGGAAATTTGAATGAACTCTCTAACATGGATCTGCAATATAATGTTTCTGATTTAAAATACACATAAAGAAATCCAAGAAACATAATTAAAGAAATTCCTACATAGGTAGCTTACCATTTTGGTAAATAATATTGTCTTGCAAAAATTAAACCTTTGAGTTTCATTGTTAGAAATGCACTTTTATCAATCAATTTGATCCTTAGAAGTATGTACTTAATTGCTATGTCAAAAAGGTAGGATGAAAACAATTAAGTCTTGTTGAAAACACGTTTGCCTCAGGAACCTGAAAAAATATCAACAAAATAAATTAATTTTATGTGATTTCGGTAAGACTAATTCCCGCCTTATAACATTAAATTGTTGTATTATAATATATATGTAACCCTTACTGTTCAAGGCATTCTGCCGTAAATAGAATAAATAAATATAGATGGAATCTAAATGACGGTATAGTGATATCCACGAGATATTATTATTAAATGCCATCAAGCAGGCAGCTTGGAGCTGATGTGCATAATATCCCACATTTGTGTCACACTATAAACGTGCTGAAAACTCTCAAGTCCATTCTTAAATGCATTGGTGTTCTTCGCAACAACTAGCTCGGCAGGCTGCCTGTTCCATTCATCCACAACTCTATTTGTAAGGAAATGTCTACGAGGATTTTGAGTAAATCTGTCCTTTACCAATTTCGGGCTAAGTCCCCTCAAATGTTGATTATGGCCTCTCTGGAACATGATTCTCAACTCTGGGCAGTCATATTATGTTGGTCATTTTCGCAAAAAAAATCCTGCCTTTAAACTTGTGTGCGTACTGACTTTAAGGTAGGCTTGTGTAGTACATGTACTAAGTACTATTAGGAACTAGTTCACAGTACTGAACTAGAACGAACTATTCCCTCTCTTATTCGTTCTTTAGTACTATTAGTACATTATTATTCCCATTCCCTTAATCGGACGGAATGACAGAAATGAAGTGTGACGTTCGGCGCCACTCGATTTTCGTCGGAACTGGTGACGAGTGCGAGTGAGATAGCTGACGTGATGATTGTATGGAGAATATAGTGCCTTCTCTTTTGCTTCTTATTAGTTCTATTAGTTCCTTTAGCTCTTTTAGTACAGTAGTACAGTACTATGAGTACTATCCGTGAGGTAAGTATAAGGTATATTCTTTTAGTTCAATGGATTCATACTTTGGATGTTGCTCTCTACTACGAAAGTTATTTTTTTCGTTCTCTACGAAAAATTCACATTGCCTAGGGCCCGTGTAATAAAGTTGGTTGAAACATAATATTTACCTAGAATAATTTCGATGGCAAAATCAATTTGATTGAAATGAAAAGTCTTTTGAGCTATCAAAATAATAAATTTTCTGAATTCTCTCTCTGTTAATTATTATCACTAAGTATTGATTTTCATAATCACAAAATATTAATGTATGAAACGTACATATCCTAAGTAGGTATGGACCCAGTATGCATCCTTTATTCTTATTAGTACATGTACTACATACACGACTGAATCATTTGGCTCGGAATTATTCAGTGAACTAATAGTACTAAAAGAACGAACTAGTACACTACAGTAGGACCAATGTACTAGATCAGATCGCTCCCTAAATTGTCCGAGCAAGAACAAGCCTACTTTAAGGCGTTATTCCCCTTCATTGATTGCCGTAACGCCGGTAACGTAAAACTGGAAAAAAACGACAGTCATAGATCGACGACAGTAACCGAAGGTGAAATCCACAGAACACATATACTTTACTTTTAAGTAAGTATTATTATACTCTATGCTTTACTCTCATTACTCTAACGAGAAATCAAAATCAATCCAAAAAATGGCAATGACACTAGTGACAGGTGACTGTAGTTCTCGTCCATAGAAATTAAGAAGAATATTCAGGATGAAAATATTTTTTCTATGGGAGTTTTCTACGACGCTGAGTCCCCGAACTAGCTGTTATGAGAAAATCAATTTCGTCATTATTAATTTCTAATAATGATGGAAGGATTAGTTAGGGTTTTTTTTTCAAAAACAATGGTACTGCTAACTTAAAGCATCGTAAATAAATGTGAATAATTTTTAATTAAGCAAGTAGTATAAAAAATAAGATTGGAAGATTGAAAAATCGCCATAGGATCATTATTTTGAAATATTTGATCAAGTTAATGATTAGTATTAGAAAATATTCCGTAAGTTAGCTTTATTTATTATTATAGACCTCCACCCGGACTCGAGTGATTTTGGAAATTTTGATTAGCTTTTCTAAATTGATTTTTTTACTTGTAATGAATATTTTATTAATAATATGGTTTGATCATAGATTTTTATAGAATTCTGTGGGTTTGAGTACATAGTGTAAGCGATGCTTAAGAATTACTTGCCAAGATTTCTCCAATATATTTTTATTCTGTGCCAACTTATCAAAAGGGTAGACGAATCACATATTTTATTGATAGCATATTTACACACTTTTTATGCGAACATTTATTTACTGTCGTTATTCATTTGCACTAATGAGTTTATGTGGGTCCAGCGCTGTTGATAGTTTTCTGAACTAAAAAATCGACAATCGTGAAACCAGTGAATCGACGTCAAAAGACAAGCTTATAGAACGATTTTATTGTAAAGTACAGTTTAAAGTTAGAAAAATATGAATATGTTGTGATTAAAATTGATTGTGGAATCGGGTCCATGTTCTTTTTTATGACATTTTTTTTTTATTTCGCCGTCTCACAAAGTCAGACTGATCTGTATGTGATCTTGTGTTAGCGTGAGGTGTTGTTCGCCCGCAAATCGGGCTTCTTCGCGGGGATGAAGCTTGTAGACATTCCATTACTGATTGTGCATTTAGTGATTTTATTCGACTTTGTTTATACAATATCGCAGTTGAGACGTTTTAGGGTTTTATGAAATAAATGGCCTGAATGAATAAAGTAAACCGCGTTGCTTAGTAATATTCGATATGGGGGCCCAGCAAGGAAAAGAAAGAGGAGTAATCAGCGGAGCTTCCATTCGAGCTGCAAGAGGCAAACCCAGAGTTCCGAAAGATCCAAAAACTCTCGGATCGAATATTTTCACTGAGCACAATGGTAAGTTTACTTGATGCCTATTTAAACTAGCTAGTATGTATGTATATAATCCTGCACTACCCGAAAACCAAAATTTAAAAGTTGTGCAATAATATAAAATGTTATTTCCTTGCAGGCAACTGTCTGAATTCAAAAACATTTCGAAATTATACCAATTTTTAAATACATATAAATCTAATGTTATAAATGTATTTTTTTAATGAATTATCAACATAAGGAAAAGGTTCAACATTAAAACATTTTATAAGTTTTTTATACAAGTTTTATATTATTACATTGCAGAAAAAAAGCAATATAACAATTTTATCATATTGAAAATAATATGACTTAGTTCCAGACAATCAGGTGGTAGTATGTATAGGATTTCATTACACTTGTATTGAATCGTAATCTTGCACATTATATCTTCCCACACATTGTTCATGTGAAAACTGTTACTCATTAAAACAAAACAAAGTAAACACCAAATGCCCATTTTAATCAATAATATCCTTCTTTGTTCATTAAAAGATAATTTATGAATTTAAACCTACTTTTATTTATATGTATTTAATATTGGTTAAAATGTAACATTGCTGCAGTTAAATTCTGCCCTCTTATTTTTTGCACGAGTTATAAAGTATGAATATTCATCATTGTATCAATGAACATTTATTTATTTATGTACTAAAGCATTATGTTTTTATAATATATGAAAGGTACATGGCAAAAACAAGCTGATTGATCAATTCTCATTTAAAGGAAGGCCAAAACAAAACTAAACACCCCATACTAACTGTTTGGGATGCTTCTCAAACATGATTTATTTACCAAAGAACGAGATAACTTTTACAAGTTTTTTAACACCATGCTAAAGTTCTCATAGAGGGGAATAAAACTGAATTTATCTCTAAAATCATAAATAATTAATGAGATTGATTTTTCATGTTAAAATATCAAGGTAACAGAACAAACTGTACTATTGGAAACAATCTGTTAGATCATGGACAGTAGGGCTGAGGGTTGACAACCACCAAAAGGTCAGGTTAAAAAATCCTTTACCACTTATCAACCTGGCTAAAGTTTCGGGTCCTTGGCTAGCTTAATCAGTTCCTCTAGTCCAGTCTCGAATATTTCACACCTACGATGTATGTTTTCTACTACTCTCCTAAGAACCCTATATTTAGCGCATTATTATCAACTGCAGCAGGTGGTACTTTTCTCCACAGAATATGTGACCCATATATGAAACTTTATATTTGTCGAGATGCTGGCAGTTCTCAAAATATCTTAATTAGATAATTACCTTATCGCCCTTCTAATCTTTTCAAGTGATTCCTCAATTTCTTTAATGGGACAGCTAGCACAATGTGTCCCACAGTTTCAATCTGGCCACATTCACGAAAGGGATCTTAAAAAGAGTATCTTGAAAATATTGATGTGGAGTTGTAACTCCAAGATATGGTCGCGAGCATATGAAAGAAGACAAAAGGAATATAAAGCATATCTAATGATTCTTTACGATTCATTGTATTCACTTTTAGGATTCAGGTCTCAAATTTAGACGAGACGCAGCATTTTGAGATTCTCTGTCAAAATTTCAGGCTTAGATTGACATTGCAAGAACTTTAATATATGGACTAAATGTCTGTTACCATGCTGCCAAAGTACCTACATTTATATATATCTCAACTTATTTCCCTGTCAACCCTTTGACATCCAAATTGCAGTGATCCCTCGTTTATTGTGGCTAATGGGGCCGGAATCCCTCTTCAGTGCCATAAATACTTAAACTAGATGGTCGTATGACCAAAAGGCCTTTGCCAATTAAAATTCATATTCTTCAAACACATTATTTTCAACTTTGTAATACTTAGACATTATAAATGTTTATAAATAAAAATAACTTTGCAGTATTACATATATTTTTTTTCCGAAATATATGTAATACTGCAAAGTTATTTTTATTTATAAACATTTAAAATTCATAAGTGAAATTAACAGAGTTTTATTTAAAAACAAATAAAATTAACCAACAATACATTAATGAGTCCTTCATCAAAGAGAAGCAATCATATAGTCCCATACATAGCCTCCGAAGAATTTTTTCTCCTTGCTTAGCATCCATCAAACCATTTTGTTCACACAGTACCATGAAACATCAATGCTTATCGCAATCCGACTGTCAATATTGTGGCATTTTGTAAGTTTTTATTTGAAGGACTACAATATTAGTATTAGGTTTTGCCAATATTTACGGATTTTCATTCCAGCACTATCTAAATTGTTAAATAATTCTTCAGGAATTCTGTCTGTTAATGATAACTATAACAATTCTCTTAAAAATACTTCTTGAAAACAGTAGTTCTCTTAATATTATTGTTGTATGTACAAACAGCTATTCTATTTTAACATTTTTATAATTAGGTATGTAAATTAACTCTGTAAATGATCTCAAAAAAATAAAATAATACAAATAATAAATATGTTTGATTTTTAATGACTAATAATTTTGATAAGAATGACTATGGAATAGTGTTTTCACTTTAACTTTAACAATGTTCATCATTCATTGGGTGATGTCATTTCAAATCTCTGACATTATAAAGACACTTCATGATGAACTGATCATCGATTTACCATAGATTTTAAAGATCCTGTAACTTTAAATATTTATAAAAACTTAAAATATATTTGAGTAATAATTGGAATAATTTGTACCTAGCATTACTACAATTTCACATGCAAGGATCAACGACAATTAAATATCAAATGTCTGTGGCTTATGTGTGACGTGATCATAAAGTCTCAGTGCTAAGTCTCTAGTACTAGTCTGTGTCAAATTCTTAAACAATTTCTGAGGGGGTTGTTCAATAGATTTTTTGTTGTTGAACACATAACATTTATGTAATATCCATTTGTAAAGAAAAAATATCTGACGGCCATTTTCATTAACATATCTGTATTAATCTGTTAATACTATCCAGCATTTAACCATGGTTACTGCTGTATAGCTACTTGCGTTTCAATAAACAAAGATAGCCACTCTAAGTCAGAGATTTACGCGGTCCATTTTTTATATAGTCTAGGATAATATGTAGGAAACATTGTTTATTTGACAATTTTTCTTCTTCTTATTTCTGTATCTTGTCAGGTCCCCTCAATGTTGACTATCACTATGGAGAATGCATCTCGGTCCTGTGCGGCACAAATTAGTTCCTCAACACTCGTGATACCCATCCACTCACGAATATTTTGGAGCCAGTATATCTGCTGTCAGCCCACCCCTCGTCGACTCTCTATTTTTCTCTTTATTAAGTGCCGAAATGACAATGGCAGTTTGACAAAGCTGAAATATAATTATAATTAATTTGTGAACATTCTGGTCCTGGACATTAATACTCAGAGTCCAACCGCAAATAATTTAAAATTATTTTCGTCACTTGAAAAAGCCCAATACTTCTTCTATTGTGGGGAAGGAAATGAACTTGGCTGGGACATGTGTTAAGGATGCCTACTGACAATTGGCCGAAGAGAGCGCTAATGTTCCTCCCATTTGGATCACAAAGATGAGGAAGACAATCTCACACTATGTTTCATTCCTTCGTAGCAGAGCTGAAGGATTTGGACATAGTGTGGGAGGAGGTCATTTTGTTGTGTTATCTATGAAGCTATACATACATATACATTAGAGTGGAACACTTTTGTATAAAAAATTTTTTTTTGTCAAATTTCGATTTGGAATAGTTGTATTATGTTGCCTATTGGCATCAATAATCTACATAAAAAATATAAAAATTCTCATACAACGGTAAGAGCCCCCGCTTTGACTTCGAATATTTACAAAAACGGCAATTTTGGGGCTGTTTTCGCGGTCTACGAAATATTACAGAATTTATTTAAATAGGTTTATTTAATTCAAACATGTTTGATTAGCTGTTGCTTTCACTATTTCATCAATTTAATAGTCTTTGGCGCTGTGAGAGATGAGCAAAGTGCAAGAGAAAACGGGGCGGCAAGGGCCGGTTTATAAATTTGAAATTTTAGTTTCATCAAGTGCAGTGGATGATTATTGTCTTAAAGTGAAAGGTTGCATGTCAATAATTATTTCCACGAGTGTGTAGGAATAGGTGATGTATGTTTTAAAGTGTATTAACATGACTTCTACGAGACAAAATATAAATGTCCGATACTTGGTTTCATAGCACTTTTGTGCAGACTTAATAGAATAAATCCTACCTACTTATTAAAATGTGATGTAATTATATAAATGGGTTTGACAAATGTTATAATAAAAATAAAAATCTGTGTAGAAACTTAAGGAAGTAGAGTAAGAAGCATTCAGAGTCCCCGTTTTGTCTTGCACTTTGCTCCTCTCTCACAGCGTCAAAGACTATTAAATTGATGAAATAGCGATAGCAACAGCTAGTCAACCATGTTTGAATTAGTTTTTGAATAAAATAAACCTATTTAAGTAAATTCTGTAATATTTCGTAGACCGCGAAAACAGCCCCAAAATTGCCGTTTTTGTAAATATTCGAAGTCAAAGCGGGGGCTCTTACCGTTGTATGAGAATTTTTATATTTTTTATGTAGATTATTGATGCCAATAGGCAACATAATAAAACTATTCCAAATCGAAATTCGACTAAAATTTTTTTTGTTCTACTCTAATATACATACTCCCGTTAAAGTCCCCCATTCTACGCAAGCCAGTCCGGAGGAGACCAATCCGCAGCAAACCCGACCCGCACGAAACCGACCCCCCAGCTCGATCAAAGCAATCAAACCGAAAAGCCGGCCCCACACAAATCAAGCCGGTCGCGGATCCCCCCAAACCAACCCACAATGCGGGAGGCCTAAGCCCCACTCAGGAGCATAGGGAGGCATCAAGAGCGCTCGAAGGCGTCCGAGGCTCATGTGCTTTTTCTGACCAGTTGAGGTTTAAGGACGTGAGGTGGTCAACCTCTATGAAGCTATATAAGGCACAAAACATTTTATAATATGTTTTTGAACCAAAATATTGAATTGTGAAAGTATCTCGTATAAAAAGAGACAAATTGTTGTGAGACCCACAACCGAGGGACAATACTAGACAAATATCTACCTGCTTTTTTTGCCTTTTATATGAATGCACTTTGATGAATTAAACCAATATTTTTATATCTATTCTACAAAAGATTACTCATATTGAGTTTTATCTCGTACAAGCGCTTAATATGTGATAGAACAATACATTATTACGAACTCTTTCAATCTTAATATTCACATGTGGGTTGATCCTTTCTTTGATTATTTATATTTATTTTATTTTTGTTTATCTTTCTTGGTGGGCCTTTGCAGGCACTTTGTGATGTCATCGACATTATAACAATACTGTAGGTCTATCAACTGTGTTCTGCACACACAATATTTATGTTTTGTAATCAATTGTTTGCATCAACTACCTCAACACATGCACACACACATACACACACACCCTCTCATATATAATTAATAAAATAAAACATGGAGATAAATTTAGTACTTAGTCTCTAGCAACATATAGATATTTCTTGATGTGATATTATTGGACATGTGTTGAGGATGCCGAATGACAGTTGGCCGAGGAGAGCGCTGTTTTTCCTCCCATCAGGGTCTCGAAGACGTGGAAGACCCTCTCATACCGTGTTCCGTTCCTTCGAGGCAGAGCTGAGGGAAATGGACTTGGTGTGGGAGGAGGTCATAAGCATTGCGCAAGATAGAGCGCAATGGAGAGCTCTTGTTGGCTTAAGAAGTACCAAGAGGAACTTATACATTATGTAACAATATATGGTAGTTAAAATTGACGGTCTGAGAACCAGACTGGTACAAGTGACATTTTTGAAAAAAACGCGTTTTTGTGCTCTAGGGGTGGTATTCCACATATTCCGTATTATATCAAAACAAACTCGGTAAAATGTGGACTCCACTGCCATCTATGAAAAAATGAATCAAGTGATGTTGTATGTGGCTATCAAATAGTCTATGAGCCATACTGATACAAGTGCAAAAAGGGCGGTAAATTTTGATTACTGTAGGCATTTGCAATGGATTTGAGTACTTCAGATTTTAATAGTGATAATTCTGTTGCAGATATGTTTTAAGTATATATTTATCTTCTTTATTATATATTTCTTTTGTAAATTAAGTGCAAAATCATTCCAATAAAAAAAAGATAATCAGCTACATCTCTAAACCTAACTTTCATACAAATTTGTATGGAAATTTTGTTGCAGTATTCAAATTTTCGAAAATGGTAAAAAAATGTTTATGTTTTACTCTATATTTTTTTAAATGATAAGTGAAGAATTATTCTATAAATTTTATATGTTTATGGATTTGCGCAAAAATTTATTTATTTATTTTTTGTACATTTTTGGCCAGTGATCACTTATACCATTCTGGCTCTTACGAATTTTGACAATTTTGTAGATAAAACATGGCACCAAGTGACGATAACTTGTCTGTTCTCATGATGAGCGGTGCAAATGAAGACCTTGAATTGCAGATTTCTTAAACTAGCGTGTTGACAGAAACAGGAGAAGATAATGAAGATGCTTCTGATGTTCCGATATGATCACGAAAGAGAAAAAGAAACCCAGAAAACTATAAGGAATGGAAAACATTTGTTAGCTACGTGTATAAAAATATGCAGGACAAAATAAATAAAAATTGAATCGGTTATTTTGAAAAGGGCGTTAGTCCAACAACCCAAATTTAGCGGGAGAAGCAAAAAACTATCTGGTGAAAAAAAAGTATGTGAATATATTCGTTTTTTGATTAATTATTTAGATCTATAGTACACTGAACTATACGTGATATTTTTTTTTTAAATTCCCTTATTAGAAATTGAGAAATCGACAGGGCCAAACGAAAAGTTAATTGGCTAAAAATAAGGTGGTAAAGTTTTATTTATGAAATAAACAACAGCCAAAAAATATATTTTTTTAAATAATCTTTAGACACGTCTATTCAATTTAGAAATATCAATATGGATGCCAAAAAGGGTGACATACCGGATAGTCTTCCACTGTTAAGGAATCAACAGAACATTATTAAAAAACAAAATAAAATTGACCTGATGTCTCTACTAGATTATATTCCTGCAATACATCATAACTTTTACAAATCACTAGAATGTGAAGAAGATCTTCCGTCGACTTCAACAACTGAAATCCAAAATGAAGAGGTCGTCTTCAAAAAAATTTCCAGATCAGAGACAGACGAAAAAAGCATTCTATGATTTCCTGTGAAAAAAACTCAAAAGCTTAAAGAAATGCTTCGTCCGTCTCTTGCCGTTGAGTTTTTTTAATGATTAATTTGAAAATCATCAAAAAAATATTTTTTATAAGTAGGTACAGCATGTTAACATAGGACATAATCATTACAAACCATAGTGGTATAAGTGTATCATTTTTATAATTTTGCGAGCCATAGTGGTTTAAGTGATTTTATTTTTAATTTTGCGAAATAAATTAAAACATTTTTCAACAATTATTAAGCAAAATATGTTTAGCAATGTAAGGATAATGTTTATATTAATTTTCACAGTTTTTTAATAATAATCTCCAAAAATATACACAAATAATCGTTTTTCTCAGTTTCATTATTTTGTCACTTGTACCAGTCTGGTTTTCAACCAGTCAATTTAAACCATTTAAAAAAATATTGTAGAAAATAAATTTATTGTTTGTATCAAAAAGCTAATACAGTTCCGTTAAGTAATTAAGTGGATATCCTATCGACCTTCTATGTATTGTTTATTAATTTCCCACAGCTTTTCTTATGGTGCCTGGCCTCCGTGCTATGGGAGTTGATTATAAGTGATAATAATTCTACTTGTATATTAGCCTTGAACTGCTTTTGATAGACCTCTCTTGTGATACTCTTTCATGTTTCTGTATTGTATGCCACTCACGTTTATTAAGATGCCCTCTTGAATATTTGTGCGCATACCTTTCTTTATACTAACATAACCTGCTAATTAACTTACTTTTCAACCTACAACAGTTTGTGCGCATACCTTTCTTTATACTAACATAACCTGCTAATTAACTTACTTTTCAACCTACAACAGTTTGTGCGCATACCTTTCTTTATACTAACATAACCTGCTAATTAACTTACTTTTCAACCTACAACAGTTTGTGCGCATACCTTTCTTTATACTAACATAACCTGCTAATTAACTTACTTATCAACCTACAACAGTTTGTGCGCATACCTTTCTTTATACTAACATAACCTGCTAATTAACTTACTTTTCAACCTACAACAGTTTGTGCGCATACCTTTCTTTATACTAACATAACCTGCTAATTAACTTACTTTTCAACCTACAACAGTTTGTGCGCATACCTTTCTTTATACTAACATAACCTGCTAATTAACTTACTTTTCAACCTACAACAGTTTGTGCGCATACCTTTCTTTATACTAACATAACCTGCTAATTAACTTACTTTTCAACCTACAACAGTTTGTGCGCATACCTTTCTTTATACTAACATAACCTGCTAATTAACTTACTTTTCAACCTACAACAGTTTGTGCGCATACCTTTCTTTATACTAACATAACCTGCTAATTAACTTACTTTTCAACCTACAACAGTTTGCTCTATCTCTCTTTAATATTTATGTATGACAGGGTTGCAGTCTTCAATTCATATATAATCATGCTAGGTTGAATACATTACATATTATACTTCTTCCTCTTCTTAATTTAGGTCGTGTGGCCTGTAATTTAAGAGGTGGGGCTAGCCTAATATCCGGGTTCGACTCCCAGCTGTTTTCCATGGGGTTTGCCTAGTGTTGGCACCTGTCCAGGTTTGGCCCAAACAGTTTGGTTTTGGTAATGTGCGCCAGAGTGTCCGTACGAAATCTGAAATGTCTGGGTTGTTTCTTTATTAAACTGTTTTTTTTTTTAGGGAAATTATACTCTTCCGGATACCAAATTTTTAGTTTGTGTCCTGGTCCGAAAATTCCCAAATGTGGCAACACTAGGTTTGCCACATTTATGTTGGAGGTTGAACCAGTCCATTTTCTTCACAGGCACATACTAGAACCTACTTTCTACGTATATTCTGACTCTACTTATATTCTTCTACGTTCCTGTGCTTAAAGTTTATTCTGACGAAGTATTCAAAATGGCTTTAAATGATATTGATATTGGCATTCGATATGCAGATGATACTGACTCCAAGAGCTGCTAGGCTGTGTCAGTGCAGTGGGTGATTAAATGGGCCTAAATATCAATGTAGCCAAAACCAAATTTTTGTAATCAATCAAAACTCCCTTTTACACCCCACTCAGAAGCATAGGGAGGCAACAAGAGTTCTCAATTGCGCTCGATCTTGCGCAATGTTTATGACCTCCTCCCACACCATGTCCAAATCCCTCAGCTCTGCTTCGAAGGAGCGGAACACAGTGCGAGAGGGTCTTTGGGACCCTGATGGGAGGAAAAACAGCGCTCTCCTTGGCCAACTGTCATTCGGCATCCTTAACACATGTCTCAGCCAAGTCCATTTCCTCCCCACAATGGTAGAGGTGATCGGCTCACGCTGGGTGCGCCAATCTTACGCCCAGTATTCTCCTGAGCCACTTAATTTCAAAAGCTGAGACTTTTTGTTCCTGGGCTTTGGTCAGGTGCCAGGACTCACACCCATACAGGAGAATGGGCAACACACACACATCAAACAGTTTACATTTCGTCTTGACACTAAACGCCGACCCTTTCCAAATCTTGATCATGTTAAGGGCGCCACTTGTCATACCGACACGTATATAAAAAGAGGTGAAGTGCAGAATAGAGATAGCGAGAGCCTCATTTAATAACATGAGATCATTCTTCTGCGATGATAATATTAATTTTTAACTAAGGCAGAGAATGCCATCATCGCGGGCACCGTGAAGAATTATGGATGGACACCCAGGAGGTCGAAGAAGGGTTGGCAAGCCAAGGCTGCAATGGTAGGACGAAGTCAGGAAGGATGCCGAACAACTTCTTGACTGTCTGACACCTAATAATGAAAGGGAAAATAGATGGAAGTCGAAGTGTGGGTAGATGGAAGATGTTCTGGCTGAGAAATATCACACAATGTACCAGAATTCAGCGAGTGGAAGAACTGTTAGCCCAGGATAGAGAAAACTATGCCATAGTGGTAGCCGACGTCGGGGGGACCTGACATGGCACATGAAGAAAAAAAAGCCTTTCTGCTCTTAGACAATTTTATTCTTAAATATCACTATGGATTACAATTATTACTAGATGGTGACAATATTAGACACAGAAACTATTATATAAAACGATCATAAGCAAACCCGGATTTAGAATGATTCAATATAATTCTATATCCTTTAGGGCGATTCCATTATTGCGGGTGCAACATTTAGAAGGATATAACGTTCCCTCAGCACTAAAATAAAAATATTTTTTAATGAAACAATATTGGAAGACTTACATTTTAACATTGTCATTATATATTTGTTACCAAGATTATTAATTTTACATTTATATAGTCAGAATGAAGGTTCAAAGTGCTAGTTGCGGGTGCGACGAAATCGGCCCTACCCTTCCGGATCGTAAGTCAAAAACACAAAAGTCTGATAATTGTGAAATGTTTATTAGGTGATGCATTATTTAAAAAGGAGATAAACTGATCAATTAAAAAAACATAGTAGCATAATTGAAAATAAAAAAAAAACCCTGGTTTTTTCACGTTTGAGTAAATCGCGGGTGCAACCCGTCTTATTTTAGTGAATACAAAAATCAATAAAAACGTATTTAAGAAAAAAAAAAAAGATTTCAACCAATTTAAATACTAACACCTTTTTCTGTAGGTTTTGTTAATTATTTCTTCTCAATTAATTAAAATACATCAATATTCACCGAAAATTCTATGAACATATTAATTTCCATTAGCCTTATACTCTGGTGCTTACAACTTTGCGATAATGTCTTTCTCATATCTCCATCTTCACAACGTTTCATATATTTATGGATTCTTGTGTCCTTTTTCAGAACAAGGTAGATTTTAACGTATTAACTAACCAAAAATTTGATAATTTACTTAATTAATGTATGATTTTAAGAGGTAATTTTGTTTGAAAATTTGAACCACTGCGGGCATACGACAGTCTTCTACTGCTATTTCCAACAATATCTTAATGTGATCACTTTACGTTAGAAACTTTTACCATTTGAGTGGTTAAATTTGTTAAAATCTTCGAATTTATGAAACATGCCTCACGCCAGTTTGCAGGGCCATGGGATTTTTGACTACCTAAATTGCGAACATTGTTAACGTAAAATGATCACATTAAGATAGCCTTCGAAACAACAGGTGTGATTTTGCACGGGTATACCAATTTTTCGCAAGGTGATATTTCGAAGCCCATCAGAACTATAAAAATGAATAAAATTTTGAAAAATTTGTTTTTATGTAAAATTTTGACTTTCCTCTTTGCACTGTTATGATGAAAACAAAGAAATTCTATGGTTTAAAATTTTATTTCGAAAATCGTCTATACTGGAATCGCCCTTTAATCTTATACCTGAATTAAACTTTGGATGAGAATCTGCATTGATTATTCTCAATCGTTTATGCCATCTATGGAAATCTATCGCAACCTCTTTATACTGTGTTGGACTCATATTTCATATTACCTTTCCTTTTAATCATTGATTATTTTAACTACTGTTGAATTCCACAGATGTCTCACTAATTTATTTTTCATTAAAATATCATTCAATATAATATTACAACTATATTCTTCAAGTTTTAATGTACCAAAATATTTCCTAACGCCTTCCTTTCAAAGACCTGCTGTTTCTTACATTATTAAATTTATTTATAAGGTTTGCCTATCCAAGTAATGCAAGTTTATTTGAATAGTTTAAATAAAACCACTGTTGCACTGTTAGAAGTTAGATGACAATGCTCAAGATTCAATAGAATTATCTAAAAGTGCAACTGTGTTTTATTTTGAACTCATCACTATTTAAAATTCTTTTCCGTTACAATACCGAACATGGGATTTTAAAATATATTGAATACATTCTATGCAATATCAACCAAATGAAACAATGTCGAGATTTAATATTGTTATAACTTGTCATAATCATCATCATCAGCCCTCCTCAGTCCAGTATTGGACATAGGCCTCCCTTCCCAACTTCTATTTCTCCCTGTCGGCAGCCACCCTGTGCCACTGTTGTCTGGTCACCCTCCTTATAACGTCGGACCATCGCATTTGTGTCCTCCCTGGGTTTCTGACATTGGTTCATGGTCTCCACTCCAGGGTTCTTTTGGTCCACCGGTCGTCTGTTGTTCTGACCATGTGTCCATTCCACCTTCATTTCAGTGATGCAACTTTTTGGACCACATGTGTAATGGATATATAAAGATCAAACTTTACAGGCATTCAATAAGAATCCTAAATACATGTTCTTAATCATTTTAACTAGGTTTCCTGACAGAGGTTTTCGTGTTGTTAAGTATGAATATTTAATTCTAATTTGTATAATGATAAACTAATTATCTAGTTAAACAATATATTTTCTACAGATGCAGCTGATTTCAATGATGTTTGCAGGGCATATTCTGTCAACTGCACCAACTGTCAAACAACTGAAAGTTGCATGAACACCAATTAAAATAAAAAAAAAATAGAAACGTTTATATTGTCAAAAGCACTTAGAATGTTACCTACATTAAGTTTTCTCAAATTTTCTAGTAATCTTTGCTTTTCAAATCTAAGCTATAAGCTTTCATCAGAACCTTGCTCTGTCAATAGCAAACGCAACAAAAAATAATAAGTAAAATTGGTCCAGCTGTTAACGTGTGATAATAATAATAAAAAGATGATTTATATAGCGCCGTTCTGTGGTGTAACCCCACTTCAATTGCTTGTTTAAAGAAATTAATATTTTATAAAGATGCATCAGGGTACGATTTTCTAAATAGATGGGTTTTTGAGAGAGGTCTTGAACCTCAATGTAGTTGGAGCTTCTCTGATGGGGGCAGGAAGTTTATTCCACATTTCGGAAGATGCGACACAAAGTAAGATAATACGCAGGCTTTGCATTGCAGTTATTTGATTTGAGGAGAGTGGTAGCATTTGAAGCCGATTTGCGGGTTGATTTCTTATGGTTCAACGGTTGTCGTATACACATTTCAGACAGGTATTCTGTGGTCATATGGTTGAGTGCTTTATACACCAAATGACATGCTTTAAATTCTACCCTTTCAGGACTTTTAAGCCCTGCTTTGAAGAGACTGCAGTGTAGGTGAGATGTGTTCGGAGATATGAATATTATAAATGTAACGAGCTTCCCCATTGAGGATGGGTTGTAGTCTAAGATATTGAAAATGTGGTAGGTTTATAAGAATGCTATTGCAATAATCGAGCTTACCGAGTATGAATATGTTCATCAATTCTTTTGCTCCTTCCACCGTCAAGCATCTTCTTATATTTTTAGGTTTCCTCAAAACTGCCCTGTATCTAGAGTTCATCGCTCAACCCGGCCTCCTGGAGGAAGCGGAGGATTTTGTTGGCGTTCAACTCTTTGATATCATCTGGGCACATTAGGAATTTGCCATTTTCATTTGTCTTTATCTGATTCAACCAATCATTTTGGGAATTCGAATCCCAATCAAAAGGACAAAAAAAATATACCCGCTATTTCAAGGATAGGTAAATTATACCTTTTTTATATATTGATATTGTGAAACGTTCTAGAATGTACTTACTAATCCCTCTTGAAAAATACAAAAGAATATTTTTTAATCTAGGTCTATTGTTTGTAATCTTAATTGTATAAAAAAATTATCATTAACAATAAAATCTGCGAGTCATGTTGAAAGATTTTTATCTAAGTAGGTATTTCTTTTTATGACATAGGTATCTGGTCTGTCCATGACATTTACACTTCAATCTCTTAGTACTGTTAGTAGAAGAACACCATTTCTAGTCCTATTCTGGTCTAGCGTCGACAGTTGAAACACTACTCACAACCAAGAGATCTGCATTCTACTGGACCCGCGGTGTTCTTCTATTTTGCCCTTGAGAATAAATAATGGGATTTCATGTTTATCCCAATAAGTCCGAGATATGAATCTTAGTGGACCATTATAGTTTTCAACACCTGTGTTTTTACAAACTCAATAATTAATGTCTGGATTGGATTGGGTAGCTGTCTGCAAACTAGACCATATCCTTAAAGACAAAGACATCCCAATAATTCGTTAAAGAAGAAACATGCATCCTCCCAATGATTACATGCGGAATTGAAAAAAAATACACTTCTTCGACAAATCTTTAACTGTACATAAATTGAAATGCGCACAAAGGTCTATCGAGTGACAAATGTTAAGATGTAAATCCTATAGATAAAATAAGAAATAAAGAGATGAGAGATCGGATAAGAGTTGCAGATATCATAGACTGCATTGCAAAACAGAAGTGACAATTGGTTGGACATGTGGCGAGGCCTTTTTTATCCTTAGATATTTGTGTTTAATGATATTATGATTCATTGTCATTCATGAAATTTACCATAGAAAAAATTATCACATTGAAGCCCATCTGACATTGATAGATAGTGATATTTGTCTATGGTTACAATAGATAAAAGACGTCTATGCCACAAGGCAATATTATACCTGGCAATATTCCTAGTGTTGCTATATTCCCGCCCAGTGATACTCTTAATACATAATGGACTTTGTACCTTGTCTATTTTGCTACTTAGGTGGTCTAATATCTTTCAATACTAATAATTATTTTCTTCATGAATTCCTAGAATTTTTTGTCAGCATTGCTCAATTTGGACACAATGAACTATTACTCGTGGCGTGATTATTTTATTCAAAACGAAAGGAATTTTCTTCTACCACCCTTTTTAAAGACTCATTATTATCTTATATCAAGGTTGTCATCTTGAGATGCTGAATTCCTAACTCTTATCGACCAAGGGTCTTCCTGATCATTGTTGCCCTTTCAAAACTGCATGTACAGTGGGGCCAAGGTAATCCGGCCTCTGGCTAATCCAACACTCCTATTACTGTGGATTGTATGTAAAATTTACGGCAATTCTTCAAGTTAAAATTAAATCTACTTCTGAGAGCTGTATAAAAAAAAAACAGCATATAAAAAAAAGTTAAAAGAACTCGACATGAAACACTTGGATTTTGTTCTTTGCCAAACTTGGAATATATATTGACCCCATCAATTTAGTCATCGAAAAAGTTAGGTCTTAGGCAGCACTTTCTACAGCAGATCCAATGTGTAGAGAATAACGATACCCTCATTGCCGCCATTAACTGCATCTTCAACCTTGCAGAACTCTTTCCAGCTATAAGGCAAAGTGTTTTCCGCAAAAACGGCGCCCCCCTCCCTATAACGTATAAAAATTGTCCAAAATTATAAAATAGGTATATTTCAAAATAAAATAGGTGGTAAGCACATGAAAAAAGAAAAAAATATTTTTTTTTAATAAGTAAATCTTAATGGGTGGGTTCGAATACTGGTGCCATTTCATAATACAAAACTAAAAATTCTGATTTTGTCAAATTTGGATGTGTTTAGTACAACGCAAGCAAACAATTTTGCCGCCATCGTAATCGAGGCATCTGGGGCGGTCCGCCCCTCGGTACGTAACTGCTTCCAATTGTTCATCTGACAATGGTAAAAAGTAGAGATGAAACGGATAGCATTTTTGCCGGATACCGGATATTCGGTCAACTAAGCAGCCGAATACCGGATATCCGGCGTATGTATATGATTAATTGGTGCGTCCATATAGGATCATTAGGTTCATTGTAGAAAAAACCATCAACCGCATTAGTTAGTGTGGTGTGATAATTTTTTTCCTATGATTAGAGTGTTTAGATTTTTAACTTTTACCCTCAGAACCAAGGTAGTAGCCAAAATAGCATTAGTGCAGAGGTTCCCAATCTGTTTAGGTTTACGGCTCCCTTTATATCCAATCCAAACTCCCTTTACGCTCCACAGGAGTATAGAGAGGCAACAAGACCTCTCCATTGCGCTCGATCTTGCGCAATGTTTATGACCTCCTCACACACCATGTCCAGAATCCTCAGCTCTGCTTCGAAGGAGCGGAACATGTCTTCGGGACCCTGATGGGAGGAAGAATAGCGCTCTCCTTAAAGTATCGGTGTTTTTATTTTCAAAATTTATAAAATTCGCTGAATGCTAAAAGAAGTCTTAAGTAGAGCCTGAGCAGTGTGTGAATTTCCGTGGGTACAACGCATGAATTACGCTTACGTAGGCGGCATAATATACCAATGGGACTGACTTCGTTGGTGGAACGTTATTGTTCCAAAAATCGCGGAATCTATCTGCATCTTCCAGCAGAATGATATATTATGACGAAATGTATTTATTTAAACTTTCCTTATTTACGGAGACAATTGAAGCCGCTTACTACCTCTATTTAAAGAAATAAGTATTCATTCTCCAAAATTTACCCTTTTTTATAATTAATTAGGCATTCCACCCATTGAGATTTGTGATAATTTACCCTTATTCTTTATGTTTGCTAATCAATTTTCTAAGTTGTAGAATTTTTCTTGCGATTACGAAGTGTATTTCTATAGTGATTCTTACTAAATAAATCAATTAGTTTTCCAAACATAAGCTTTTTTAACTCTCTGGTATCCGGCCGGATAGGTGTAAGTTATCCGGTATTCGGCCGGATAGCATTTAAGCAGCCGGATAGACCGGATACCGGATAGTCGCCGGATATCCGTTTCATCTCTAGTAAAAAGCAGATCTGGATGGGGCGCCTACAAGTCAACAAGATTGAACTCTGGGATCATGGGTATTTATCCTCTAACATTTCAAATAGTTTTCAGATTTTCACACTAATTTTGTTATACTTCTACGCTTTTGATCAATTCTCTTTTTTTAACCCCTTTTATGGGTGTAGGGAGGCAACAAGACCTCTCCACCGCTCTCAATTTTGTGCAATTTCGATGAACTCCTCCCACACCATATCCAGATCCCTCAGCTTTTATGAGAGGGTCTTCCCCGTCTTTGAGACCCTGGTGGGAAGAAGAATAGCATTCTCCTTAGCAAACTGTCATGTCTATCTTCTCTCCACAATGATGGAGGAGATGAGCCTGCGCTGGGTGTGCCAGTGTAAAAATATTTTTCAACTCGACGTGAGAATCGGAACAGAATAGCTTACTCGAAGCATGTACCACACAGGGAGAATTGATTTACTAAAAGTGGCTTATGATTGGTCTCAAACTCATGTGAAGCTCATAGGAAGTGACTGTAAGGATCTTATTCAACAAGTGGCCTGTTTATATAAAATAGCCGGTTCAATCGCAGACTTTCGTACTGAAGGTATGAGTTTGATTCTCCTTTTTTCTCCTCTACGATACAAGCTTGTGAAAGGTATCAAAAGTTTATTTACGTTCTTTTTGCATGGGCCCAGTATCTGTAAAAGGATTCAGTTTTAGAGAACACTTAAATGAATATTATTGTAAGATTTAGCTACAATAGATCAATGTCAATTCTCATGAATTGCTGTAATATGAATCCGTGAGCCCATCACTAGCTGGTGATTCTCACAACTTCTGATAATGTAAACCCTCTACTGTTCGGGTCTGTATACAACTGCTTTGACTTTTTGGGTGTATCTCAATACACCAAACTCTCTTCGAGATAGCAAACCAAGTGTGAGTGAGCATTTTCCCCCCTTTTATGCACCCAACCTCTTTAAGATTTATTGTGACGGTGTGAAGAGCTCAGTAATTGTATCCACACTGGTACAAATCTCTATTAGGATTCCTGATGTGAGCCATTTTCCAGTGTTGATGTTGTCTTTAAAAACTTAAGAGCCTTCCTAATAGTTGTAGAATTGATGTGCTGTGATGAGGACTTATGTTACATCCCTGAAATAAGAAGGACCTGTGATCATTAATGATTCACAACATACGCTGTTTGTATTTTGAGAGTTGGCATTAGTGGGTTAATAATTTTTATTCCTAAACTGGATGTAAATGTGTTTTGTTCCCGACTAAGTTCACTTGTTGAAAATTGATTACCTTGCATTATGATATTTTTAAATGGAATTTTGTCTATTGAAATTGTTTGCTGACCATAGTTCTGTTGCAACTGTTACCCGCCCACCTCAAAACCTCTTGCATCAATTTGACTCCAAGTTGTCATTCGTCATAAATTTTCTGGCTAAGTGAAACGTGTTGGCATTTTTGTAGTCATTTTTCAACGTTTTCGAGTGGATTTTATTTCGATATGGATGAACAAATTAAAATGTTGGGTTTCTTGCACCTGGCTTTAAGTGCGTTAAAGGCAGCCAAGGGATTGTCACATTGTAATCAGTGTATTGTGAACGGTGCCCCCTGGCAAGCCATTTCGAGGCCTTGTGGAAGATCATTAACAGGCAATTTCACGACGCAAGATCGGTACATTGAAAACGCTATAAGTTATATTATTGAAGTTTGCAACTCCTTCAGTTTAAATCTGCGTGCATTTGCTAAGGGAAATTATGGAAGAATGTGCGAGAGATGTGCTGGCGGAGTAGTTGTGATTGTACCGGATATCCGTCTTTTGGTGCAGCCGTGTTTCCCTTCTGAAAATAGCGGACTTTCACAGGGACAACCGCTTCAAATCTTTGAAGTGACCAATATTGAACCTGAAGATACATCCATTCTGACTACCGACCATACTAGTGAACCTAGCAATTTTGCAACATTGGGCAACGATGCTAATCTTTCATCGGATGAAACCCAAGCTGCTGTTGATGCGGTATGTATATCTACTGTGTTCTAAATTTGTATAAATTCCTATGTCTTTACGTGTTAAATTTTATTATCAACTATTAAATGCTAACATTACATTTTATTATTACATTATTAATTTCCAAATTTTATTTCAATTTGAACCATTAGCCAGCCAATGAGAGCACACTTTGCTGCTTGTCCTCATGTCAATGTTTCTCAATATGACATCTTTCAGGCAGCATTCTTCTACCTATGACCTTACTTCATGACTGGTATTCTCAAATTCACGTTCCAACTCAACGCAAGAAGCTCTTGCTTATAACTTCCATCGGTTGCCAGTAGTTACGTAACTAATGTATTGAATAAAATATTTTCAGAATACTGAAATGTCAAAAGTCTCAATGAAAATTGGATACGACGCAACTCAATCATCTGTTTTTCATTTCAGAATAATAGTCAATAAATATTTGGAACTTTGTGTTCCATTTCCATTAAATTTGTGTAATATTTTTTTATAAATCAGCATTCCAGAATAAGGAAGCTCCTTGTGTCTTAGGTAGTTCCTATGTAGGTGATGAAACCAAGATTTAGGCTAGGTGCTTACCTAAGAATTCCAATTAACTATCTATGAGATAGGAAATTTGGATGAAAATTACTATTTGTTAATAGCTTGTGTTGAAGATGATGGTCATAAGCATGTAGTGTTTCAAATTTAAAGTAACCATTAAACCACCAACGTACTTCACAAGCTCGTCCCTCTCCTCTTGGTAGTAGTCCAGGTTTTGACCTGCCCTCCACCATTTGAGTAATTCTTGTCATGTTCCTCACTCCATGGATCTTTGGCTAACCCTTTTCAATACTCTATTTGCAATATCAGTATTTTAGACCATATTTTGGTATGCATGTAGGTACATATTATTCTTGGATATTTTTTTTATTAAGTTTATATTTATAATATTTTGGGAAACCTATTGTGCCCTATTTAATAGTTGATTGTATGATTTCTTTTAACGTTATTCATATATTTTATGAATATTCTTTTTTTTTTTGCAGTCTCAATTACCAAGTGCTACTACCAATACGGATTATATTGCTTCGATTTTTTCTGCACCTCATTCTTTGGTCTTAGATTATGTACGAATGAAGTCAGCATTCAATGAATATTACCAATACACTGTGAGAGGATCTGGACTGCAAACAAAATTGACATCAAATTTTTTACAAAAACTAATTTGCAACTTTATACAGATTCTGATGACATATAACTCAAACTTTGTGACTATTTTTGAGAAAGCTCTGGATGGAAACATGATTCCAGAGTTGCAGAATTTCTTCGTATGTGATTATTTACAATTTCAATCGTCTTTCAATAATCAATTTAAGACCCTTTTAACTAACATTGCTCACTCTGATCGTCTTGTGTTGTTCTTGAGGAATATTATGTGTGACTATCTGAATACCCTCGTGTCATATAATGCAAACTTTTCGATCGCTATTACCAGCTCTATAGCTAACAAGGTTTCTCTTCCAGCGCTGAAACGAGGGGTGGAAGAATTTGTACAAATACAATCCAACAATAATAAGCTAATCTCCAATTTGATTGCGTTTTCTGTTGTTGACGGGTCATTCCCACAGCAAGTATGTCGTCTGATCAAAGATTATGGGCAAGCGCAGGTATCTTTTTTTGTTCAGTTCAATGCTTCGGTACATCAAATTTTACATCCAACTACTCAACAAAGATTTTTGGATAGTTTGGTTATTGATTTCAATTCTGGACTAAAATTCTATAATTCCGTTTTCAAAACTATAAGAAATCCCCAGGCTTTGCAGCCTCTTGATTTGTCTCAACCTGGTCCTTCCCAGGGCTTCCCAAATGTGGGGACAGGAGAGGCATCTGGCCGAAATTGATTTACAATCCCTTGAAACCATATAGGTTTCAAGGGATTGTAAATCAATTTCGTAGTATCTGAAGTTACTTGTACCATCTATTTTGTATACTTAATGTTAAAAATAAAGCATGATTGTAATAAAAGTGACCAATTAAGAAAGGCGGAGATAACTCAACTTTTTTTTTTGACTAAACTTCAACAAATAAAATATTTATTTAGTGATATATTGAAAAACTAAGTCAAAGTTAAAAAAAAACTGTTTTCTTCCATTGGTTAGGATGGTTTTTAAAATGTGAAGGAGAAAAAAGTATTTAGTTGTCTGCACTTAGATGAGTACTTAAAAAAATGCTCATTTTATTTGCATTTCACTGGTGGTCTTGCAGGTGGGAGCCTGTTTTTCACCTCTTTTAAGTTTCTTAATGTTAGTTGCTTTTTCCGGGGTATGTGTCTAAAAATGTGTGAAATTAAGAAAAATATATTTAGTTTAATGTGAACCAATGTCAGGGTGTTAATAATTAATAGGTACACTTTAAAACGGTCTAATATGGTAGTTTGGTTCAGGAATTATATAAGTGCAATCTTTATGTTTTTATATTTTGAGAAAATATTAAGCACTAAGATAAGTAAAAAAAAAAACTAAAAATATAACTAAAATAAAATAAAAATACACATAAAAAAAGAAAATTAAAAAAAAAAGTTAAAATAAATAGGTACAAAAAAATATACTAAACTGATGATAAAAGATAAAAAAAAAATGATTTAAGTTTATATACCTAATGTTTTCACTGTTTTGTGAATTTGCATAGTATCATTAGTTAATTTTATTTGATTTCTAAATAAAACATTGTTTATTTTACTTATTATTATTTTTAATTGGCAAAGGTCAAACGTTCATCTTCAGCGCCACAAATACTCAAACTTGGTTAAAGTTTTATTTAAAAATCAAATAAATTTAACCAAAATTACTTATATGAACACCTATAATAATTATATTATTCTTTATATAGTTTGACTTACACTGTAGATTCTTTTCTAAAAAGGTGTAATGTTGAAAAAAAAAATGTTTTTAAATGTGATAATGATTTTATACACCTGTTATAATACATTTTGGATTGTATCAGTCATATTATTAATGTACAATCTTTATTTTTTATTGTTGAATAAACTTTTAAGAACATATCTTAGTTCTATTACTTTAAAAATTTCCTAAATTATCTTCTTTTATCTACAAATTTGCTTGAAGATTTGTTCATGGCATACTTCTGGTTTGGATTGGAAGGTAGCCGGTAAATTCATCAGGAACAATTCATCATCAGTAAAATTCATCGCGGGTACTTTTAGAATGCAATTCGATTCCGGGTTCTGGGATTTTGTATATAACTCTCTAATTATTTTTGGTAAAACTTCAGTTTAGTCACTCCTAATGATTTTGAGGTTATTATATATATGATTTGAATAGATCAGGTTAAGGTTAGAACGTAGTTAAAAAAGGGGGTTTGGGGGTTCCACCTCCCATTCTTTATGGACACCTCCCCGAGTGATAACACTCCAGCATATGTCAAAATCGCCACCATCATAAATTTATAGGAGTGACTAAACTGAAGCTTTACCTTATTTTTAGGTCATAGATTTATGAATTGTAATCATGATGAATTTTTCACAATGAAGTGTACCTGCGATGAATTACTCGCGACGATTTTTCCTAGACCCGGATTGGAAAGATGTGTTGATTGGAGCTAACATGGATTAAGTGTCTCACCTTGATTGGTCTCCTCTACAAACCATAAACCATGGGGCTTGTAACGTCTCCTGGAATTGGCACTATTGCAAGTTACGACATAATGTAACTAACAAATAATGACCAAAACCAGATTCAGTCTTAAACGATTAATAATGGAAATGGTCGCCTCCGAAAAGCTGTCCATCAACTATATTTATAGTGAGACGTGTAACCGTTTGCTCGCCCTAGAAGTGGACAGTGAAAGAGTACATCTAAAATGCATGTTAATGCTCTGGATGATGCCCTTATCTATATATGGTCTGTTCATGAGTTCCAAATGTAGCTGGTCCAATTAGTTGTTCCAAATGTAGCTGGTCCAATTAGTTCACCTAACGCTAAAGTATAGCTATTATGGTTGTTTGACCTGCTACCTCCAAGAGGCTACGGTCACTGCTTCCCATTATAGAACTATTGTGACTAGTCTTACATTGGAGTTCGTCACTCAGTCCAGTCTGGAAGAATTGAAGGATTTTGTTAGCATTCACCGCTTTGTCATGTCCAGGTTTTTGTGTCCTTTGTACATCTGCTGGCAAAACTTGTTATGTAAAAAAGACCTCCCCCTCCCGAACGCAAGTTATTATGAGATGGTAAATTAAGATCTATTCTTAAAGTAGGGTGGTGTGAATCCTCAGGGACAAGAGGAGATCCGTGCCTTTCAACAACCACTACAGAAGGTACAAAATTTGTATATATCAAATCAAGAACACGATTATTTACATTTTTCACATCATTACATTGCTTTAGATTCAACAGATTCAAAAAGAAAGAATGTTCGTCCCTAGGATACCCACATGACTGTAAGTTAAAATCACCCATTAACAAAACATTCCTTTCCCCGAGTATATTGCGATTTAATTCAACCTTTCGATAGAATTCCGAGAACACTTCACTGTTTGAGTTTGGAGGGAAGTATACCACACACACAAAAAATATAAATCTCTTGATGGTTAGCCTAACCCACAGGTCCTCGCCGTCCGTCTCCAGAGAGAAAATCCTCTCTGCATTGGTCAGGTATCTGGATTGAACCGCCAGAAGAACTCCTCCACCTCTTGTAGGTCTATCCCTCCGAAAAACGACATATCTTGGATCGAAGATCTCTGAGTCCACCACTCCTGGTGATAACCATGTCTCCGTCAAAGCGATCATGTTTATATCCTGAGAGAGTACGTTACACTAACATTCGTGTGTTTTCGTATTAAGTCCTCGTACATTTGCGTATAGACAATTGATTGTTACTCCATTATTGATGTTGTTCTTTAGTGGTGCTTGATGTTCGCTGTCTTCTACGAAATGTCCATTCGTTTATATTTGTATTTATGGGCCACATTTCAGGTTTCATCCATTCAGTGAGTCTGGATGCTGGAACGGATATTTTGAAGGATGCGTGCTGACCTTTAGTGGCCATCTTCTCTACCTTCAAAGAGTTTTTTTCGTCTGGCATTTTCTTCACCATGTACGCGTACACCTGTTGCTCTGATGTTTCCGGCGCGAAAGAAAAGGCGTGTATGTATTTCATCCTTTGGATTGTTGGAAGCTCCGGGTCGATTTCCCTACTACCTCTAATTATACTACGCTGCTTTATACGCCTTACAGGATATTCTTCCATTCCCTTGTCCACATTGGAAATCTTTTGCGATTCCACCAGTTTCCTGCTGTTCACTGTCTTATGTTCGAATACCTCCACCTCATAGGGATCCAGACTTATTTTTCGAGGTGATGACATCACCATTTCTGGAAGTTGTGCTTGCACTGTTTTAAATGTCTTTGCTGCATAGGACTCTGGCTGAACATTCACAGGGGTAATATTTAAATCATTTTTTCGCTGTGAGACACATGTTCCGATGTCGTTTGCATTCGACTTGTCCCATAATTTAGTAATCTTTGGGTCTGCGCGGCTGTTCGTTAGATCCAATATTGACATTCTCAGTTGAGAATTTTCAGCTTGTAGTGCGGCCATGGCTACTGATATATGCCCTACACTAGCATGAAGGTTCGTAATTGCAACGTTTAACTGTCGTCGGAGATCGTTGTTCAGTCGCATCTTGTCAGCTGTTAAGATTTCGTTTATCAGGTGAATATTTGTCCTGACACCCTCAATAAAATCATGTGGTGTATCGGCTGAGATGTGTGGTAAACATCTAGGATGTGAACCGATGTCCTCTAAGACACGCTGAGATCCCCCAGATGGCATGCACAAATCCATTGCAGAAGTTGGTGATCGATGTTCGATGATGGTAATTGACAACCCTAGTCAATATTACTTGACGTATATGTGAGATCACTATTGACGGTAACAATACTCCGAAAAATGTATGATGGGCGATTTCAAATACAATTTTCACGCGTCACTCCCAGGAAAAACTGCTCAACGTAACTGAGAAGATGCGCGGTATCGCGGAGAATCACTTAGTATATCACAAACCAATATTACACCGATTTGACCAAAGTTTTCGTTTTTGAATTAGAGCGCGAATACAAATCACTTATGTCACGTCAAAACAATAGATATATTTCTTTTAAATGGTAAAAACTATAAAATTTTTAGTTTTAAAATGTGTGTGCAATTCCGCCCTTGTATTGGCAAGAGTGATCATGCTGTCTGTTCCATGTGGCACCGTTGCAGACACAGCTCAATCACTTGGTATCAATAGTCGACAATGTTTTGCCCAGAAAGAATTATCATCACACTGATTTTGGTGAACTGGAACGGCTTCTGGATGGAGAATTTTCCTTATCAGAAAACCCAGAAAACATTGAAGATAACTGGAATGACTTTGAACGGTAGTTAATGGAAATTATTAACATAGTCACTCCTAATAGGCACAAAGCAAAAAATGTAAATTACAGGAAACCATGGATTAATAGTCATACAGTGAAGTTAATACAGGAAAAGAGAAGGCTATGGGATAAATATAGAGAGAGTGGAGTTCGGGCGGACTATACAGAGTATAGGAAGAAAAATAATGAGATTACGTCATTCATAAGAGGTTGCAGAAGATCATTCGAGGAGAATATTGTAATGAGTGGAAATAAGCCTTTTTATAGTTATTTGAATAAACAGCTGTCCTCCAATGTTACCATCCCTGTTACCATGTTTGATGAGATGGGAAACAGTATCACGGAGCACATTCAAATGGCCAATTCATTTGCAGGCCAGTTTGAAAAAGTTTTTACTAGGGAGCCAGACGGCCCATTACCGGAAATGTGTGGGGTCAACAGAGTTCAGGAAACCCTGAGTGACATTCAATTCAACAAGGAGCAGGTTGCAAAGGTTTTACTGACCTGATGGTATACCTGGGATTGTTCTGAAGAAGTGTAGCTCATCTCTTGCTGCGCCTATCACACAACTCATGAGAAGTTGCTTTGACGCTGGAAGTTTGCCTAGCCAGTGGAAAAAAGCAATTATTACACCAATATACTATATACAACTACCGACCAATAAGTTTGACAAGCATTGTATGCAAGTGTATGGAAAGAATAATAGTTGACCAGATGCGCACCTTCATACGAAGAAACAATATTGTTGGATCGGTTCAGCACGGATTTATGCCGGGCAGGTCTGTCGTATCAAATTTGTTGCTGTGTCTGGATCAGTGGACGTCAGCATTCGATAACCACGAGCCCATAGACATTGTGTATCTTGATTTCCAAAAAGCATTCGATACAGTTCCGTTTAGAAGGTTGCTGCTGAAGTTGGAATTCCTTGGTTTCCGGGGAAAACTATAAGTGGATTGAAAGTTAAACCTACTGACTCAGTCACGGCAACTGCAAGCAGATCTCAACACCATTATGGCCTGGACAAGAGAGTGGCTTCTCATGCTCAATGTGGATAAATGTACTGTGCTACATGTGGGACCCAAAAATCCAAAGGTCCAGTATACACTTGATGTAACAATTTTGAGTAGGGTTGAGAAACAGAGGGATCTGGGTATAATTGTAAGCAAAGACCTCAAGTGGGACCAACACATAATTGGTATCAGCAAAAAGGCAAATAGTCTAACCTATCTCATAAGAAAGTCGTTTAGTCATATTCCTCCCGAACTGCTGCTCAAGATATATAAAACCTATGTGAGACCTATCTTGGAGTACGGTTTCCAAATATGATGTCCCTACTTTGAGAAGGATATACAGGTTTTGGAGAAAGTTCAGAGACGCTTTACTAAGATGGGAGCGGGGCTTGGTGACATGTCTTACGAGGATCGCCTTGAGACACTAGTTTTAACCACTCTCAAGAGGTGATCTAATTTAAGTATATAAAATCTTGAACGACCACTATGACTGCCCAGAGTTGAGAAGCATGTTCCACAGAAGCCACAATCAACATTTGAGGGGACATAGTCTGAAGTTGGTAATGGACAGATTTACTCAAAACCCTCGTAGACATTTCCTTACAAATAGAGTTGTGGATGAGTGGAACGGGCTGCCTGCCGAACTAGTTGTTGCAAAGAACACCAATGCATTTAAGAATGGACTTGACAGTTTATAGTGTGACACAAGTGTGGGATATCAAGCACATCAGCTCCAAGCTGCCTGCTTGATGGCATTTAATCTACATAATAATTCAGTAATGTATGTATATTTATTTATTTCATTCCAACTGTATGTCATAGCATCACGCTAAAACCGTAGGTTCTGCGTTGAATATTTTTCTTCGCAGTTTTTCGCAAATACAATTGTGGTAATCTGAGATACAAATATTTACATTTCATTAAATATATTTTAAATTATTTACAAATTTCTAAAAATTTAAAATCTTCATACAAAAATGAGAAAGTCATGTTTTAAAAGTAAAATTATTCGTCTAAATTTTGTGTAGAACTGTAGCATTACGGTATGAAAATGTACAAAATCGATCGAAGTTTGATTTGAAATACAAAAAATATAAGTAGAAGTCTTTTAATTCTTATTTTATAAAGATTTTCACCGAAACTTCTTATAAAATATGTACGCCATGACAGATAACTAAAGCCGGTAAAGCAGAGTTTGCTTGCACCCTCTCTCTCCTAAGGTACCTCATTAAATTTATCACTACAGTCATAAGTAGGTCAAACTAACTATACATAATATTATACTAGGTAGGTAGGTACCTATATCTACACACAGTATGGAGGTTTTCACTAGGAAAAACTACACATAGAAATACTAAGTAGGTAGGTACCTATATATATACACAGTATGGAGGTTTTCATTAGGAAAAACTACACGTATTATAATACTAGGTAGATAGGTAGGTACCTATGTATAACTACATTCTTCTTTTAATTTTTTCGCGTATTAAACAGTGAGTATTAATTTTTCCTCATCTTCTATTTTTTTTATAAATATTGAAAGTGACATTAGTTTTTCAAATTTTTCGCATATAGCAGTGACTCTTATTTTTTTCCTTTTTTGAAACATTAGCTGTGTACACATTCTAAATCTTAGCGTGAAAAATTTTGAAAATGATAGATTATCTATAACATATTTGACCGATAATCGCTCATTTTTTAAATCTTAGTGAAATTTTTTTTGAAAATGAGCGATTATCGATCAAATCTTAAAGATAAATCGTTACGTGTGTACCCAGTTATTAAGATAATATACTCCTGCCGCCGTAGACAAATTCAAATTGGCGTTCGACTACAAACAAAGATATCGCTAATGTACATATAGTGCGAAAAAATTAACTGTCCACTGGAACATATAAACATTTATTCAAACCAAACAATGATCCTTATAATATAAAATATAAAAAGTGGACAGTTAATTTTCTTCCTACTCTACATTGTCGAAGTCGTTTGTAGTCGATTGCCAAATGCATTTTGTCTAGGCCTACTGGTCCTGAGAAGGGGAAAGCTGCATACAAAACCTGTTCAATAACCTACGGCTCAAGTCTGACTAGCCAAATCAACAACGTAAAGCAAGACGGGTATCAGCTAGTAATAGTAATAATAGTAAAAAAAGTAAATTACAAATTAGATTACTTGTTATTTTTATTTATTTATAAAAATGAATCTGTGCTCACTAGAAGTGAACACAAATACACTTTTGACATCTTTCACACTAACCAAAGGCTTGTGTCGTGAAAGCGGAAATGGTCGGCACGACCGGGATTCGAACCTTCAACCTCCGATACACTGTGCACATGAAAGCTGCCGATTGATACCGCTGGAGTACCAACCATCTCAAAAGTGTTATAAAAAATGAAATTTAACGAAAATAAGTAACATATTTATACGACCTGCTTGATTGATCGTGATTTACGATGTGCAAACCAGAACCGACACCACGAAAAAGAAAGATTCTCAAAAAAATCACCAACCCATAAACCATTCGAGGCAGAGTTCGAAACTCCGGATTCGGAGTTTCTGCGATATCGATAACGTCAGGCCATGGGTTAGAAATAGAAGGCATTACTGGAAAGATCACGTCAATAGAACAATTCGGTGATTCTGGTAAATATAAAAGGATGAAATCACATCAACCAACAGACCCTTGGACGAGCACCATAGAGATGGATGGGCAGTTACACATCCGCGTCCCAGAAGATAACTATAACTGGGAATAATCAGAGACACTCCTTCATCGAGAATAAGTGTTTTAGAAATTATTTCAGTTTTATCCTTGAATATAACTGCATGCACATTATGACAGACTACAGAACCCTCAATAATCACAATTATTTTGCTTTTAAATATGTTAATATACATAGGGGGCGTCCATTAATCACGTGATGTTTTTTTGCAACTTTTTAGACCCCCCCTCCCCCCTGGTGATGTTTTGTGATTTTTCAGAATACTCCCTCCCCCCTCCCCCCAATAATCACGTGCACTTTTTTAGTACAAAGAATTAAGAAACCTATGATTTTAATTTTCGTCAAATATTAAAATTCCGGAAAGTGCAACTGTGTTTCTTTAAATTCATCACAAAAAATAAGTGCACGTGATTTTCTCACTAGACCCCCCCTCCCCCCACGTGATCTTTCGTGATTTTTTCCAGACCCCCCCCCTCGACCTTTTGGGCTCACGTGATTAATGGACGCCCCCATAGATATATTTTATTGGCTAAATTTGTTTAATACTTTCACCATTTTTCTAACAGATGTCTTTTCATTCGATAGTCAATACGATCACTCAACACTACCTTTAAAACCCCACCTTGGGCAAATCAAGGAGGCAAAAGCAGCATTCCACTGCGCTCACGTTTACGCATTTGCCTCCTCTTCTCTTTTTATCTTTATGGGTACCTACAATTTTACTTACAATGACCCTGTGGAATTGCTAGGAATAAGGGTTTGAGTTTCGTACATGTCGAGTTTGTTGAAAAATTTTACCCAATATGAGCATTTCGATGCCGGATCCGCCGAAATACCGGATCCGGTTTTCCGGATTGCAATCCCTAAATGTGCCATATAAACATTATTGAAAACAGACGCATGCATCGATCCAAATTTATATATTTTTTTTTACCTTCACATTCTGTCAATCAAACAACTAGAGCAACCAACTTTTTTATAGATAGCTACTGCTGTCATATAGTTGGCGCCAAGATATGACTATATCCATTTTTGTTGATGTCTCATCTTTATTGCCTATTGGCTTGATTGGTACACAATGTTCTAAGTTTGTCTTTATAAATAGACACAAGAATCTAGACAAACTTAGAACATATTAATTTATTATTATACAAATTCAATTGTTAGGAAAGGACAGGGTTTTTCGGGAAAGCTAGTAGGATAATTATTGCTAAAATATTTTATCTTTGTAGTAATAAAATGTTATCCATATTTAAGGTACAGTTATATTGATAATTCATGTTGGTAATTGATATAAATTTCTTTTTCATTGCAGAAGCACTCTTACAGAGCCGTCCTCTTCCTTACATACCAAGTGCGGTGGAGGCAGTGGAAAGTGATAGTCCCACATCGATAACCCCTTCACCCTTCTCTGTAGCTTCTGCTCCGTCTCCATCTGCCCCACAGTCTTCGTTAGATACAGTCAATAGATGGACATCCAAAGAAAACCTTCTTGCTCACAATGACGACGACGATCCTCAGTTGTTTGTCGCGTTGTACGACTTCCAAGCTGGCGGTGATAATCAACTTAGTCTCAAAAAGGGTAAAACATTTTTTTTTGTATATTCTCAGTCATAGCTTTGTGAATATTTGTAGTACACATTAAATGAAAACACGATACTTAGTTAAATTTTAGTTTGTTGATAAATTGACATTTTAAAGGGCAGTAAAAACAAAACTGAACGCTCCATAGGAACTGTATGGGATGCTTCTCAAACATTTATTTTTTTTTTTATTTATTCAAAGATTTACGGCTTTAGAGCCTTTTACATTGGATACTTATTTTTTAAACATACAAAAAAAAACAATAAAACAAAAAACGATAATAGCAACACTTGACAGTTTGTTATGAATTACAAAAACTTAACTTAAAATCTATGTGGTTTATAACTTCCATTGCATGACACACACACACACACACAAATAAACACTGTGTGCACAGCAAATTAAATATCATTATAAGTAGGTAGGTAACTACAATACTATTACTACTGTCTGTGATCCAACCAAATACTTCACTCAAAGGGCTACGCTAGCGCTATGGCGCCTTCAGTGGTGACAGCGCATACTACACAAATCATGCCATACTATTATATAAAAAAATTATTTGCATGGAGGCAAACAGAAAAAAAACAACAATAATAAATTATGAAAAAAAAAATACAGAAAAATGAATAGGTACTTAATTCTGTTGATTTTGCATTGATGTAAGACGACAAAATATGTTAAATTATTAATAAGTACATATGTTTTTTTTTTCCAAACGTGATATAGTATACAATATTAGGTACATTAAAACTAGAAACACATAAACAGAGTATATGTAGCTCAATATGATGATTAGATAACTTATAAGATATAGTCGTTATATTTGAAAATGCAGAGAAGATGACAGAAACAGTAAATGAAATAATAAGTAGGAAATAGCTTGAGATCAATCGGCAGGTTTGAAAAGGGACTTTAGCTGTCTGGTGAATTCAGAGAGAGAGCAGTTGAATACGTCTATATGTTGCAACATTATTTATTTATTTACCAAAAATATTAACATTATTTATTTACCAAAAATAATGATCCAACTTTGCAAGTTAATACCGTTCTACTTAAAGACAACAATAAAACTGTATTTAAATATCAAAAACTGAACAATTCAATGAGATTATTTTTGCCGTTTACCCTTCATATGTGTTTAATGAGTCCAAAATTTATTACAAATTTGGAAATTATAGATTTTGAAAAACAACAAATGATATTAAGTAGTTTAAAACGAAACAAAAAGACTATTCATTTTGCTATAAAAATTTGTAGGTATGGAGTCAATCTTCCAATTAAATTATAAAAAAAATAATTATAGGTAATGTTTTCAGAAACTTTTTAATAAAACAAGATTGAATCTGCAAAAATTTCCCAATGAATGAAATCGAATGCATTAAATATAATATACCTATATAAAATTGTTAAGAAGTAAATCATCAAAAGTGGCAGACTTGATGCAGTTTGTCTGAATAATTGTGATCTTAACTATCGAATGTGTATTTTATTGTAATGGGATCATCGGTGAAAAACATTAATACAAAAACTCAACATTGGGAATGAAATGTCCCATAATATGAACTAATTTAATAACTTATTGGGTAGAAAATTATGTTCTATTTCTATTAATACAACATTTTTATAAAATGTTGTTTACAAATTTATGTCAAAAATAAATTTTACAATACGTATAGGTAGTAGGTATTTTGATGTTATGAAAATACAGCGCATATTTAGTTGTTCTCAACTGACCATGGTAGCCTCATTGTCTTCTGATCAAGAGGTCCCAGGTTCAGTATTTTACAGTTTTAATTTCTACTCGTAGTTAAACCTTTTTTATACTAGGTCGAATAGAGTAGTTTAGCATCTCTACTGACCAAAAATCATTCACACTATATTCGTGCAAAGTTTATCAATGAGGAAGGTTTTTAAAATGAACAGCCCTGAGCCCACAACACAATGTAGGGGTTATCTGGAAGACATTGATGTCTATCAATAAACTCTGCCAACTAAAATAATAAAATAATGAACAAAATGGATCAACTCTGCTTACTTTTGGCTGTTCAGACACATGTAGTTTTTTAATTAATCACTACTCGACTAATATACTAAAGTAGTGAACTGGGCTTTAGCATTCTATCTCAGATTGGATTTTTGTATTGAAAAGTTTGTTATTCTTGTAGACACTTTGTATGAAATTAAAGTGTGTTACAAATATCATAAAATGTAATGAAATCATGTACTGATTGCAGGTGAACAAGTACGCATTCTCAGTTATAATAAGAGTGGTGAATGGTGTGAGGCTCATTCTTCCACTGGCCAAATGGGATGGGTGCCATCCAACTATGTAACCCCTGTCAACTCTTTGGAAAAACATTCATGGTATTCTTTCATATATTTTTAGAATAAATTTTAGTATACTTAACCTTTTTTTAGGGACTACATATATGGCGCACTTATTTCTTCAAGTGCTTCCGAAATTCAGATTGATATAAATTGTCCAGTGTTAAGTTTTAAAGTCTGACCAGACTTAAAATTCAGTGTATATTTTGATGCATTAGATCCAACTGTAATAGTCATTAAGTAAACAAAATGGTGTGATTCTCAGTATCGAGAGAGAAGAAGATGAAAAATTGAAAGAAAGCACTAGAAGGCAATCTAACAGCTGGTTTCAAAAAAAACTAAAGTAACATATAAAATTTTAAGACTTATTTAAGGTGACGCGTTTCATAAAGAATATTCCACCTAAAGTTTGGAATGTCAAAAAAATATTTTAAAGTTGGTAGCAGTTGGTAGTGTTACCATGGAAATCTATGGAAAACATAGGGTGTTTACTAATGTTTTCGCAATATTTCTGTTAATCTGTCAATTTCATTTCTCAATAGAGCATCAAAGTACCATTATTGTTGTTAATTTATTATTATGGTTTATGAATTGGTAAACGAAATCATTAAACAATAATATTCTTCCCGTTTTGCCATGTTTTCCACCCTATTTTGGTCATTTTTATCCACAGTGTCACCGTCTACAAATGTTCATTATTTGTGACAGTTATAGCGCCACGAAATTTTATATGAACTCCGGTGGTAAAAATTTGAACTACACTAAAGTCGACTTTAACTAAAAATAATAATCAATAACGGAACTTAAGCTAAAAGCAGACTTTATGTGTCATGTTAGATAATAGGTATCTATTATATTGTAATATGACAACACAATAATTAGTTTTTAGTCTATGATTAAACTTTGAATAATTTGAATATTTAGAACGATTGGTTTTGTAATAAAAAGAGTGTGTAGTAAAAAATGTGTAGCTGAGCTTTTAAAAATAAATATAAAATAAAGTAAACTGGATATTATTTTAC
The DNA here is from genome assembly GCA_963576905.1 of Mystacides longicornis. Lineage (NCBI taxonomy): Eukaryota > Metazoa > Arthropoda > Insecta > Trichoptera > Leptoceridae > Mystacides > Mystacides longicornis. The sequence goes on along the minus strand of OY756429.1, from coordinate 18,389,079 downwards.
CACCAACAAAAAAACTACAAAGATCAATTAATTTTAACATGGTAGCAGAGATTCGTGGTTAGTTCATTCGTTGGCGGTAAATATAAAAAAAAAAGTAAAAAAAAGACTTGTGTGGCGCATGTGACAGTGCGTGTAAAAATATTAAAAATTAAAACTATAATTATTGTGATAATAATTCTGTGGTGGCATGGTAAAAGGCATTAAGTCGGGTTTTTCAGCATTTTGAGTTATATGCGGTACATCATACATTATCACAAACAGAACAAAGTTCAAAAACATAAATTAAAAAAAATCCACTTATAAAGGATTTAAAAGCATTTTTTCATTCCGGCATAACTCAATATTAATTTTATTTGGCAAGGTAAAACGACGCGCGTCGAATTTTGTCTACCACGAAGTAAAACAGTGAAACAGTGTTGTATATGATAGAGCTGCCGTGAGAAGCTGTTCTTTTAAAAGTGAACCTTTTTAAAATGTGTTTAAATAATGTATTTTGTGAACTTTGTGGCAGGTATCTTCCTTATCTGTCGACCAATCTGTTTACAACTTTCGTTGTTTTTATTGTTAAGCTATAGACAATAGATCGGTAATACTATCTGCATATTATTATTTTTTTAAATATTTTTTCATTGCTATTTTAATACTATTATTGATATAATTTAAAGAAAGTCGTGCTACTGCGAACTATTATCTCAACAGCTGATGACTGATTATACAGTTCGATTTTAAAATAGTATGAACAAACCACTACGGGCTTACGACCATCTTCTAATGTTATTTCGAAGGTTGGATTAGTGTGATCACTTTACGTTAACAACGTTCGCCATTAGGTCGTAATGTTCAAATTTCCGAATATTCATCTGGTTTACAATGGTTTGATGTTGGAACCTCCCTTGCGCATGATTTTGTGCAGCTTGTATGACCTCTTCCCAAACCGTATATAAATTCCTCAGCTCTGTTTTGAAGGATCGGTACATTGTGAGAGAGGGTTATCTTAACAAAGGTAATAATACCTATAATTAACTAATTTCATTTTATTATTCAAAGTATATTCTTCATTTATTACTTAACAATATTACATTCTGAGCAAAAAAAATATACCTACTGATGTTCTGGGAATGCTATGCTAGAAAATAATAATAGGTAAGCTAAAAAATAACTAATATTTATGAAGAATAAAATGTAAGTGTTGAAAAATAATAAATTAGCATGTGATAGAGAGTAACTGGGTATATTTCCTTGTAAATTTTGACCTAAGTACAAAATTTTTCAACCTATGAGCCAAAATTGTCAAGGTAAAAAGACACGCATTATAAATAAAGCATATAAACAAAGAAATATTGAAGAAATAAATATGAGTTATCGTATAGTGAACCCTTTTTAACGAAGTAAATGCATCAAAGTTGATCTATTTTATTTGTATTAAATAATATTTGACAAAAACGAAACCTCTTAAAATACTGACAAGTAAATCCGCCATACTGAGAAATGTTATCCCACTGACTTAATGCCTTTTACCATGCCACCACAGAATTGTTAAAAGTAAAATGAATAACAAGGAAGAAAATGAGGTGGAGATTTTACGAGATGAGAATTCCTTTGAATTATGGAAATTTCAAATAGACATCTGTCTAAAAGCAAATAAACTGTATGATATGGTGAGTACAGTATATAAAGAAGGCGAATTAGATTTTCATAAAGATGCGAAAGCACAAAGTTTAATAATTAAAACGACGGATAAGAAAAATCAGATATATATAATATCATGCACCACAGCATACGATATGTATCAGAAACTGGTAACAACTTTCAGCAAAGAAAATGAAAACTTAAAAAATGATATGTTACAAAGATTTTTCAACTTCAAAATAAATAGTTCAATGTCACTTAATGAAAATATAATTAACCTAGAAAATATTAGATTCAAATTGAATAAAATGAAAATGAATTTCGACGATGACATGGTCATATCAAAGATTTTAAGCATACTTCCAGTACAATATAATCATTTCGTATCAGCCTGGGAATCAACATCTAAAGTGGAAAGAACTCTTTCAAATTTAATTAATCGTATAAATGCAGAAGAACAACGAGTAAAATTGACAGTCGATGAAAAGGAAGTGGCATTTTTTAACAAATCAAAGAGAATGATAACATGTTATAAATGTAGAAAAAGTGGACATAAAGCAATAGAATGTAAAAATAAAAGTGACCAGAAACGCTGTTTTAAATGTAATGGGGAAGGACACTTTGCGAAGAATTGTAACAAGGCATGTAATATATGTAAGAAGACCAATCACTTAGAAAAAGACTGTTATTTTAGAGAGAGGAAAAACAACATGAATAAGAAAGAAACATTTTTGGCATCATCGGAATTAGAAGAAAATAAAATCAAATTTATTTTAGATAGTGGAGCCTCTTGCCACATGGTTAATAATGAGGAATTATTAACATCTTTAGAAGAAATAAAAACAGAGATATTGTGTGCCAATAGAGATAAATTATATTCTGAAAAAAGGGGGAAAATAAATGGAAGATCATGTGATTTTGAAAATGTATTATTAGTCCCAAAATTGTCAAGAAATTTGTTATCTGTTGGAACTATAACAGACAGAGGGGGTAAAGTGGTGTTTAAAAATAATAAAGTTGAAATACTGAAGAACGGTAAAAAGATATTAGAAGGCAATAAAAATGAATCTGGATTGTTTGAAATTGACATGATCAGAATGAATGAAAATGCATTTCATACTACTGAAGACTCTTTAGAATGGCATCGTAAGATGGGGCACATTGGCATGGATAACTTAAAAAAGTTGACAACTTTGAGCGAAGGAATAAAACTAAACGTAAATACATTAACAAATGAGATTTGTGAAATATGTGCTAAGGCTAAAATGATTAGACAGCCATTCAAATCCGAAAGAATTAAGATAAATACTGAAAATAAGGCTGTAATACCAATTGATTTAGAAAACATAAATAATGAGAAGGAGTGTGTGACCGAAGAACAAATAGAAATCCTGGCTGAGTCAAATGAAAATGAAGAAGAAGAAACTCCAGAGACAGAGACGTACATAAGACCAAGAAGAAACATAAAACCGCCTGCAAGATATGAAGAGTTTGTAATGCTAACCTACCAAGAAGCAATCACCGGAACAGATAGTGAAAAATGGAAAGAAGCAATAGATGAAGAGTTGAAATTATTGTATGAGACTGATACTTGGGTGGAAGTAGAAAATAAAAACATAAACAACATACTAGATACAAAGTGGGTATTTAAGATTAAGAATAATGAAAATATTATTGAAATAGACCAGAAAAGATATTTGGAACAGATGTTGGAAAAATATGGTATGGATCAATGTAAGCCGATTGGTACACCTATGGACCCTAACACTAAATTGGAATATTTTGAAAAACCAGAAAATATTAATTTGAGTCTTGAAACCAAGTGCCGTCAATTGATTGGATCATTAATGTATGCAGCCGTAGGGAGCAGACCAGACTTATGTGCTCCAGTCAATATTCTAAGCAGATTTCAGAGTAAACCAAGTAAAGAACTCTGGAATGCTTTGAAAAGAATACTCAGATACATAAAAGGTACGCTGGAATTAAAATTAGTGTATGAAAAATATAAGAATGGACCCAAACTGGTGGGATATGTTGATGCAGGTTGGGGGCGGGATACAGAAGATAGGAAATCGACTTCTGGATACATATTTAAGATTTTTCAATGTGCAGTATCCTGGTGTTCAAGAAAGCAGACATGTACAGCTTTATCATCAACAGAAGCTGAGTACATCGCATTAAGTCAAGCTATTTGTGAAGGTCTTTGGATAAAAAAAATATTATTAGACTTAAAACTTATGCAAGAAAATGAACAGATAGTTATCATGGAGGACAACCAGTCAACAATATGTGTAGCAAAAGGAACGGAACAGAAGAGATTAAAACATATAGACATAAAGTTTCATTTCATAAAAGATCATATTGAAAAAAAGGAAATTGACATAAAATACATTAATACGGAGTTGCAGGAAGCTGATATATTAACCAAACCAGTTGGAAAGAATATCCTGAATAGATTGTTGCCAAAAATTGGAATGATTTGATTATTAGTAATATGTTGTGTTATATATTATTATAGTGTGTTATAATTTGAGTAATAAAAAAATTATTGTGTTGAGAGGGGGTGTTAGATAATAGGTATCTATTATATTGTAATATGACAACACAATAATTAGTTTTTAGTCTATGATTAAACTTTGAATAATTTGAATATTTAGAACGATTGGTTTTGTAATAAAAAGAGTGTGTAGTAAAAAATGTGTAGCTGACTGAGCTTTTAAAAATAAATCTATATAATAATTCAGAAATGTTTGTCTGCTTTCTATCGTATATGTGAACATCACGCCTAAACGGCTGAACCGATTTCACTAATTCTTTTTTTGTCGTGTTGGCTTTTATCAGTAGAAGGTTCTTATGAAATAAAAAATTAAGAAAGTTGCGTGGTAAATTGGGAAATTAAATAAAACTCGCATTAGCCCCTCCTTCTCTATCTAAATAATAATTCAGAAATGTTTTTTTATTTTGCTTTTTACCGTATGTCATAGCATCACGCTCAAAATACAAATGCTACGTCAGATATGAATCTGCACAGAGCCGTGCAAAATGCCGGAGAAGGTTCTTTAATACAATTTGCTGCATTAACTTTAATATATTTAGAGCTAATTAAAAAACCCTATTTTTTAGGATCTTCATACAAAATTTTAATAAACATTAAAAGTGTCATTCTTCTTTTTCTGTGCTTATGTCAGTTATAGAGGTCTACAAAGCAATGGGAAGCTAGACTAGAACCTGTTTAATTACCTACCGATCAAGCCTGACAATCGGAATCAAAAACGTTAAGCAAGACGGGTATATAAGCTAGTATAAAATAAAGTAAACTGGATATTATTTTACCACCAACAAAAAAACTACAAATATCAATTAATTTTAACAGTTTTGCTGTTATATTTTTTATGAAACCGGCCGTGAGAGATACAAGTACAATTTTTATAATGCTTTAAAAAGTGTTAACAGGGTGACAATCTAGGAATAATTAGTGACCAACAGCATGGAATAGAGGAAGATACTAGCTACAGTTCAGGAAATTGAGATAGAAAATGTAAGGACCAGCATCTGGAGAGAATCAAAGACTAGAAAAACTGAAGTGGCAATAGGCAAGATCTTAAAAAAGAGACCTTGGGAGAATAAGAAAGGCATCGGAATAGCTAAAAAAAGGAGGTACGACGATATGGCCATTGTGATATATTAAAAAGGCATATGTCCAGCAGTGGATGACCAAAGGGTGAAAAAAGATGAAGACAGCGTCATTTTTAGGAATGAATCTCATGATAGAAGAGATTATACACAGGCAAGAGGTATTATCATTATAGTGAAAAATAACTCCCATAATGGCTCAGTTTAAAAGGAGCCTACTGGAATGTAACCATATCAGGTTTCAGATAATAACCAGGATACACAAAGGAACACACTGATTGGTCATTCTTAAAAAAATACAAGGATACAACACATACCAACTCATTTTATTGTCAGATAAAATATACAGCACCTATTATAACTATTAGTTTACAAGAGTTGCGCCAGTTATAAAATTGCTTCAAGATGATCTTGAAGTTTGAATCGTGAATATTATGGACAATTTAAAAATCACTGGAGCTCAGGCGGAGGTCTATAAACAAAAAAAATGTATATAGATAATAAGAATATTCACCAATAATGATGCTCTCTCGATTGGGAAATCAAATAAATATGATCCTTCTTCCAACCAAAGTTACCTCATAAACACAAAATGTGACATAATACCCCCTATTCCAATTCAAATTAAGTGCGCACTAAACTAAAATAAGAACGTTCCTATTTTAGTTAGCCGGATTGGTATTCGAGAAATTTTAGAACGTTCCTATTTGTTCCTAATTAGACTTTAGTTTGAAATTAGTTCATTTTGGTATTCGGATTTCGTATTTAAGTCAATTTTAGTGCGTTTATCTGTCAAAACGTTCCTAATCTTAGTTCACACCTAATTGTATGCGTCTAAAAATATATCTGATGATATTTTTATGATAAACGTTTTTTTTAACCAAATAATTATAAAACAAGTTTATTTTTATTAAAAATATTAAGCATTTCCCCCGAATTTATTATAAGTAACACAAATAATAGCATCAAAAATTATTATCATTGAACACCAATGCAATCATACAGTCGTCTTCGTTACACTTCGGGTTGGTTCGACAGTTTCCGGCGACCATGTTACTTGGAACATGGAGCTCGTTTGAATTTGTCTTCTCCGATTGGCTGTCCGCTTGTCAGCATCAACCAATAAGGCGCATGCTAGATCCATAGACAATTATAATTCAAAAAAATATTTATGGTGAACTAATATTGGTTTTTAGAACACGGCATAATTCCGAATACAAATTTTAGTTCGAGTGAACTTAATTCTAAATCATTTGGAACGTTCTTAATAAGAACGTTCTAAAATCCGAATAGGGGATATTATTTAGATTTTTCCCCCATATGCCACATCTACTACGTACTACATTTAAATCAATCTGTTAAATACAATTTATATCAACAATTTTGAATTATATAATAACAGAAAGAATGAATGACTTTAAAAAGGTATGTTATAAATAAAATATTACATTATTATTAACTGTTTCTATAGGTACCATGGACCAATATCTAGAAATGCTGCAGAGTATCTTTTAAGATGTGGAATAAATGGTAGTTTTTTGGTGAGTCAAACTATGTATTTTGAATGTCAAATATTTTTAGAGTAACTTTAAATTTTATCACTTGAACTCTCAATTTAGGTTCGTGAATCCGAGTCTAGCCCTGGTCAGCGTAGCATATCTCTGCGCTACGAAGGTCGTGTCTTCCACTATAGAATAAACGAGGACAATGAAGGTAAATGCTTTGTGACGGCCGAAAGCAAGTTTGGAACTCTAGCAGAGCTGGTTCATCATCATTCGATGTACGGAGATGGCCTCATAACACAACTACTGTATCCTGCACCCAAACACAACAAGCCTACCGTGTTCCCACTTAGTCCGGAGCCAGATAAATGGGAGATAGATAGAACTGATATTGTAATGAAACATAAACTGGGAGGGGGGCAGTATGGAGATGTATACGAAGCAGCTTGGAAGCGTTACAATATGACTGTAAGTTGTGTAGCTTTTTATAACAATTTTTTTTGTTCTTTGTAATTATCGCCAATTGCATATCACAAGCAATGATCGTGCCTGTGTCGAAAATCCTAAATAATCTTAAAACAATAAGAAGTTTTCACCTGTATTCAGTAGAATAAATAAATTTAGTGTTTAAACTATTGAACCACTTGTTGGAAATCAAATAAAAAAAATCAATTGAGATCCAGGTATTACTTATGAGAATTACTGTTCCTATATTCATCTGACCTTAATGATCGTATTACATTTTGATATTTGTTATAGGTGGCTGTAAAGACATTGAAAGAGGATACAATGGCATTGAAAGACTTTTTAGAAGAAGCCGCTATAATGAAAGAAATGAAGCACAAGAATCTAGTTCAACTGCTTGGTGTGTGCACCCGGGAACCCCCTTTCTATATTATAACAGAGTTTATGAGCAAAGGAAACCTGCTGGACTATTTGCGTAATGGTAGCAAGGAGACCATCACTGCCGTTGTACTAATGCATATGGCAACACAGATAGCTAGTGGAATGAGCTATTTGGAAAGCAGAAGTTTCATTCATAGGTTAGTCAATCACTTTCTATTTATTCAAAATGCTCGCGATCAACTATTCTAAATTTTTGTAAAAAATTGCGAAATCACTGGTGAATATTTTGTTTAGAATGGCACAACATTGCCGTATTCTAAAATAAAATCACGACCTCTGTCATGATTTTAAGTCATTTTGTCGTCAATTAATCAAAAAATCAAGGGAGTTCCTATTTTCCGCAGGGATCTTGCCGCACGCAATTGTCTCGTTGGAGAAAATCATTTAGTGAAAGTAGCAGATTTTGGATTAGCTCGGCTGATGAGGGACGATACATACACTGCTCACGCTGGTGCTAAATTTCCTATCAAGTGGACTGCACCAGAGGGTCTAGCTTACAATAAATTTTCCACAAAATCAGACGTATGGGCTTTTGGGATATTACTGTGGGAGATCGCAACGTACGGAATGTCACCTTATCCCGGAGTTGATCTCTCAGATGTTTATCACATGCTAGAAAAGGTAATACTTTATGATTTATTTTTAATTTATTATGTTCATAATCAAGCAAGCGATTGTATTATGCGAATTTGTAGTCAAATTATATCCATACTATGGAAAATTTTTGATATTTAGCGAATTTATATCTCAAATTAATCCCACTTAAATCATACCAAAAAATTTTAAGTAAAATTTCATGATTAGCAATAATTTCAATTTTTTAAATTTACTGGCCACTGGATAAATTTTTTCGACAATCAACCTGGAAAACTTGTTTGCCAAACACAAATATATTCACAATTTAAATCCTTTTCCTAATATGGTGTATATGATTGACTTATAATAGCCTTGGTGTCCTCTCTATATTTAGTGTTTAGTCGTGAAAGTTATCACTTTCAGAGAGTTCACAAACTGTTTCATTTGTTGCAGGGCTATCGAATGGACTGTCCACCAGGTTGTCCAGAACCTGTTTTTGAATTGATGAGAGGCTGCTGGCAATGGAATGCCCAGGACCGTCCCACTTTCCAACAAATTCACCATTCTCTAGAAAACATGTTTCAAGACAATTCTATAACAGAAGGTAAAATAAATTTAATCATCCTTCAATTTTTTATATTATTATGTTCAATAATTAATAGAAATTTCGGTTGATTATGTAGCAGTTTCTCTAAAATTTTGCTTCAACTAAAGTTTTCAATTTTATAGCTGAATTCAATCTAAATAACTTAAACTAAATTATGTTTATATCAAAATTCTCGTAATCACCACCAAATATTCTTTTTATTGCAAACAAATTTATCTTTATCAAGAAACATAACAATATTTATGTATTGATTGTGATGGAAATAATAGGGGTAGATTGACTACAGTAATATTCTAGCAGAAGATAAGAAGATAATAAAATTATCCTGTTTTTATTGTTGTGTTTTAAAATATCTGAGAAAACGTTTTGATGGGTGTAATTTTGATGTAAAAACAGTATCTAAAAAAATTCATTAATTACAACAATAATAAAAAACACATTGGATAATAAGAGTAATTGATCAAATTGGGTGGCTTATTGCCTTTGGCACTTTTTTCTAACTAACCAATTTTATTCAATGAATTATTTTAATCTTAGTGGTACTGTAGTTAAATTGCGCATTTTTCACACAATTTTTAGAGGACTTACTAAACTTTAGTGTAATACTTACAGAATAAAATTATGTACCATTATGAAGTTTTTATATATTAGTATTACCTTTCTTTGTTTTAGAAGTGGAGAAAACTCTGCAAGAAAGCACCACACCTGTTGTTGGAGGAAATGTTGATCAGTCACCTCCTCTGCCAACTTCTACCCAACTGTCCACATTCTCTGGCCGTAGCAGAAGTGGCGCCGGAGGTTCAGGCTCTACAGAACGTCCAGTTGCAGCATCGTCATCTTATGTTCAAATGAGAAGACCCATCAACAGGAGAGGAAAACAAGCACCAACTCCACCTAAAAGAACAAGGTAGACTATTCCTTAATATACTACGGGTCTCCTCAATTAGATTACACAGTCGTGTTTTCTTTCTCAATCCATTCCGCCACTAATCGAGTCTATAGGGAATTTTTTATATACAAAAATGCTTAGATGCTCAATAGGCCACAAGTAGATAGTCGATAAGCCACACATGCCCCCTCGCCCCATGTTGGCCACCCTTGATTTAGGCAACAAATAAGAAAAGAATTGTCATTACAGATATGTCTTATTGTTTAAATTTTATGCTAATTTTGGTTGAATGTTCTCTAATAAAATCTTGTTAAAATTAAATAGTTTTGGAATGGGTTAGAAACATGCATTTCTCTTGGATCAATTTCAAAAATATTTTCCTGATATAATTTCAGTTTGCTGTCATCTTGTAGCTCATTCCGTGAGTCCCAATATGCATCAGAGGATACTCACAATGTTGCCTCAACCGTATTAGAAGATAACAGTGTAAATGGAGGAAAATGGGCATTAGGAGCAGCAGGAGCTTCATCAGATGGTTCTTTACCCGAGAATACTCCCGATACAGACACAGAATCCCAAACGGGCCAAAGCAGTAAGCCTGTGCGGCAACGTAGAGCTAAAACCTATCCTCCAAAGGATCTTTCCCAAAAGGTACATTTGATGAAACACTTAACAATTCAGTTTACTAGATGAAATAACCAACCTGAGTAACCTAATTATCTTAGGTGTCTGATTTATTATTAAAGAGTTGATTGATCTTACTTACTTTAATGTTTGTGAAATTTATTAAAACAAAATATGTCTTGATTCTATAGGTTCAAGTTGCTGCATTGGAAGTGCAAAATGTTAAAAGAGCAATCAATAGATATGGAACATTGCCTAAAGGGGCTCGTATTGGTGCCTACTTAGAATCGTTGCGTAGAGAAGGTAATGAAACTGAGCATGAACCAAATGTAGCTGATAAAAGCAGTCCTGTGGAACACAATGCCCCCAGCCATATGATTCGTAGCAATTCCTCAGGAGGTGTGAGAACATTTACAAGAAATACTCCAAAAGAACGTCCTAGTCTAGCAGATTTAGAATTTCCTCCTCCACCACCAGATTTACCTCCACCTTCGGTTCAAGATCTACCACCCCCACCACCTGAAGAAGAACCACCTCCTCCATCTTATAAAGAAATGTTGGAACTAAAACTAGTGGCTGAAATTAAAGAAAGAGCTGACAGAAAGGGTACTCGACCTCCTTCTCCTCCAGTAGATGTTGTTCCATCTTCAGCATCCCTGGCTGATCCTGTTTCTCGGCTTGTCTCTGAACTTTCTCAAAGTCTTAAAATGGATTCTGAGAAATCTAAAACCGAACTGAAAGCTAAAGATATATCTGATGATGCAGATAAAAACAAATCAGATTTTAACAAAACATCTGTTAGTAACACTGAAAATATAGAAGCAACGAAAAATAGTAAAAATACTTTCAAGACTCAGCTTAAAAAGGTAGAAATTCAAAAAAGCAGTCAAATAAAGCAGGAAAATCCTGGTAATATTGTTGATTTCAAAGCTCGTCTTCGGAAAGTTGATACTTTGACAAACAATGTTAATACAAATACAAAATTAGAATTAGACACTTCATCTGAAGAAAAGGAAAGTGATAAGTTAAAAGTGTCAAATCTTAAAGAATCTCCAGAAAGTGTGGACACTGATACAAAAGAAATTAAAGTGTTGGATACTGACTCTAATACATTGCTGAAAGGGGATGAGGAGGATGACAAGCGTCGCAGTACTGGTAGCATAAGTAGTCTTAAGAAATTGTGGGAACCCAAAGAGGCAGTCGACATGTCAACACAACCAAGTCCCAAAATGACTATGAAGAATAAAAAAGTTATTGATGACAAAAATATTGAATCGCCAAAGACAGATATATTGTCCAAAGACCCGAAGTCTGAAAATGGATCTATATCAAATAATGTTATGAATCGTAGTATAAATATCAACAAGTCTGGTGAAAAGAAATGGATTGGACAGGATGACAAACCAGCAGTTCCAGCAAAACCAACTGTGAAAAGTAAATGTGGAGTTTACGCAACACCAGTCGGGGCTAGCGCAGAGAGTATTTCAGAATTAGCCAAGAGCATAGAACGCAGTTTAAATACAATAAGTGGCACCACTCAATGGGGAAGATTGGCAGAGGGCTTGGGTGCCTTACACGCAGCTTGTATAGCGCATTGCGCAGAGAGTGCGCCACCTCAGCGCAGGTTTCCACTCAGAGAACTTGCACTGCGTTTAGAAAGTCTTCAAAAAAATGCCAGAGGTCTTTCTAGGCCTAAACCACCTCCATCATCCCCCGAGCCTTCTCGATTACTCGCCGATGTTTCCACAGCTCTTAAAGATGCCATTACTACAGTTGCTCGCTAGAATCACCTAAAAGCTGTACATAAACTCTCCCTACCAGTGCCAGTTGATCGTAATTCCTTGGATGTATTATTCAAACTGCATTTTACATTATATTTTGTATAGTTCGCAATTTATTTTTCTGTGTTATGTTAGTGCTAAGTTTGTGAACTAGAATTGCAATAGACATTACATTAACAATAGTGAGTGATTGGCCATATAGATTGCATATTAGTAAAAGTAAACTGATTTCAACGGAATGGAATGGCAAAACCAATGGTGAAGAGTTTAAGTGAGGTTTATGAGGTGTAATTATTTTTGTGCTAAACTTAATTTTACATTTATAATCTAATTTAAATTACAAAGAGTTTTCCTTTGTAATTTTGGTAATTTGTTTTGAGATCAAAGAAAAGAAGACGGTGTTGATAAATGATACTTTTCAGCTGAACATACTTGTCAGCTTACATAGATAAATAATATGATCATTTTCACTTGTCTTTCCCCTGGCTTTTTGCTTGCATTAAATTTTTAACTTATGGTGCTGGTAAAATGTATGATAAACGTGGCAAAAAAAGTCAATGTGAATAAAATTGAAGAATCTTTCTTGCCTTGATAGGTGTTGTTTGATTTGACGAACTTCTTGTTCCACTTGTGATATCAAATATGTATATTTTTATGAGTTTGTAATATACATTATTATGTAATAGATCCTGAAACCAGGACAAATGTAGGTTTCTATTAATTATCTTATTAGTATACAATACCTTCTCAGTATACAGTGAAGCTAATACAAACTTAATGTTTCTTTTTACTTTGGTGACGAACGAAAAAAAAATGTTTAGATCTTAAGTTTTGGAAGTGTCATTGCATATTACAACTGAAATTATCGTGTTAGTTTAAAATTATTTGTCACAGATTGATACTTTTGTTGATTTTTGGATAATTACTTATTTCCAAACTAAGTGATTTTTTCTGTACTTCATATCCAATCCATTTTAATTTTATTCAAATGAGATTGAGCACTTTTATTTTTATTAATTTTTTTTTGTGTAGTTTTATAAGTTTTTTTTTAATGTTAACTTACATAAAAATACATAAATATTGTACTTTTCAATATTATCCAATTATTAATCCTATACTGATGATAAAATTGAATAAAAATCAACGTTGAGTGCAAAAAATGGGTGAAACGGATTATAACAAATCACGAACAAAATAATATTTTATTGCTTTTTTTTTTATTGTAGTATGTCTCAATTATTATAGTTACGATAGAAAGGATTTTATTTTAAAGACAATAAGTTTTTAATTAGTTTTATTTGGACATCGCTCATAAATAAAAATGATGTTCAAAAATCAATTGTTGTCTACAGCTAACACTAAAGGTAACATATTTTGTAAACAAATAGCTTATATCCTGACAAGAGAACATTGGTTGACATCCTAATAGTAATCTTAATATATATTGCGGGTGTAGCTTTGTTTTTCTGCTTGAAATATATAAATTGTTTGTATGTAGAAAGCCCTACTTAAGGCATAACAAATAGTGCCATATGTCATATTTAATGACTAAACTATGTCTAAACAATCTATTAAAAAGGGCGATACACAAGTTCCGAATATTTTTTAAGGTTTCCGATAAAGTTCAAATCTTATATCAAATAATAATTATCAATTACGACCAATATTTTAAGATTTGAAAAAAAAATTAATTGTTGATAGTTCTTTTTGTATCTTAAAGAAGTGACCCTTATATTAGCTTTTTGTTATTAATTGCTTTTAAGATACATTCCAAATAGATTATTAAAACAGTCTTTTTGAATCCTGTCAAATAAATGGGAGTCAAGTAAGTATCACTCTAATGAGATCCGCTATTAAAAATGTCAGAAAAATCTTTTTTTTTTATTTTGAAGTTGTGTTTTATATTTTATTATTTTGAAATTGGTTTTCATTATGAGTACTTTCATAAAGAATGCTGAGTTGTAAATTTTTACAAAATTATGAACACTAGGGTATATTTTTACGGAAATGCGAAGAATTAATTAATAATTTTTGGGATTTGTATTAATTGCTAAAATAATACTCTTCAACACATGCTGTGATAAAAGTTTATTTGCTTGTTGTATGTTATGATGAGTGGCAGTGTGGGTTCTTCAAATGCCTTGTAGTTTAAATGACGGTCGATGTTTTAATCATACCACTCTCATATATTTCATACTAAGCACGATGAACATTGAGAAACAAACAACAGGATGATAACGATACATGTATTTTATATTTTTTAGTTAAGGTAATACTGAATTATGCTAGTCTTCATTTATTTAATTTAGTACATAAGTTAGTGCTAGTAACTATACATAGTATCAAATTAAAAACATTTTAGTTCAGTTATTATTTTTTTTTAAAACTTTGTATGTACTTTAATCATTTCTCTTAATAGGCAGCAACGAAATATTTAAATCAACTATTAAACAGTGTCATTGTTAAAATCTTCATGAAAGACTGTTTGCATTGTGTATTCATATTTAGGTTACATATAATATATATATTAATGGACCATGAAGTTAATTTTTTATTATTTCATACATACCAACTTGAGTATGTAGGAACATATTGTCATCTTGAGGATTATATGACATCTTCTCTAATATTATACGTCTATTGTTCTCTCTACATATTGTAATTAGTTGACTCCAAAGATATAAACTATATGCGTTTAATGTATGTAATCCATTTTTATGGCAGCATTAATTCCAAATAAATATTTCATACTCTTTAATCATTGTTTTATTTCTACCTCTATGCTCTAAATGTTATTTTCTATCATTGAATTCTTATAAGTAATGGTAATACTGAAAATGACAGGTGGCCAGGAGCAGTGGCGTACCGAGGGCGGGCAGAGGGGCGGACCGCCCCTATTGAGAGGGCGGCGAATTTGCTTGTGCTATTTTATACACAACCAGATTGATAAAATCAGAGTTTTTATTTTTATTAAAAATAACATTTAATTTCGGGTTAAGGTCTTAAAAAAACATTTGCGGTAAATCCGCAGGTAGTAAAATCTAGTGTGTCAGAAGTTAGCTCTGTCCCACTTTGTCCTAAAATTGAATTTTTTGTACTATGTTGTTATGCTGTAAGTATGTACATTAAAATAAATGCTTAGGTGCTTTTTTATTTTGAAATAATTTTTTGCATTTTCGTGTTTTTTTTTCAATTTATATAGGGGGGGGGGGGGGGCAAATTTTAATCCTGCCCCCGAGCAGCGAAAATCCATGGTACGCCACTGGCCAGGAGAGCTGAGAAATTTGACCATGGCGTGTAAGCAGATCATCCAACTACTCAAGTACGAGTGCTCTTGTTGCCTGCCTGTGCCCCTGTTATTTGCTAGGCTTGCAGTCTCCTAGAAGGTCGCCGTCAATGTGTTCTGTTATGGAATTATTGTGACTGGCCTTACGTTTAGAGTTCATCGCTCAGTCCAGCCACCTGGAAGAATCGGAGGATTTTCTACTCCTTTATTTCCTCTGGCCACATTTCCCCAGATTTTTGTGTCTGTTATTTATTTATTTTCGATTTTTCTTTCATCAGCCGGCATTAGCGTATTCACGTATGCGCCGGCAGATGTCAACAAACTATAACACAATCAGATACTTATTAAAACCAATTCACTTAACAACTACATAAGGTCTCATAATATAAAGATCTCAAACATTCAATGAACAAATCAAGTTCAAACAAATACGAAAAAAAAACAATATGACATTCGAAATCGAACATAACGATGGCGACCCATCGGGCCCATCAGCTGTCGACATTGACAGCATCTATAGGTACTAAATGTTATGTTTAGTGATGAACATCTCACCACATCAATCTACCATCGATACATCGCACACGTTTAATACAATATTGTGACATTGATTTACATTTAAAAAATAATAATTTCAATTCAAACACAAATGCAACAAGGCACCTATGCAATCCATAAACTCTCCATAGTAACAGTGAAAAATATCAATATGTGCTGAAACATAGTTTAATAAGCGGACGGGCTTGCCCATGGGGGAGTCCGCAATAATGTCAGTCCTACCATGTGGTGGGTAAAAAAGAATGTGTCGGTGCGATCTGTTATACGAGTCGGGAACAGACAGACTCAGTTCTTCAGGGTTGCATATGATGCCCCTGATAATTTTGAAAAAGGATTTTTGTTATGCTTCAATGGGAGGCATTCACGCAGGAGGTGCATTGCCCCTATGTGAGATCTTATAGGAAGTATTGATTGATTGAGTGGTAATATGTCCTCTGCCGAGATATGCTGGTTCAAATCTGAAGGGCGATATTTAGACAACTGTTAATACATTTGCAACATTCTCAGAGGAAAGTGACCAATGAAAACAAAAATGAAGAAAAGGTGGCAGAATAATTACTCCAGAGTTCCTTAAACATGAAAACAAAATTAGACTGAATTCAGTTATTTATCTGTTTGGTGTTTACTCTCATTAAACACAGTAACTACATATTATGTCTAATACATTTAGCATATTAAAATAACCAAGATGAAACTAAGTGCCTCAGAAGAATATTGGGTAGTAAGTGGTACCACTGCATCATGAATGACGCTATGCGCTGGCTCAGGCCCATTACTTTCACTATTGCGGAGAGGAGGTGGACATGGCTGGAACATGTGTTAAGGATGGCAATCGGCCAAGGTGATGACTTCTTCCTAGGAATTGCAATCCGGAAAACCGGATCCGGTATTCCGGCGGATCCGGCATCAAAATGCTCATATCGGATCCGGCAGAAATTGACGGATCCGGTTAATCATATATTAAGGGATTTTTCGACATTCTCAACACGGACCGGACTCGAATCCGTATCCCTAGCAATTCCACAGGGTCATTGTAGGTACCCATAAAGAAACGATGAGAAGAAGTGGCAAATGCGTCACACTGAGTGCAGTGTAATGCTGTTTTTGCCTCCCTGTGCCCAACGTGGGGTTAGGTAGTGTTGACTTATCGTATTGATAGTATTGAATGTAGTGATAGTGATTATACATTACATATATAGATTAGTTCGGTAGTCTGTCATAATGTGTGTGCAGCTATATTCAAGGATAAAACTGAAATAATTTTTCAAGTCTCTGATTATTCCCGGTTATAGGTATTACTTCTAGGACGCGGATATCCAACTACACATCCAACTCTTCAGTGCTCGTCCAAGGGTCTGTTGGTTTATGTGATTTCAATCTCTTATAATTACCAGAATCACCGAATCCGTTCTGTTGACGTGATCATTCCAGTAATGGCTTCTATTGCCAACCCATTGCCTGACGTTCTTGATATCGCAGAAGCTCCAAATCCGGAGTTTCTAACTCTGCCTCGAATGGTTTATTCCGCAATGGGTTGAAGAGTTTTCGAGAATCTTTCTTTTTCGTGGTGTGGTTCTCTGAGAATCTTTCTTTTCAAATCATGATAAATAAGGCAGGTCAAAATAAATATTTTCGTTAAATTTAAATTTGACTTTTTTAATAGGTAATCTAATTTTGAATTTTATTTCTTTTGAAACTTATTTTTTTATAGTTTTTACTATTTAAAAGTAATCATACCCTAATTAAGTTAATTTCGTATATGAGCTGTTTTATTTTTAGCCTTTATAGCTTTTAAAGGAATAAAGTGGCTTGGAGTTAAAAGAAACATATAATAAGACAATATTTCGTTTATTAAATTTTCAATCTCACATTCCTGGGACTGTTAATCCAAATCAGTCATTTTTTTTATTACAATCACTGTTACGAAACTTTCAAACTTCATAATAATAGTTGAAAATTTTTAAATTATCTTCATTAAAAAAAAAGATTTTATAATATTATGTGTATTTACTTGCCCTTTAGAATTACAAAATAATACAATAAAACGATAATATTGTACTATCTACAAAAAAAACATGATATATTTACACATACTTTACAATATTTACTTACATATCACTAAAAATTTAATGGAAATAAAGTGTGTAAATTTTATTACAATTAAAATGTGATGGGTATATTTATTTTGTTGATAATCACATAAGTTTTGATTTTGTTTGTTTTATTTTTCTTTCATTATTTTATATAGATTTCAATGATTTATAAAAAAAATCAATTGTGATGTGATCAATGTGACATAATTACCAAAAGATATTGAAAACATACATACACGATTTATTAGGTCTTGGAGATACCTACATTATGCAAAGGATGTTTAGTTAAAACAAAATATGGTTCTTATACAATAATTGTATGGGTTGACTCTTTGTGATGTGCGTTATTTCATATTTGTAATTTTTTGGCAATAAAATTTCATTTATTTATTGAGGAGTTATATCAACTAGTTATATCTAAATATGTTCCACCTAGAACCTGTTAAATAAATTATAACAATTAACTTTAGAACTTTTGAGAAAGGAGTTTTTTTATTAAAATTTAAATCTGTTATGAAGACCATGTTTCCACCAATTTTATACAGGTCATTTGACAAAATTAGACCATAAAACTAGAAATACCTAATCCATAATAATCAATGGGGTAACAAAAAAAACTTTTTTTCCCTACATAAGAAATAATAAAAACAGAATTCAAAATAAATGTCATAAATATGTTTTGAAAATTTATTTTCACAAAAGGAATGTTATTTATTCTAAGTTATTATCATTCTTCTCTTCAAAAAGAGTTTTATTTAACATTGACATGTCAATGAATTAATATAAGATTTTTTTTATGATTCTTAAAAATGTTGTTTATATTGATTAGTTAATCATTTATTTAAAAAGAGATTACAAGAAAATTATTGAAACATTGGAAAAAAATAAAGTTTAATATTATATCCTTAATGTCTAACATTGATTATTTATAAAAATATGCCATCGTAAAAATACATCATGCAATACATTGATATAAAATTCAATATTATTATTTTTATAATTCTGTAGAAGTCATAATATATGACTGATCAAGAGAAGTCTACCTTTTAATATCTGTGATAGCAAAACAATTCAGACCTTCAATAGTAATAACATTAAAAAAGTTTTTGAACCATCACTGAAGGTTACATACATTAAATATACAAAAAAATGTAATAATCACTAATTCATGGATAGTACCTAATAATCTAATACTTCTTATTCATTGCAATAAACTTTTGATATTTCATAGTAAAAAAGTTTATAAACCTTTAGGCTAACTACCACTAGTGTAAATAAAATATATTATGTTTAAAATTAACTCGTAAATAAATCGTGATGGTTAACCTTCGTAGTTATCTGGTAGTAATCAATTAACTTTCAAAGTAACAAAGTAAAGTAACACATAAAAAGTTTTTAAACTTTTGTACTTTCTGTAGGAAGCAGGTCGACTACCACTGGTTACACACGCACCTTGAAACGTACATAAAAATCATCAATAAACCAAGGATAGTTATAAACCATCAAATTACAACAATACTTATCACAACATTCGTAGATTTCTAGATAAGTTGCCCGATTAAAACAAAAATAGACCCTCGTCAATAATAAATTACTTATTTTTACTAGTTTTGATAGATATAAAATACAATCTATCAAACACTATATTTCAAGTATTAAATGAAAGCGTTGTTAAAAACTTATATTAGTAAATAGATATTTACATATTTTAAGGATGGTATGATAATATTTCATATTTTTTTATATTATTGGAGATGTAATAATTAACTATCATAAAGGTCCAATATAAAATATTATGTACAGGTGAAATCTCAACCCAAATTAATCAAAAAGATAATATTTTAGATAATAATAATTATTATTGTAAATTTATTATACTATTTAGTGAATCGATGTGTTTACAGGTTTAACGTTTTTATTGAAATTTATAAAATTTTAAATAATATTTTTTTAATTTGAAATTACAACAAATATAGGTTATATAGCTTCAAATTATAATTTTAAATAATTATTCATTACAAGAATACTTTATTTAATTACAGAAATTCAGGGTAAACTATATAGTGATTTGCCAATTTAAACTATTTTAAAAAGTGATTATTGTTTTTTTTTTCTAAGTTCCTTGAAGTTTGCGTTGTTTAAAATTTGATATTATAACAAAAATACAAATAAAACAAATTATTTCCAATTGCCAAAATAGCTACTTATTACCTAATTTAAAATATGTAGTAATTATCCACACTATTTATTAGTGTCATCAGAAAAAAAAATAAGAGCGCCACAGTAAAATATTTACTGCGGCATTCTTATTTTTTTATATATATATATGAATACATAATAAAAAACAAATAATTTCAATTTTCACCAAGTATAGTCATGGAATCACAGAATGTATGTATGTACTCAAACAATACATCGGTGGCCCACCCTATCTAAAACGAATTAATTTGATCATAATTCTCAAACCAAAATAAAAAAAATCACTATAAGGTGGGCCGATACTGCAACAAGTTGCCCTAGTACTAAGCAACATTCAAATACAAATATAACATCCACAATGTTTTTTTATAAATTTAGTTTGGGCCATTTTGGCTCATCACTACTAGTAAAATTGTGATTAATTTACACTAAACTTGCCATTATGTGGCCAATTTAAAATCAAAAATGTTCTAGTCGGAATCAATTAATATATTATATCAAGTAATCTAACAAGATCAAATGAATGTAAACAATGATAATCCATAACTAAGAATAGAAATGTATTGGTGTCAAAATACACCCATATCTTTTTTTATAAATTTATCCGGTCAATATAGTTTTGAGTGAATCATGTGATGAGGAAACTTAAGCATTCAGCGACATTGATTTAAAAATAAAGTAAACATGATAATAAAGTTCATCAAAATCACGAACCACAGAATCAACTTGCTCAAAATAATTTTAACAATTAAAATTATATAGTTAATCACATTATTTGAAAACATCTAACATTATTGTATTCACTTATAGAGTCATCGTCAGTAGCTCAATCAATATCAAGGATCATAACTGTATCAACAATCAATCAATTATGGTATATTTTTTTATAAGAGATTAGACCTGTATATAAAAATATAAAGGAGACATTATCTATCACCATTACTTTCTCTTAATTCGGTTTGCGATCCACTCCAGTCCCAGTAAGAGTCTGAAAAAAATACACAATCCATTAAATATAATATTATATGCAAGTTACTAGAAACGGTATCTCATAAAATGGGGAAATAAAAACAAGAAATTTTTGCAAATGGTCTTTGTTCGATAAAATATCATAGTATTTACAAATGTACTGGGTCTTTTTCTATACTAACCCCAATTTAATTATTTTTTTACTACCTCTTTTCGAAAAACATTAAAAAAAAAACAAGATGCTAAGAGACAAACAAATGCTAGGTAAACCATTCAAACATATTTGACTCTGCCTCGAATAAATGATATACTCATATTGAACAAAAGCAAACTTGTCTAGAATAGTCAAGACTATCTGCTATGATTTTTTCTATGTTCTCGCTATTTTCTTTCCTATCAACTTCTTAAAAAAATCTTTATCTTTTAAATGTTATCTGTCAATTAACCATCGTTACAACTTTATAGTTGCCAGCGTTTCAATAAACTAAGATAGATAGAATTTCTATAACGATGAGCTGTATAGCCTTTATAAAGACCCAATTATCACTGCAGAAATAAGAATTAGTAGACTGCAATGGACGGACACATACAAAGAATGTCTGATGAGGATATACCGAAGAAGATTCTGGACAGTTTGCTGGGAGGAAGAAGAAGACAACGAAAACCGAAGCTTCAGTGGCTGGATGGTGTAGTGCGGGACGCCCAATCGGAATCTCCAACTGGCGGACTGCTGCGCTGGTTCGTCAGCCATGGAGGCAAGCTCTTGAGGAGGCCAAGGCCCGACTTGGATTGTAGGGCCACTGATTGGATTAACATTAACATTCTCCCTTTTAAGGCCCCCTGCACACCGCAAGGCAGCCTAGAGAAGACCAATCCGCAGAAAACCCGATCCGCACAGAGCCGACTCCTAGCCCGATCGAAGCTATTGGATCAAAAAGCCAGCCACAGACAAATCAAGCCCGCCGCCAATCCCCCGCAAACCAACCCACAATGCAGGAGGCCTAGGCCCCACTCAGGAGCATAGGGAGGCATCAAGAGGTCTCAATTGCGTCCAAGGCTCATTGTGCCTTTTCTGACCGATTGAGGTTTAAGAACGTGAGGTGGTCAACCTCACGGTTAGAGATGGGCATTATAACGATAGCTGATAAAAATATTAGCTAATTATTAAAAATAATGCATGTAATGTTAAATTAAATTAATATTTAACGATATTTATAAATAATAGTTGAATAAAAATAATAGTCAGGTAAATAATAGCCTACCCCTATTATTTATATGACAGGTAATATTAACCGAATGAAAATATCAATCTGAATGAAATTGAGAAAACGACCTTTTTTCGGAAAAGTTATGTTTCAAGATACCAAATGTTTTATTTTTTTTTAAAAAGTGAATCTGTGCTCACTCAAAGTGAACACAAATACACTCTTTGACTCTTTCACAGTAAGCTACTTGAAGCGTGAAAGAGGAAGATGGTCGGCACCGGGGATCGAACCCACGACCTCCGAATGAAACAGTACGAAAGCCGGCGTCGTAGCTGCTAGACTACCAACCACTTGTTTATTTAGGCTTGTAAAATTTGTAAAATAAAATAGCTTTAAGCTTTTAATATTAACGTTATTTTCAATTAACGAAATTGCTATAACGTTTTGAATTTAAGCCGTTAGTCCCACCTCTACTCACGGTTCCCATCTGATTTTTCGATTCCCTGCCTCTTACAGGATGCTCAAAAAACCAGCAAAAAGAGCAGAGGCGCTATTCTTAGCCGGCAACCCCACGGCAGACTGATTGGATTATATAGGTTTTTTCTTTCTTTGATTTCTTATCTGAATTTTGTATATATTTCTTTCAAAATACTTCATATTAACCATTTCAATAACCTAGATAAAAGATATATCCACCCCATAAAATCCTATTCCATGATTTTTTCTACAAAGATTTATATAAAATTATTTACCCTTCTCCAGTGAGCGCGCAACATGCTTGAATGTGCCAAGGTTGTTTCTTGATAGATGTTAGGTTTAATTGCTGACATATCTCTGCAGGACTCATTGATCCTTTAACATCCTGAAAACAAAAGAAATAACATTGAAAACAAAGAAGCATTTGACTTAAACATAATTTAACAAGTCGCAAGCTTTTTTGTCGCGGCACCTAAAATACTGTCGCCAGCAATGTGTTCTTAAATTAATTATGATCATCAAAATGGAAATTTGTCACATCTGAATTAAACATCAGTTTAGGGTATAATATCAGTGCTCTTTATAAACACATCATAGGAGCAAAGTTTGTGAAAGACTGTTATTATATGAATTTGTGTAGATGGTAGGCTTATACAAAGTTAGAGGAATTTTTCTCTTGGACATTGAAACAGGCATGAATGGCTGAACCAATTGTTAATTATTTTTTTGTTGTGTTTACTATTGTCAGGAAGAGGTTATTATAACGGAAAAAATTTAAAAAGTTGCGTGAAATGTTAGAAAATGTAGGCAACCTTCTTAGTACTTATGCCAATATAAACTTTTCTATTTTTTAATATTAATTGACGTTTGACAAACTGTCAGTTGATTGATAGTTGGTGTGATTCTCAGAAAGTGCCTTATAAACATGGTTTAAAACAGATGCATCGGTTGGAATTATAAGGTAATTTATTTATCATTAAGTATTCAAATTCAATATTCATAAGACAGGACAAAGTCTTTTAGGATCAAAATGTATCCTGCAAACATTGTTTAAAACAGATACATTGGTAGAAATTATATTGGGTGATTTATTTATTATTATACAAAACCAAGTTCAATATTCATAGCGAAGATAGAACAACATCTGTTGGGAAAGCTAGTTAAAATATAAAACATATGAAATTATAAACCTGTTTATTTGCAAACACTAGGAGACAAGCATGGCTTAGTTCTTCATGCATTAACATTCTGTGGAGTTCTTCTTTAGAAACACTCAACCGAGCCCTATCCGTCGAATCGATGACCATAATAATAAACTGAAAAAGAAATAGAATTTAAATGTGACATTTATTTATTATTTCTCATTTTATTATATTTCAACTCAGGGCAAAACATTGAATTATTATTGTACTACATACAAGAAGCGGAATTCGGAATAAAAATGATGAAAAAAAATTTGATGTATTAAAATAAATATATGGAGCTATGTTTATTCGAGCGGTTCGTTTTTCTTTCCATCTCGTTGTTTCGAATAATTACTACAAGTGTAATACCAAAATAACAACACTTTATTATTTGTGTGAAAAATGGGGTTATGTTTTTAAAATAAAACTCCAGAGTTCATACCCACAGTTAACCTCTCTTTTAATAAACTACAACCAAGGCAGACAAGACACACGTGAAGAAACAAAAATTAACAAAACCAAGTAGGTATAATGTAACGCAATTTTTTACCCCCCCCCCCTTCCATAAAGCGCGCCGCAATTTTCTTTGGCCTCCCTCCCTTCCCTTTGTGTAACATCTATGTGACTATTATTTTTAAGTAAAAAAGCACAATTATTATGTAATTTGGACTAGGTAGTACAAAGTCACTTAAATTTATTTAATCGAAGTTTTTTTTTTTTTTTTGAAAGAGGGTTAAGGGACCAAGGTACCCTTTGTGTCACTGCGACCAGAATAGGAATATTGTGACTTCCCTCAATGTTACAGCTCGTTATCCAGGCCTATCTGAGTCATGTAGCTCACAATTTGCCTAGGTGCGAGCAGTCTTACCTTCTCAGCGTTCAGTAGTGGCCCACCGAGTGTATGACTTCTTTTGTGAGCGAGTGCTTCACAGCTGCAGAGGATGCGGATTGGTGTTTCGTAGTCCTCTGAGCAGAATCTGCAGATTTGAGTGTCTGAGAGTCCAATTATGGACATATGCTTGCGCAATCTGCAGTGTCCTATTAAGGTTCTCGTCAGGATCCTTATTTGTTTTTTGGAAAGCTTGAGTGCTTCAAAGGTGAACTTCTGCGAGTACCCTGTGATTAGTTCCTTCGCATGTTTCATCCCTGGGTTGTTTGCCAAAATTTCGTAACTTTTGTCTTTGACCCAGTTCTTTAGGCTGGTTCTGAGAGCGTTACGTGGTAGTCCACAGATGGGCTCTGGGCCAAATGCGGGTTTTTCTGCGCCAGCTCTGGCAAGTTCATCAGCCTTTTCATTGCCCATGACTCCACAGTGCCCATGCACCCAGACTAGTCTCACCGTATTTTTTGCACCAAGGTGATTCAGGGCCTGTATACATTCCATTGTTAGTTTGGATCTCACCTCTACTGACTCAAGAGCCTTAAGAGCCGCTTGACTGTCTGAGAGGATGTAGATTTTTTTATTATAATATGATTGTTGCAGGTTTATGTGAGCGCAGTCAATGATAGCACTCATTTCTGCCTGGAAGACAGTGGCATATTCTCCCAGGCTGGTTGATATTTCCATCCTAGGGCGCACGCCATATACTGCAGACCCTGCTCGGTCATCTTTTTTGGAGCCGAAGTTGGTAGTACACAGTAATATTTTACAAAGACCCCCCCTTCCCAATTAGGTTACGTAACAAGACCCAGAGGTGGATAATTGACATGCTCAAAAATAAACACATCTATTAATTACTTTTTGTACTCTTAAAGTGTGTTTTGGAGACTTTTGAAAACAGTATCTAAATAAAAATATCCTTGAAAAAATATTTGAACATCAAACACAAACATTTCATTGCATACTAAATGCATGTTCTTCTTGAAGTTCCCTTAGCTATGAATTGGGCAAAGTCCACCCCCACATCAACATACTTGAGGTGGTGGGTAGTCCAGTGGTAAAAACGGCGGCTTTCGTACGTACAGCGTAGTGGGTTTGAAACCCGGAGGTACCGACCATTTCCACTTACACAACACAAGCCTTTGCTTAGTGTGAAAGATGTAAAAATAAAAAACAGAAGTATAGAAGACTAAAACAGCTTCCATTTCATAGACGCATTTTAGGAAGAAATGTCACTTAAAGTATGTAGTACATGAAATAATTCAGTGACAATAACGTAAAATGCTTTGAAGAAGCTCAAAATAACTTCTGTGACTTTGTAAGATGCCTGCCAATTTACTTAGGTAAAAATGAAATATAGTAAATTGTAGAAAACCAAGTAAATGTGACAATTCAACACTATAATTTAATAATATTTCACACAAACAGTTCATGATTTAAAAAAAACACCAATAGAAGATTAGAAATGTTTTTTGTGTTTTTATAACAATAACAATATAAATTTCAAAATATGTTGAGATGAGGAGATAATAATAGTTGTGATAAAACTAACTATGTACTCCTCGTTTTGAATATGGAGGGGATGGACAGAAATCTATTCTTATTCTTCTCATGTTATACACAGTGGGCCTGTTATTTAAAAAGTGAGGTTATTAGTAACCCGTTTTATATATAAAGTTAATCTCTTGTTACTTTGCAGTTCAAGTTTTTTCAAAAGAAAATCAGCGGTATTGCAGAAAAGATGTTTATCGCAATGCGCAAACAAAATAATTCTTAAATAATAGGCATGGAGATAAACTCTTTAGGATGCTATGTATGCAAAGTTTTGCACATGACATTATGGTTAGTGTAAATCGAGTTTCACATAAACGAGGAATCACTGTACATCCTTTCTGTAAATCCTTTGTCTTTTATAAAATATTGCTCACATAAAATGTTGTAAAGAATAAGAAGATGTAGGTAATGCTAAGATGAAGCCCCTTACCTCACTATTAGTGTAGTAGGTATTCCATGCTGCTCTCAGGCTCTGTTGCCCGCCAAGATCCCAAATGACAAATCTTAGGTTTTTAAACTGCACCTCTTCCACATTGGAACCAATTGTAGGACTAGTATGCACCGCCTCTCCCAACAACAACTGATATAGTATTGTTGTTTTGCCAGCATTATCTAGGCCAACTAAAACTAGTTTGTGT
Organism: Mystacides longicornis; assembly: GCA_963576905.1. NCBI lineage: Eukaryota > Metazoa > Arthropoda > Insecta > Trichoptera > Leptoceridae > Mystacides > Mystacides longicornis. The sequence goes on along the minus strand of OY756429.1, from coordinate 18,361,889 downwards.
TCTGAAAAAGAAAATAGACTATCAGTATTTCAATAATAATCACATCATTTCAATACAGAAAAAACAATATACAATTTTGAGATATGGCCCGAAAACCATTACGCTCACTGTCAATATTGTACATCAATTAAAATGTACAAAGGTCCATGGAAACACCAATTTTAAGCATGTGTCTAAAAGACAATAAGAAATGAATAAATCAGACGCAGAACAAAAGCCATGGATATCGTGGACCTTGTAGCCAAAGAGAAATGGCAGTGGGCAGTATTGACTATGGGAAGAATAAGAAAATTGAGGCCTTGATTGTCTGCAATCTGAAGTTGGGTAGGATTTTTAACAGAACATCATACTTTTATGTTTGTATTACCTACTTTACTTATTGGGGAGGATGTGCCCAATCCCAGAGTAGAGAACTAAAAAGAAGAGAAAAAGAGAAACCTACTGTTAATCATACAAAAAATATAAACAGAAAAATGAAATTGTACAAAAGCAGTGTCTATATGTCAATGTACCTAAAAAAAGACCCCCCTGTCAACCATAAGCGAATATCTAAAAAAAAAACTGATAAACCAATCAAATCGGCTACAATGTTGAAAATATGACAAATCAAAATTGAAGAATTGACTGGAGCAAAGGCAGAGATCCTGGGAAAGATGATGAACTATTAAACTTGCCTAGTTAAGAGACCCACATCTCAGAAAAGGAAACACACAAACTTACGATACCTGTCTTTGTCCTAATTCATTACAAAGGTCACCAAAAGCATGGAATACCTACATATGTAATGCCTCTGAATTTGAAGCCTACAAGAGGAAAACAATTACAGCAATTATCTATCACTACGTTCTTCTTTAAGAATCCCCAACATGCATCATCATGTTCAACTACCATACAAACCCCCGCCAGGAAAGATGCCTAAAAAATGTCACAATCGGCAGTTAATATTGGCCACTTTAACTCTTGCAACACTCAGTGGGGACATACTGACGATGATGATAATAGGGATGGAGATGTTTGACTCATTTCAGTTTGCCAGGTGGGGTATGACAACCTATTTTGCATATAGCTCTATTCAAAAAAATTGAGCTTGATATAAAAGGTGCCTTCGAGAACACTCCTACAAAAACACTGGTGAAGGGGTTGACATGGAAGGCTGAAGACTCAACTACTAACTGTTGATGGGTTAACTCCATGTTGAATAACAGATACGCAAAGATATAAGAAATTCAGTGATATTGACTACAGAGGGCTACATATCCCCGTTTTGTAACAAATTCTTCATAAAACTCTTAGACAGCATGCTTTCCAACAGAAAAGTCAGTATTTTTTTGAGAGGAAAGGTCTGTAGAACAAAGATTCTCAAAAATACATATTTGACATCCACTCACTTCCTATAGAAAGTTTGTCTATATGGATGCCATAGCGATTGTAACTCAAGCAAGATGGACCAGAACCTTTTTGCGGTCTAAGTAACAGATTCTTCCAAGAGATAAAAAGGAAGGGAAGGGAAGAAAGAGAAGAACAGTGGAACAACCTTCCCGGACTTAGGCAATCCAAGGATCTTCTTGGTGGGTTTGACTCCAGAACCAAAATATGTTTAAGCCTAAGTAAAATAGGTCTTAAAACCCTAACAGGCTTCTTAACGGGTCACTGCAGACTTAGGGAACACCTGAGGAAGCTGGGACTCGAAGATGATGGAACCTGTAGATTCTGTGAAGAAGGAGTGGAAACGCCTCACCACCTACTTACAGACTGCGATGCAGTAGTTTATGCGAGAGCAAGAAGTTTTGGTAAACACAGGATAGAGGTGGAGGACCTCGCCACCTTGGATCCCCTCCTAATGCTGGACTTTCTGAAGCGTCTGGGATTAGTGGGGAAGCTCTACCACCATGAGCAAGTAGGGGAAGCACAATAGACCACTACAGGTCGGAGCGCAAAACATCCCCTGAGAGAAAAAAAAAATTCAAGTAAGAACACTACTGCATCTCCGATACCTGGGCGCCTCGGAGATTAACCTCAGCCCTTCAGCCGACATGCGGGGCTCTGTCGGCTGTGACTTCTTTTCCCTTGCTAAACCTGGAACGGTCGTGAACGTCAATACAATCACTTATAAAGTGAACCCTTTCTCACTGGATGGTCACCCGGCCAGTGAGGAACTGACTCCCTCGGGAGTAACACCATCCATTAGTAACATGGACATCAAAAAAATCCGTAAGGAACCTAATGTTCCTTAGCAGGAATAATCTATGCACCATCAAGAGGTCCCTAACGGGGCACTGCAGGCTGAACAAGCATGCACATGTGCACCATAGGGATATTGGACTGTGGCATGTGCAGGGCGTGTGGGGTATCACTTGAGACCCCAATGCACCTCCTGTGTGAGTGCCTACCAATGATGCGTAATAGACACAAAAATCTGGGCACTTTCTAGATGTTCCCCGATAAAATTGAGGAGTTCAACGCCAACAAAGTCCTCCGATTCTTCCAGGAGGCTGGACTAAGCGACGAACTCTAGATGCGGGGCCAGTCACAATAGTTCCATTTTGGGACGCAGTGACGGCGACCTCCTTGGAGGCAGCAGGCTTAGTAAATAATAATAATAAGAACACTACTGGACTCAAAAACTGCCAATAATTTCATTTGAAATGATAGTGAGACACAGTAATCTTGCTAAGATACAAACAAGCTGGATGTATGTAAAAAATAAAGTACATAGTATACGTTTAGTATGCCTCTTTAGATCATTTCAACGTACAATTATACACTATCTTAACAAGTAAAATATAAATTACCATCATTGCCGAACAAACTCCAAATTTTTGAAATAAGTAAGCCCATTGTACCTGAAACAATAACATAATTATCAATAGTGAAACATTAAAAATAAATTGCAATTAACTGTCACACATTTTCATTTTAAATGTATCGAGCCAGTCATCTGCAATTTATGTGTCAATTGAATGTGAATAAACCTTCATAAATACAGTCTATTACTATTTCTAATATTATTTACATTATCAATATGCAATCAACAAAGAATATTCTTTCAATGTAAATAGGTATGTCAAAGATGATCTAAATACAAATTTGGCAAATTATAATTGATTATTCAGATGTTAAAATATAATTCAAAAGGGGTTACTAGGGCATGATTCATTTGAAGTGTAGTTTTTGTTGTTCCTTTTCATAATATGGTTAACCTTCTTATATGAGATAATGATTGTGTAAATATATTTTGTTTGAAAAAAAATTAAGCACATACATTTAATTTTGTCACATGAATTGAAAATAGTTCTTTTAATCGAAAAGAAATGTTCCTTGTATTAATTTCTACCATACGACTCATTTAGAAATCCAACTGGAGCACCTTTACCCTTATTCTACGTACAGCACGACAAACTGATTGACAGATGTAGGGATGGGCAAAAAATATCGATATTTTTTTAGAAAATAATCGATATTTTTCGTCGATTTTTTTAATCTGGAAATATCGATGTTCGATTTTTATTTCTGAATATCGGAATCGATATTTTTTAAGTGCTGTAATAAATTCAGATTTTTATTTAAATTATGAACGCACCCAAAAACTTTTTTTCTACGCCCCTCTGGTAGAATGGCGGATCCAGGGGGGGGGGGTCATGGGGGGTACCAAAATTCGGAAACGACCTTTTTTTTTAGGAAAAGTACAATTTCCAGATACCAAATTTTTGAAATGACCTTTTTTTGCTTTGGGGTAAAAATATCGATATTTTGTCCTCTTCATACATCGATACTTTTTAAAACTATCGAAACGATATATATCGATATTTTTTTTTCATTTGCCCATCCCTAGACAGATGTCATGCAATGTTACTGTTGCATAGACTAAAATAGAATAAATGATATCTTTGCGTGATCTATGCCCTAAGCTAGGGTGGCGCGAGATTTTAAAATGTAAAATATCGGATTTTACTCACAGTTCAAAAAGTGGCTTCTCGCGGCGCTAGTAGTTCAAAAATAAAATGTCACTCCTTGCAAGGAAAATATTTTTGACAAAACCCTTCTAAATGAATATGTTTCAACCTAACAGAGTGAAGTGTTATCATTCGGGGAAATGTCCGGAGAGGTATGGGGGGTTCCACCCCACCAAACCCCCCTTTAAAACTAAGTTCCAACCTTAACCTAACCTATTCAAATCGTAATGTTATCATTCGAGGATGTTGTCAATATATAGAACTCTTTGGTCAAATCCCTAATCTATTCAAATTGACTTAACTAAACGACAATGACCAGCAATATCTTCAATTAAAAAAAAAAACACCAATTTGTGAATCAAAAAATAAAATGTCACTCCATACTCCATGAAAGAAAACTTTGTATGAGAAAAAAGGCAACTTTTAAAATTGATTTTTACTTAAAATTGGTTGATAAAATAACATGTAGGTACTTCAAAAATGTAAAAAAAAGGGAAAAAAATAAGGCCTGCACCGGGAATCGAACTTACAACCATCAATGTGAAAGGCGGCGGTTATATCCGCTCGCCTGCTTTGGTCTTGACGTCACGCCAAAAATTCAGCTACCTATACATTCCCGATCCGCTAGTGATATGAAAGAACTACTAGCACTTATGTAAAAATAAATAAAGAGTCTTCAGTTTGTGCTACTACGAATTACTTTATTTCCATAAACATGTTTTCGGGAGCGACTACTCCCTTCCTCAGATGGAACTACTAGCGCCGCGAGTAGCCACTTTATGAACTGTGAGTAAAATCCGATATTTTTCATTTTAAAATCTCGCTAGGGTGGCACCATGGTGGCACAAACACCACCTATAATAAAGGACTATATAAGATGGTGTTGGGGTGGCACTTGCTTAGTTTTGCGATCTACTTTAACATTATAAAACCTTTCGCAATCGGCCCAATAATGTACCTAATACCCCTTAAAGAATTGTTGGAAAAAATATCTCACAGATTCAGACATCCTAGTTCAGTGAATGGTTTTTTCGTCATATTATTAGCGATTTTTAATTATATAACATACCTATATAATTAAAAATCGCTAATAACATGACGAAAAAAACCGTAACATAATATCCGGCATATGCCAGATGTTATATATCCGCCCCCCAGAACTCAAATATTTGATAATGAAGAGGGTAGTCTCGGAAAGCCGGTTGATGTTTAAATAATACATTTTGTGATAGAATGATCAAATACTCCCTCATTTTTATTTGAAATGAACTACCTATCACCAAGCAACTTCTGTCCAAAAAATCGAAGATTCAACCTTAATGAATTTCACATTGGGACAATCCTTTTCTGTTATAGGCTTCATCGCATTTTATTTTCATTAGGTATTTCATCTTCCAAAGTAGTACCTATTCTCCATTTGGAATATTTCTTCAAATTTAGTGGCGCGAATATCCATGCTAATTATATTTATATAATTTGGGTTGGCTGGAAGAGATCCTGGGGGATAATTCCACCCTTTGACTCTCATGAATGGGTTGTATCAGGACTACATTTTTTTGTAACAATAAAGCATTATTTATTTATTTAATTATGCTGTCTTGAATGGGGAAAAGTTAATTTAGAAAGTGAGCTGAACGGATATTGTAACAATTATTCAAAAAACATCTCCTGCTAAATACGTAGAAAAATTTAGAACGGATTTCATTAAAATTGGTCGATGTCGCGATTGTTTAATACGGCCATTTCAAGACACAACTAACTCTAGTCGTTCAATGAATGTACCTGTCGCTATACAGTTGTCACGGATCTAACCGCGCGGCTGGGGTCGCCACAGTCGTCGCGGAATGCCACCTATATCATTTCAGATAATTTTGAGGCATAGACAATAGTAACTGGAAAAGGATTTTTATTATGACAGTTATATTTATGGTAAAAAGTTTACAAAATAGGCATAAAATAGGTAGGGGTTTATGGACGGTGAGTTGCTTTTATTATTTATATAAATTATAATTGTGGAAGAATGTATGTCTATTTGTATTGTTTTATTTATCAAGTAGATAAATAAAATAATACTAATCACTCGAATCGTTTTGCTCATTGAAATTTTCGTATTCAGTTCACAGTTTTTGTCCAAGTAGAAAATCCTATTACCTACAAATTGTTAGTCATCATACCTATTAAATTATATTGTTTATTTAGAAATAATATACTTGTATTTCAACAAATACAGTTCAATGTCCTTGTGTGAGTAAGTGTAATTATAGGAGTATGATAGAAGTGCAAGTAAATTAAAAAGGAATGTTATGTTTTAAAGACATATTGTCTGAGCAAAAAATTCCTGTTATTCTGTAGTTTTTTCGAAATGTGGTTATTTTGTTCTATCCGCTTCAAATTCTCATACTGTGGCATCATCAGACAAATGAAAATATTATAATAACTCTGTGGTGGCATGGTAAAGAGACATAACTCTCATTTTTCAGCATTTTGAGTTATATGCGCTACATCATACTTCATCACAAGCAGAACAAAGTTCAAAAGCACAAGTAAAAAAAATCGGTTTATAAAAGATTTAAAAGCAATTTTTCATTCCGGCATAACTCAATATCAATTTTATTTTGGCAAGGTAAAACAACGCGCGACGAATTTTGTCTACCACGAGGTAAAACGGTGTTGTCTATGATACAGCTCTCGTGAGAAGCTGTTCTTTTAAAAGTGAACCTTTTTAAAATGTATTCAAATAATGTGTTTAACTCTATCTCTGATAAGAGCAGGTATTGAGTTAATACCTTTCTGCCGACTAATTACAGCTTTTGTTGCTCTTATTGTTAACCGTTAGAGTGCTACGCAGCGCTTTTGCGCTGCGATATTTTGTACCGAAAATTGCTACGCAACGCTAAAACGCTGCGAGTTTCAGTGTTCTTTTGTTGCTCCGCAGGAGCGGACGGACCCTAACCTCGGGCGTAATTCGTAACAAGAGTGCATTCTTATACATTTAAAAATAAGTTTTTACCGTTATTTTATATTATTTAAAAAAAAAATCGAAAAAAAAAATGGAAATTCAGGGACAAGAAGTCCAAACCAAACCCAGTCATATTGATTTCATCCAATGCAGATACTAATAGTGTGACGATCAAGAAAAAGAAAGGGAATTTTGAATAAGAAAAGGTGAAATCAAGCATGATCGATAACTACAACAATGGGAGGTGTGGACGAATCTGACAAAATGTTGTATGTGTATTTAGACGAGCGAAGAACCCTAAAATATTGGAAAAATGTAGTATTCAACATATTTGGAAGAATGGTGCTCAACTCTTATATTTTGTATCTTTTCAACACTACCGAAAAAAAATGAATCGACTCCAATTCACATCGAAAATTATTGAGGATATCGAAAAGGAGTGGATGAATAATAAAAATAGCGTGTCAACATCACCATCTTCATCATGCAAAAAATTTGCGCTGGAAAAATTACCAGGACGTAACTTACACCAGTGCGCGGTGTGCATCAACAGGGGTAGTGGCATAAAGCGATCCCACCTTATTTGCGTTCGCTGTAGGAAGGGCCTACACGCTTTTTGTGCGGCAAAACATAATTGTTGAACTATTTTTTTTTTATATTTTTTATTTTCAATAATAAATAAAATACAATAATATTGATATTTTATCTTTATTTTTTCATATTAATATTACATAACATTTTTTCTTTATAATGCAAAAAGAATTATTAAAATTGATTGATATTTGTCTGAATTAGAGTGTTTTATTTGACACCATTATTTTTTCCTCTAAATTAATCAAAATACCTTTAGCACTTTTCATAGATTTTTGCAAAAATTGCTTAGCACTAAAACGGTTAAGCTCTAGAAACTAGACAATAGGTCGGTAACTTTTTTTAAATATTTTTTGATTGGTTCAATATTCTAAAGATTTAATTTTATTGTAATTTTTTTTGTTTGCCGAAATCTGGTGAACTAGCCAATAGCCATTAATATTCAAAAGAATAGTGGGAATAGTGACAATAGTGGGAAGGGCTACATTGTCTTACCATGACAAGTGTTAACCAATGACGTTCCGGGTAACCATCAAGCGAATTTACACAGATAGTATCCCTTCCATATAAATCTAAGGATTATCGACAAACAATAAATCATTTCTTTTAGGTTATTTATTGTTAAAGTCTTTAATAATATGACTACATATTTCAGAAAAAATATGAGTAGAATGCACATATGTATTTTTTAATAATGTCAGATAGAATGAAAGTAAAATGGGTTTTATAATATCATGTATTCGAGTTTGCAGGTGTAATATTAATATGTTTTGGTCATCTCTATTTTGATTTAAAACCACACGAATATAAATTTTAAGGATAAGTTAAGTTGAAAGTATATATTATGTACCATAATATAGTTTGTATAATATTATTATATACTGTAAAAGCAACATCAAGTTGCGTAGAAGTGTCAAAATAAAAAATAAAAATAAAATCTTATTCTCTACCAGTCAACCGATCCCGCCTGGTTGACTGGTAGAGAAGAAGAAGAAGGAAGATTATAAGTTGTAGCAGAAAGACGTTGGTAGATACTGTTTGATTAAGAAGACTTTTAGTTTTGTTTCAATTATTTTTTACACAAAACTGATGGGCATATTTTTAAGGCTGCTTGATGCACTGAAATGTCAATCTCAGGGTCTAACAATCGACATTGCAAAGACTAATTGGATGTCATTTGAATTGTGTATCGATTCAAGTACCTCTGCAGCATCAGAGCATTGTCTGTTGACCCAGACACAAGTAAGATGCAGTTTGGAATCCCAATAAAGATGGTAAACTTATTAAAGCACTAGATCACAAAAGCCAATCGAGAGTGCGAATAGCAATAGAAGTTTCCTAAAAACGGAAGTTGCGTTGGTTGCTTACAGGCCCCCACTCTTTTTGTGATACTGTGAAGTACCATATTTAGAGATCAATAATTATTGAAACTATCCAAATCCAATCCAAACTCCCTTAAGACCCCACCGAGCCGTGGTCTACACAGGGGACACTAGCTGCCTAGACCCCCCCCTGGTGGGGCCCAGGCGTCCCGAGGCTTATTTTCGTTGCCTTTTCTGACCGCTGGAGTTTAAGGGTGTAAGGTGGTCAGTCCCACGACCCCGATCAGATTTTTCAATTACCTGCCTCTTTTTTTTTTTTTTTATTAAAAACCCTCTAGTGCCTTCTTCACGTCAACTATATTAGTTCATTGTGAATGGATTTGCTGCTAGAGGTCACCCCACAGTCCGATCTCGCGGATGAACTTTAGGATCTTATGTGGGCTGGTTTCTTTGATTTGAGTTTGATCAGAGATGTAAGATCCAATTATTTTGTTTCTGGTCTGCATCAGTGGTCCGCAGTCACATAGCAGGTGTAATGGTGTTTCATGTTCATCTAGGCAGAATCTGCATAGATGCATGTCCATCAGTTTCATTGTACTTAGATGTTTATTTAATCTGCAATGTCCAGTCAGTGCTCTGGTTAGAACTCTGATTTTTTCTCTATTTAAAGCAAGGATTTTGTCTGATCTCTTTTTTATAAAGCCGTCTATTAATGATTTGGCATGTTTCTGTCCGGGTATGTTTTCCCAGTTTAGTTTTGCTTTTTCCAGCATTTTATTGTTTAACATTGTTTTTAGAACAGTGTTGGCTAAGAAGCAGTGGGGTTCTGGTCCAAATGTTTTGGTGTCAGCCCCCATGTTTGCAAGTTTGTCCGCTTCTTCATTACCTTTATGGTTTGAGTGTCCTGGCACCCATCTTAGAACAACTTTGTTGTTCTTTTCTATTGTGAGTTTGTTAAGTGCTATAGTACAGTCTTGTACTGTAGATGAATTTATTTTACATGAGTCAAGGGCCTTGAGCGCTGCTTGACTGTCTGAGTAGATATAAATTGTTTTGTGTCTGTAGTTTCTTTTTAGGTTTTCATAGACACATATTGTTATGGCACATATTTCTGCCTGAAAAAAAAACCTGCCTCTTACAAGATGCTCGAAAAACCAGCAAAAATAACAGAGGTGTTATTCTAAGCCGACAGCCCCAAGGCCAGAATTGAAACTAACCAATGTTTAATGATGTGGACATAATATGACAAATATTTTGTGGCAATTTGAATATGTTTGCAAATGTGTCTTAGACCACAATGGAGGATTTTCTTCTGAAGGGTCCATTGATTATTAGTCATAGCTGCCATCAAAGGAACTGTTCAACATAAATAATATTATTATTTGACATTTTTATAACACATTGTTATCAAGTTATTTATGTTAAAATATTCCATGGCCCAAGTTTTATCTGCATTTTGTACCATATCAGTTAAATATTGATTTTACTTACATAATACATAACTTTATTACATAATGTTTTTTCCTGCAGCTTGGCTACTGAAACCCACACTACGTTTTTGTAAACTTGACATACAAACATCATGGAATGGAATAAATATAGATTGTTCTTAGTAGCTCTTCTAGTAACTACGGGATCTCTTAATACATTGTCTACAAAATGGGCTGACACTCTTTCCTCTGTGGGGTCAGATGGAATAATGAGAAATTTTCAACATCCTTTTCTGCAGGTATTAATTTTTTTTCTTTTATTTAATCTGTGATCTACTAAGTCAAAAGTAAAACAATACAGGATATATGTACAGTGGAACCTCTTATGTCTTATGTGACTCGGTATGCGAATCATTTTTCCCATATATATCAATGGAAAGTCCGATACTGCATTCCATTCTGAAAAATACTATTCTCTATGTATATATGTATTAAAATTTTTAAACAACTTCGAATACAATTAGGATTTGGTAAAACAGGAGACAAACATATTGATGGGTCGATAACAAACATGAAAATTCATCACTTACCTATTTCAAACATTTAGATAAAGGATTGTAAAAACAATAATAATTATTTAGGCATCATTAAAACTTAAGATTATCATAAAATGTACAAATACATATTTTACTACATTTGGATACCAAAAATCCTCACATGCATATCTTAAAATGCTACCTTAATTTAATTTTCAGGCTTCATGTATGTTTTTTGGGGAGATCTTGTGTCTTTTGACATTCAAAACCCTTGTTTGTGCTGTCAGGGATGAGCCGTCTTCACATTCTCAACTTGGAAAGCTAATCCGAGGAAATCGAAATTTCAACCCTCTCATTCTTTCTCTTCCAGCAGTGTTTGATATGGTGAGTACTGAATTAAATACACCAACCATTCTTCTTATGTCTGTGGTGGCATGGTAAAAGGCATTAAGTCGCGATTTTCAGCATTTTGAGTTATATGCGCTACATCATACATTATCACAAACAGAACAAAGTTCAAAAACATACGTTTAAAAAAATCCACTTATAAAGGATTTAAAAGCATTTTTTCGTTCCGGCATAACTCAATATTAATTTTATTTGGCAAGGTAAAACGACGCGCGTCAAATTTTGTCTACCACGAAGTAAAACGGTGTTGTCTATGATAGAGCTGCGGTGAGAAGCCATTCTTTTAAAAGTGAACCTTTTTAAAATGTGTTTAAATAATGTATTTTGTGAACTTTATGGCAGGTATCATCCTTATCTGTCGACCAATCTGTTTACAACTTTCGTTGTTTATATTGTTAAGCTATAGACAATAGATCGGTAATACTATCTGCATATTATTATTTTTTTTAAATATTTTTTCATAGCTATTTTATTGATGTAAATTAAAGAAAGTCGTGCTAGTGCGATTTTTATATCAACAACTGATGACTGATTATACAGTTCTATTTTAAAATAGTATAAACAAACCACTACGGGCTTACGACCATCTTCTAATATTGTTTCGAAGGGTGGATTAGTGTGATCACTTTACGTTAACAACGTTCGCTATTAGGTCGTAATGTTCAAATTTCCGAATATTCATTTGGTTTGCAATGATTTGATGTTGGAACCTCCCCTGCGCATGATTTTGTGCAGCTTGTATGACCTTTTCCCAAACCGTGTATAAATTCCTCAGCTCTGCTTTGAAGGATCGGTATATTGTGAGAGAGGGTTATCTTAACAAAGGTAATAATACCTATAATTAACTAATTTCATTTTATTATTCAAAGAATATTCTTCATTTATTACTTAACAATATTACATTCTGAGCAAAAAAAATATACCTACTGATGTTTTGGGAATGCTATGCTAGAAAATACTAATAGGTAAGCTAAAAAATAACTAATATTTATGAAGAATAAAATGTAAGTGTTGAAAAATAATAAATTAGCATGTGGTAGAGAGTAACTGGGTATATTTCCTTGTAAAATTTGACCTAAGTACAAATTTTTTCAACCTATGAGCCAAAATTGTCAAGGTAAAAAGACACGCATTATAAATAAAGCATATAAACAAAGAAATATTGAAGAAATAAATATGAGTAATCGTAAAGTGAACCCTTTTTAACGAAGTAAATGCATCAAAGTTGATCTATTTTATTTGTATTAAATAATATTTGACAAAAATGAAACCTCTTAAAATACTGACTAGTAAATCCGCCATACTGAGAAATGTCATCCCATTGACTTAAGCCTTTTACCATGCCACCACAGATGTTATAATGAAAGTTAACAGTTTTTATTTTATTCAATTTGTGCTTACTCAAATTGAACCCAATGAACCCAACTGACATCTTTCATAGAAAGCAAAGCTTGTTTTCTTTAAGTGGAAGATGGTCAGCACCGAGGATAGAACCCACGATCTTCAGAAGTAAATTTGGGCACGTCCACTTTTTAGACCCCCCTACCCCTGGTGACATTTTAGAATACCCTCCCCCCGATAATCACGTGTACTTTTTTTAGTACAAAGAACTAAGTACGTATCTAGTTACATTTAAAGATTAATTTATCCAAACAAACAATGCATCAACCAACGCCAGGACGTACAAATGTGTCAGTATAGCTAGTGGAACTTTTTCATGTCAACCGGTCCCGTCCAATCTGAGACAGGCTAGACGTTTAAATACTTTATTATTAAACATTGTTCTGAAAGTGATAAAAAATTGAAATTCATTAAATAAACAAATTGTGTGGATGTCATCGGCGGCCACAAACTTATCCATTTTCATTTGAGATTGAAATTTTCCATGAGAATTGAGAAAATTGAATAGTATGTAACTAGTGACAGTCTATTATTATAAAGTATTTTCTCATCATTTCCCTGACAAAGGATATTTACAGGAAGCTGCTGTGGTGCATGATGTCTTAATAAAATTAACAAAGACCCTTCAAAGCTACAAGAATCTCTAAGTGAGTGGGCTCAGAATCAGCTAATGCTGACAATGTCAGCCTTCGAAATATCATAAGTTGCTGTTAAGCATTGAAATATCTCAATGTACTAAATAGTTATCAATGTTTCAAGTGTTTTCTATTTCTTTCTAGATTGGGACATCTACAATGTATATTGGTTTGAATTTGACGTACGCCAGCAGTTTTCAGATGTTTAGAGGATCCATCATTGTGTTTACAGCGTTGCTTTCTATAATATTCCTTGAGAAAAAGATAGTGCTTAGGGAGTGGTGTGGTATTGGTAAGTTTTCATTAATTTAAGTTCAAGCTTAAGATAATTATGAAACACATACATACTTTAAGGGGGAGGTTTCACACACTTTAAACCAAAGAAATTTAGCAGCATCCTCCCATTTCCAGTAGTTTCAATTGAAAAAAATTTACCCATCACTCATTGCTTCTTAAAAAGTAGGCAGAGAGAAGGAATCTCCACTCTTTTTAATCTAAACACACTTCTTTTGCGTTATACACCTACTTTACGTTTTTCATACAACCTGGCCTTTCTTGAGAATGGATCTATGTGTTGGATCCTCCTCTATGTCATACTCCATTTTTATGTTTAAATTGTGGCTACAGGATTTTTATGGCCTAGCCTTTTCTTTTTTTTAACATTCTGAATCTGTGCTTTCTCAAAGTGAACACAAATACACTCTTTGACTCTTTCACAGTATGCTAGGTACTTAAAGCTTGTGTCGTGAAAGAGGAAGATGGTCGTCACCTGGGATCTAACCTACGACCTCCGATACGAAAGCCGGCGTTGTAACCGTCTACCAACCACTTCACGTTAAGATATTGTTTCTCATAGTAGGTCTTAGCACATGATCCACCTTATAATAGATAATAGCTGATGATCTTCGATGTTTTGGGCAAAAAGTGGTTGGTGATAGTGCATTTCAAAATAAAAGTGAAAGAGTGTCATATAGTTCTCTTTTCATTTTTTAGCTGATATGCCATAACTGGCTTGCACATCATTTATTCCTCAAATATTTAGTATGTCTTTTAAGTACCTATTTATACATAAGTAGGTACATTTTTTATCATGTTTCATATTTTTGAAGTATAAAACTTTTTTTTTTCAGGATGTGTTATTATTGGATTATTAATCATTGGAGTTTCTGATTTTGTCAACAAAGATCCCAATCAAAAGTTCGGGCAGAATAGTGTTATTACTGGCGACCTTCTGATTGTACTAGCTCAAATTATATCTGCCTCTCAAATGGTCTATGAAGAAAAGTTTGTTGCAGGTATACAAACATGTGTTGAGTTCTTCTACCTCCCTGCTTCGGTTGATACACTGCTCAAGTTACACTATGTATATTAATTTTATCCATAAAAATTTCAGAACGACTGACCATTGTCTTAAAATACTATATAAAATAACTTAACATACTTTTGCTGATTTTCTATTACACCACCATCTTTTGATTTTTTTAAAGTTACACAACCGTAGCTAACCTGTTGAACTTTGTTCCACCTCAGGTTAAAAATTTGTTGTGCTAACTTATTAGCCAAATTCGATTCCGTGTTTATTCTTTACAGGAATAGCCGGAACTAGCATACAACACCGTATTTATAATATCAGAGATTCTGTTTGTTATTTATCTGAAGTTTTTTATCTTAATTTCTGGCCTTCTGTCCGATTTGGAATCAGAAATAGTGTTGTATAGGGATTTATTATTTTTGTAATAACTAACTTTAGATGTTGGAAATTGCATCGGAAGTTAGCACAACAATTTCAGGATGGGTCAAAGTTCAAGTACCTAACTACTATTTTTGTTATTTTATTTTAGGAATGGATATTGCTCCATTACAGGCAGTTGGTTGGGAGGGTGTGTTTGGATTTACCTTTCTCTTTTTCTTGCATATAATATTTTATTTCATCCCTGCACCTAGTCCATTCAACAATAACGCAAGGGGTACAGTAGAAGATGCTATAGATGGATTAGTACAAATCGGTTAGTATGAATTATAATAATTATTATTTTCTTGAAATTTTAATAACTTTTTGTAATTTATTATATAAATATTTTCTGTTTCTTTTTTTACATTTAAAGGTAATAATGGACTTCTACTACTCGCTGTGTTGGGTGGAATAATATCTATAGCATTCTTCAACTTTGCTGGAATAAGTGTTACAAAGGAAATGTCGGCCACAACTAGAATGGTTCTTGACTCTGTCAGGTACTAAGTATTTCTTACTTTATTATATGAAATAATGCTGGTAATTTTTTAAACATTTTACCCCTTTGCATTCTCAATATCAATCAATCAATCAAAACTCCCTTTGAACTCCACTTAGGAGCATAGGGAGGCAACAAGAGCTCTCTATTGCGCTCGATCTTGCGCAATGCTTATGACCTCCTCCCTCACTTCGTCTCGACACTAAACGCCGACGCCTTCCATATCTTGGTCATGTTGTTGAAGGCGCCACTTGCCATACCGATACGTATCGGGAGCTCAGCCCCGAGGTCACCAGTGGTGGTAATGGTTGCTCCCAGGTACTTGAATTTATCCACCCGGGAGACCTGGTGACCATCGATGGTTATCGGTAGCTGTTTATCGGGGCAGGCATTATTGGCCATGAGCTCCGTTTTACTGGCATTGACTCGAAGGCTGAGGCCTGCTGTTTCATGGCAGAGTCTTGAAACATTGCGAAGTAATTCCTCCACTGTCGTACTAAACAACGCTAGGTCGTCCACATACTCCAGATCGCACAATTCGCCAATTAGACCATCTCTCTGTGTTATCGGTATACCTCTTGCTCCTTGCATGGACCTTCTCAACGGGAAGTCCATGACTATTATGAATATAAAAGGAGCTAGTATGCAGCCCTGTCTGACTCCCGTGGTGATCCTAAAAGCTTCAGTAGGACCACCTGGCTTTTTCACGCTATACTCGGAGTCCGGAGCATTATTTCTCTCTCAGGACAGCCATGACAGGCCCCCGAATGCGGTGTAGTAATATCTGAGATAATACCTTACCGGGAACACTCAGTCCATGGTAGTTTCCGCATTCAAGGGGGTCCATTTTAAATATTGCGACGATGGATCCATTCCGCCAATCTTTTATTATTATTATTATTGATAATGGGCGAGCAGCTTACAGCTGATGTGCCCATATCAGGCTTGCACAATTAATTATATCCCAAATATTGGTCCAGTTTATTTTTAAAAACATTTACACTTGAGGCTTCAACAACTTCACTAGGTAGTCTGTTCCACACCTCAACCACACGATTGGCAAGGAAATGTTTGGCCGGATTGGAGTTGAACTTAGTTCGATTGAGCTTGTGGTGATGTCCTCTCAGATGTGTGTTAGAATTCCTTGTAAACATATTACCAAGGCTGGGCAGGCGGTAATGCCCATTCAGGATCTTATACGTCTCTATTAGGTCACCCCTGTCTCTTCTCGCTTTAAGTGTTGTCAATCCAAGTGCCAGCAGCCTCTCCTCATACTCCATGTTCCGCAGCACAGTGGGAATCTTTGTCGCTCGCCTTTGTACTCGCTCCAGAAGATCAATATCTTTAACAAAGTACCTCACCTTTGGCACCTCTCCTCTTCCCACGCCATATGTCGAGAAGTGATTAGCCACGGGTGTCTATGCCTTGTTTGAGGAGCTCTGTTATTCTTTAATCTCATCACGGCCAGCACTATCTCGCTGTGGGTCTTCTTTTATCTGTCCGTACAGAGTGCTTTACCTTACGGCTCAACTCCCTGTACTCAGACACCAAAGTAGCCAGTTTTTGGGGGTCTCTTTCGCTGTCTCTGAGGTGCTTAGCCTTCTGGCGATCTTCGATGAGGCTCCAGGACCCATCGGACATCCATATTGGCCTCTTTTTGTTTTTATAACCAACAGAAGAACGTGCGGATTCCATAACCGCGTCTCGGAAGCTTGTCCAGGCTGTCTCAATTGGGACAGCTCTAGGTGAATCCTGTAAGGGGGCAAACCTGGTGCGTAACTCAGCCTCGTACGTGTGACGACACTGAGCACTCTCTAACCTGCGTATGTCCAGCGGGCATACGCAGGTTTTTTAAACAAAGTAAAAAAAAAAAAAAAAAAAAAAAAAAAAAAAAAAAAAAAAAATGAATATAAGAAATAACCCATGTTTTATAGTCCTACAGGCGAACATACATCATGCGAAGTCGGCGTCAGCCGTGTTGGAGAGGTGTATGAAGATAAAAGACATAGATATAGCACTAATACAGGAACCATGGATAAATGGAACACGCATCCAAGGACTGGGTTCTGCCGGGGAAATTTTATATAACTCCGACGGTCTCAGGCCAAGAGCATGCATTGTGTTCAAAAGAGGTGTGGACTATCTACCAATACCGGAACTACTAACGGACGACCTGGTGGCCGCCTGCATTAATCCTCAAGATGGGAGGAGAAAAGTAGTCATATGCTCGGCATACCTACCAGGGGAGAAATCTGACCCCACAATTGAACTAATAGAAGTACTAAACTGGAGCTCGAAGAACGGGGCCGATCTCATAATGGGCTGCGATGCCAATGCTCACCACATTATGTGGGGCAGCACGGACACCAACCCGAGAGGAGAACGGCTATATGACTTCACTCTAACAGAAGGTCTACAGATCCTGAATGAGGGTACCAAGCCCACGTTCACAACTGTAAATAGACAGGAAGAACTGGACATTACTCTGGCCTCGGAGGGCATTGCTGAATGCCTAACCGACTGGAGGGTGGACGACGAATCATCTATGTCTGATCACAGACATATAATGTTCAGAGTTACAACTAGTCAAAATGTCGTCCCCAACACGTACAGGAATCCGAGGGCAACGGACTGGAACGTTTATCGTTCACGATTATCCGACGCCATTCAAAATGTTCCTAAAAGTGTGAGGACGACAAATGACATTGAAATAGCGGTAAAGGCAACGACAGAGGCGGTTATTAATGCCTACGAAGAAAGTTGCCCGCTAAAAGAAAGCAAAGCAAGCAAAACTCCCTGGTGGAACAAAAATTTGGAACACCTGCGGAGAAAAACAAGAAAATTATTCAACAGGGCTAAAAAGACCTCCAACTGGGAGGAATACACTAGTGCTCTGACAGAATATAACAAAGAGATCAGGAAGGCGAAGAGAGCATCGTGGACGAGGTTCTGCGGAGAGATCAACTCTCTGCCGCAGGGGGCCAGAATTCACAAAGTGCTCTCCAAATCCCAATCAACAAACAAGGTGGGCCTATTAAAAAAGCCCGACAACAACTTTACATCTGATCTAGATGAAACTATGAACCTGCTGAAACAGACGCACTTCCCGGGCGCCATTCCGTGTGCATCTGGGAGTACGGCAAAGGGAACCCACACTCCAAGACCCAGAAATGAAGACTGGAGAAGGGCCGCCCAACTGTTCAGGCCAAAACAGGTTAAATGGGCCATTGACTCTTTCGAACCCTATAAGTCCAGTGGGGAGGACGGTGTAATTCCTGCTTTATTGCAAAAAGGAGTGGATATCCTTTTACCACATCTGGTGAAAATCTTCAAGGCTAGCTACGCCTGGGGTTATATACCAGAGGCATGGGGAAAAGTCAAAATAATATTCATACCTAAGCCTGGAAGAGACAAATCCAATCCGAAGTCCTTCAGGCCTATAAGTCTAACATCCTTCATGCTTAAAACCATGGAGAAGATCTTGGACTACCATATTAGAGACACTGTGGCTAAAACTATGCCAATACATAACACTCAACACGCCTATCGACAAGGGAGATCGACGGAGACAGCTCTACTCGATCTCACGGACAAAATCGAGAAGGCGATTGAGGATAAACAAATAGCGCTTTGCGCATTTCTCGACATAGAAGGAGCCTTCGATAACACTCCAATCAGAACCCTGGTTGGAGGGTTGTCTAGGAAGGAAGTAGACCCAACTACCATAAGATGGGTCAAATCTATGTTAAATAATAGACATGCTAAGATATCCCTGCACAATCATTCTCTTGAGTTTAACACCACTAGAGGATGCCCGCAGGGAGGAGTTTTATCACCCCTCCTATGGACCTTAGCAATAGACGAGCTCTTGTACAGGATGGCGGACCTCCGTTTTGACACGCTGGGTTATGCAGATGACCTGGCTGTCATCATAAGAGGCGACTGCCAAGACACGCTTTCGTACCTGTTACAAAAAGCCTTAAACACTATACACAAATGGTGTAATGACAATGAATTGTCAGTTAACCCTGACAAGACCATAATAGTACCATTTACCAACAAAAGGAAACTTGACAAGCTCAAGACACCTTCCGTAAATGGTAAAACAATCCACTTCTCCCACGAAGTAAAATACCTAGGTGTGACCTTCGACCAGAAACTCACCTGGAATACACATTTAACCAACATAGTACATAAGGCAAAAATATCGCTAGGCATCTGCGGTCGGCTAGCGGGCAAAAGATGGGGACTTAGTCCTACCATAGCTCTCTGGCTATACACAGCGGTAGTAAGACCTTCGATAACATATGCCTCTGTCGTTTGGTACAGAAAGACTGAGCAAAGAACGGCCATGGAAAAGCTAGACAGCCTACAAAG
Source organism: Mystacides longicornis (assembly GCA_963576905.1). NCBI lineage: Eukaryota > Metazoa > Arthropoda > Insecta > Trichoptera > Leptoceridae > Mystacides > Mystacides longicornis. Next base: position 18,342,046 of record OY756429.1, on the reverse strand, counting down.
GACTGCATGCATCCTGGCCACGGGTGCCATGTCAACTACACCTGGAGCAGCACTCAATGCTATGCTGGGCCTGTTGCCGCTACACCTGCATGTGCGCATGCTAGCTGAATCGGCGATGTTAAGGCTAAATGCAACAGGTAAATACAACTGGATGTCCAGGACCTTGAGATCGACACAGGACTCAATAAATGAACATCCAATTCTAAACATGATATCAGATGTTATGACAACCAGTCATGACTTCAAGATGTACTATCAGGTCGAATTACCAGAAAGAAGCGACTGGCTAGAGGACAAGATTATCTTTGAAGGCCACTCGCTGATATGGTATACTGACGGATCCAAAAACAACCTCAGAGCAGGTAGTGGTATTTACGGAGAGAAGCCACGATACCAGGCGGCAATAAGCCTCGGTAGGCATCCCTCTGTCTTTCAAGCTGAGGTTTATGCCATACAAATATGCGCAATGATAAACCTTCAGAAAAACTATTCAGGACAAATAATCTACATCAACTCGGATAGTAAGGCCTCCCTAATGGCCTTGACATCGGCCTCAACCAATTCGAGGCTAGTGCAAAGCTGTAAAGATGTACTAAACACCTTAGGTAACAGAAATAAGGTAATATTGCGTTGGGTACCGGGACACGAAGGCATCGCAGGCAACGAAAAGGCCGACGAGCTAGCGAGGGCCGGAGCTGAGAGGAATTTTTATGGGCCTGAACCATTCTTTGGTATTCCTCATAGCACAAAACGCAAAACTCTAGCGGACATTTACAATGAACGCTCTTTTAAACTCTGGACTGAAACCCAGGGACAAAAACATTCCAAGGCGTTAATTAATGCCTACAATCAAAAATCCGTAAGGGACCTATTATCCCTTAGCAGGAACAATCTATGCATCATCACAAGGTCCCTAACTGGTCACTGCAGGCTGAATAAGCATATGTGTACCATAGGGATACTGGACTCAGGCGTGTGCAGGATGTGCGGGGAATCACTCGAGACCCCAATGCACCTCCTATGCGAATGCCTACCAATGATGCATAACAGACACAGAAATCTGGGCAAATTCCTAATGTGCCCAGATGACATCAAAGAGTTGAACGCCAACAAAATCCTGCGCTTCCTCCTGGAGGCCGGGTTGAGCGATGAACTCTAGATACAGGGCCAGTCACAAAAGTTCCATTATGGGACGCAGTGACGGCAGCCTCCATGGAGGCTGCAGGCTAGTATTCAAATAATAATAATGTCCAGCGGGCGAGAAGCAGACGGTCTTTGATGGAAATGGTTGAATTTCAGTCTCAGCGAACCCACAAGGAGTTCATGATCTGTATCCATGTCTGCCCCCTGGTAGGTGCGGACATCCCGCAGGTCAGTTCGGTTGCTGGCCCTTACCAGGAGATGGTCAACCTGGTTTTTCGTTCTTCTGTCGGGCGAGGTCCATGTGTATTTATGGATATCCTTGTGGGGGAATAAAGTTCCCCCTATTAAGAGTCCATGGAGCGTGGCGAAACCAATAAAACGGCTTCCATTGTCATTCATAACTCCCATGCCATGCCCACCCATGACGCCTGGTCCGTTCTGGGGGTCGCTGCCAACCTTGGCATTGAAATCCCCCAGGACAATTAAGCGATGGCGCCTGGGACATGAGATACAACCGCGTCCAGAGCGTCGTAAAAACAGTCCTTAGCAACCGTCAGGGTTTCGCCACTCATCTTAAAGAGAGCAGATCCGTGCAGTCCGGTGGCCAAAGTGCAGCATGACGTAATTGCCAGCATCACTCCGCCCCGAACCTGGGATACGCGCCTCGCTCAGCCCCAGGATATCTAGTTCATAATCTCACGCCAACTTGGCAGCAACAAGCTCCCCACCCGGCCTCAGAGTGCGGATATTCAAGGTCCCGATTTTTATTATATACGAGCCGTAGTCATTGCAGGGGGGACACTAGCTGCCTGGACCCCCCTCTGAAAGGGTCAAGGGTCTACAACATGACCAAGATATGGAAGGCGTCGGCGTTCAGTGTCGAGACGAAATGTAAACTGTTTGATGCGTGTGTGTTGCCCATTCTCCTGTATGGGTGTGAGTCCTGGCACCTGACTCTGGCCCAGGCACAAAAAGTATTTAATTTTCACTTAAGATTATTTATAAACATACATTAAATTTTATCCTTTATTTTTACTTTTATTAAATCTACTTGTTGTGTTTTGCTTTAGTTTAAACACTAATATAAAAATGTACCTTTCAGAACAATTGTGATATGGACTGTTTCTCTGGCAATTGGTTGGCAAAAATTCCATTGGCCTCAACTCGTTGGTTTTATGATACTCTTCCTTGGCATGTGTTTGTACAATAATGTACTAGTTGATAGATTGCCCTGCTTTAAGAATAGACATGAAATGGAAGAGCCAATCATCAATCATGATGCTTCGGAACCAGGAGATACTGAAACCGAACCATAAACCAGTCATTTTTTTATATTATTATATCGATGGAATAGAAATATGCGATTATTTTTTTATGATATTTATCATAACAAATATGTAATAATTATTGCGAAATATTCTTTATTTCCTTAAAAGACTGAGTGCAGGTAAAATAGGATAATGAGCAAAGAGATCCACATAAAATATTCAGTAATATAATTAAAAAAATATGATCATCTAACGCTATGATAGGTCATAGAAAATATCTATGTTAGAATAGCCTAGAATACTAACTGATTGATCTTTGGGTAACCCGCCTACCCAGTAATTCTCCGTGAGTCAAACATACATACGTATATTATGTAGTAGTATGTGAGTTCTGTTTGAAATGGGTGATACACACACACTATGTAAACAAGAACTTTTATCATTTACATGTTGAATCGAAACTATAATTGCCGAAATTGAAATTATAATTGAGTCACATGTAGTGGCGTACCGAGGGGGGGCGGAGGGGCGGACCGCCCCGGGCGCCTCTATCGTGAGGGCGGAAAAATCTGCTTGTGCTATATTATACATGACCAGATTGATAAAATCCGATTTTTTTTATCAAAAATAACATTTGATTTCGGGTTAAGGTCTTAAAAAAAACATTTTTCTATTATATGTTGTGCTGTAAGTATGTAAATTTAAATAAATATGCAAACTTTTTTATTATGAATTTTTACCTGTTATTTTTTTCAACTAATATAGGGAGGGGGGGTTCCAAATTATATAAAAGGGGAGGGCGCCAAATTTTTTTTAGGAAGGGGGGGTGCTAAATTTTAATCCCACCCCGGGTGCCGAAAACCCACGGTACGCCACTGGTCACATGATGACCCCTAGTAAAAGTATTGTTATTCAAAAATATGCTTGATTTTTTTTAGTCAAAGGTTATATTTTTTGTTCACTATAATTACTAAAATACTCAATAATGTGAATGGTATCCCACTTTACATGCACTCTCATATAATAATGTTTACTTTGGTTATATTCCTTTTTGATTATGATATGAACTTTATTATGAAGAATTTATGTGATTCTTTGTGATTAAAGAAAGTGATTTCTTGCTCCATTATAAGAATAATGTGCAAGCTTGTGATAGATAACCTAAATTATGTGTTTTTCTATTTTTGGAGATATATTCCAAATGTATATAGTCATTTTAGATTTTTGGCATGATTTTCTACAAGGAGGTATATATACCAGAGTTATTGTGCATCTGCCCATGATTTGTACATGATATCATGGCCGTATGGGTAAAATAAACAATTATCATTAAAATTTTAAATTAGAGTGGTTGCTTTAAACACCATAAAATTATAAAGAAATTACAAGAAAATTATTTTAAAATGGTACCAGGTTTTTTGGTCATTTGTAAGTTGACTCTATACACCACGCGCCCATGATATTGTATTGTTAAACTTGCGAATAGCATGCAATTGTTGCATACCTTCTGTGACTTGATAGTCCTGCCATGTGAGGTGTGTTATTAAGTTAATGTATTTTAGTACACTATATATTGAGTGTGTAAAAAATATCAATAAAATTTTTAATCTATTGTCTGTGTTTTATTTAACATCACATAATTACTTGGCATAATATAGATTTATGATATAATAAATGCTTTAAATCAATTAAGTATACTGAAATGAAGTGGAATATTTTATAACAAGCTTAATTTGCTCCAGAGACTTACTTGTTATGCGAAACAATTCATCCCATACGAATCAATGTAAAATAAGTTACCTATATGTATATAAAAGGAATAAGAATATGAATTTATGAAAAATAAGTTTCAAGCCTAAAGCAGTTTAAGATTAAACATTGCTTTCTTTGAAGGATGACCAGCCCAGATTCTTCAACATTTGGCGAAAATGTGTCACAGCATAATATTTAATAAAATTTGCCACCTCCTTTAGTTTGGCTGTCTTGTGGTTTTTTCTTTGGGAACGTTGTTTCAAGGGAAATTAGGTATACTTTGCACGGGACTTCCCTTAATCAACAGATCCCGGTCAGGTCAGAATTTTTGTGAGTACTGTAGAGATTTTTGACGTAATTTCTACCCAGGTTTGGCCTGTCTCAGATTGAATGTGACTGGTAGACTAGAAAACAAAGAACTTTAATGATGGTCTGTAAACCAATATGAGTAAATTGGCAGAAAAAAATTGCTTTAAAATATTATTATTACCCAACTGTTCATGCATCGCATTTTATGGTTAAGGAAAAGTTATTCAGGATTATTATAATTCTACAACATCTTGAGTAACCCTACTTTTTTTAACATTATATTAGCAAAACTTTCGTAGGATCCTATGCAATCATGATTTCACTGATAAATTCAGGCCCAAGAATAGGCGTGTCACACGGGCTTGTGACCATGTATGTGGGTTTAAGGGACTCTTTTATGATTTAAGTCGCACGCAACCACCAATCTGAATGCTCCGCTACCCTGCACAACGACTTTTTCCATCCTGCATTTCATATATTGAAGTGAGGAAGTTAATTTTATTTCAATACCTCTTCCATTCGACAATATTTAAAATAAATATGTTATGCTGATTATCTCACGGTAGTGAAACTTCCATACAAACCATAGACAATATATTTGACAGATAAGTTTGACACCTCATGGTCCTTGAGCCATAACTTTTTTTGCGGAAATTATTGGAACGACAGCCGCGCAGCCGCAATGCGTATGCCGCCAACTTCAAGTGTTGAGTTGCTATGAAGTTGTTGATTGTTGCTAAGAAGTTGTTGATTGAGTTGCTAAGAGATTGTTGATTGAGTTGCTAAGAAGTTGTTGATTGTGTTGCTAAGAAGTTGTTGATTTTGTTGCGCGAGTTTATATTTTTTTCACCATGTGTCATTTTCCTTATATTTCGAAGCTTGATATTAAGTTTCGTGATTTCATTTTACATAAATATATATTTTTTGTATCGTTGTGTGATATTACTGATATTTGGACGCTTTATTCCCTGTTTTCATTGGTGTTGCGATATACGGTCGCTTTGCTTTGTTTTCATCAGTGCAGCGATGTTTGAACGATATGTCTCGTAATTTAATGCCAAAAATGTGGTTCAATATTGGAAGGTCTAAGTGATGAACAAATCTCAAGAAATAGGAGGATTTGTGATATATTTTTTCTTAAGTAGTCTTCACTCATCGTATAAATTTTTTAAAAAAAATTAATACTATGTCAAAAAAGCATTATAAAAAACAAATAAATGTAGATATATGTATTTTATTGGATTGTTTTATTAATGCATAATAACATCTTAAATTTTAATTCCATTTCATAAATATATAGTGTAAAATATTCATCAAGACACTGACATAATATTCAATTTTGTCCATAACTTATGAATATTTATAGTTTCTTAATGTGACTTATCCTATTTCTAAAATGGATATATTTTTGTTTTAATTTAACATTTTAATCTTGAATGTGTAAAAACAAGTATAAAATATTACGTTAAAATAAAAATATATTTGCTGATGAAATAGAGTAGGTCATTTATGAAATTATTTATATTCGTAAGTTAAGGACAAAATTGAATATTGTGGGGTATAAGATTTGAAAGCGCGCATGCGCGTAATCTTAGTACGACGAACAAAATATGGCATGGCGTTGTAATCGTAAGTATTCCCAGTCTACAAAAAAACCCTCGAGTTGCCACTCTATTTTAAGTAGTATTATTATACTCTATGGATTATCTTTTTCTTTATTAAATAAGGTAAGGGACTATATGCTACTTGTGTCACTGCAACCAAAATAGGCCTATTGTGACACCCTTCAATTCATTCATAGAGCACTGCCTCTTTTTGAACCTCATCATAAGAGACGTCAGCTTCAGAGAGTGTCGGCCATCTCTTTCAAGTTTTTTCCTTTTTTTATTTAAATACATTTTGCATGTATCTATGGTATCTCACAGTAATGACTGATTAATTTAGTAACATTCTTAAAAATTAAAAGGTACCGAGTTTGAATTCTTATTCATTCGTAGTTCCGTGGTACGGAGTTTTCTTTCGAATAAATGAAACAACAGTTTATGCATGATTATATATTTTAGCTTGAAATAAGATTACTTAGTATGCATGAATATAAATCAAAACTAAATCATTAAAATTAGCATTTGGCGTATCAGTCTCCCAAAATTTAATATCTTCTAAAGTAGCTAAATATAATATAACTTATCTTTTTTTTTTAGCAAACTTGTGACTAGTACAAAAATGCTTAACATATTAATTTTATATCAGATATTTTTACAATTTTAATCACTAACAAAATATGCTTAGAAATAAATATCACATGTGTAAATTGCAATGACCAGCACTGCAAAAAAAACTAAATGTAAATTATCTTTAAAAAGAGAGCTTTGGAAAATATAGGACAATATCATTTATTATAAAATGAAATAAGACCAGATCATCAAGGATTCATATCACAAAGCAAGAACAATAATAATGAGATAAGAAATGCAATTTCTGAATTCAATTGTTTTCTTTGACTAGCAAAGCTCTTTTGTTCTTTTCACAGCTTCTCAATATAACATGACAAAAAAAAAACTAAAAATTAAAGTAACATACCGATTTTTATATTTATGAGAGAAACAAAATATCAAATGTTCATTTTTTCCAACAAAATCACATTTGTTAAGTGAACAGTGAAAAATTGTAACAAAAATTAAAAGTGTATTACTAACACAAAAAAATATCAGTATGTATAACAATCAACAAATATTTTTTTGGGATTTTTCCAATAGTAGGTAATTGGTTTATCTAGTAGTTCAATAAATGAGTATTGCATATACCTAACAAATATTTTATCAAAATATAAACCTATTAAGTATTTTACATTTCATAAGTGAAAAATCAGTTGAACATAAGGCTACAATTTTACTTAGAAACTAAGGCATTTTGAAAAAAAAAACTATTATATAGGTACAAAAATTATCAATAGTGATGATACGTTTGTATTACATCATACGAACACAGTAAATGAAAAATATTTCTTTAAATGAATATAAAAATAAAAATCCTTTAAATGAATATTAAAAAAAAATCTTTAAATGAATATATAAAAAAGCTAAACTTCTTACTACCTACTACAAAAGAAATATTAATAGCGTGCTTTAAAACGCACATAAAAATTTCCAACATTTGATTTTAGGAAGTTATGCTGAACTTTAGAAATCACAATTAGGATGTTTTTATGTAAATGTACAATGTATGTAAAACATACAACTGCCACCAAAAATGTAATTGAAATGTGATATGTTTTATTGATAACAATTATTGTGATAAAGAAATAAACATAGAAAGAAAGAAAAGATACATAAAAATTCTTAACATATAATTTGATAATATGATTGTGGGGATATGTCATCCAAAATATGGAAGGAGTGTTCGCACTCAAAGATGAACAAAATTAAATTAACAAACTATTTTTAACTCAATATGTGAAATTCATATACTCAAATCACAAAAACTTAAAAGATTAATGATTGAGATTCACAAAAAAAAAAACAATTATAAACAAAATTCTCAATCAAAAAAAAAATCAATAATAAAACAGCAACAAAAAATAAAATAGAGAAATTAGAGATTATTGATTGGTATTCATAATATATTGCAATATCAGTCGAATGACATCAAGTTTGTAGGAGCATCTTGGGACTCGGAAGATTTTGCTTTGTTTATTTCAGCAATCCATTGTTTACAAGAAGAAACATTTTCACACCTGCAAAAAAAATCAGAACATTTAGAATTAGTAAATTACTGCTTACTTTAAGGATTTTTGGGTGGATTATCAATTTTTGATCGGGTAGCACTAATTTGGAAAGGTTTTAAAAATATATTTACCTATTGAAATAAAAGTTGAGTTAGATCATCAATAAGTTGTTAACTTAATATTTAATTTACGAATATTTATAATACTGACTTCCAGCATCAATAAGTTTGTTACTTTAGGTCTAATTTATGAATATTATGTATGGTTGCTCTCTTGTTCTCAATAATTTCCAACTTTTATCTCTATTTTTCATTAATTATTAAATATCTACTTGTTGTATACATGAGATTTTTCGACATGTTGAACATGTCGAGAATTCTCATGAGTAGGAGTTTCGGAGACTTAAACATTACCACCTAATGCGAGTGTTGTTAACGTAAAGTGATCACACTAAGCCAGCATTCCAAATGACAGTAGAAGACAGTAGTAAGTTCAAAGTTGTTACATTTTCGTTACTATGTACCAACTACTTGGTAGTTTTGTACACTCAGCTAGTGTTGTAGGTTCGAATCCTACAGAGGTATGAGATTTTTTTAACATATTGAAAACACTCATGATGGGTTTAGGATTTGAAATTTGTCCACCTTGCACACAGTGTTAAGGTAAAGTGTATAGTGGAAATAAAATACGCACTAAACGCCAAAAACTTCATTTTGAGATAATCTAATAAAACTGATTTTCCCCCATACAGACATAGTACTATGATGATATTGGATGTGTTTTTTACGCCTTTAGATCATTGATATGGACTAAGTGCAATATTTAGGCTACTGGTAATGGTTTATAGAACATTTCCTCATAATCAACTCATTTTTTTAGTTTTTGGCGCTTAGTGCGTATTTTATTTCCACTATACAAGTGATCACACTAAGTCGTACGCCCGTAGTTGTTTAAATTTACCATTACAATTACACATTATTAGTGTGAGGTTAACATCAATAAGTTAGAAACTTGAGGTGGTGAGATTTTTCAACTATAATGTATTTGTTTTTTTTATCGTTTGAGATAGTTATTTAATTATAACCTATACTTACTTGAAACTATACATGTTTCCCAAATATTCGTGTTTTAGCATAAAGTTTTCCGAAGCATCACTTTTTTCCATAGACAACTCCCAACCATCCAAAGAGAATATTTTTACTGATTCCTTTTTATAATCACTTCTTGAGCTGGAACTGAAACTAAGCAAATGAGTATGGTTATAACCAAATACCAATATATAAAATTATACAAATCCAGTAGTTGATAATACTTTAATGATGACCAGAAGAAATCAAATCAGTCTAAGAGGCAACTAATAACACTCTCTGGATTAAAAAAAAAACTTATTGATCTTTTACTCCTTCTCATGACAACATCTTCATTTAAGAGTGGAAAAATATACATACAGTATTCAAATCTCATAACTTTCCCTTTACTAACATTTACATGCTATCATTTCTTGACAGACATTATTTGAGGTACACAAAGCAACTTCTAAAATAGTCTAGTTTTTCTTTATTATTTTGTAAGCATTGTCAGTCAAGCATTTTTTGCAGGAGTTAAGTGTATGCAAGTAGATAAGACTGCGGTCTTACAAAGACCTATAATTTGTTTTGGATAGAGACAGTGCGTGGCTAACATTTCAATTACATTCTACTAATCATCATTTCAAGTACAGCAGCTAAAGTATGTAGTTTAATATATGTATATTATGTTTTTCATGAGAGAAATGTTAGATTTTTGCAATGGAGAACATGAAATTATTAGATGAGTTATTTAAAAGAAATGCAAACTTTTCTATGTTTGTGGACGTAGTTCCAAAAAAGATAGGATTACAAAAATCAAGGTACGATTGTAAATCAAGTAATTTTAATCTTGAAAATTTAAAAACTCATATTCTTCATTGTTAAAACCTCATCAAAACATATATAAAGTGAATATTATATAGTACATAGTAAGTACATAATATAAATCAACAAAAAAATATGTTTAGAATTCGCAAGCTCTATAATGTCAAAATTGTATATTTTTATCACTAAGGGTTTTTGCAGTAACTTTGTAACACTTCATTTTAACTGAGTAAAAATTATGTTTATTGTAACTTTGTAAAAGTGTTAACAATTGAGTATAAAATAAAGCACGACCGGTTTCGGGAGGATCAGACCTCTCATCATTTACCAAACTTAATAGTATTAAGTTTGCACCTGATGATAATTTGCAATGATGAGAGGTCTGATCCTCCCGAAACCGGTCGTGCTTTATTTTATACTCAATTGTTAACACTTTTTAGAAAGTTACAATAAACATAATTTTTACTCAGTTGTATATTTTTGTCCAAATAAAAAACAAATACACAATTACTTAAATATTTCAATAATTTTCAAAATAAAAAAGGATAAATATTTGTATTTGGACTGATTATTATTCTAAGGATAAAATATACAAATGTAATCAATATATTGTGCAGAAGCGTACTAATTATCAAGTGTCGTTAAAGACATCAGTATCCAAAAAATGTGGTAAATGTATTCTGTTATGGAATAATTTCTTATTTTAGGTAAGTACATATACTATATTGTATGATTTGATCCTCAGTTTAAAAGTGAAATGAAGGTGCTCACTTAGTGAATGACCTCGGGGCATAAAAAACCAATGTTTTCTTCCATAGAACTACCCAATATCTTTGCCAAGCGCTCATCGAAGGTTTATGTCCATTTTTCAAAAGGCACTTTCTTTTAAGAGGTCCTTGGAAATTTTCAGCTGAATCAATAGATATGTAACTGAAAAAAATAGACACATGAGTAAAACAATCATTTTATAAATAGAAATAAAACGGGGTTCGTTTTGTCCTTCTTTGTGCCTTATTTGATCACAAGTACAAATGGCCTCCTCTACCGAGATTGTGTGATACAGATTCAACCAATCTCAGAAAATAATATTGAGTCATAAACTATATAAGGTTGATGAAGTCCTTGAAAACTTGATTAAAGAGCAATGGATTTTGAGAAAATTTTCAGCCCTACAACATTTTGGTGACGGGACATAAAAGAGAGACTTTTTAAGAGTGGATGAAAAATAGCAAATGAAGTGTTATAAATTAAAATCAAAACGGTAAAAAAGTTTGGTTTATTGCATTTGAGAGCAACCTTAAAATATATCTTATGTTGTACCACGATAAAACAGATGTGCATTGTACCGGTTGTAACATATGGCTAAGAAACATAGTGACTCTGACCAAACAGAGCAATGAAAAAATAAGGTTTACCCTACCCAAAGATCCATGGAAAGAGCCACGTTGGGTGTCACCCAGATAATAATGAGAAAGGAAACGAAAAGTCACAGAAACTGACCAATGTATCGAACCTCTCAAATGGCTGAGGGTAGGTCTTATGGCCAGAGATTAAGAAAAAAAGTGGTTGAACAGGGTTGAAACCTGGAAACCCAGTTGTGTAGTACATGTACTAAGTACTATTAGGAATTAGTTCACAGTACTGAACTAGAAAAAACTATTCCCTCTCTTATTCGTTCTTTAGTTCTTTTAGTATATGAATTTCAATTTTTTATTTAAATTTAAGGGAATGGGAATAATATGCGAAAAAATATTCCCATTCCCTCAGTCGGACGGAATGACAGAAATGAAGTGTGACGTTCGGCGCCACATGGTTTTCGTCAGAACAAGAGACGAGTGCGAGTGAGATAGCAGATGTGAATATTGTATGGAGAATATAGTGCTTTCTCTTTTGCTTCTTATTAGTTCTTTTAGTACAGTAGGTAGGTACTATTCGTGAGGTATTAGGTATATTCTCTTAGTTCAGTGGATTCATGCTTTGGATGTTGCTCTCTACTATGAAAGTTAATTTTCTTCGTTCTCTACGAAAAATTCACATTGTCTAGGGCCCGTGTAATGACAGTTATTCATGTGTACAATATGTACATACCTAGAATAAAAGCAAAATCAATTTAATTTATTGAAATGAAAAGTCTTTTGAGCTATCAAAATAATATTTTCTCTGAATTCTCTCTCTGTTAATTATTTTCACTAAGTATTGATTTTCATAATCACAAAATATTAAAGAAAAAATAACAACTAATGACTCTAATAATTCATGACTAATGTTCGATTTTTAAATGGAACAAACCACTACGGGCTTACGACCGTCTTCTACTGTTATTTCGAAGGCTGGCTTAGTGTGATCACTTTACGTTAACAACGTTCGCCATTAGGTGGTAATGTTTGTCTCCGAAACTCTTAATCATGAGAATTCTCAACATGTTCAACATGTCGAAAACTCTCATGTATGAAACAAGTAGAAATTTAATAATTAAATGAAAAATAGAGAAGAAAAGTTGGAAATTATTGAGAACAAGAGAGCAACCAAATTTAAAGACTGCGACTGCTGTCATATATTTGGCGCCAGGATATGACTATATCCTGGATATAGTCACAAAATATTAATTTATTAAATGTGCATTTCCTATGTATGTACCCAGTATGCATCCTATATTCTTATTAGTACGTGTACTACAAACATGACTGAATCGAGAATGAATACAAAATTGTCCGAGCAAGAACAAGCCTACCCAGAACAACTACTGAGACTTAGGAGCGTAGAGACCATCACTAAGGTGAATGGACGATCTCATGATCCCTAAGATTGAGAGATGTGGAAGGAGATGAAGAACGACATTGTCCAGGATTGGATGGAAATATGCTGAGAAGAAGATAAGATAAAGTAAAGGATACTAAATAGAATATTTACTTTCCAGGTCCACAAGACTTTCTCCTTTGAACAACAGATACTGGAGGCGGAGAATAGGTTTCTAATACAGAATCATCCAATAAATTTACTCTGCTAGGTCCTGCAGGTGGTTCAATGAAACTGTAAAGACAAAAAAGAATTATAAGCAAAACTATTATTTAGGCCAGAAAGACTATCATTTTTTTTCAAATTACTTGAGTTATTGACGGCAATTCTGAAATGAAAAAGAGTTGAGTTGTGTCGTATCCAATTTTTATTGAGACTTTTGACATTTCTGTATTCTGAAAATGTTTTATCCAATACATTAGTTACGTAACTACTGGCAACCGATTGAGTTCTAAGCAAGAGCTTCTTGCGTTGAGTTGGAACGTGAATTTGAGAATCCAATCCAATCCAAACTCCCTTTAGACCCCCACCTAGGGGCACAGGGAGGCAACAAGAGCTCTCTATTGCGCTCGATCTTGCGCAACGTTAATGACCTCCTCCCACACCATGTCCAGATTCTTCAGCTCTGCTTCGTAGGAGCGGAACACAGTATGAGAGGGTCTTCCTCATCTCCGGGACCCTGATGGGAGGAAGAACAGCGCTCTCCTCGGCCAACTGTCATTCGGCATCCTTAACAAATGTCCCAGCCAAGTCCATCTCCTCCACATAATAGTAGAGGTGATGGGCTCACGATGAAAAATTGTGTCCTACTTGCCACCGTATGATCGCGCGTCCACTTTCCTTGACAACGCAAACAAATAAAATATGAATTTTAGTAAGTAAGAACTTTGGGCTAGTAGATGTCGTATTAAGTATCGATACAACAGAGCAAGCAATACAAGTGACACGCGATCATTTCCAACAAGGCACCGATCGGACGATCGAATTTACGTTTGTCCGTCTGCCCAGTTAGAACACGTTCAAACATACAATTTTATATGTTTGAAAAGGGCGTCCGCGGTCATGCGAACATCGCAATCGCACGAACGTGCGATCATGCGACCAGCTTGAACAGGGCCTCATACATACGTAGGGAAATGAGCAAATACATTTTTAATAAAATTTATAAGTTGTTGCAGCCAAGTCCATCTCCTCCACATAATAGTAGAGGTGATGGGCTCACGATGGGTGCGCCTACGTATAGCGTCGTTCGTGATGCGGTGGTACCATCTTATACCCAAAATTCTCCTGAGGCACTTCGTTTCGAATGCAGATACTTTTTGTGCCTGGGCCAAAGTCAGGTGCCAGGACTCACACCCATACAGGAGAATGGGCAACACACACGCATCAAACAGTTTACATTTCGTTTCAACACTAAACGCTGACGGCTTCCATATCTTGGTCATGTTGTTGAAGGCGCCAATTGCCATACCGATACGAATCGGGAGCTCAGCCCAGTGGTAATGGTAGCTGCCAGGTACTTGAATTTATCTACCCGGGAGACCTGGTGACCATCGATGGTTATCGGTAGGTAGCTGTTTATCGGGGCAGGCATTATTCGCCATGAGCTCCGTTTTACTGGCATTGACTCGAAGGCCGAGGAGTGCTGTTTCCTCGCAGAGTCTTGAAACACTGCACTGTCATTCCTCCACTGTCGTACTAAACAACGCTAGGTCGTCCGTGTACTCCAGATCGTACAGTTCGACCATTAGACCATCTCTCTGTATTATCGGTATACCTCTTGCCCCTTGCATGGACTTTCCCAACAGGAAGTCCATGACTATTATGAATATGAAAGGAGCTAGCAGCCCTGTCTGACTCCCGTGGTGATCCTAAAAGCTTCAGTAGGACCACCTGGCGTTTTCACGCTACACTCGGAGTCTTCATACAGAGAGTTAAACTCTTTGCACTGCTGAAAGATGCACCTAGCACAGAAAATTGGGTCCGTGCAGGACCTTCCAGGTACAAAGCAGCATTGTTGCTCTCTCAGGACAGCCATGACAGGCCCCCGAATGCGGTGTAGTAATATCTGAGATAATACCTTACCGGGAACACTCAGCAGAGTAATTCCACGGTAGTTTCCGCATTCAAGGGGGTCCCCCTTTTTTAAATTTTGCGACGATGGATCCATTCCGCCAATCTTTTGGGCAATTTGAGAATACCAGTCATTATTATAAAGAAATATTGATCACCGCTAAACAGTACCTGGAGCTCGAATTAAGCTAAATAAAATGGGCGCCAGCAGTATCATACAGTCATAGCATAAATTATGTAAAAGCACTAAGTATAAAAAATAAAAAAATTTAATTTATTTTATTGGATTGTTTTATTAATGGATTATAACATCTCAAATTTTAATTCCTTTTCATAAAATGTATAGTGTAAAATATTCATCAACACACTGACATAATATTCAATTTTGTCCATAACTTATGAATATTTATAGTTTCTTAAAGTTACTTATCCTATTTCTAAAATGGATATATTTTTGTTTTAATTTAACATTTTAATCTTGAATGTGTAAAAAAAGTTTAAAATGTTACGTTAAAATAAAAAATATATTTGCTGATGAAATAGAGTAGGTCATTTTTGAAACTATTTATATTCATAAGTTATGGACAAAATTGAATATATTGAGGGGTATAAGATTTGAAAGCGCGCATGCGCGTAAATTTAGTATGATGAACAAAATATGGCGTTGTATACCCAGTCTACAAAAAACGCTCGAGTTGCCACTCTATTTTAAGTAGTATTATTATACTCTATGGGTCTATTGTCAAATTCAGTGTTGCCAACGGGGGCGATTTACTTCTTCTTCTTCTTATGGTCGCTCACAATCTAACCTCCAAAATATCATTCTAGTTTATTTCAAATTAAACAACTTATATATTATTATACATGATAACTTACAATAGGTTTAGAGTAATCATTGTACATTTTTTACATACTATTACAAATAAAATTGTTCATCTTTTTTTATATACCTACCTAAATACAAATTAAAAAATACAGAACAGCACCCCTGAGATTTATTCTCAAATTTATGCGCAACAAAATCAACAACTTCTTAGCAACTCAATCAACAACTTCTTAGCAACGCAATGGATAACAAACTTCCCAACGTTGGCATTACTGAAAAAAACATCTCTACGTTGGCAGCACTGAATTTGACAATAGACCTGATTAGAAGCTCTGCCACCTAGTGTGTATTGTCAGAAGCTCCCCAGAAAACTTCCCATTAAGAAGAATTAACAAAGTTTTATTGTTCATTTTTATTTATTTTTAATCTACATCATATAATTACAAATTCATAAATCTTTTTCAAAGGTCAAGCACCCAACAAGGGTGATGCGACCCATTACAAATATGCTCTATGCTATATTTTACAACTATATTATACAACATCCAACTACATTTATCGTAATACTGTTACTTATATGGGTGACTGAAATTTACAATTCTCACCCAACATAATTATGTCATTTCAATAATAAATACTCTACGTGGAATTGTGAAAATGTTTTGAACATGCAATCTGTGGAGAGGTCTAATTGGCGATTTGGTGGGTTATATTTTATATTGTACAATTTTTAAATAAAAACTACATTAAAAAGATGACTACTAACAATAATAAAACCTATTTTGTTTTATAAAATTAACTATATTACCCTGACATTTCCTCAAATAATATTGATTAAGAGTGATTAGGGGAATCGACAAAAATCCCATAATACGAAGATCCATTTTTTGACAAAGTAGGTCAAGGGACCATAATATGTCCCTTATGTCACAGCGACCAAATAAGATCTATTATGACATCCTTCGAGTCGTTCACAGAGTGCTGCCTCTTATGGGCCTAGACATGGTTGGTGACCCAGCGGTTACAACGTCAGCTTTCGTACTGCGGACGTCGTGGTTCGATCCCAGGTGCCGACCATCTTCCTCTTTCACGACACAAGCTTTCGGTAGCTTACCGTGAAAGAGTCAAGGAGTGTATTTGTGTTCACTTTGAGTGAGCACAGATTCATTTTTTAAAAAAAAAAAAAAACTTTTACAGAGTGTCAGAGCCTCTTCTCAACTCTAGCCTTTTGCAAGAAGCCTACTTTATTGTCTTTTTAATTCCCCCAGAAAGACAGGTCTTACAGAGTTCCTAAGAACTAACATCCTCCACATCACATTGTCTCTGTTAAGGTAGTAGTTTTATTATTAGTATCATTTACCCCCTTTCCAACAAATTTTGGACGATAATGAACTACTTTTGAATATGCATATATATTGAAACATAACACTCTTTTGAATATATAGGGGGTTAATCTTACAAATTGAATTGAGACAGATTTCGTTGCTTTCGAAATTTTGTGACAAACTGAGAAATAAAAAAGTAGTTAGATAGTGACTGACACAATGAGAATGAGCAAAGCTATTTGAGAAGCTGATGTGAACACAAATGGACTGAGAACAAAGAAAATGAGTAAAAATAATTGACATGACAATACAAGAAGATTGTACGAATGATATCTGATTTTTTTCAAAGTTATTCTATAACGAGGTGGTTTGTAGACCAGTGATATCAGTCGGCGACTTTCGTACGTACAGCGTATTGGACGTCGTGGGTTTGAATCCCGGTGCCGACCATTTCCACTTTCACAACACAAGCTTTGCTTTATGTGAAAGATGTCGAAAGCGTATTTGTGTTCACTCTGGGTGAGCCCAGATTCATTGTCTTTAAAAAAAACACTAGTAAACTTGTGATGGTGTTATAAGATATCTGATTTAATCTCCCACAATTTCGGTGTGCCCTAACTTAATATTTTCTGACATACACTTTTGTCTCAGGTTGTTGATTTAGTATGTACCTTTAGAGCATGCACTCTTAACTATTCTTATGAAATCAACACATGCAAAATAAAAAAAAATATATATGAAGTTGAAGTGAACTGTATAATATTATATGTAAGATGAAAGTATATAAGTTGTTCTAAATTGAACAGCTGAATAACTTATAAGCTTTCACAATTAAATGGTAAACTGAGAATACCTACTATTAACTTTTCAACCTTTATTTGATGATCAGTATGGATGTGTTCAATTATAATGAGTAATTATTCTTTGTTACTGAGCAACACATAAAAAAATTGTTAATTTTGATGATATTTTTTCCTTTTGTGCGTAACGCCTGTATTTACCAAGATAAACTGAGCGTACTATCAACTCAAATTACGATCAATGTCAAAATTGGTATTCACCAAAATATTATACACTCCCTCAGCGTGATTTGAGTGAACCTTTCCCTCAAATTTTAATCGGCTATAAAACTGGCTTACATTACGCTAAGCGTCCATCTGTCAAAATTATTCTATAGCGTCCGCCATACTTTTTGCCGTCTTCTTCCAATTTTTTGCGGTTTTTTGGTAATTTATTCAATATTTGTAAGCAGACATGTAATAATTTTATATGTAAATTAATCAGCTCGACAAATCGACACTTATCAATAACCGAAAAGTATGCTGTCTTTTTTTCTCCATGTTACAATGCTTATGTACATATAAGTATTTTAACTTTTTAACAATATAAATGTAAGAAAGTACTATCTACTTCATTTAGCTTTGGCCTATTATCGATAGATGGCGTTGATCAAGACTGACAGCTTATGGCATCTGAAAAGAACGCGTTGATATTTGGTTTATAAAAATTATTGTTATCATTGAATTCAACAAAATAAGAAATCATAATTATATTATATAAATTTTTTTAATAGGTA
Source organism: Mystacides longicornis (assembly GCA_963576905.1). Classification (NCBI taxonomy): domain Eukaryota; kingdom Metazoa; phylum Arthropoda; class Insecta; order Trichoptera; family Leptoceridae; genus Mystacides; species Mystacides longicornis. Next base: position 18,323,362 of record OY756429.1, on the reverse strand, counting down.
TATAAAAATTATTTATATTTATGCCGGCGCACCCAGCGTGAGCCCATCACCTCTACTATTATGTGGAGGAGATGGACTTGGCTGGGATATGTGTTAAGGATGCCGAATGACAGTTGGCCGAGGAGAGCGCTGTTCTTCCTCCCATCAGGGTCCCGGAGACGAGGAAGACCCTCTCATACTGTGTTCCGCTCCTTCGAGGCAGAGCTGAGGAATCTGGACATGGTGTGGGAGGAGGTCATTAACGTTGCGCAAGATCGAGCGCAATGGAGAGCTCTTGTTGCCTCCCTATGCCCCTAAGTGGGGTCTAAAGGGAGTTTGGATTGGATTGGATATAAATAATAAAAAATATACATTTTAGTTACTTTATTGACTGCTTCCGTAAATAAATGACAGTTTTATCTATGGATACAACGATCAGTCTAGGCTCAGCTAAGTTTTGTAAGTTTTCGTTGATGAATAGCTATAAGCGTTGAGGGAGGCTGAGGGAGACAAAAAGCTAATCTTTCGCTTAACTGATCTTACACTCAGTTTTTCTTGGTGTGTACAGGGGTAAGTGTTTATTTGTGTCTCTTATGAAATTATTTTATATATTCAAAGCGAGAATCTGATAAATGTAGTTTTGTTGAGTATGTAATAATGGAAGTTTTTCACTATAGATCATTTGATAAATTAAACAAACAAATAAAATAGCGATATAGTTTAATAATGCTTTTCGTGAATAATATTGTTGCGTGGGGAGCATTTGGAAAAGGTACCAGTACATTATGTTTAAAAAATTCTGGGACATCTTGCTGGACTATAATATATTTTATAAGATAAGACCTAAAATAATATTCCTTATTCAAAGCTAAATAAGCAAAGTTCCTATATAGTTTTTTTTATTTATTACCATCTCAAATCATAGTTCATAATGATTATATTTAAAGAACTTCATATCTTTTTAAGCAAATATGAATACTACTTCCATCACATATTCTAGCAAAATAAATTTATTATTCACTATTCTCTGTCAGCCGTGCTTTCAACCATCCTTTTTTTTTTAATTTTACATTCTATTAACATCTTATTGTTTTTATTATATCATTAAAATAAGAAAAATACATTTGCTTAAAAGAAGAACATTCATCACTAATTTCCAATCATTCCTAACATTCTCATTTTCTACTTTTCCCACACATTCTACTACATTTTTCTCAGAAACGATTTTTTGTCCATGTTCATATTTCACTACCATATATAAAAAATAAACTAAGTAATATTAATTAGAATTTTTAATGTACACTATCTATGTATGTAAGATTGATTTGCAGGCTCGATCATTTAGATACATACTGTAAAAAATATACTGCATGCATTGGTTATTTCAGCGAAAAAAAAAAAGGTTGTCTTTAAATTTTTGCACTTGGATACATACCATAATATGCTGTACCTACACACTATACAAAAGCTGACACTTGCAAACAATAATTATTAATGATGGTTAAAAAATGTATTATACTCTATTTATTATCTTGAAAGTAAATCACACAACATAATAGTTTTATAATAACAGCGTAAAGTTATAAGAAGCACGAAAACAAATTTATAAGTATGAACTCACCCAATAGAACCAATTATCTTCAGAAAGTTACGCGGCAAGCTTGTGCTACGAAATCTGTTGCAAGGAGGATCACATATTTATATTTCCACGATAATTTTAGAAAATTTCAATTTAGATAATATTATTATACAACAGATATTGTAACAAATTGAAATTGGTTCAAAAATGTTTCTGTTAGTCAAGTCAAATTATATTTTTGGCCATATAACTTGAAATAGGTTACGGAAGACGACTTATTACTAAGTATTAGGTAATTTCTTGAATTCATGTTTAAAACCACACTTAGTTAATCACAACATTTGAGTTAAATTTGTTTTAAAAGTATGTATGAAAAATCAGAATTACCATATTAGCTCGAATATAATGCAACCCTGAATTTAACGCGACTCTTAAATTTTCATAAAGATAAGTATTTATAAAAAAAATATAGATATTCATAAAAGAATGTATATTTCAGTCAAAAAAGCCTTTATTTAAAAAAAATAATAATGAAACAAAACAATTGCGTGAAACATTACCCGAACGAAAGAATGTGAACACGGAACACAATGACATGATCACCGAAAGTACGCGAGCCCAACTACCAAGGTCACATTGTTTTGAAATGGTCGTAAAACTAGGAATACCAATTCAGACAGATGCTCAGTCATTCGTCCTTGTCATATATTCATTCTATTACATAAGCCTGAATTTAGCTTGAGTCGATTTTTTAATAGAAATTAAAATATTGCGTTATATTCGGGCTAACATGATTAATAAAAGTAATTTATGTACAAAAAAAATACAAGTTATAGAGTAAATAGTGTGGGGAACCAGTGATAAGTAACCAGGTACACGATAGTTTTTTGTAGTAACAAGAACCTATATAAGTATTATAATAAAAAGATATAAAAAATGGGTAGGTAGGTACTTGAAAATTTCATTGTATCTTATGCCATTTGGGGTAAAGAATTTAACGTTTGTGGCGAAAAAGATTCCGCAATCTTTTAATTGGCTTTTGCAGTGAGTGCAGTAATGCGAAAGATGTGTAAAATGGGCTACTAATGGAAGTTATGTATTTACAACAATGTAATGAGCAATGGTGATAAACAATTTCTGAGAAAATTACTATATACTCATAGCCTATATATACTAAATATATGAAACTTGTATGAATATAGCAACTTTTTATCAAACTGAATACATTATATATGTATTTTCATTAATTTAAATCACTAAAAATGTTTATTGGAATGCTGTGGACTTGATAATCTTTGTAACAAAAAAGTGAACCCGTTAATTCACAAATCTTATCAGTCTTTTGTTCCCTTTCCACAATTAAAACTATTTAGCTACAGTATTTGTATGTGATTCATTTGTTTTAGTGCCATTTCATTTTGCGTTGACATAAATTTATTCACGACTATAATAAAGTTAAATGACGTATCCTTAAAAATTCTGAGTTCTGCAATGGTTCCAGCAGGTAATTCACGAAAAAGTTTAGAACTAGTAAAATATTTGAGACTTAAGGGTACGTTGCACGTAAACACCCATTTTTTGCACTTTTACTTTATCAATTTTACTTAATGCTTCCGTACTTTCTTAATATACGAAAATGAAATTTTTGTTTTATTGCAGAATGAACTTTAATTAAATAGTTAAGCTGGTTTAGGATGCTTTTTGAGTAAGTATTTTTTTTTTCTGGAATTCTTAAATTTTTATTTTTTGGAATCCAACTCAAATAAATAAATATTTATAGATGCAAAAAAATGTGAGATTAATCTTAATAATATAGCGCATTCCGTCAATTAACTGCAACAAATTTATGATGCCTTTTTTGTTTCAAAGACTTGCTTGAAAAATTGGCTTTTAGGATTTTGCCAAAAGTATCTAATTTAGGGCCGGTATTTCGAATGAGCATTATACAGCCTAATAGTAAATGGACATATAACTTTAAAGGATCCACTAACTCAAAACGGGTCTTTCATGAGAAATTTAATGGACCATTGGTTAATTGACAATTATCTTGTTTTTTTTTTGCGACTGGCAATATTGAACTTGTTGCTATCTTCACTCTATACATGTGTGAGAGCGAGACGCGCGGTAAACACCATTCGTTAGAAAGAGATGACAGACAAGGTCTTATGTGTTTGTTTTACTGCAACTGTCAAGTCAAGTTTTATTTTATTTCTGTTATTTAAATATTTTTAAAAGGGAACCCAAACAAATATATAAAATAATTCATATATATTATTTCTGTATTAAAAATAAGTATTTCGAGATTTTTCCCATTGGTTTATAATAATATTATGTACTACGTGCGTCATATTGTGATTTTGACATTTCACTTAGCATTACTAAAAAAGTGAGATATTTTTTATAAAATAGACGATATTTTAGTACCGCATAGTTCCTATTTTGATGCTTTATAGAAAGCATTGTAATCCGATTTATAAATTGGTCGAAAAAAATGGGCTCTCTCATAATAAGAATCATCAACAATTTCGAAAAACGGTATGAAAACAGACAAAATTGACAACCATTTTGACAGTTCTAAATTGTCCATTAGTGTGCTATTGGCTGTTGGAGCAGCCCACTAAATTTAATCTTTCATTAAGGTGTTTAATGCCCCAATCGCCGCTATTTGACAGTTGAAAGATCCGTTTTTTTCTCTTATGGGACATTAATGAGTTAATCCTCCATTAAAACTTATTTGACTGTATAATGCTTGTTCAAAAGATCCACCCTTAAAGTGTTAAAATAATATACCTAAAATGAATTAATCAATTTGATTTCAAATGTCTATACTCCTCAATATTTTGCAAATGGCATGAAATACAATTTACATTTGTTGTAAAAAAAAATGTTATGAATTCTTTAAGATATTTTATCAGATTGTTAAAAAAATATAAATGTAGTTAATATAGGAATTTATTTATGAAATTAAACTCGTTTTAATGTGAGTGATTCTTAATGTTTATATTTTATTACATATTAATACGTCTATCTATTTTATTATAGTATTATAAGTGATGGTTTGATTCACTTAACAGAATTCCAAGTATGAAACAATGAATTTAAGCTTTTTAGAATTAACATATTATTATCATGAAGAGCTAAAATGATAGCGGAGAGAGAATAACAAAAATTTTGATTTGATGATTACATTTATATTTTTTCAGAACAATTAATAAATAATTAGACGTAGACATAACTACCAGGCAACAGACATGGAAAAATATATTATTTTAATAGGTAATAACATAAAATAGCTTACTTTGCACCCAATGATCGACTTTTGCGGTGTCCAAGGGGGAAATGTTTCGAAGGTATGAGATTCCCAAGAGAAAGGCGTCTGGATGAAGAAGAGGATTCCGATGAAACAGATTCAGAGCCTCGGATCGATTCTTTTGAATCACTGGTACTGGCAATCGGTTTATTAGGTTCAAACTTCAAAGATAATCTAAAAGTTAGAAAATAAAAGAGGTAATTCGATAATACATTTTTTTACATTTTACAGATTTATTCTCATAACAATTTTGAGAATCTACTTGAGTTAGACGAAAGCGCTTGAGATTCAATAAAAAAAAAATGTGAATGTTCAACTGTGGTTTAATAAATTCATAATAATAATTGAAATAAACTATTGAGTACAGTTAAAACTTTGTATGGGTATTTTTAAATTGAAAATAGCTCTTGTTTTAAAAACCCATATTCCTTATTTTACATTTAATTTGCCAATTTATTACAGTAAAAATGAAGATAATTTTTTTTTGCATTTTCATATTTTTTTTTCTATACAAAGGTGTAAATACAGCCAGCTGAACTTATTGTTTAAGGCAATTTTTCTAGTCAACTGGTCCCATCAAATCTGAGACAGGCCAAATCTGGATAGAAATTTTTATCGAAAAACAAATTTCTAGTACCTACCTAAAGCACTAGACTACCGATGTCGGCATCACTTCGTCTAGTTAAAAACATATTAATTGTTTTACTGTTATTTCTTAAGAAAAAAAAAAACTGTTTAATCCGTAATATAAAGATCTAAGTATATCATATTTGCTTCCCAGTTTTGATAAAAATTTTCGTTGTAACCATGTTTAAGGAGTAAAATATTTCATAACTCACTTGTAATGGTTATCTTCTTGAAACTTTTGAAGTTCTTCAATGAATCTTATTCTTTGCAAATATTCTTGAACTGATGGTAGGGGATGTATGTGACTATAATCACTGTTTTTGAACCTCATGATGAAATTTAATATTTGTGTGAATTTATCACTTTTGATTTTACTATCATCAGACGTTAAACTATTTATGTACACCAAATCTGTTAAATAGATGCCTGAAATCACAAACAGAAACAAGAAAATTAATATGCCAGTAGAAAATAATAATATTAACAAAAAAATTTAAAATAGTTATCAGTACAATCTATATGTAGCCATATACTGTATAGATAATTGTCATAAACAAAAATGTATCATTGACATAAAATAAAAATAAGTTACTTTATAGATGACTCTCATTTTAAAACCAACAAGTGTCTAGAAGGTCATAGGTATAATGATTCTAAACCATCCTTGAACGAACCTTAACACATATAATTTTTTATAATAAGTTTTGAAGGAGGAGTTCGGTGATAGTCAATCTGCACAGAAGAAATATATGGATTTTACTCACCTAAATAGGGTATACATGGGACCTTTACATTGCAAAGATACTCGCGCAGATTTGCCCAGTTATTATTGTCTGAGAAAAGATTTGCCATTTTATCAAAAGTATGTTTGTCTTTTTTTGATAAACACACCCAGGTTTTATTTAATCTGAAAAACAATTTTCATGTAATAGGCGTCATATTCGTACAACCATAATATTACATGCAAATTACTGAATTAGTTGGTGATACAACAAAAACGTGAAAAGTGTTGACAGTTTTTACTATTTCAAGACACAAGCTTTCTTGGCTTTTTGTGAAAGTTGTTAAGACTGTGTTTATTTTGCGTTCACTTTGGGTGAGCTCAGATTTATTACAAATTTCAAAAAATTTGTTTACTTTGAAAATTCTATTATAATAATAATAATATAACACTTTTCTATACAAAGGTGTAAGTATAGCCGGCGGAACTTATTGCCTGAGGCAATTTTTTCCAGTCAACCGGTCCCGTCCAATCTGAGACAGGCCAACCCCGGTTAGAAATTTCTAGTGAAAAAACACTTAGAAAAACTCTGACCCGACCGGGAATCGAACCCGGGACCCCGGATCTGAAGTCCACGCTAGTACAACTAGGCTACCGAGGTCGGTAAATAAAGTTCGATAACGGTCGACAAAGGATTTTATAACTGAAAAAAGTTCATAGACTACATAAAGGTAAGCTAACTTTATTAGAAATCCACTTCTAAAGTTCTATAAATCTGATCTAAAAATATAGGCGCTGTAGGAATATAAGTAGGAGACAGTGTATGTGGAAGTGAAAAGAATGGGAGTGCATACTCCTTGCTTATCCCCTCCAGAAAATGGTGTGATGGGTTGAAAAAAAATTGTAGTACATTGGTGTAAAAGAACTTTCTGGCCCCAGTTAGAAGCAATGAAGGAACATCCAAGCATTGCGGTACACATAAGTCACTTTTTTTTCACAATACACTACTAAGAGATAATAAATCCGAAATTAAAAAAAAGTATTAACCTGATTTATAAGTATTATGGTATTGTTATATATTATTATATGTTTCCTGGCTCGATGGAGAATTTGAATTTGCTGACAAGTGAAGCCAAGAATTGGCTGAGGGAATTTATAATGATTTTATAATTTTGACTTTAATGCGCCGTTTAACCATACGACTATAATATATTATATAGTAAGTTTATTGTAAAAGATTTAATTTGAGGAAGACTACAGCCAAATGCAACTTACCTAAAAATACTTGCACTTTGTAAGGCAGATATAACCGCAAATAGTGAATGAATATTATTATATTCTAGAAGGCGTTTAGAAACTTTAATAAAATGAGATATAATTTCAGCTCGGCCCTTTGGACTCTCCACTCTAAGGATTTCATCAATTGTCCAATAGCTTATCTGAAAAATACAACACATAGGTATGTAAAATCATTATATTTGTCAGGCTCATAAATTTGTATTAAAACCAATTTATGTCGAACTGTACATGGAGAAATTTTTTTCAAAGTTCTACATTATGAATCACTAAATAATTTGCCATATGCATATATGTAGGTAGGTATATTATATTATAATTATACAAGAAAACATGACATCATCAAAGATATGATAATATTTTACAGCAATCGGAATGTTTCCACTGAATTATCATTATCTTTTTACTACAAATAAGCACAAAACTCTACATTTATTTCACATTTTTCTTTATCCCATTGAATGCCAAAGTATTTTTATATACCTGTGAGTGGCCACTATACAAAGGGACAACTATGGAATACTATGTTCTCAGCATCGCCGACATAAAATATGCGTAATATTCCGTAAGCATGGTACCCAGAGCAATATAGGTATTTTTTTTTCGAATTTACCGGCAATCGCATACCGGGAGGAATGATTTGTGCCCGAGTTTAAAATCCAGAGAAAATCATTAAAAAAAAACAGTACTGATCAAATAATAATAATGAAGAGAAAGAATAGTATAGGTATTGGTAATAATATAGGTATTGGTTAGTGCCATCTACGTAATATTATTGAGTACCTACTATTGCCCTTCTGGCACCCACTTCGTTCCTCAAGTTTCCGAGAATTGGTTTCAGTTTCATGTTTTTTGAATTTGTGCAATAGAAAACAAAATTTGTCAACAAAGTAGGTATATTTTTAATGCCATGCAATGCCACAAAAGTGTCTGGGTGGCCAATACTCTTTATTATGCATTCTTCTTATTTCATATGCGTGCGACCTTTGTTGGAGTTTAGTTCCGCATCAATATTTTTTAATATATTCTGCCCTAGGTGTCACCCTGCTGATTTCTTCTAGTTATTGTTGATATATGAAAGTACAATGTAGAATTCTGCAGTAAGTATCCGACATAAATACAATACTACATATTCGGTATTCAATATCCTATTTTTAACACTTTTTACAGAGCACTACGTTTACATTAAAATTTTGAATTTTTATATATGCATATGTCTTGCGTGTTGATCTTAACAATGTATAATGGCAGACTGCACTGATAATCAGTGGGCTTGAATCGAATCAATAAAAAAATTGAAAAGATTCCACCTAATACTCAGTTCTGAAAAGTAAATAGGATGAATAAGACATACCTGATTGAATCTTTTACTAAATGCCACAACATTTGGAGCGATTGTGAGTTTATTCTTTTTCGTCCAGGAACATGACGTTAATTCACTAGGTTGGATAGCATCAAACATTGGGTGATCTAATAAGGTTAATTGTGATGCGATGTCTTCTGGATTCAGTCTAAGTGCCGAATTAATATCATCATACCAATATTCCATTTTGGCATTTAGCGGCAAACTATTTGCTTTTTCTACTGAACACGCCACATTTTCAACACCCCTGCAATAGGAAAAATGTTTTATTTCAATAATATATTGACTTTAAACACAACTGACAATGAGAAGAACTAAAATGTTATTCACTTACATGATCTCACTATCACTATCAGAATTGTTTATACTGGTTTTATGCATTATAGTAGCTGAAATAAATAAAAATTAGAATGAGATAAATATTATATATTAAACAAACTACTTATCATCATATGAATAAAAACATTTGATGAGGATGACTCTGTCAGAAAATTGATAGCACTAACAATGAGTTCCTTCAAAACTTTTAATTGACTAAGTATTTTAAAATATGCTTCGGACTAAGTTTGTTTTAAGTTAATAAATTTCTCTTAATTGAGTAAGTCTTTTTGATAACTTCATAATGAGCTTACAAATTTGATTTGATCAAATTTAATATAATTCTTGTTATTTTTATCAACAAAAAATAAAATTGTTCAACATCATCTACAAGTAAAAATATGATCTGATTTTCGAGGATTATACCAATTATTGGTCTAAAAATATACTAAAAACTAGCCTCATGGACTGAAGAAGTCGTTATTAACCATATTGATAAAAAGTAAGACTTTTGGACAAAGTGCTTCGTACTTATCCTACCAGTAAGAACAAAGTTTTATGTATTCATTTTTTAAGATCAAAGTTTAATTTATTCATTTTTTTGCTGTAGGTAAGTATTTAATACCCACATAACTAAACATTATTTCTCTTATTAAAAGTATTGAAACTGTAAAACCCACAATTTTCAGTCATAATTCAGAATACAACAAAAGGCACAATATCTAAAAAATGTATCAAAAGTGACAGCAGTTGTAAATTGAATTGGAAAACTTGATATCTTTACAAATCTGCCAAGCCATCATCTTCTATTTGTCTAAAATCTTGGTATTTTCTTTATTGGGCTGTCATTAATTCTCGTGTTTTGGAAATTTCTTTTTTGGTAATTTTTTGTATTTATTATAGAAAAACTGAAGAAATGTTTTGTAAATGCAAAGTTAATAAAATAAAATATTAATATCCCCTCTGACTCCTATTCCCTGAATGAAGCGGCAAGAGCCAGCAAAATGTCAACTGACACTCTTTAATGGTTTATTTAATATTGAAATAATAAATTAATTTCCTATGTCAAAATTTACGAAATTATATTTTTTTTTATAAAAAATCGGCTCAAAGTATATTGTGTAAAAGATTTAGCTGGAATAAAATAAATAAATATAAGCTATCAATCACTCATCCTTCACAGAGGGGACCCCATCAAGGGAGGTTGTCCCCTCTGTGAAGGTGCAATGGAGGGCTCTTGATGCCTCGCTATGCTCCCATGTGGGGCTTTGGCCCCCCGCATTGCGGGTTGGTTGGGGGGGGGTCCGCGGTGGGCTTGATTTGTGTGGGGCCGACTTTTTAGGTTGGTTGCTTTGATCAGCCTGGGGGGTTGGTTTCGTGCGGGTTGGGTTTGCTGCGGATTGGTCTCCTCCGGGCTGGCTTGCGATGTGCGGGGGGCCTCAAGGGAGAATGTATGTATGTATGTATCAATCAGAAGTAAAAATTTTATGTGTTTTTTTTTTGTTTTTTGTTATGTTAGCAATGATATTTTGTGAAGCCAAAATAAAAATTAAATATTCAAAATATATATCGGGGCTTTTTTTTTCTAAAATTTTGTGATATTTTCTAATAATAAAATATAATACTTATTAGAATATGGATCTCTAAACAACGGCAGAATACGTTCCTAATGGAACGAGTTGCCGGTAATTCTGAAAAAAAAAATATGGACCTCTGTATACAAACGGTAATTCTATTAAATTTGTGTACAAAACATGTACAAGCAGATCATTACGGATCATACAGATCTCATCCTCTATTTGACTCGTAACATTTGTAGCAATCTGTAGATTCGCTCTATCTGTGACCCTATAAACACACTTATACCAACTCTATGCCGCTCCGCAAACGACAAAATCCACGTGGCCGTTAATGGTCTATTAGTAAGGTTAGATCATTAAGTTGTTAGCTGCTAACCATCCATACAATAATGGGGGTAATAATAACCATTCAATTACTTTTAAAACTTGCATAACTTGTAAAACATGGCAAGTTAGGTTAAAAAACTAACAAAATCTAAAAGTTGAATTAAAAGTCAAAGATACTTTTCTCCTTTTAAACACTTGGACAGGTTTTTAATGTTTTTTTTTTAGTTTTAATTCAAATGTTATATAATTTTATGCTTCCTCTGTTGGTGAAAAAAAATAGAATGTCTTGACAATATTGTTACAAAGCAAAAATCTATGGTTTTATTTTTTGTGACAATAAATTATAAATTTATTTTCATAGAATATTTTTTCAACATCAATATTATTATGCTATGCCAGATGTACTTTTCAATCTTTTTTTCTTTAGGGATCATTTTTAAATTAATCAACAAAAGTTTCTTATTGAAAAATATAAATGAAAATGAGTTCAAAAACAAATACTTTTTAGAGATCTCAGGAATTTAAATTATGATTTAACACCCAATTTAATAGGAATTAAGAAAGACAATGAGCTATCCAAAGACATCTGCTGTAGTTGGCGACAAGGAGATAGTTTATGACCACTCTTGTAGGACATCACGGACAAGATATAGAGGATTTTAAATCACTAGACCTCAATGTCATTCTCGGGAAATAAAAGGATACTGTGTGTAATCTGACAGATTGAGGTAATTTCCAATACTATGGTATTCATTAATAAATTCAGTGGGTGCATTTGGTACTTACTGAAAAAAATTCCAAATGATTTCTGGCAATGAAAGCAATAAAAAAGCACAGGCAGACATTCCAAACATGACCGATATGAATTGTTGGTTAATATGATTTATGAAAATTTGATATAACATCAAACATGTAACCAATTTTTTTTGTAAAAAAAATAAACACAATAATGTCATCTTATAAAATTGATTTTTTTTTTTGCTTAAGTATGTTTTTTACAGCTTTTTAGAGATATTCTCTTGTATTTAGTAGAATCAGATGTACTCTGTCATTCCCCATACAATAATGGGAAAAGATTTAATGAATAATTTTAAATCTTGCATAATTTTTGACACATAGCTAATTAAGTCAAAAAAACTTACACAATCTGAATGTTGAATTCAAATGATAATGGTTTCTTTCTTCTATTACAAACTTGATTGGTTTTTAATGGGTTTTTGAAAAGTCTTAATTAAAATACTGTAGGACAATAATGGTTCCACTTTTGATGAAAAAATTCAAATAAATTGACAATATATTATAGATTTTTTTCATCGAATTCTCTTTAAACAAGTCAGGAAACAAGCAAATAAAGCTACCATTGCAGCTGGATGCTTACGTAGGAGGAACAACCACGACATGTTGAAAAAAAGTAAATAGAACCTTTATAAGAGCTGAGTATAAGCCATATTGACATATGGTGTGGAAACCAGAGCCGAAACCACGAGAATTAAAAGTCTCCACTCCATTGTAGGATTAACTGTTCACGACAGAGTATGTAAGAAGAGAAGTTCCTCAAAGCACCAAATGCAAAACATTGGGGGATATTTTTTTTATTTATTTATTCAATACAAATATAATGTTTTACAGATAAAGGATGATGTACAAGAACAATTTGGACAAAACATAATAGTTTGTGTATCCCCCTTATAGAGACAAGTCTCGTGTAAAGGGGGAACGTTTCGAAGAATCAATTTCATTATTTACATTCATGAAAATTAATACACATACAAAGTAAAAAAAATGATTTAACATTTGGAATATTTTTTTTTATTTTTTTTTTTTTATTTTTATTTTTTTTTATTTTTTTAATTTTTATATATTTTTTTTAATGTGATCACAAGGCAGGAACTTTTCTAGAATTAATGTTAGTACTACACATTGTTAATCAATACACACAATAATAAATATAAACAACCGTTGTTTAAATTTTTTTTATTATACATATCTCACACATGAGACACACACACATATACATTTTTTTTTTTTTTTTTTTTTTTTTTTTTTAATTTACCTATCATATTCTTTTAAAGTTGGTGCATGCTTATTTTGACTACTCTATTGGTGACAGGATGTGTTTCACTACCACTTTTTTTAAATCTTCGTATGTTTGAATTACGCGCACTTCACTGGGCAGATCGTTGAAATATTTTATCCCTAAATAGGTGTAATGTCTTTGTGCTACGTCTTTATTGCACAGTGGCACTGGTATGCAATTGATCGCCCTTAAAACTCTGGAGGTGTCACTGCTCAAGGAAGTCTGTGTCTCTCGTTCTTTCACCACCTGCAGCAACGCATATTTTTTAAATATTTGCGCCACCGTCATCACCTTCACTTCTGAAAAAAGTCTACTCGTCGAGTAATCTCTTGGCTTCCTCAATATTATTTTCAGAACAAGTCTTTGTGTTACCTCTAGAGGATAAATATTTGCCTGGTATGCGCCTCCCCATCCCAATATGCCATATTGAGCTATCGACTGAAACAAGGCATAGTACACTGTTTTCAGCTGTGTTAAACTCAGGTAGTTTCTTAATTCTAAGAAAATGTATATTAGTTTTCTCAGCCTTTTCGTTGTCAATGCAATGTGCTCCTTCCATTTAACATTTTCATCAATTATTATTCCTAAATATTTCATAGTCTTTACTTGTTTAATTTTATTACATATATCTCTGCAATTGGTAATTCTACACAGATTTGAATGTATGATTACTTTGATATCTTTTGGAGCGCCTGCCTGATTTATTGTGAATGGGATGAATGTCGTTTTATCTGTATTCAGAGACAGAAGGTTATGATCAAACCATTCCTTGAGTTTGCTTACATCATGATTAGTCATTTCGTTTACTTCATCCCATGTTCTTCCTTTCGTGAACAGAACTGTGTCGTCTGCGTATGATACTATTTTACTTTGCAATGGTAATTTAAACATATCGTTAACATATATTACAAATAGAGCAGGTCCAAGGACCGTACCCTGTGGTATGCCAAAGTCAGTAGTGTTTGAGTCGCTGATTGTATTATAAATTTTTGTGTACTGTTTTCTAGTATCTAGATAGCTTTTCATTAATGCAAGTGCTTTGTCACTTATTCCGATATGCTGCAGTTTATCCACCAATTTAGAGTGCGAGATACTGTCGAACGCCTTTCTTAAATCGATAAAAGTACCGATACATTTAGCACCACTATCCAAGGCACTGTATATATCGGTTGTTAGCTTAGCAATTGCGTCTTGTGTGCCGAGTTTTGGCATAAAGCCATATTGTCTCTCATTTATTATCTTGTTATTAATTATATATTCCATTAATTGTTTTTTGACAATTTTTTCGAAAATTTTGGCCACATTGGAAATTAAAGAAATTGGTCTGTAGTTACATATGTCATCTTCAGGTCCTGCTTTATGTATTGGTGTGATTATACTTGTTTTATAGTTTTGGGGAAATTTTCCCTGCTTTAAACTCAAGTTAATGATATGAGTTAAAGGTCTACTTATATATTTAATTACAGACTTTAATAACTTTTTTTTTTTTTTTTTTTAAAGAATAATAATAGTACAATTTTATAAAGATATATTACCATACAATAATTACTTAATGCTATTTGTATAATATTATTTTTACTGCTCCATTGTAAGCATATAACTTGTGTATGGAGCAGAGGTACATTTTTTTGTTATAATATTATATTACCAGTTTTTTTATTTTTTTTTATTTTATATATATTATTTTTTTCTACTTGACCTTATGGATATTTTATATGAAGTTATGGATATTGCAATGACATATTTATATGAATTAATTTACAAAACTATTGAGATAAATACAAATTTTGTTATCCTTAAGATTATTTTAATGATGTAATGCATTTGTGTGAAATGTGAAAGGTATAGATAGTTTATTTAGTGATTAGGTATATGAGCATTGATGAAATGAAATATAACGTGATTTATTTTAAATAATGAAAGTAAAAAACATTAAGATATTGGAATATTTAATTTGTTTTAATTTTGTTTTTAAATGTCTTATATATTTGAATACTTTTAATGTAGTTAGGTAGCTCATTGAAATATTTAATGCCTAGGTATTTGTAGTGATGTTGTGAAATAGTTTTTTTACATAATGGTATAGTTAAATTCCCGAATATGTGAGATCTTTGGCTGTGTACAGTATTCACTCTTTCTCGGCCATATGTCTCCTTATGTGTTTGGAGTATTGCAGTGTTTTTATAGATTTTTTCTATTGTCGGTACTTTAAATATATCAAAATATATTTTAATATATCCGTTCTTATATTTTAATATATATTTAAATATATCCGTTTAATATATATTTAAATATATTTTATATATATTTAAATATATCCGTTCCTATTCCATCGAAACCCGGCGCTGATCCTGTTTTTAACTCCATTATTATTTTTTCTACTTCATTCTGGGACACTTCTTTATATTCTTTGAGACCGTTGTATGCGCTTCTGGGCATATGTAGTTCAGTGGGACCATCATCACAGATATTGTTTATGTTACTCGCAAGATTCCTGCCTACATTGGAAAAATATTCATTAAAGATATTAGCTGTAGCTTTTGGCTCTTCTGACACCTGTATACACCTATCATTGTAGTTTATTTTCTTGATAAGCTTCTTTTTTTGTAGATTGCCCATCGCCTCGTTTATCGTTTTCCATGTTTTTCCAGCATCATTTTGAGATTTAACGAGCTTGTCACTGAAGTAGTTATTTTTTGATTCCCTTATTGTTTGAGTTAGTCTGTTTCTATAATTCTTGTATTCTTTTAATAATTTTTCATTGTTTGGATTTTTCTTTGTTGATATAAAAAGTCGTTGTTTTTCTCTAATCGATTTTAATAACCCGTGAGTTATCCATGGCTTCATTTTTTTATTTTTGTTACTCACTCTACTAACTCTAGTTTCATGGGAGGCAATTCTAATATAAGATTCAAAGATGGATTCGAATTTAGCAGATGCAGTATCAACACTTTTGTCCAAAAAGATGGAAGACCATGTTTCTAGTTTTATATTATCTTTAAAAACCCCAAAATTGATAATTTTCCTTGTTGCTTTTTCCTGTCTGTTAGTATTGTCGCGCGGTCCTCCACCTGGATAGGTGCACTGGAGAATACAGGTGTAGTGATCAGTGATACTAGTTTTCCAGAGTATGCTTTTTAAGCATTCGGTATGTTTTGTGTTGCACCAAATGTGGTCGATACACGATGGTTGTTGTCCCTCAAATTCTCTCGTATTGCTATTTATACATGATATGTACGATGAACTATCACTCCGAACCTGGGAAAAAATCCAGGGCAAAACACACCAAGGTATTGGTAAATGCTTCAAATCTGCAAGGAGTCTACAATCTCTCAACAGAAGAGTAAAAAATGCCTTCCCTAAAAATTATGTTTTTTTTATTTCTTATGTGTTTTTACAGCCTTATAGAGAAAATCTCTTGAATCTGGTGTGTTCTTTCATTTTCCATATAATAATGGGGATAGATTCAATGAATTTGAAAACTTGTATAATTTGTGACACATTGCAAAATAAGTTAAAAAACTTACACAATCTGAATGTTGAATTCAAATGACAAAGATATCTTTCTTCTATTACAAACTTGATTGGTTTTTAATGGATTATATAAATGTTGAAGTCAAAAGCAATGCTTCCACCACTGGAGAAAATATGAGAATGATTTGACAATAATTAAATGTAAAGATCTATGGTTTCAAAAAAGTATAGATTTTTCATAGATCTTTTTTTCAACATCAAAATTATCATGTCAGATGTAATTTCCAATCTTTTTTTTATTTTTTAATAATTTTCTATTTCATCAAATTGGTGTGTAAAAGTATGTAAGAATTATTATTTAGCATTTGCCTATCAAATATTTTTTTACAGGAAAGGATTAAAGCATAGCACAGGGTCAACATTTCCTGGATGTAGGACGCTTAATATGTCTAAATGAGCATTTACAGTTACCTACTAGACATACAGAACATACAGCCGAATCTAGAAACAGAGCATATTTTCTTTCATGGTCGATACTGGATTCCATGGAAACAATAACAAGCAATAACTAATTAGTGGGAGATGAAAGTTTTACTCGTTGTTATTTCCTTGGTGACCATATCAATGATCAAGAAAATATACTCTATTTTCCAGCTCTGGCTCTACATATGTTCGTTTGGTGTAAGCGCACCCTAAGGTATCAATAGATATGATTGCTTCGAAATAAGAATTGATCATCCACAACACTATTTAAAGAGGTAGCTCCAATTGAGATAATACTTTATTGTGTTGACCTTTAAAATATAAAATCCTAAACCAATACATGTATCGTTTTGAGATGTGTGATTGTTTTTGAATTTTTTTTTGTTTTGTATGGAAAGTGTTGGGTAATATTTATTTTGATTGTAAGCTAGTGTTCGTTTAAAAATCGAAGTGAATTTTTATCTCAATATAACAAAATATAGGATGAAAAAAATGAGGACATAAAATTGCTTCATATTGTATTTTTTTAAGTAGGTATGTAACATTGTAATTGGCGTTTTTCGTCATAGATTTTCTAAAAATAAATAAAAATCTGTACCTTAGAATGTTGTGTTCCATCAAGCTATATCGGCAATAAATAGAGATCGTTAAAAAATTAATATGGTAATATCTTATCACCATCTAGTGTTAATGTTTATATTGACTAAAAATTTGGTTGCTTCCAAAGGTTTTAATAAATACCAATACAGCAGATGTTCCATAAATTATGGTCTGTTTTCCTACGAATACGGTGCTGCTATAAAGAGCAGTGATTATCTCAGTTTAGAACACTGTCAATATTAATAATAATAATAATAAAACACTTTATTGGTAAAATATAAAAGAATAATGAACCAAAATTGGCGGGCTTATTGCCTGGGGCAATTTCTTCCAACCAACCTATGTATATTCTTACCATAGTAACAAAAAAACATTGTTATATATGTATTTTGAAAGACTGCTGTCTTGTCAAACAACGGACCGCTCCCTAGGAACCCAGTGCATAAGCTAATTAAATGATTATATCAAACTACCTACTAGGAAGTCAAGACATTTTTCACTTTTTGATAGTGAAAAATGAGTAGAAATAGTACAAAATGCTTTCAAGTTTCATTTGCGGATAATTTCCAACTTTATATTTAAAATGTTTACGCTTTTATTTTTGAATAAAATTGATTATCAAAGATATTGTAGCGAAGAATCATGAAACGAGTCGTGACATTCAAACAAACGCGGATCAAAACATTGGATAAATCTTAACAAAAGTAAAACAAGAAACAGATAAAGATTAAGTGTTGTTTGTTAATTAGTCTTGTTGCCTCCCTATGTCCCTGAGTGGGGTGTAAAAGGGAGTGTGTGTGTGTGTTGTTTGTTAATTATAATCTCCAATATAATATCATCAAACATGAACATTTACCCAGGATATATGTGTTTGTATGTGGTTTGCATTTTAACAGAAAACTTGAATATCACCATCAGCCCTTTATACAGCACATTATTCATTAAAAATATGTGACAGTAGAAGTCTGTCCCAGCTTCACACAGGTAGATAGGTATTTAAAAAAAATCAGTTTTCTTATTATCTTTCGCCGTGGGGTTGCCGGCTAAGAATAGCACCTCTGTTCTTTTTTCTGGTTTTTCGAGCATCCTGTAAGAGGCAGGAAATCGAAAAATCAGATCGGGACCGTGAAGCTGACCACCTCACGTCCTTAAACCTCAACCGGTCAGAAAAGCCACAATGAGCCTCGGAACCCTTCGAGCGCAATGGAGAGCTCTTGATGCCTCCCTATGCTCCTGAGTGGGGTTCAGGCATCCCGCATTGTTGGTTTGGGGGGGATCCGCGGCGGGCTTGATTTGTGTGGGGCCGGCTTTATTATCTTTATAGATCCCTAACTTTATCAAAATAGCATTCTAATGGTCCCCTCCCGTCCGGCTCGTACCCAAGTGACGCCTATATCTCTGCCGCATTTCAATTAATTTTTTAAAAAAAATTAACACTTATTGTGGCATAACTATAAAAGTTAGACATATGCTGTCGCAACATTTTTTGTACATATTGATGTCTTCTACAAAGTCGTAGTACATTATTTTATTCTATCATCAATAGTTTTCACAGCGTACGCGATGTAAAGTATATTTTAGCTATTTTTTTAGACCTTGGGTTACATTATTGGAGTATTAGTAAGGATCCCAAATATTTTTGAAAATTCAATATAGCCTATGTTTACCGGGGATAGTGTAGCTTCCCAAAAGTGAAAGAATTTTTCAAATCAGTTCAGTAGTTTTGGAGCCTATTCAATGCAAACAAACATACAAACAAAAAATCAAATCTTTCCTCTTTATATATTAGTATAGATGAGTTGTAATCATAGCAAATAGAAACGGAAAAGTATAAAGTAATATTGGTGCGTTGAATTATATGTCCTACGTACTAGAGGAGCA
This sequence comes from Mystacides longicornis, assembly GCA_963576905.1. Classification (NCBI taxonomy): domain Eukaryota; kingdom Metazoa; phylum Arthropoda; class Insecta; order Trichoptera; family Leptoceridae; genus Mystacides; species Mystacides longicornis. Next base: position 18,303,747 of record OY756429.1, on the reverse strand, counting down.
AAAAGATGAAAAATTTTTAAGGGATGTACAGAGTGATAAGAGACTGTATCAAAAAATCAACACAGTTTTCCGTGAACGGCTTTTTGGATTTTGATGGGCCATAAATTTATGCACCTCTTTCTGGACCACAAATTATATTCTATGAATTTTTTTTGGAAAAGGAATCTTAGTATATATATCTGAGAAAAAAGTGTATATATGTTGCATACTGAACACATAGGTGGTTGGTTGCCTAGAGGTACCCGTATCAGTCGACGACTTTTATGCGTAAAGCATACCGAAGGTCATAGGTTCGAACCCGGTGATGACCATTTCCAATTTCACAGTACAAACCTTTGCTTAGCTTGAAAGATGTCAAGAGTGTTGTGTTTGCTTTGAGTGAGCCCAGATTCATTAAAACACTTGACTAAAAAGACACATTAGGAGATGTCGCGTCTAGTAGAAATCTAATTCAATGGTTTGTTGCAGATTTGCAACATAACACAATTAAAATGTCAAACTTTTCTCAATCCTGCATGAAACTATTCATTTCGACAAACAGATTTTTTTATAATATTAGCGCATGTTATCAACTTTGATTGAGATTTTTCTAAGTTGAAGTTTATTAGTACTTTCAATAAGGAGATATTTGACATTAGGGAATGATATTATTATATAGAAGTGGTTGGTGACCCAGCGGTTACAACGCCGGCTTTCGTACTGCGGACGTCGTGGTTCGATCCCAGGTGCCGACCATCTTCCTCTTTCGCGACACAAGCTTTCAGTAGCTTACTGTGAAAGAGTCAAGGAGTGTATTTGTGTTCACTTTGAGTGAGCACAGATTCATTTTTAAAAAAAAAAAAATATTTGACATTAGGGAATGTGAAAGTGATTCAATGAAAAATTTGGTGGGTGAATTTGGTACTGAAAATGATTTCTCATAATGAGATTAAAAAAACCTACAAGTCAATCAAAATGTACTGATATTATGAATTTTTAAAAGAATAGTAATGTAAAAACTTTTATTTAAAAATATCACAAATTTCTTCCTATAAATTTATGTTTTTTTTTTGCTTTTGTGTTTTTACAGCCTTATATAATATTCTCATGTATTTGTAAGATGTAATTGGGGTAGATTCAATGAATTTTCAATTTTGCATAAATTGTGACACAGCTTGAATTCAAAGTCAAAGATACCTTTCTACTTTTAAGCAATTTATTTGATGTTAAATGTATTTAAGAAAAGTTTAAATTAGAATGCTGTATGGAATTAACGCTTTTGGTATTGGTGAAAAAATTAGAATGATTTGACAATATTGTTACAATGCAAAAATCTATGGTGACAATAACTTACTATACCTCTTTTTTCAAAACCAAACTTATGTACCAACAAAGCCAATAGGCAATAAACGTGAGACATTAACAAAAATTGATATATTCATATCCTGGCGCCATATAGCTGTGGGTTGCAGGGATGACGAGGGAAGGTTGGGTGCGGTAGTGGGGGGAGCACTAGCGGGGATGAGCAGGCGAGCCAGGACGGGCAGATGATAGACGCGAGCCGTATATTAAGACGTGTATTGAGACGATTGGTGTAGACGTTTAGATCATAAATAAAGGCATTTAAGATAAAATAACGGACTTTTATTACAAATCCCACATATATGACAGCAGTCGCATCTTCAAATTTGGTTGCCTACTTGTTCTCAAAAATTTCTAACAGTTGGCTCTATATTTCATTAGCTATTAAATATCTACTTGTTGTATACATGGGATTTTTTGACATGTTGAGAATTCTCATGTTTAGGAGTTTCGGAGACTTAAACATTACCATCTAATGGCGAACGTTGTTAACGTAAAGTAATCACACTAAGCCAGCCTTCAAAGTAACAGTAGAAGACGGTCATTAGCCCGTATTGGTTTGTTCCATTTAAAAATCGAATGTTAGTCATTAGTTGTTATATATTCGTTATGATCAAACTTTTGCTTTGTATGCAAAAAAACAATATGAACAGGCCTCATACTACAATTTCTAAATTCACAGTTGTGAATTCTCATATGGGGTTAATTTATTCGGAAGGGCCAAATTTTGGACAATTTCTGAAGTTGTATGTCCAAATGTATGGACGAATCACATACTTTGGATTATTTGAGACAATAGAACAAAGAACTTAAAGTCGCCGGTAAACTTGATTTTTAGTGTCGCGAACATTTCTATTCGAATTATCCACAATTGTCATTATTTATGACGTTTGGCGTTTCCATAGATTTTTATATAAAGGTTTTTTTAATTGATTGTATTAGGTACTTTAAATAAATTCGGGGGAAAATGTGATGAGGACAAACCCCCCCTATAATTATAACCTAACCTAACCCAATCATATAAAATAGTAGAAAGCTTGCCAACGCTAACGTAAAATAAAATTGAACACTAATGCGTTGGGTTCCTAGGGAGCGGCCGTCATCGGACAAGACGGCGTCTTTCAAAATTATATGACAATGTTTTTCGTTACTATGGAAACCATATTGGCAATGTTCTCAACTGACATATCCACCGCCGTTTATTGTAGCGGCGTATCCGTAGGAAAACAACCCATTATACAATAAAAAATCTATGGAAACGCCAAACGTCATTAAAAATGACAGTTGTGGATAATTCGAGTAGAAATGTTCGCGACGCTAAAAATCAAGTTTACCAAGTCGCTCTTTTATGGGCAGACAAATTTTTATACCCACATAAAACCTTTCATCTATACTACGTATCTATGTTTGCATAAAATAATATTATGCACCTACATACATAATGGTCACCGCTTGATAACATCAAAACATAGATGACAAACAAGATCACAATATACCACAATTAATGAATACTTATACAAAAATCATGATGAAAATTGCGACTTTGATAATTCATCATTGTGTAAGTTACGGTTCCATCACATATTTTTTTAAAGAAAAACTTGAGTGTTTTTAATTAAAGAAATTCAAAATCATTTGAGTATTTGGTGTTCATGATAATAAATAAATTCCTTATTATTAGGGAAATAAACAAGTAATATGATTGATTATAATTATAATCATGATTGTTACACAGAAAGTATTAAATATCAACGATATTTTTGTTTCTAATAGATACACTCTTAGGTTCATCAACTAACTGAGAAAAATACATTATTTGTTGAAGTGTATTTAAGATAACAATTGTTTTTTTAGCAACTTTTTAGGGTTAAAAAGAAACGCATAAAAGCTAACTCAATGCATATGCTTCAGGAAAACTAGCAAAATTTATCAACCACGTATTTACAAAAACAACAAAAAACGTTAACTTGACTTATAGTTACGTTTTAGCAGTAATTGATGCCGATTTATTCCCAAATTACAAGAAGCATACTTAACAAAAAATCAAAAAGACTCCATTAGAAACTATTACACAATAAGATAGCATTCTGAGTAGAGGCAAAATGATTTTAATAGATAACATAACAAATTCTTTTCAATGTTGATATTTTTCAAAAGTTTTAAATCGAAAAATGGTCACCTTTATGTTGAAAGCTTAGTATCAAAATAAATGTTGCTCAGCTACAATCTAAGTTAGTCAATAACACAATATGGAGTAAACTCTTCTTATTTAAACTCGAAACTTGGGTAAACAAAAAATAAACTAAAAAAAATGAAAAAAACTTCCAAAAACGAGAAATATTGAACCAACGCCAGGCAATGACAGTAAATGACGCAGACAACGACAGACAAGATAAATGACAAGGGGGTGGATTCCATAGAAAAAATATCGTGATAAGAGCCCGTTCCCATTATATAAGTAGTCTGTGATATCGTGTGTCGAGTCCGAACTTTAATCGGGTGTCGGGTCCGATTTATTTTCATCATGATATTATCTACAAATATTTTATTATATGTTATTGTCGCGTCAATAGTGTAAACTAATCAAATTGATTATTTTTTTCGCAAATATATGAAATGGGTGGACTAACTATATGTGTATTATAAAATACAAAAAAAAACACGTAAGACGTAAGGTATCCATCCGCTATAGACCATTAACGGCCACGTGGATTTTGACATTAGCCGGGAGGCAGAAACATGAACAAAAAGTTTTAGAGTTGGTATGAGTGTGTTTATACATAAACCCATCACTATATAGACCATTAACGACCACTTGGATTTTGACATTAGCCGGGAGGCATAAACATAAACAAAAAGTTTAAGAGTTGGTATGAGTGTGTTTATACATAAACCCATCACTATGGTATGTGTGGTGTGTGTGTGTGTCGCCATGACCGCCATTTAGCATCCAGCCTAATGTCAGATGACGTCAACCTTTAATGGTCTATGGTTTATGCATGCGTGTTGTGTGTGTGTCGCCATGGCCGCCATTTTGCATCCAGCCTAATATCAGGGTAGTGAGTACGTAACTTTTGCTATAGCACGACTAACCACACATCAATCTAACTACTCATAACCACGGCTTAACTACATAATAACCACGCTGAAACGCACAACTAACTACATTTGTGACGTTACGTACTCGCGCTAATTACACTAGGAAGTAGTTAGTCGTGCTATAGCCCTTACGTACTCACCCCCCAGATGACGTCATCCTTTAATGGTCTATAAAAACAAAACGCGCACACTGAATACGAGACTCCCGGGCCTCTTCACACGAAACGTGTGAAAAGCGCCGGCGAGCAAGCCCCAAAACACCCGATTATTTCTGTCTGAGCCGACAAAAAATCGGGTCCGGGTAGACCCAGGCAGAGCACTCGAATAAAAATCGAACCCGACAAGTAGAAACGGGCAGTTAAGGTATGAGATAAAAACGATGGATAAAATGTCTTTTTTTCTTATGCGTTGTCTGATTTATTTTCTAGCCTTTATGTCAATAGACCATTTTTAAGGCAAAGGTCACGTGGATTTTGACATTTTGCTTGATGAGTAACCAACCAACCAACCAATATTTATCAAGTCAAGATTTCGGGTCTTTCCAAAGTGCCCCGTGCACATATACTCTCGTTAGAGAGTATATGTGTTCTGTGGCCCCGTGAAAGAGGAAGATGGTTGGCACGGAGTCGAAACTATTTCCGTTTTTATTCATTCTTTGATATTTATAATGAATCATAGAACAAATAATGGATCTCATATTTATCTCTTTGACTGGATTTCCCCAAGTAAATATAAAATAAACATATTTGGTCTTCCCGATGGTCTACGTTCCTTTAGTAATTCGGACTTCTAGTTAGTTTTAAGTCACTGAAACTATTTTAAATATTACAGAAACGAAAGATTTTTGTTTTGATTTTATGGCCAAATTCTAGAAGAGCCAAGCCAAGAAAAAATCATTGAATTGGAAATTTGTTTTGTTGAATGTATGAGAGATTACATATCATTTTGGTCATTATTTTATATTATCATACCTACAGCATTAGAATGTATAAGAATAAAAAAATCGGAATTTTACCGATATGGCCCTCAGTAGCTAGTCGGAAAAGTAAAGTACGCCTGCGCGATCAAGTCGGATAAAAGGTTCGCGGAAGATGTCATGTCGGGCGATGGTCGCGGTTAAATAGCAATATTTTTCATAATTGCGCTCGGATACAACAGGAACGCATTGAATAGGAAATAACAAAAGTGCTGTACCTAGCTCATACTTGTTTTTTTGCAACTCGGTTGTTTTTCAATACCGAAATAATAATATTTATAGATTGTTCACAATGCTTTTGTCTAACGTTAACCATCTGTCATTTTCCCCTACAATTTTCCGCTAACGCTGTTGGTGAGTAAGTAGTTATACCATAGTTATACTTTGTTGTGCATTCCGCTGAAAATAGTTCCGCATGATTTTCACTAATTCATCAATAAATATATTGTTTAAAAAAAATTTGAAAGATACCAATGAATTAATCATTGTTCTATTTTAATATGATAGGTTTGGTTTTTTTTTTTAATTTCATGTATATTTTTTGGAATATTTTTAGTACTAGACATCATCGACCGTATTATATTGTGTTCATTATACACACTGAATTAATTTTATTGTTATCAGAGCAATGTACCAATGTAATTTTATTGTTATTTATGATCTGAAATCTTCAAATGTATCACAAGAGAAACAAATTCTTGTAAAATATCTAGACTCTGATGCATAATATTATATCCTTGTATATTTCAACAATCATCAGTTTCTAAAAGTCATACCTTTAATGAAATACTATTACATATATCATTTAAAATACACTTATTTTCTCCTTAGAATGTGGTTAATATTTTAAAACATTTAACTACATTCATGAGAACGTTATTCTAAGGAATCTTTGTGAAATTTCATTTTCATAAAATTATGAATAGCCCCCAAAGATTTAACAAAATATAAATCTTGTTATATTATAATGCGTTAAGGTGAAAACACGTAGAACGCCGATTCCGACCCGCGGCGACCGGCGCAAAGAATTTTACTGCATTTGAATAGGGATACACACAGCAAAAGCAGGAACCCACTTTCTGGCATGCCCATTGAAATGCATTGAAACCATAGACTTTCTTTGCGTCGGTCAGCGCGGGTCAGAATTGGCGTTCTACGTGTTTTCACCTTAACACATTATAAAGAAAGAGATAAGTTTGTTTTGCTAAGATTTGTCATTATGTATAAGTGTTTTGTGATATTTTGTTACCTTCTCACAACTCATTGTTAACATCACATTTTTGGAATTACTGTATACTTACATAGTTGTAGTTTTCTTGCCAACCTCACTATATTGATATATTTCTAGGCTATCAAAGCTGATGGTCACAATGATGTAAGAATTGTACTGGTTCTTTGATTGATGGCATGTCGTTGGCAGGGCATTTAGTGCCACCCAGTAATGGGTCAAGGCCCCCCTTAGGGGATCCTCATCCTGGCAGACCACAGATGATACCACAACAGTGTCACTATATAGACAATAACTATGATCCATTTGCGGCTGTTGGTTGTTGTATGTATATTCTCTTTGGAATAGTCTACACACAGTTTGGTAAATATATTTTGTTAATTTATTTATTGTCCATGTCATTGTAACCAATAGTTGCTTTTAAATACAAAATTCAAGTAATTAAAAAAAAACTACGAGGAGCTAACACTTCTTCTAAGAGTGCCAATTGGTGTCATTCCGACTTTGACAATCACCACAGCATAGGATAAAATTTTTCACTATGGTGGTTTTCCTAGTATGAGTTAACAGGAGTGGTTTCCCATTGCCTTCTCTGGTGGATTTTCTCAAGTGGTGCTCCTGGTTTTTTGGCACAGAAAATCCCATTTCATTCTCTCGTTATCTGCTATGTTTCACATGATGTGAACACAATGTCCGGGGCTCGTAATTGTTGTTGCTAACAAGCCGGCTAGCCAGTAGTGTTGCTGGTGTTATGCAACTTGGTGTTTCTCATATACAGTAGTTGCAGGTTATTGTGATCACTGGTTAATAGAATCAGCCGCTTTATAGAATCAAAAGTCCAATTCCCGATTCAAAATGAAGAATTTCATACAATGTCTATCGGATAATATAATCACATTTTCGGTTAATAGAATCAATTTTTCCAAAAATTTAGAACACTTTCTTATATTTTAGCCACTGACGTGCACGTTTTTTATATTATTCTTTTCAGTTTCGACTCAATAAACAAATTGCGCATTAGAAAAGATTTACAGCTCAGTCGAGGTCAGTTTTGAACTGTTTCCAGCTGTGTGTGTGTTTGTTTATTGCATGGTGATAAAAGTTTGGAACCCTGGAACAGGCAAAAAGACAAAAGACCGAATAACGGTGAGCACTTTTAACGTGCACTATGACGGACTGATAACATTTTAGTTTTTGGAAAGAGTACATCTACCAGATGTTTTGAAGCCGTGAAACACTTGCTAGTGATATTTTTTACACAAATGCTTGAATGAAGTCACATATTTCCGAAAACTATCCGATACATAGGGACAGACTCTTTTTTGTCTCGATTTCTATACAATTTTTTTGACATAAAAACCTTTCTTAGGTATATAATGAGTAGGTACCTATGTTTGTGTGAAATATATGTAGGTATGTACTAAGTACGTGTATTCTATATGGCCGCCGCTTATTAGAATCGCCGGTTAATAGAATCAAAACGTGATCACAATATCCGGCGCCTACTGTATTAGAAAATTTTTAATAAGCTTTTGGAATTAAGTGCTGGCAATTATTAATCTATTTTCACTTTGCTTCAATTACCTAAGAAATTAGAAACCATTCAGTTTTTAAAACAAAAATATTTAATAAACATTATGTCCAATATTTTATTTATTTATTTTATTTATTTTATTTCCCATACCAATAACATAAGTACAATAATAAGTACAAGTACTTACAATCTATATATTTATTTATTTTGGGATTTATTATCTCACTAGGCAGACGCCTGTGCCGAGATAATACTTTTTTTTTTTTTTTTAGAAATACTGAAATATTACAAAAATGAAAATACAAAAAATATACCTGCTATATTGCATGCAAAAGAGCACAACGGTTATAATCTTCTTCTTCCTTACAACGCGGCAATTCACTCTCGAGAGAGTGATCTATGAAACGGTTATAATGATATAAACTTAGAATTACTAAAAGTTGACTTATGGTTGATTACAAAATTGATCTCAAAAAACTATGTGACTTTTTGAAGTAGTTGGTAGCCTAGTGGTTACAACGCCAATGGCTTTCGTACTGGAGGTTGTGGCATGATTCCAAGTGCTGATCATCTTCCTCTCTTGCGACACAAGCTTTTAGTAGCTTACTGTGGAAGGTGCATTTGTGTTCACTTTGAGTGTGCACAGATGCAATTAAAAAAACGAAATAAAACACCCATTGTGGAGAAAATAATTATTTAGGGCATAATCAATATTCCACTGCTTGATTTTGATGCCTGTATTATGACTTTTCTAACAAGAAACTAATTAGAAAATTCATACTATAGATAATACCATTTATTTGAGGTCTGATAAGAGGATGTTTTGTTTTGCAATATAAAAAATATGCCTGCGTAATATGATGCAAATGAAAACAATTTACTGCGTTTGTATAGTTTTGTTGTTTGCGTTAGTATAGTTTTGTTGTTTGCGTTAAAGGTATTATAGCACAGTTCTGATATAACATTGTGCTTATCTTTAATATACTACAAATTTGGTTATCATTCAAAATTAAGCTATCTATCATTTGAACGATCATCGAATATTCCATATATTATATACGTATGAGGGCCCTTTCTTGAACGATATAGAGATAGTAGGGCGCATTAGGTGATCTATTTACAGTTCAGATTGCAAATAAATCCGTCAATGAACACTTTTACTAAAGATTTTTCTGTTCAGGTAAAAAATGGAACTAAAATGAATTCTAACAAACAGCTATTGTATTAGTTCGGAGAACACAACACAGTTTCATATTTGACTAATGTGTCAATATCAACTGCAGTCAATATTAGTCATGTGTACAAAAGACGTTCAAAAACAACATTTTTTATTAAAGAATATCAGTGAAAATTTTCTAGTGGTACCTAAACAACACTGTTTTTGCAATTGTTTTAAGGAGAAATGACAACATTTTAGAAAAACCAAGTTTCTAACTAAGTTCAAACAAGTTATTTTTGTTTGTAATAATGTTAAATAATTTTCTCTCGATTTCATTGGTCTCATGCTTTCTAGCATCTAAATTTAGTAACTTTTATTGCATAATCCATTCCATAGGATCCAATTTCTATCTGGACATAAATATTGACAGAGATTAGGTCTCTAAATTCTTTCATACCAAATGACTTTTTAATATAGAAATGGTTGGTGACCCAGCTGTTACAACGCCGGCTTTCGTACTGCGGATGTCGTGGTTCGATCCCAGGTGCTGACCATCTTCCTCTTTCACGACACAAGCTTTCAGTAGCTTACTGTGAAAGAGTCAAGGAGTGTATTTGTGTTCACTTTGAGTGAGCACAGATTCATTTAAAAAAAAAAAAAAAAATATTTGCTTAGTATTTGTCTAAATTCTCTTTTGAATTAGAATTTCAACATACTTAAGTCCATAGTGGTTATAATGTAAAAATAGTGCAGTGTCACATGATTGTGTATCACATAAAAATAGTATACTAAAGGAAAAGTATTTTGCAATTAATTTAAAATTAACCTTCAGTTATTTAAATGTATCAATTCAATTGTACTTTAGTACAGAATATTGAAAAGTATGACTACCTACACCGCAAACTTACATTTGAAAACTTAAAATATAGGAAAATAAAAAATATATAGGAAAAGACTCTGTTATACAGAATGTTTTGAGACCTTCATTTAAGTAGGTTTTTTTGACCTCGGTACAATTTATACTGAAACTGCAATCACTTCCTATAATTTCATATAAACATGTTAGAATAAACAAATTGTTAGTAAGCATTTCTTTTTTTATAAAATGAATCTCACCCAAAGTGAACAAAAATACACTTTTACATCTTATAAATAAACCAAGCAAAGTTTTCTGTAGTGAAAGAGGCAGATGTTCGGAATCAAGGATCGACTGTCCACGGCAGCATAGCGTATGCAGAGCGTACTCGTATTTTGCTATACAATTGCTTGCAGCTGCACATACAAAACAATGAGAATGTGTCCATGGTGCAGCAGCGACGTGCTATTATCGTGTCGTGTAGGATTTCATGCATCCTACACGCCGCCTGTCGTATTGCATGTTATGCTCCTGGGCATACAGCGAGTGAATTGTATGGATGCAGTATGCGTCGTGGATACACTTCAGTATGCTGGGCTGCAAATGCTGCCAGGCATACTTTGCCGCGTCGCATACACTACACCTCTGTGGACAGTCGGCCTAAAACTTGTATTACGAAAGTTGGCTACTGAACTGCTAGGCTATCAAGTACTAATATAGGCCTTGTAGCTTGTTATTTTTAATAGGTTGGGATTACCTTGGACTCATCTTTTATCATGTTGATTTTGCAACATAATGTGAAAGAATTCATTCTCCTCACATATTACACAATGAATCCCTCATCTTGATATACTTATATTATTATTTTCATACTAATCTGTGTACTTTTTACAGGTTACCGATGTTTCAAAGCTGTAATGTTCTTGACTGGTTTCACATTTGGATCAGTAATAGTGTATTTGATTTGTTTGCAAGAACATTTACTACCAGCTTATGGAAATATAAGTGAGTTTTCTTTTTGAATAATCATTCCCTTTAAATATTTTTATCCACTATCTGACTACTACTAAGGGGGCGTTCAAGTATTACGTAACGCAATTTTTGAAGATTTTTTTACCCTCCCTCCCCCCCTGTAACGCGCCGTAACGTTTTTCTGTACCCCCCCCTCTCCCCCCCCCTCCCCCCCCCTCTCCCCCCCTCTCCCCCCCCCTAAACGTTACGTAACACCCAAGAGACTATTTTTTACTAAACTTTCGTATAATACTATTTATATGTTCCATAAATTTTTCTTTATTTTTTCTTTTGCTGTTTTCCAAATTTCGTTGGTATTTTTTTTGGCATAGCTGCGTTGGCAAGTCAGCATGAGAGCCTTTATAGGCCAAGAACAGTTGATGATGTAAATCCCCCCCTTTTGAGCACCAACGAATACTGACAACGAAAATAAAATAAAAATGACGTAAGTATAATACAGTCGAGGGATTCCCCGTAAAAAATAAAAGAAAAGGTTTGCTAACTTGGGAGGGCGAAATAAAAATTACATACAATGCAGTCGAGGGACTCCCCGTAAGACTTAAACGAAAAAGGTTCCTTTTTTCGCAGAGCAAAAAATTACATACAGTAGAATTGAGAGAACCCCTCAAAATATAAACAAAAAAGGTTCCCTAAGGGTAAGAACACGTAGAAAGCCGATCCCGACCTGCGCCGACCGGCGCAATGAATGTTACTATGCATTTGAATGGGGATACCCACAGAAACAGCAGGAACCCGCTTTCCGGCATGCCCATTTAAATGCATAGAAACCATAGACAAGTGAGCCGATCGGAATCGGCTTTCTACGTGTTCTTACCCTTAGGGTGTAAACACGTAGAAAGCCGATTCCGACCCGAGCCGACCGTCGCAAAGAATGTTGTCTGTGGTTTCAATGCATTTAAATGGGCATGTCGGAAAGCAGGTTTCTGTTTTTGCTGTGCATATCCCCTATTCTTTGCGCCGGTCGGCGCGGGTCGGAATCGGCTTTCTACGTGTTTCCACCAAAAGCTTTAACATCGGAGAACAAAATAAAAATGACATACGGTACAATCGAGAGATTTCCCGTAAAACATTGTCGAAAAGGGTTTGCTAACTTCGCAGAAAAAAAAACTTGGAAGATTTATTTCCCTTTTTTTTATTTAAGGAAAAAAAAAACCGTTACGTAACGCGTTGTTCGAACCCCCTCTCCCGCCCTTGTAACGCACAGTAATGTTTTGCAAGACCCCCCCTCCCCCAAATTGCGTTACGTAATACTTGAACGCCCCCTAAGTCAAATGAGAGAGTTCTGTGATTCAGCATGCAAAGAGTTTAACTCTCCATTCGCTTGTTGTTTTATAGATTTTGAAAAGGCCTTCAATATGGGGAATTCTTGCTCTGTATGGTATACCTCCGAAAATAGTTAAAATGGTGCAGTCCCTGTATGAAGACTCCGAGTGTAGTGTGAAAACGCCAGGTGTTCCTACTGAAGCTTTTAGGATCACCACGGGACTCAGACAGGGCTGCGTACTAGCTCCTTTCATATTCATAATAGTCATGGACTTCCTGTTGAGAAAGTCCCTGCAAGGAGCAAGAGGTATACCGATAACACAGAGAGATGGTCTAATAGGCGAACTGTGCGATCTGGAGTACGCGGATGACCTAGCGTTGTTCAGTACGCCAGTGGAGGAATTACAGCGCAGTGTTTCAAGACTCTGCGACGAAACAACACGCCTCGGCCTTCGAGTCAATGCCAGTAAAACGGAGCTCATGGCGAATAATGCCTGCCCCGATAAACAGCTACCGATAACCATCGATGGTTACCAGGTCTCCCGGGTGGATAAATTCAAGTACAGGTACTCCCAGGGGAGCAACCATTACCACCACTGGTGACCTCGGGGCTGAGCTCCCGATACGTATCGGTATGGCAAGTGGCGCCTTCAACAACATGACCAAGATATGGAAGGCGTCGGCGTTTAGTGTCGAGACGAAATGTAAACTGTTTGATGCGTGTGTGTTCATTCTCCTGTATGGGTGTGAGTCCTGGCACCTGACTTTGGCCCAGGCACAAAAAGTAAAAAACGAAAAAAGCGAAACGAAGTGCCTCAGGAGAATTTTGGGTATAAGATGGTACCACCGCATTACGAACGACGCTATACGCCGGCGCACCCAGTGTGAGCCCATCACCTCTACTATTATCTGGAGGAGATGGACTTGGCTGGGACATGTGTTAAGGATGCCGAATGACAGTTGGCCGAGGAGAGCGCTGTTCTTCCTCCCATCAGGGTCCCGGAGACGAGGATGACCCTCTCGTACTGTGTTCCGCTCCTTCGAAGCAGAGCTGAGGAATCTGGACATGTTGTGGGAGGAGGTCATTAACATTGCGCAAGATCGAGCGCAATGGAGAGCTCTTGTTGCCTCCCTATGCCCCTAAGTGGGGTCTGAAGGGAGTTTGGATTGGATAGTAATGTTTGATATACTAAATTGTGTTTTGTCTTTATTTATATCATTCTGCATTTTCTTAATTTGGGTTAAAATATATTGTTTCAGCGGTTGCTCTGTCAGCTGGATTACTCTTTGGTCTGATCACCATGTTGATTCAATATGTGGGATTATTCATGACGGGACTTCATACTGGTCTGTTTGTGGCTATCGGTGGATTAGCTACTTACGATCATTTTAATGGAAGTACTCCTAATGCGGTATGCTGGCCTTTTTTTACATCCATAAATATCCGACAAATAATAATTACCATGATGCTTATTTTCGTTGATTTGTTTTAGGTTTGGTTGTGTGTTTCTACACTTCTTGGTACAGCAATATTGTTTGCCATATTGAATTTGTGTTGGAAAAAGGGTAAGTTCATCATCAATTTTGTTGTTTCAAAGAAAACATTCTAAAAATTTAAAACGTTATGGAATAAAATCATAAATATGTCGGTACTGTTAAGTGCTAGATATATTGGCTATTTAAGTCTTAGTTTAGATTTAGTCTTCTCTATTGACGTTAACACGCTCACTGCCAATCTGAGAAAAATATAAACTTTGTGACGTGGTCAAACAGGAAAAGATCTATTGGATCCCGATAATTTTTCATATAAAATGTACTGACACAATCCCTTGGTCAAAGAGATATAATTTGTTATTGTCAGGAGAAGATTCTTATGAAAGAAAAGGTTAAGAAAGTAGTAAGAAAATTTAAGAAAACTTAACAACCCTTCTGTTTGTTTGTAGAGTAAACTATAAAATTAGATAAAACATACAAAAGATTCTACCTCAACGACCTAATTTTAAAGATAAACCAAAAAATAAATAATTTTATTTTACAAATTTGAACTCAAATATTAATTTTTTTCAAAGTTTCCTTTTGATATTGTTACTGTAATTTGTATATTTAAGCTTTTTGGCTATCAAATAAGACTAATTTGGAGAGAATAAGGTGCTTACTTGAAGAGAAAATAAATAAAAACACAGTATGATTTTTTAAAAAAAATTAAAATATTGAAAATGAGTAACACTTTGTTTCAAAATCTACAAACACTTTATTAAAAATAAACGTTAGAACGTTTTCAGTCTTTCGTCCATCATCAGTAACTTATTACTTTCGAAGATTTTTTAAAATTAAAGCGCCCAATAAAAAAAGAGGAATAAATTTTCAAAAAAATATTCGCATTTCTATCGATAAATGTTTGTCTTTTATTTGCACTATTCATTTGATCAAGTGTCGAGGTAACACATCGCATATGTTTTGAAGATATCCATATGGACAATATTTTCAGGTTTCACAATATTTGGGACTGCCGTCTATGGTGGGGCGATCATAGCCACAGCTGTTGACTATTTGGTTGAGAGACTTGCCATGGTTAATTGGGTATAAAATTCACTGTTTTTCAAATTGAAATAAATAATGACTAAAAAAATGTATTTATATTTGTTGCACACAAAATTACAGTAGGTAATGGGAAAGGCTTAAGAGTGTGCTGAATTTCCAAAATATTCATTTAACCCATTCCGACACAACTTATTTAATTTTAACAAGATTTTCTTCAAATAATACTGTTATAAAATTTGAACAATAAAATATAGAATGAAAATTTTGTTTTCAATAAATGCCCTTGATTAGTATTCTCCATTTTTGGATATTTTTGGAGAATTTGTTACTTTTAAAGCTGTCTGGCATTTACAGAACCGCCAAACAATTTGCAAACCTACACCTACGGACTGTTGTTTTCTTAAAGGACACCTTTCTGATAATTTTTGATCCATTTTTTTTTGTATAGGATATGAATATGGTAGAATTAAACAAATTGAAATACATAGTAAAATCTTTTTCATCTTTGTTTGACAAAATATTCTTTAAAATAACATGTAGTTAATACTTCAAAATAAAGTTAAATAATTTATTACTGACTTAATATTGTCAGTGTATTTATAGAGGTTATTTTTACAAAAACAGTCTGTGTCTATCAATTTTTGTATATAAAATATTCACTCATTGACAGACCGGCGATATATCAGATTTGTGTCAGTATGGGTTAATTAGATGTAACGCACTGAATTTTGTTAAAATCTGCATTCAAGTTTTATTTTGCATGCACTAAACCTTCCACATTACACTTATTTTGTATGCAGTACCGATACATTGATTCTACATAATAGATAAATTTCCAATAGGTCTGGGAACGTGTTATTCTTAGGCCCTCTCAGCCAGCTCCATGCTGGTATTCCTGGCTTATTTTAGCCATCTGGCCAACAGCAGCTGTACTTGGTCTGACCACTCAAGCATGTCTGACGGCTACCGGTATCCATCATGAGGAGAGTAAGCATTTCTTTTATTTCAAAATTATTTTCATTATTATTCAAATGAAAATATTAGTTTAATTATACATCTTCATAAGTGACTTATATTTTTATAATACTTTAATCCTAATTTGAAATATTTTATTTTCAGAGCTGCGAATTTTATTTCAAGATTTTGTTACAATAATGGATGACCAAAAAGTGAATCGCCCATTAAAACTATATGTATTAAAAAAGAAATTCTTTAGGTTTGACCTATAGAAAATTGCTTAGTTGTCTCTCTTTTTATTTTTTTTGTAGAGCATAATACTTGAATGTTGGGGATCAATGGCAGTTGATTGGTTATATTAACACTTCTATCTAAACTAAACTAAAATTACAGATTTTGACAAGGCTCTTGATTCTGCATTGCAAGGCCTTCTTGTCGCTCCATTGAAATGACGTTCTCTAATGCCCTAAACCTTTTAAAAAGATTCTGCCAAAGCTGTTGCACCATGTGACATAATTCCAAAACATTTTGAGCATAGATCATGGTCACTGGTTATCTAACATGAAACGGTTGATTCTCTGTTTGCGAATATTATTCAAAATGCTACACAAATAACATTTATCATATTATATTGGGTAAATATCATTATTGTTATAGGTATAACTGCACGTAAAAGAAGATTGAAAAATAGCTGCCAGCGCCCTAGAACACACGAGCAAAGGGCTGAAATGAAACAAAGGCAATATCGATCTTTGTATCAGGTTAGAATTGCTCACGGTGACATCATTTGTCAGGTAATTTTTTCAAAGAATATTTCAACCCAAACAATTTTGTGACCCAGTATAAATACTACCATCTTAGAAAAACTAACATGGTACCTACCTACATATATAGAGTATTCTGAATTATATAGATGCTCCCTTCTATGGAATTTTTAAAAATTGTATAATTTTATAGCATCCAATGATAGTCCAATATAATGTTTTCTACTCTACTCTTTCTCTAAGTTTTTACAAATTGATCATAAATTTGGGTATTTGCTCATTATGGTAAAAATGTTTTTTACTAATTTAAATAACTAGAAAAGGTATTATAATGGAATGTATTGGCCTTTTTTAGATTAGGCAATGAACTGGGATACATATTTTGAAAAAGTATGATGATCTAGCAGGTTGGTCACCACTTGCTTAGGGGGTTTATTATATCATCATTGCATAATTAAATGACGCATGCGGAATTTTTTCAAAATGAATGAAGTATTTTTTTTTTTTTTAATACTCTTTATTCATTAAAATAATAAAAATAAACAATACCCTGTTAAGGCTTTTACAAGCCTTGTCAATAGGTTCTTTACATAATTATTACAAAATACAAAAATAATTCGAATGTTTGATTATCTTATAGATTTCATATTATATACACATTTACACATTATATACAAAGACTCTATATAGGTACTCTTCCTGACTATATTTTTTGATTATTTACTTCAAATAAAATCTATCACACATTTTATTCACCAAACCCCACAACTCGTTTCACAACAGTTTCAAATTCGAAAGATGTACCATTTAATATCATAAAAAGTTAAAATATTTATAATTCATGTTATGTTATATTTCAGAGTTATGTCCAAGCGCTACAAAAGAAAACTGAATGTTCAACTCTACAAAGTGATGCCACCCATCTCACAATACTGCCGGGGGCTGAACACCCCCCACCTCTCAATTCGGATTCCGAAGATTGTAAAATATTGACGTGTGTTGCATAATATTTTGAAATGATTTCAAATCATTTTATTGTGAGTATTTTTATATTTATTATTGATACCAAAAATAATATTCTTCGTTTTTAAGAGTTAAAAATATGATTTGTGTTATTATAATATCTAAATGTGATTTTATTTGTTAAAGACATATTTCACACATATGCGATTTCATTCGATTCAGCTCAGTTTAACAAATGATAAGCTACCGACTTTTTGATAATAACCTTACACTAATAATGTATAAAAAATTATGGTAAATTTAGATCTTACCATCGTATTCTGCGGCTATTTAATTTGCTTAGATGACTAGTTTAGTGTGATCATATCGTGGTCTAATTTCCGACCCATTATGACGAAAATCCCATGCTCCCTCTAGGAATTGAATCTACAACCCTAGTTTTACAATGGCTAGTCGCTAATCTCCAGGCCATCAGCTGAATATATGTAACTACCAACTTCTTCTTCTGGGTGCCCTTTCAGGTCCCCCCGACGTTGGGGATCACCTCTGCAAAAGCCTCTATCCTGCGCTGCTCTAAAGAGTTCATCCACCCTTAATTCTTTTATGGCAAATAGATTTACTTCAAAAGATATTTCATCATCTTTATTTATTTATATATATATATTTTTTAAATGAATCTGTGCTCACTCAAAGTGAACACAAATAAACTCTTTGACTCTTTCACAGTAAGCTACTTAAAGCTTGTGTCGTGAAAGAGGAAGATGGTCGAAACCTGGGATCGAACCCACTACCTCCGATACGAAAGCCGGCGTTGTAACCGCTAGTCTACCAGCCACTTCTTCTTTCCTTCAATCTTCAATCTTTCCTTCAAAACAGCACACAGCCTTGTGAAAAGAACAGTAAAGCATTGTTTTAAGGACATAGTGGCTCAAATTAACCATTGTAATTGAACACAGTTGGTAACTTATCATTTGTTTATATCTAGTCCTGTGAAAATAGCATACCTAAAAGTTTAGAATTTCTAGTTTATTTCAACCGCGTATGTGTCAAATAGGTTTCATCATATCTAAAAGTGATTATATTTATTTAATTATTGTGCTCACCAATGTACCTAAGTTATTTATTTCATTTCTCTATCTTAATTTTTTTACAAAGTTTACTCAATATATAATATATTTAAGCATTATTATGTGTATATGATATACAAAAAAATGTATATTTTTTTCAAATTAGTATTTAGAGAATATTTTTGTGACAAAATAGGACTAAGTTAAAAATAAATTATGCAAAATGATACTATACAATAAGAATAATAATGTTATGTAAATTGATCATTTTTAATAAATAATGATAATAATTCTTCATAAATATTTTTTTATTATAAAAACATATTTCATTTTTGCTGTTTTACAAGAAAATTTATAATGTTGTGATTAAAATTCACCACAATGCCAATATTACTCTGTCTAAAGATTGTGTGAATACATAGTAATATACACTCTCTTTTATAATTTGTGAAACAAATACATGTTCAAAAAATCCGTAAGCATTTATTTATTTTAAAAGGTGTAGCTGTGCGGTAATATATGTATATAAAACTGAAAGTATGAAATGGAAGATATATTTTATTTCTTATTCATCTCTGGATGTTATTTGCCGACATTTATATATTTAAAAAGTATTCCAGTATTCTTGAGAATATCCGCACAAAAATAAGACCTGTCAATCCAAAAAATATATAATTAATTTTCTACTACAAAGTTTGCTTGATTTTTTTATTTAAACAATCTTAGATTTGTCCTAACTTTTCATCACAAATATTACAACATAAACTTTTAATGTCTAAATTTAAAATACTTGAGCTACAACCAGCTATACTGCTATTTCAAAGGGTGGTTTATTTTGTTCTCTTTATGTACGTCAGATACCTTCTCAATTTGGTGCTTGCATTATTTTAATGCAAAATATTAATACATCTCAGGAAGTACATAAAAAATTGCCAAAGAAAATTCTTTAGCTGTACAACAATGTTTTTGTATTACTCAATGTTCGTAATAAATAATAGCAATTAAAATTATTACCGCATATTTATCTTATTTTATATTAAATGTATGATACAACAAAATAACAAACATACATTACATAATAAAACATAAAAATAGGAATATTCATGTTCTGTTTTTAAACTAGTTAATGTTTGTACTATACAAAGTAATAATAATTCTAGAATGGCAATTAAGATATTTAATATCGAAAACTTTACATTATTAGAATGTAAAAACACATTCATCTAAATAATTTCAATTTTTTTCTTTGAAAAAATAATTTGTTATTTTACAAACATTGCTAAGTATCATCAGGGTTTTAAGAACTATTTATATTATGACAATATAAATAGGGATATAATATGTATGTACTCCATCACTCACATTGCTTAAGACTTAGATAAGATAATTATTTTTAAAGGATTTTTTATTCAATAATACTCTGATGTTAATTTTAATGGTTTTATTTACTATGTTATAAAGTTCACATACTGCATTTTGTGTATTTGAAAGGAATAATTTTAATTATTATTTAATTTTCATAATTTTCTGATGGCAGAGGTATCAGTTGTGAGTTAAACTTAAGTTACGGATAACTGAAGCTTAACTTTGTTCTCAGTCTTGATTCGTGACCTAAGACTGTCAGACATTTGATCTCTTCAAGAACTCAAAATACCAACACTAATTATATAGTCAATAATTTATTTATTGCAATAATGTTGTAGATGAAGATAAAAAAATGAATTTGAACATAGTTAGAATGGAAATGTTTTACATAATTACTAAAATCATACTGTTTACATCATCACAAAGCCTTCTTTACTTTGAGCAATATAATTAGCAGCAAAAACTGTTGGACAAGAAGCATAGAAAAGGTTCATTAATTGTTTGATAGTCCTGTAAATTAATTTTTCTTTAATACATTGAGAACGGCGGACAGTTTGACATTATCCTCCCGTAGCAACAGTTGTACATAGGGACTTTGTTAGACTCTTTTGACAAGAAAACTTAATACTACGGGAGGACATATCAATAACTATTATAAAGGATTATTCAAATTTATGTCACAAACAGATGTTTAAGCTTTAGTTATCTTACGACAACTAGTAGAACATAAAATATATGTAACTCATAAAGTGATATCTCTACTCTTCAAAATTTGATGAAAATGTAGTTTTCATAATATATTAAAGGTACTAAATAATGTGTTACTCAATATACCAAAGTTATTATAACTAGTGTTGAAAGTGTAGTTATTAGTTGTTATAATTACTATTGATTTCAGTGATTTCTCTGGTGTGATGATACTATTACATTTTTGTTATTACTTTATGGAAATACAAAATGCTTTGTTTCACTATGTATTGAGAATGATTTTTTTTAAATATAAGTATATATATAATATGTATATTTTTAACAATAAGCAATGTGTCTAAAATATGCAATATATTATATTAATCATTCCAGATTAACTTGTGATTTATTAGTAGCAAATAATTTTTTATATTGAAAAAATAAAACTCTAATATTTTTGGAAATTCAATAAATGTTTTTTTTTTATTTATTTCTTTATATTTTGATATAAATTTTAACTGTTTTTTTTTGTTAAATAGTCAAATAATTATTTCAATATAATAAATGTTAAATATATATTGTTAATTTGGCAAAGCCAAATATCTAATAATTTAAATGTGATAATTTGCAATATTTTATTTTGTTGGTTATTTGGGTTTAACTTTTGTGACTATAATTAAATAATTAATATGCAAATGTTACGAGCTAAACCTGATATGAGGTCATCAAGTTTCATCCAGACATTCTAATATTTCTTCAATGACTTAACATGCAGTCAATCATATTAGTTGTAAATACCCTCAAAGTTTTAAATATGTGAGTGAATTATGTTTCGCAAAAATACATCATATGTGTAAAGTCAAAGCATTCAAAATTGCAAAAAAGCAATTCTAATTACAAGTGATGTTGACCAAAATAATATAACCTGAGAGGTTTCCCATAAGTAATTGATGTGAATATATCTGCAAGTGAATTCAAAATTCTCATGATGCCCACTAAATTTGCTTTTGCAGACAAATTCAACCTGAGAAAAATGACAATGTTGGTGTATGGCTGTAGAATGACCACAGTAATATTTTCATTATTGTCTTTTTATTATTGTTTTTAAGATATCTGAGATTATTTTTGACATGAGAAGTTTTCATACAAAGACGGATCCTCTAAAATTTTGTTTTGGGACCTTTTCGGGTCATTCTAGAGCAGTGTTCCGCAAATGGTGTGCCACGGCACACTGGTGTACCTTGGTGATCGGTTGGTGTGCTGCAAAAAATTAGACCCAAGTGTTTGTAAAGGCTTTGTTGTTTGTGTTCAAAAGAAAAGAATGGGAAGTAAAACTTATCTGCCGGACATAAGTACCTATTTGCCTATTTAAATGAGCACAGATAAAAATGCAAGTCGTAACAGTCGTTAAAGAATTCCACCTTTAGGAAGATCAATGTAGATAGGAGAAGAACTTTATCAAAGATTGTTCCAAATTTTGATCGCCTGCTGTGCCACTTAAAAAGCCACACTTTTCTCATTAAACATGGAAAAACGTTACGCCGTGTTTGATGGGCAAAGGGGGGAGGGAGTCAAACTGCGTAATATTAAAAAATACGTAATATTTGAACTACCCCTATTTTTCATTGATGTACCTCTGAAATTTATTGATTTGGTAGGTGTACCTTGAACACAAAAAGTTTGCGGAACACTGTTCTGGAGGATTTATAAATATAGCAGAACAACTGTCAGCTAAAATGCACTTTTATTCATATAATTTTTGGAAGACCTAAGCTTAAAGGAAAATGTTGTGGAATTGACCTAAAGGATAGTTAAAAAAAAAAAAAATATTTATATATATATATATATGTTAATGCATAGTCAAATGGTGATAAATCCAAAATTGAAAATTTTCTGCTTGAGGATTTCTAAAAACCACAATCCTATTTTTTTCAAAGTACTTTCATACCTGCAATTAATTATTTAGTTGGTAATAGTGTCATTTTACTGGTAGCACAAATAGTTTTTGACTTTTCTACGACTTAATTAATTCTTATCCATATTTTGTTCAGATCCTTCTTAATTATTGTCTAATGGTCACTTTCAACAACGGTCTCTAACTTTTAGGTAGCTCTTTGCGTAGCAATTTAAATGGTGTGGAGAACGCTAAGATCTACGTAAAAGTTAGGAACCATTGGTGAAAGTCATCATAAGTGTATGAGATGATAGTAAAAAAATAAAACATCTAACTCCATTAGTTCTGCATAAACTGTTAATTGTAAGTATTGTGGAAAGTTTGTAAATGCACAAATCTCTGCACATTACGAAGTACTTGTATTTAACTTTGATACATGTTTTTATTTTTTAACTTTTCTATGTTCTGTACGACACAATTTTTATATAGTGCATTTACCTATTTATTTTAATGTTCTCAGGATATTTAGTTTATCAATCTGCATGTAAAGGTTATTAAATAAGTTGTTTATTCCCTCTTGGTTTAGGTTTATTCGATTAAAAATGCATAGATAGATAGATAACTGCATACCTATTTCAATTTTTTAACAAACCATTTATACTTCATGTCAGGTTGCTTTGTAATGTGTATTATTTATAATAAAAACTATATTCACACAATGTATCTAAAATACTATCACTTATATATTATTATTATTTATGTAAAAGAAGAAATAAATAATAGTTGTTTATGAATAAGTCTATCAATTATCTTTTATTTTACCTTCTAAAGATAATCCTTTTAAGCATTTATAAAATGTGTTACGAAAAATGAAGTGTTTAATGCTTATGAGGTGGTTTATATACCAGTGGTTACGACTCCGGCTCTCGCATTGTTTCGTGCGGAGGTCGTGGGTTCGAATCCCGGCCGTGTCGACCATTTTCCGATTTCACGACACAATCATTTGCTTACTGTGAAAGATGTCAAAAGTGTATTTGTGTTCACTTCGAGTGAGCACAGATTCATTAAAAAAAAAAAGTTATTAAAATTTCTAAAAGATGTTTGGGGGGATCCGCGGCGGGCTTGATTTGTGTGGGGCCGGCTTTTTGGTTTGATTGCTTCGATCGAGTTGGTTTCGTGTGGGTCGGGTTTGCTGCGGAGTGGCCTCCTTCGGACTGGCTTGCGGTGGGCGGGGGGCCTTAAAGGAAGAGAGTGAGTGATTTTGTCAATGGCCATTGGTGACACTTATTTTATTGTAAAAAGAAACTCAAATAAAGAAGATTCGTCCGGAAAGAGAAGTTTTGCTGTGTGTACCATTTTAATTTCTCTTCTAAGAAGAAAATGCTGTGACACCTTCTGACTCAGGAACATTATTAAAGAACATAATATCTACTATTGAAGGACTACTATGAATATGGAAAGGTAGCTGAAACTGCTGGGAGGGTTTTTTAGTCAGTAAATTTACCAATAAATTTTTTTTTCTTTAACAAAAATGAATCTGTGCTCACTCAAAGTGAATACAAATACACTCATTGACTCTTTCACAATAAGCTACTTAAAACTTGTGTCGTGAAAGAGGAAGATGGTTGGCACCTGGGATCGAACCCACGATGTCCGAACGAAACGGTATGAAAACCGGCATCGTAACTGCCAGTCTACCAACTACTTCAATTACTATACTTCATACCATACACTAGTTCTTAATATGAGTAATTATTATGTAAGAACAACTTTTAATAAAATCTTAACATGAATTTTAGTCTACTAGTATTTTGTAATGATTGATGAATAAATATAAAAAATCAAGATAAAGGTATATAAGAGGAAACAAAAAAGGTGACGAAAGCTTGGAAATACATAGAGAATCTGGGAAAAAACTTTTGTCATTACAAATACTCATTACTGTGATAACAAATTTGGTATGAGTAGGTACCTACAATGTTATGCATTCACGTTTTTTGATTCTACTGTTTTTTTAGGAAAATGAATAACTATGAAAAAGGGATTTATACTATTTGCAATATTTCAATAAAATATACTTTTCTTCTTCTTCCTCTTTGTTTAGATCTGCGATCTGTTTAGGAAGTGCTCAAATCGGGCTCCTGTGATGATGAAGTCCAGCTTTCTCTCCAATAAAATATACCCAACTACTAACTATTAAAGTTATTAATTAATTACTAGCTTCCCCAACAGACCTGTCCTAGCCAGGGTTGCCAGGTGTTAGGTATTTTACCGAACTGTTCCGTATTTTAGCACCGTGTTCGGTATGACAAAAATACCGAACAGGCTGTTCGGTATTTATTTTCTCGATCAATTTTCTTCCCTAAAATAAACCAGTACCAAATTATCGGAATGATTTCTATCATTTTTTAGTGAACTTTTCGGATACCAAATTCTGAAAAAGACCCCTTTTTTTAGGTGAACTTTCACCTTTTCGGATAACAAATTTTGAGAAAAACTTTTGTTTTTGTGAAATTTCACCTTTTCGGATGCCAAATGGGTACACTGGTAGGAGAGCTTTTTGGAAAAAAAACCTGGCAACCCTGGTCCTAGCTATGAGTATTGCATTGAAATTCGTATATTAGGTATATAGTGATAAATAAACTTTTAGCATCTGTTTTAAATGATACTTACAGAGAAAATTCTGACAATCGCACCAACTATCAATCGACCGAAAGTTTATTCGCTCAACTTTCTATGCAAATTTCATAATAACCTTTTCCTGACAATAGCAAACACAACAGAACAAGAGCTAGCCAAAGTATTCCAGCCGTTCACGAGTGACGAGTTGACCAAGGGAAATAAGGCTCCATTTTTATACAGAATGATTACATTTTTAATTAAATTTGAAATCTTAATTTCGGAACTCTCATAGAACTTTTGTTCCACTTTAACGTGCTTTTCTTTGCTTCATACAGCTAAGATTTATATCTAAGTCAAAATGATCATTAAAATTTAAAATCACTTGTAGTAGTTATTAATTTTTTTTCACTATAGTTTACAGTATTTTGAAAAAAAGAAGAAATAAGTAGGTAAGTTTCTACATAAACCAAAAAAAAAGTATAAATTTTAATCAAAAATATAAGAAAAGAAAATGTTTTTAGTAAGTATTTCAGAGATCACGACTTTTTACGAGTTAAAAATATTTTAATAAATTGTGCGAGGTTGTAAAGAAAGGTTTATTTTTAATTAAATACCTACGTTGCTAGACACTAAAAGTTTTTTTTGCGCTGGATATTTAGCGGGTGCCGTTTCCCCCATATTGCTATTTCCCATAATCTATATATATATATACTAGCTTTCCCGACAGACGTTCTCCTGTAGTCCTTACTATGAATATTGATTTCGAATTCGTAATTTGTACAATAATACGTAGGTTATAAAATGTTTGAACGTCTAGAAAATTATTTCTGAAAGCTCGAAAGAAATTCTATCAAAAATCTGTGTACCAATGTTTTGAAACTCAATGGTAAATAAAAATGGTGATTTAGTGAAATTTTTCATGGATGGCGTTGTTGTTTGTAAATCCTTTCCATACTAACTTTAATATTATATTTTATAGTTTTTGCTAACAATTTTTAGAATTTTTAAAATTATTCCGTTATCCGGAACGGGGAAGAATCCAATAAACCAAGAACCATAAAAATCTGTTCAGCCAATCTCGAGTTATAAGTGTTCGCACTAACCCGACTTTCTTTTATATAATTGGTTATAAAAATGGAGAGCTATTTTGCGTGGTCATCGCATCACGCCTAACGGCTAGATCGATTTCGCAAATTCTTTTTTTGTCGTGTCGGCTTTTATCATGCAGGAGAAGATTCTTATGAAAGAAAAAAAATTGAAAGTCAGTTGCGTGGAAAATTAGAAAATCAGAGAAAATTCCATGTAGGTAACCTTCTTTCTTAGTGCTTTTTAGAATAGAATTATTGTTCGAATTTAAGACCGACGACCGATGAGCGGAATAATTATTAAAATATGGACGAAGTTCGACGGGTCAGCTAGTATTATATAAAAATGATAAGCAGCGCGTATGTCTCGCTAACTAGAGAACTGTGGGGCCAGTTTGGCTAATTTTTGTTTCCTGTGATACTTAAGCTCAGGAAATTTTTAAACGGTGAGTAAATATGGAACAAATGGGAAGAAAGTAGAAAAATACAAAAAAAAAATCCATATAAATAGTTCCCACTTGCCAATTATAGACCATTAACGGCCACGTGGATTTTGACGTATGCGGGGCGGCATGAAAAAAATTAGAGTTGGTATGAGTGTGTTTATCGGGTCACGGATTGAGTAAATGTATAGATGTTACGAGTCAATTGGAGTAAGATATATGTATGAGCCGTAATGATCTGTTTGTACATGTTTTGGCCACGAATTTAATAGAATGACCGTTTGTACTTACAAGTACAGAGAAATACATATTTTTTCGAGATTACTGGCGACTCGTTCAATTAGGAACGTATTGTGCCGGTGTTTAGAGATCCATATTCTAATATTAGAATATAAAATTTTATTGCTGGTAAATATCACAAAATTTTGCATTGAGTAATACTACAATACACTAATTACACCAATTATGTCAAAATATTAGAATAAAACCAATGGTATGTACTAACCATATTTACTTTAATTTTGGCTAACACTTCATATCATTGCGTAACATAATTAGAAACCAAAAAAATATCACATAAAATTTTAATTCTGATTGATAGCTTTGTAATAATTAATACGAACGATACAAAATTTCTGTATTTTACAAGAAAAATAATACATTATTATTATTGTGTTTTATTGGAAAGTATCACAAAACTGACCAAAGTGAGCCGGATAACTGATTCGGATCGCTATTGATTCGCGCAGTTCGGGTCGCTATGCAAAGTGATTTGTTACCCATCACTACGGTTATGCATGTGTGGTGTGTGTGTGCCGCCATGGCCGCCATCAACCGCTATTGTGCCGCCCGGTAAACGTCAGATGACGTCATCCTTTAATGGTCTATTGTGTCAGTGTAAGAAACAAAGAAACGACATTTGTTTCAGTATTTTTTCGTAATTTTATTGATAGAATTGATACCCTCTTTTAACGTGATTCAAATCATGTTTCATCCCTTAATAACGAAATTACATGCATTTGTAATATTTGAAAAAAAAAAGTTATTTGTTGGAACTACATAGGTATCTACCTAAGGAATATAACATATCATTTTTGCATTTGATAAAAAATCTGAATTTAATTCAGCTTAAAATATTAGGTATTTAACAAAAAAACTATTACGAGGCGAGACGAAGTTCGACGGGTCAGCTAGTTGTAAATAATACATTGACAATAGGTAGTCATTTATCTCTACTTTTATGTTACTTTCATATTATTTTATTATTGATTTCAGCCCACGTTGTCATAGAACTTTGATTAATCTATTTGCTTCAGTGGGAAATGCAATTATCAAATTTTCTTAACCAACTAGGCACACTGTTTTAAATTATTTTGTTAAACGTACGCAATACTATAAGTAGGTGTGTGAAATGACTAAAATTAGATTTGGATTATTTCCAGAACATAGTTTCGTTTCTCGTGTCTCGTGGTCAACACATTTTAGTTTATAAATAACTATGGAGAAGATCACTAGTTTGAACAAATAATTGTGAATATATTTAATTTTTTTAATGTAGATTTTTAGTATGTGAACTAATTTACAAATATATTTATAGAATAACTCACAAAGAAGTCTTGAACAGTTTGTAATAACATATTTATATAAAAAGTAATTGCTCTCTCATATTTGGATCTAAAAGGATAAAAATTTGGTAAATATCAGAATACATTTGCATATTTTAATATTTTACGGACAGTTTTTTTTCATCTCTCTTGATTGTATGGGGAAGATTATGGTTGTTTTGATGAATATGAACGTAAATGTAATATCATAAGTAATCACTAGTTACACAATTAATCCAATAAGTGTTTTAAACTATATTGTAACCGGCAAAACATTATACGATATTATTGTGAACAACTTTAATTTACACACAATTTTTTGGGTAACTCTCGTATCACTATAAAATTTTTAAGTATGAAGTGTTATTTTAATAGGTATATATTTTAGAAGTAATAATAAAATGTTACTGCGATTTCTTATTTGGGGATGCAAGCGAAGGTAAATGATAGTGCATGCCATTATGAAAAGGTAAAACGATACATAATTATTATTGTTAATATTACAAAAAAGGACAGTGAATCGTTTACGTTATTCATGATCTTTTAAACTAAAGGGACATAAAGTACCCAATACAAGTGGAAAAGTGCTTAGATCTTTTGCTGAAACAAGTGCGGTTTATTCCTCGCTTTCCGGCTTAGAGTTAGTTTATAATAGTAATTATTTGCTTATGTATGAAATAAAAACTCATAAAAATCGCAAACAAGTCGAGTTTTACGCGAAACGTCGAAATTTAATGGAGCAAGCTTATTTGTTTACCTTATTTTTTAAATAGATCATATTGTGAACTGACCTATTTGTCCCACTTTTAAACTTTTACATATTTACAACTCATTTAAAATCGACCATTGGAATAAAATGCTTAAATATCATTTAAATTTATTTATTATTAGTCCATTTTTTCATAATATATAAGAAGTACATACGACAAATTATACAAAAAATCAATTACAATAACAAGAAAAATTATCAACCTAACTTTATAAAGGTCTATTAATTACGATTCGTGTGTCATTTTTAGTGTTAGTATAAAAATTTAGACATAAACGTAAAATATAATAAAGTGTGATATCTTCACCAAATTGTTATGATTTTAATTATTTTTGCATGCACTAAAAACATAAATTAAGACATGAGCCGTATTTTGTGTGCGATGACGAATGCTACGAAATAATTGAAAACTAACTTGGTGTTAACTTAAAAAAAATCAAATAGGTATAAGTAGGTAATTACATAAAAATATGACAACATGCGAACTTTTACAATTTTTTTAAGATATTCATAATGCGAGTATGACATATTGCACGCATTCATTTCATTATTTTTTTTATATTAAGCAATGCCATTTTCGTATTTTTATGAATTGCAGCTGTGGACAAGATAAAGCTACAAGATGGCCACAACAGGAACCTGTGTTGTAATGGCGGGCGGCAAATCCAAAGAGTACACCGTGGAGCCTACGATGCCTGTAGAAGAATTCATGAAAATGGTTGTCGAACATTTTCAACAAAATTTGGAAAAAACCGAATTTTTACTTCAAAACTCTACACATTTAATGGTAATAATATTTAATAATATGCTATATTATATACTAAGCTGTGTTTATTTAAAGGGGCGCACTATATTACCTATACATATTAAAGTTTATTAAAATAAAAAAAACATGCACAAAATATATACACAATATAAATATGACGGAACGTTTTCGTCATCCTCTATACATATCTTGGGAATATTTTTTTGGAAATTTTCTGATGGATGACAGTTACATTTATAGCATATAGCCATAGTACAATACAATATTCGGGGGCATTCAGAGGCAACAATAGCCCGCTCGATCTTACGCGTCTTCAATGTCCTCCCCCCTAACCATGTCCAAATCCCTCAGATCTGCTTTGAAGGAACGGATAACGGTGTGGAGGGTCTTCCTCATCTTCCAGACCCTGATAGGAGGATAAACAGCGCTCTCCTCGGCCAATTCTCTTCGGCATCCTTTAGCTATAGAGACGATATAACTCTGTGGGACATGAAAAGGAATGAGAATATTAGGAAGGAATGTGGTATGG
Source organism: Mystacides longicornis (assembly GCA_963576905.1). NCBI lineage: Eukaryota > Metazoa > Arthropoda > Insecta > Trichoptera > Leptoceridae > Mystacides > Mystacides longicornis. The sequence continues at coordinate 18,273,203 of OY756429.1, read as the reverse complement.
AAGTTAGGGATGGTTTGACCATGTTAGTGTTGTTACAAATATGAAAGTTAATGAGATAGTTTGGGCAATTTGAAAGAATGGATGCAAATAGGATTCAATAAAATCAATCAAAACTCCTTTTAAACTCCACTCAGGAGCATAGGGAGGCAACAAGAACTCCCCATTGCGCTCGATCTTTTGCAATGCTTATAACCTTCTCCCACACCATGTCAAAATACGGTGTGAGAGGATCTTCCACGTCTTCGAGACGTTGATGGGAGGAAAAACAGCGCTCTCCTCGGCCAACTGTTATTCGGCATCGTCAACACATGTCCCAGCCATGCCCATCTCCTCTCCGTAATGGTGGAAGTAAGAGGTCCGCGCTGGATGCGATGCGGTGGTTCCATCTTATACTCAACATTCTCCTGAGGTACCTCGTTTCAAATGCAGATATGGAAGTTGGTGTTGTTACAAAGATTAAAGTTAATAAGTTGAGATAGTTTGGTCAATGTGAAAGAATGAATGCAAATAGGATTACAAAAAGAATTTGTAAGGCTGGAAGAAACGGTGTAAAAAGGTGGGCTCGACTGAGAATGTAGACCGTAACATAACGTCGGTGGAAAAACGAAAGAAGCGTGCTTGGATAGAAAAGAGCGGAAGCCCGTTCTCCCTGCTTACCGTTTAAGGGACACGTCGTGAAGGTTGAAAATAAACATAGATCTCTATTAGTGAAAGTGCTTAGGAGTAAAAAAAGGAAATTCAGGTCGCTGTGTATAATCAAGTCACAGAAACTGTAGTTTGGGTACCCCCAAAACTGTAACTTCGAGTTTTTGGATGTTTGCTCTCTTACTTAGTAATAAATTTATCCTACTATGATGCAGTGTGAATTTTTCATGGCTGATAAGGCCCCTCATTCAATATTTGAAAACTCCTATTTACCTTGAAAGTTTACAAATTATGTATACTTTTTTTTAAATTAAACATCACCATTTTATTGCTTTAGAAATAATCGACCAGTCAATAGGTAATCCCTTTAAGAACTCACCTTGGAAAACCAACAAGAGTTCTCCATTGCGCTCGATCCTGAACAGTTGCGATGACCTCCTCCCGAATCCCTCAGCTCTGTTTCGAAGGAACGGAACACATTATGAGACAGTCCTCTTCGTCTTCGGGACTATGGTGGGAGGAAGACTATCTTCTTTTCGAACAACTGTCATTCGGCATCTTTAACACAAGTCCCAGCTATGCAGAACCATTGACAATTGACATAGAAAGAACGGCATAGAATTTTGGTAGGCTGCTGCTTAAATATAAACATTACAAAAGTATGACAAAAAACCTAAAATAATATCAAAGTCGAATACTTTGCATACTTTCAGGCGTAATTTTGGATTAAACAGAGGTGGTAGACCAGCTGTATTAGTCGTGGGTTCGAATGCTGGTGCCGACCGTACACAACGCAAGCTTTGCTTTATGTAAAAGATGTCGAAAGTGCACTTGTGTTCAGAATTAAATTTCAAATAAAAAAAATAACAACACTACTTGGTCACACACAGGGCGGTGAAACTCTGCTTAGAGTTCAATTATTTTTAAAAGATTTTGATAAATATTTGAAATGTCTACTTCTAATTTCATGATATACCTATTTCATATCAATCAATTTACCTATAATAGAAAATAATAAGTAAGTTTAGTATTAAAAAATAGTCTTTAAGTATGCCAATTTTTTAATATATTATACCGTGTCACCATGGTACTCGTACATAACACGGCAGCAGTCTGATGATTTGTTACACACATGGGTTATTGAAATTGCGGTTAGTTATAGATATGTACACTAAAATGTATGATCTTATTTAGAAGTTGACACCTTAAGCTTGTTTGAACTGGTATAAAATACCTGTATAGTGTATACTGTGAAAAAAAAATATTCTTCAATAAAGCGTCATTCACATACACTGCGTGTGACCGCGGTATTTTCTAAACGCGTGTTATCAAGTGTTAAGAAAAATGGTAGAAAATATTGTGATCTATGTTAAATGTTATACAACGAGGAGTGGATGAATGATCGGGGTTACGTCTTAAATTACTGCCGACATGACGATCTATTGTACCTACATTATGCAGTTCTTTAATACTCGAATTACCCATGAAATAAACAATGACAATCTAACGAATCATAGAAGCGAGTAGGTACTTAAATTAAACAAAAGGCTTTGAGATAATCTATATGTACAAAAAAAAATAATCCCTTTTCCTTTGTTCGCTGGAACAATTTCGCTAATAATAATTCTTTTTTTACTGTGTTTGCAATGGCAATAGTCAGGAAAAGGTTCTTAACATAACACAATCTCTTTGTAAACCCACTCAACGGCAACAATAGAGCTCTGCGCACGATCTTGTGCGGCTTTGATGTCCTGATTTCTCAGCTCTCCTTCAAAGGAACGTAAAACGGTGTAAGTGAGTCGTCTTCGTCTTTGGAACCCTGATGGGAAGAAGAACAGTGTTCACCTCGGCCAACTACTGTCATTCGACATCCCACATGTCTCAGCCAGGTACGTCTTCGATGTAACCTATTAGTGCTTATACATTGTTTTCTAATGTAACTTTTTAGAGTTTGACATAGCTCTCAGCTGTTTGATTTACAGATTGCGCGCTGAAAATATCGTTTAAAACAGATGCATTGGCCGGAATTATATTGGTCCTTTACACCAATTCGAATTCAAGCTTGTTAGTTGCTAAGACAGGAGAACGTCTGTCGTGCTAGCTTGTATTATGTATCAAGTATCACTATTCAAATGACTAAACACATTCTTGAGTGTTATTTTTCACTATCTTCCAGACGGTGGGAAACACCTATAATATCTGGAGCGCAAAAGTGATTGAAAATATTTTTTAACCCATCACGGCGTGTTCTTTAACGGGTAGGCAAAGAAAACGGACTTCAACTCTTTTCTATCCAGACACATTTCTTTTTCTTCTTCTACTGCCATAGGATTTCACCAACAATCTCATGGCCTTTCTTGAGTACAATCGATTCTTGCTCACGTCATACTCGGCCTTGCAGCCTTAGGTAGATATAATATATTCATATTTCTTTCAAATCATTTACATAAGTTCGACTAAAATACGTAATTTAAGTTGAGAACAGCATACTTTACGTGTAATTTTAATTGTCGTTGCAGATGTAATTCTGGTAATGTTAGCTATCAGATGGTGTCAATAATTATTTTTGGTTCTTCATCCCTCTCATATTTTGAGGTCTTCTTTTGCACAGTCTATCCACCTAAAAGTTGGTGTCCCTCTCAGAAAACTGTTAAAAAAACTCTCTTCTTTCTCTTGTTCTTCTCCAATGTAAAAAAAACCGAATCCGGGACTTCTTATTGAAAAATTATAAGACATAATAATTAGTAAAATACACTAAGGAAACAATTCATTTTTTAAGATTGGGTTTCTTTACAGCTTTCAATGACTCATACGAACCGTTAAAAAAATGACCATTGTTACCGTTCGTTATTATTTAAACCGATAAATAATTAATTCATAAACTGAATGGCGGTGTATCAATACTTTCTTACATTGTCCACAATCAACGTTTTCAATTTCATTATCACTCATTCAAACGAATGCGAAATGCAGTGAGTAATAATATCAGATTAGTAAATTTTGCTCAGTTCGTTTTTTAACTTGCGGTCGACTCAATATCGCGGTGCAGAACATTTAATTTTTTAATTTTAAAAGGATAATCATCACGCCTGATTTTGTTTTTTTTTTTTTTAAACTATGAAGTGGAAAAGTTATATCAAAAAGAGTGCGCGTGAGATGAGGAAACTTTTTGTTAAGAAGCTTTATAAAATGGTTCGTAGCATAAATGTACCTATATCAATAAAATATTTGAAAGGGAAAATATTTGCACTTTTAACATTTTTTTCAATAGAAACATTAGCACTTTCGCCTTCCGCACTTTGTCGAGAGACTGAAACAAAAATATAATATGACATTTATTATTTATTAATTTAAACTCATCAAAAGGTTTCACTTCATTTACTTTAATACACGAACCGTACAAAATAAATTATTTCTTTGTCAAAAATATCATGTTGGTTTCCTTAGTAGTTATGTGTACTGACAAGAGACCCGAGGTACACAAAAGAGTTCACTATTTTGAGACAGTCAGGTGTTTTTCTCGTGAGATACATAGGTTGAATGATATATATAAAACTGGACACTTAAGGAATCGAACATTTATACCTCGCTCATTTTTTAAGATATTTTTCTTTAAATTTTTTTTTATACAAATAAATAATTATTTCTCAACAATTGTATTATGTACTTAAAACATTTTTGAAAAATGTAATGTTTTGTATTAAAAAATTTATTTTTATAAAAATTGGTCAAAAAGTACAGTAACTGGCCACCAGATATCCTATACCTTTTCATATTACCTATGCAGAACTGGCATAGATAATATGAAAAGATCTCTGAATTACATATTTTTTTATTTTTATTTATTGAGAACAATAAACCCCCCGTTTTTAAAAGCGCTAACTCAAGTCGCTTGTGTGAAACAAGGAAACATAGTGTGTATTATCGGAATAATTAGTCAAAATGAATGAAATAGTAACTGCGTAGGTATACATTAAACAAAGATAGGTTAAGTTTAACACTGAATCAACAAAAAATATCTACAAGATAATGATGAAACTTTTGTAATTAAATAGTGAATTTCAAATCCGGTAGCAAAAATGAATCCTAGACAGTCGAAGACAGATCATCAAACTGAGAATTCTTCTATTTTGCCACTTTAATTATACACTCCTGGATGTTGGACCAATTTTCTAAAAAGCTTTAAACCGGTACCTGTTGGACCAATTTTCTAAAAAGCTTCAAAGCATTTAAAATTAAGTATATTGATTGTAAAAACTAAATAAATCGTAGTTTTTTTGGTAAATGAGTAAGCATAGGTACATATTATTATCTTTACTACAAAGTATGTATAATTTAGTAGGAACAATGGTATGCAAAAAAATATCTCTCAGCTAAGATTAATACGTGTTTTTTTAGTAGAAAAATACCATGGCAAGAGATACTTATTGCCCATAATCAAAATAATACGTGAAAAATTGCGGTACGAATACATTAATACGCGTGAGATTATTTCAATTTTAATACTGATAAAAATTGTCTTCTTGAAAAATTACAATTAAGGGAATATATGGAGAGCATAATAATGATTAATTCGCATGCCAATCTACATAGATGTCTCACATAAACAGTTTGTATCTTTCATGTTGGGGTCAGCACTTCCCGTACTAAGATCTGTTCGGACTCCCTTTATAAGAATGACGGTGAAGATCCACAGAGATCTCCGGATTCATAGAGTTGATTATCATTTAACCACATTCTTTCCTTTAAATCTTTGTCCGTCTTCAATTACCTTCCGAGTAACACACATTTCGTTCGTAAATTTTCTAGGAACTCATTTTGTAAGGAATTATAGTACCTATACGAGTAGTAGATATACGATACCTGATGGCTTAAACGACACTTTTACCGAAATGGTAATTTTTATCATCAGTGACGCTAAAAATATTCTCCGGTGATATAAGGATTGTTTCCTTTTAATATCGAATTAATCTAACTTTTCTATATACATTTTTCTTTATAAGATAACTTTCTTGACTCAAGTGAAACGCAAATTCAGTATCCGAGTAACGTATTTGAGACGAAATCAAAGTGCATGTACAAATATGTATGTACCTTCTTCTTCGTATGCTTCTCCTAACGGAGGTTGGTGACCATTACTTTAAACTCCTCACGGTTTTGAATCCGCCCACACATCTTATTCTCTGTATTTCTCACATCTTGAATTTTTCGGGCTTGTAAGCACTGAAATTTTGAGGGTTTAACGTTTCAATCCATATAATAATAATATCAATAGGACATTTTTACAGCTCTCCGTCAGAGTGCGAATTAGTGGAACATATAAACAATAATTATTTAAAGTTTAAACCAAACAAAGACAATTAATTATTAGAAAATTAACTACTGGAACATATAAACAATTATTTAAACCAAACAAAGACATTTATATTAACAATTAAAGAGGACAATTAATTTTCTTCCTACTTTGCATTGACGAAAAATTCGTTCGCAAAATTCAAATTGTCTAAGGCCACTCTGCTTTTGCATTTTGTAGAAGATGGATTTCGTCATCTCAATTCTGGTTTTAATTTATATAGGTAAGCCCGGTATTCAGTTACACCGCGAACGTGTAACATTGTATCATTTTATGAAAAAGATGCACGCGTTCGGTTTGCGTCACGCATCATGCCTTTAACGTTCGCAGCGCAAGTGAGTACCGGACCTTAGTCTGGGTTCCTCTATTTGTCCAGCCAGTTCATTTTAAATGTAGCAAAATATCAATATTATGTTTCAGACCACTATCGATCCTAAAGCTTCAACACTATCTGATACGGGAATTATATTTGATGAAGATGTAAGAAATATTATCGTACTTTTAGCTAAAACGGTGAGTATCAATGCTGATTTATTTTGCTTAATTAGTTGACATACTCAATTTAAATGTGTGTCATCACAATAATGTGATCAATATATACGTACAAATAATGATAAAATCTTTAATAAAAAGTAGAGTTAATCTTGGTTTTATTTTACAGTGTGAAACTAAAAAATACGAAAAGAAGTATGAGTTGAATAACGAAGAAGAGGAAGAGGGAAAAAAGATTCAGAGTAAGTTAATATTCGTCAAATCTATTGGGGGAATAGTCATTTCAGGTGCCTGACTAAGGTCAGATACAAAAAAATGGCTCCACGATGAAATTTAACGTGACTTCTGTCAGATTCATATATTGTGCAGTTTTCAACGTCAACATCAAGATATTAACAAAATGTTGATGGTGGCAGCCGTTTTGTTGAATCTGACATAGGCCCCAGAAATGCTGATCATTATTTTACAGTTTCGAATTCTATTAAATAATATTTCTTTCAGAATTCAAAGGATTAATCAATCAGTCCAACACGTGCTACTTAAACTGTTTCCTGCAATCTTTGTTCATGATCCCTGAAATAAAAAATCGTGTCATAAAATGGAATATCAAGCAGGATGATTTGTGCATACTCTCTCAGCTTCAGAAGTTATTCATCAGGATGGAGGTAAATATTTTAAAACCATTTATTTAACATTTTTAATTGAACGTAAGATTCGGTATATGAAGGTAGAGATTAATTTATGTATAATGTGGCTTTAAAGTTACTTTTGGATTGGAATGATAAGTAAGTCATACAATATATTCAAAAGTTGAAACTGATCAACACATGCCAACACGATTGATGACACAAAACAAACCGCATATTGTATGTAAGGCTGTCGGTAACAGTAGATAAAATTAAATTACTGCAAAATATAGAAGACGCTTAATAGACATTGATTTAAATGACGTATCGTAAGGCCCTGTCCTAGCTGGTCACATGATCGTGCGATTGTGATGATCGCATAAACAAATTTGAGATCGCACTATGAAAAAAGGGCCTAATATTTTTTTTTTTCAATAATTGCGTCACATTTTTGTTAACGATGTAAAGATGCGAGACTGTAAAGTTGGACTAGGTCAATAAATCATCGCTGAAAGTCTTAAATAGAAAAATGATTACGCTAGTTTATTAAACCAATTATTTTTTCGGCGAAGCCAAATTTATTTAAAGGGTTTCATTACATTTCATCTATCTTTTTCCATCTTGTTGTTTTGAATGAGATATCGAAAAAACAGCTAAGTTAGTGTGACATAGTATCTATCTATAGACTTTAGAAAAAGGTACGAGAAAGAGTAGGTTAAATCGAAAATACTAGGAGCTTTTATCGACCATTTTCATTGCTCATTTTATGAGGAAAGCTGATTCCAGTATCTAGTAGATACACAATAACCCAATGTTCTGTTTTAGATTGCCAAGGAAAATGCCGTGTCAACTAAAGAGTTTACAAACTCTTTTAAATGGTTTATAAAGCACATGGAGGACCATCAAGACGTTCATGAGTTTTTGGCAGCTCTTCTTGACGGAATACAAGAAGCTTCAAAGAAATACGAACTGTCTGATATAGTTACTGAGTTTTATTCTGGTGCGAAAGAGTTTTTCATTTATCAACACCTGCATTGAACAAAATCCCAATAAACTGTTAATCTTTATTGAAATTGCAGGCAAACTGAGGGAATGTCTGAAATGTGCTGGTTGTAACGCCGTAAAATATAAGGATGTTCCTTTCTTGGACATACAACTGCCTGTTAAGAATATGAAAGGCGAATTGTACGAATGTATAGAAGATATACTGAACGATTATACTTCTTCAGAGTGGCTTACAGGCAGTGATCAACTCTTATGCGAAAAGTGCAACGTGAAATGCGACACGGAAAAAGGACAAGTCTTCAAAACGCTGCCATATCTCTTGAATCTTTCGTTGAGCAGATTTGATTATGATTGCACCAAAATGAGAGTTGTCAAAATCAATGGGAGGTAAATAAATTAAGATAAATTATTATAAATCTTAAGAATCTTCCGTTTTATTAAGAGTTTTAAATTCTTTTTCAGGATTACATTTCCGTTACAGCTGACTATAACAGATATGGATAATAATGTATTCCAATATGAGTTGATGTCTGTGATAGTCCACAAAGGTACTCCCAGTAGTGGTCATTACTATGCCCATATAAAAGACGTTCAAGACAATTCTTGGTATCTTTTTGACGACAGAAAAGTTTACAGTGTAAGTATTTGAATAAGAACTCTAAGGCTCTAAGGCGCACTAGGCAGACTCGCTGAGCAGCCATGGCTGCGGCAGCCAGTAAAACATATGACGTTGTATGGGAGCCCGCGCACTAGGCAGCCACGATTTCCCAAGAATATTCTAGCCTAGTGCGCGATGGGCCTAAGAACCAATCAAATTCTCTTGAATAGTAGAGAACATTTAGCCCCCCCCCCATTCACGATCACTAAAAATTAATTTAAATGAAATCCAAAAAAAATGACCCATTTACGGTCGCTACAAATGTGACAGATGTCATACCTATTTTTTACTTTTTACCTAGTATTTTTCAATCATTATAAGGAAATTTCACTACGTTAATACACGTGTTTTGCTATTATTAAATTCAAAACGGCAAAACATGTACCATGGTGGAAAGATGATGACAAAATGTGACAAATAATCTCACAATTTGGACCAAGTTTTTTGGACAATCAAGTGACGTGACTACTTGGACCACGACCACTCGAGTTTCCCCATTCATCATTCATTCATTTTTCCATCATTCCGTTTGATGGACGAATGGCTTGACGAGATTGAATTTTGGACTGATGGATATCCGACTCATAAATCACTCATTTGTGAGTGGAAATGCATAAAAAAAGAAGAAGATATCCGACTCACCCTATCACTCCACACCATCCATTTGGTTTTCCCCGCTCAAGGTCATTTTTTGGAGTGACATCGCTCGATTTGGACGGATGGAGTGATCGTTAATCTATTCAATTAATCTAATACGAACACAGATAATTGACGTTTTTTTTGGTAAAATAAATAAATAAACTCGTTTTGATTTTAGATTGGTATTGATGAATTGGAAAGGGCATTTGGGGTCGGGGTGACAACAGGGTATGTTTTCGTTTACAGAATGATTGACAAAAGCAAGAATGAGATGCCGATAAAAAAAGAAGAGTTTTCTGAAGACCTTAAAGTGAGATTTCTTTCTGTTTTTTTCCCAACCTTTAGTTTTAATAGAAAGTTTGAAATAAATTCAAAACTAAAAAATATGTCTACTTATCAATAATCTATGAATATAAAAAAAATGTTTTTTTTTTAGAAACTAGCTGTCACACAAAACGCATCTCGGGAAGCGCTCTACGTATTTAGAGTTCATCTTAAACGTCACGAAAAGATAACACTACTGAAGAAGTTCTTAAGCTTTGGATTCAATACATTGGATGATCTAAGGAGGAGGGTCATATCTCATGTGAACGTTATGATGCCAGAAATCGACACGGATGATTCTAGGTACCTAATGATTTTTATGCTCTTATATTTCATGTGCATAGTAAATTTAAATTTTAAATAATTGAGGACGTTCTTTTTTGAAATTTGTGTATTCTGTCCAAAACTCTGATAATAGAGTTGACTACTACGTACTTGAAGCGGCCATGAAGAATGTGTCTATGAAGATCCCTTTTACTATGCAACGATCTGTGGTGGAGAAAAGGACGTTGCATTTTCAAACATAGGTACTTTTTCTGGGATAGGTACTTTTGTTGAGATACTATTTCCAAAGTTTCTAATTTATAAAAGTTCGTCATTTTCTTTTCCGAATGAAAGAGACAAGAACCGTTCGAACAGAAATATTATAGCTTCACCTTATTATTTTCACGAAAATGGGGCACTCGCCTAGTTCAGTAATTTTAACTAAGACTGTGGTGATTTTTTATGCATTCACTATCTCACCCCCTCAAATTCCTACACTTACATTCTTCATAAACCAAATATGACATAAAATTTTGTCATTTTCGTTCCGAATTTCGCTTCTAGTACGTAGTGAAAAAAAAAATATTTGTATAACATGTAAACTTATAAACCAACGACCAGTGGGGCTAGTACGAGTTTTATCGAAAGCTAATTGCACGCAAATAAGCGCTTATTAGCGTGCAATTAGTGTTCTAAAATCAAACCATCGAATCATTCGATCATTTTAGTATGAAAATTTTTCGAAACTCTTTCGATGATCGTTTCAATATTCGATAATCGAAAACTTATACTAGTGCTACAGGTACCTACTCATTTTTCAACTGAAGAACGAAGGAAATTTTGTATAGGTTTACTTTTATAATTCAACCAATGTTTGCAGCATGGCACTGTATAATTACGAAACTGGAGAGATTGAAAAATACATCGAAAAGCAGAGCTTTTCTATATTTTTAAGCGATTGGATGGAAAGTGATGGCGATACAATCCACATACTATTTGAGGCCAACAACGACAGACCGGTGGAAGAAGAGGAGATCTATATCCCCTTGAGACGGCCTTTGAGCTTACCCGAATTTTCTTTGAACCATAATGAATCAACAAAAAAGAAAGAGTACAGCTACATCGATGACGATTCTTCCATTTATATGAAAAACAAATACAAGAGCAGTTTTTATATCAACGAAGATTATTTGAGGAACTACATCTTTCACGGGCAAGTTGTCCTGGATGCCGATTTGCTGAAGTTCAACTCGTTGGCAAGAACTTTCATACATTTGTGCGAATATGAGATCAATGTAAATAACATGACGACAAATGAACTTAAGATTTACATCAAGAAGTTGATTGTGAGTATTTGAACACTTTTTTTTTTCAATTTTAGATCAACCTATGTAAAAAAGAAATACTTAAGTAAATTTCTTCCTCTGGTCTAAAACTCTAAAACTATCTTCATATTACACAATACCTGCCAGTCTGGGCTCTGTTTGAATGGTTTCAAAGTCTTAAACGGACGTATGTTTAAACTTTTAAAAGTTTTGTGTATAAAGAGATTGGTCTCAAAGTAATCTTTGTATTAATACCTTTAAAAAAACCGGTTAGCGACACATCGGTTGGCTACTTTCAGAGTCTATAACGGACATAGAAACATTTTTAGACTTCTCTAAATGATATGGATCGATAATCATTCACAAGTGCTACTCTTGAAATTCAATTCCGATTTCGGGTGTCAGGTATCTACCGATCCTGTTTGTAATTATTGTAAATTAATGTTACCATTTAAAGAAAAAAAAAATCCAAAATATCCTACACAGACGCATTTGTCATTGTATTCTTTTGTTTATTAATTATTTATTATTTAATCGAGATTAGATAAAAAATATTATTTGTCTTTAACAATAATAGAAAAAAAGTTTTTAGGTACATATGAACATTTCAAATTTGATGCACCTATCCATGTCATATTTACCTATGTAGGGATATACCGGGAGTCGAAACCGGGACCTCGTGTTCTGAAGTCCGCGCCTATATCACTAGGCTCCCGAGATCTATCAATATCGAAGACGTTATGAAAAAGTTGAAAAGATTTCTACGATTGGTCTATTTTGAATCCGGTATTGCTTTGCAAAAAATGTACTGTATTGTTTTTATTATTTTAATGAATCTTTCTTCTCTGGTTTCAATCCTAAGATTGGTTTGCAGCCATTCCCTCAATTCTTCTCCTTCATTCTTCCCTGTCTTGTGCAGCTCTTTTAAGATCTACATATGACTGGCATCGCACGTCCATCAACAGGTCCTCCAGGTACTCTCGGCGTGGGCGTCCCCTGGAGTTTGTCCCCTCGGTCAATGAATAAAGAGTATATAAAAAAAATATATCGATACTATAATTATCTGAATAATTGTTTCTACCTGTAAAGATGTGAAGTACTACTTATATGAGCATACGATAAATAATTAATAATACGTGAAATTTCTATCCTGAGTTGGCCGGTCTCAGATTGAACGGGACCGGTTGACTGGAAAAATTGCATCAGGCAATAAGTTTCGCCGGCTACACTGACACCTTTGTTTAGAAAATTGTTAATTTGTTTATTATATTGAGATTGCAATTGAACTATTGGGTAAACCCCGTGATCTGATATTAATTTATTTACATTTTTTTTACAGAAAAAGTTTAAGACCAGAAAAAACAAAGGGCTCATAAAAATCAACTACTGTAGCGAGAAACAAGCCGCCACAATCTATAATTGAATGTTGATTCTGGATTACGGATGAAACGAGTCGAAGAAAATTTGTGATACCTACCTGATGTATATATATATATATATATGTCCATAGCTCATAGCTGATAGTTTACTAATCTGCAAAGGACCTGCGTTAACAAAAAAAAGTTGTTTTTCTAAAACTGATATAATGAAATTAATGAGCATTTAATGTTTTAATAGTCCTTATAATTTTCGTTTTTTTTATAAATTGCTTTATATTTGAAGCAAAAAATAATTCATAAAAGATTTGACAATAATACATTTTAATAACTATGTATTTATTTGAAAAAATAATTTACGCGACGCATCACGTGGAAAAACGTCGAATATGCATACTGACAGTATGAAAAGTTCAACGTTTTTAAATGCAAAGTGCCATTTTTTCTTTTTATATTTTTGTATTTTATATATTACCCTTTGTACCTTCATAATTAAATAAAGGTTTATTGCAATTAGTTTGTACCGTATTCATTTTATTTTAACCCATTATTGTCTGAAGACAGTTTTTTTTAAATCATGGTGTTCACCTTCTATATTCTTTTCAAAAGCTTTGCTCTCTGTGAAAAATGTCAAGTGTGTATTTTTGTTCACATTGGGTGAGCGCAGATTTATTTTATTTATATATTGGAAGAATAAATATTCAGAAAAGAAAATATATATACATTATTTATATATATATATTATTTATATATTGGAAGAATAAATATTCAGAAAAGAAAATATATATACATGTAGTTTGAATGACCACAATTAGAAATAGATGTTAATTTCAAAAAGAGAAAGAGATCCTATGCAAAAAAATATATATATGTATATTACAAAAAATAGACCCATCATGCTAATTTTACTTTGAGTAGTTCCCTGAACCGCTGATAGGTAACATTGAATATATCGACGTCTTCCAAGTGCGCATTCCCCTGGCGGTGCAGCCTGTGTTGAACTGCATTACCCAAATACACAGAAGGAGTATTGTCACACAAAAAGGTGTCCATGCATCTAGTGCGTCTAGCGGGAACTCTGATATTAATCATGTTCAGCAGGTCAGGGCTGGTATAGTGAGAGTTTAATATTCTGAACAAAAAAATTAAATCGAAAAATATTCTTCTGTTTTGCAAACAGTTTAGGTTTGATATTGTTCTTAGGTACAAATAATCCACATCCTCCCTTCTCAGACCCAGCTTAAAATTAAGAAATCGTAGGAATCTATTTTGGACTCTCTCTATAGCAAGAATATGTACTTGAAAAACCGGGGACCATATTTATTTATTTTATTACAATTATAAACGGCAATAGCCTTTAAAACAAATACAACAATGTAAAATACAGAAATGGCATGCAACATGTGTCAAAAATCGTTAAAAAAACAAATCAGTTGATGCAACAACAACAATATATAAAATCAAATAAGACAAAAATGGTCAATGTGCCAAATATAGAATCTAGCAAAATTTTACAGAATACAAGCAGTAAAATAAACAAGTGCAAATAAAAGTATACAGCTTTTAAATTTGAAAAAGGTAGGACACATAGGAACAACTATTGATTAAATTTTATCAAGACGGTCAAACAGAAACAGATAAAAGCAATAAAAGGTCAACGTGTTAAACATCTATAAAATAAGACAGTTGAAGCGGAATAATTTGATAAAATTTAATTAAGTAGGTTAAACAGGAACAGATAAAAGCAATAAAAGGTCAATGTGTTAAACATCTATAAAATAAGGTAGTTGAAGCGGAATAATTTGATAAAATTTAATTAAGTAGGTTAAACAGGAACAGATAAAAGCAGTAAGTGGTCAATGTGTTAAACATATATAAAATAAAATAGTGAAAGCAACAACAACAATATAGAAAATAAAAAAAAACAGTCAATATGCCAGATACAGAATGAAATAAAATCAACGGAACATAAGCAATAAAATAGAAAAGTGGAAATAAAAGATGTATGCAGATTTTGAAATTTGAAAATGGTTGTACACATAAGAATAATTGATTGTTGCAGTAAGTGGTCAATGTGTTAAAACATAATATATAAAATAAGATAATGGAAGCAACAACACAAAATAAAACAGTACAGATAAATATATATACGAACATTAATTCAGCGTCACTAAAAAATGGTAAATTCATCGAGCATCAAGAACTAGTCATATAAATTCGGTGAAATCAAAAAAAGAAATTAATTTTAGTGATTGAATTTGCCATAAAAAATATAATGATCCGATCTGCAGACAACAAACCCACCACCCAAAATAAAAACTGTAATCTACATATTAGCCTTAAAGCTTTCCGAAATTCTCCCCCGAAAGGTACAGAGAGAATCAACAAATATATCCGACAAATGCCCATGTATGTTTCCCAATCTATGCAACCTATTAATCGGTGAATTATATAAATAATTCGTATCCATTATGTCGGTGTGAAATGTCTCCACCTGGCGAGTGGTTCTTGTCGGAACATGGTACGATATCATCCTGGTTAAGTCGAAACAATCCAACTGTCCCCTTACAATCCTAAACAATAGGCCCAAATCAGATATTACCCTTCTATCGGATAGAGTGTTCATATTCAAAAGTGATAATAAATAAGAATAATCGATTTCCTCAACAGGAACATGTAACAGATAGCCGACGTATCTAAGAAATTTTCGCTGTATCCTTTCAATATTATTAGAGTGGACTGTGTAGTAAGGGGAACATACAGGGGAGTTATATTCCATTCGACTCCTGACCAAGGATATGAACAGAGTCTTGATTGCAGGTATTGAAACGAAATCTCTGGTCGTCCTGAGCACAAATCCCAACATTCTCATTCCCCTACTAGTTATGTCCTCAATATGTGGGACGAAAGATAAACGTTGATCAAATATTATCCCCAAGTCTCGTATGGCATCAACGCGTTCCAATACATCATTCCCCAATCTATATTCATTCAAAAATAAAAAATTAGGTATGAGTACAATAAATGCACACGTATGAATGTCTATATGTATAAAGGAATGAATGAATGAATGTGTGTGATCTGTGTCGGGGACAGCGGGCATCGGTATCCCTTCCTCTCCTCTCCTACCCGTTCCCGTCCTTCACTTTTCAATAGCATGTATTATAATCTATAAGATAGGATACATTAATTGGCGATGTAAAAACAAATTGTTACTACCTATTACTGTAAAAACACATATTAGCTGTTGTATCTTTTAAAAAGAATAATAAAAAAAAAAAAAAAAAAACATTAATGGATTCTTTTTCCTTGTGAATGTAATTATCTGACACTTTTCAATATTCAAGAACAATCTATTGTGCTCACACCAAGATCCCATATTCAATGATCCTGTAATACCTGACAATCACCTATAGTATTCACCTGCTTAAATATTTTAAGATCGTCTGCAAACAACAGGTAGATGACGTCCTCAAATACGGAACAAATATCATTCACGAAAAGGAGAAATAGTAGTGGTCCCAAGTGTCTACCTTGCGGAACACCGCTTGTAGCGATGAACCCATTGCTCTTCGTCGCATCTATGCGTACCACAAGTCTCCTTTCACTCAAGTAGCCAGCAATCCATTCATGCAAGCTACCACCCACACCAAGCATTCTCAGTTTGTGCAACAGTACATCATGTGGAACACGGTCAAAGGCCTTGCTGAAATCAGTATAAACAGTGTCTACCTGAGATTTTTCAGCAAAAGCCCTCATGAGATGATCTTCGTATATCATTAAGTTAGTCAAAGTCGACCTTCCTTTGACAAAACCATGCTGAGCCTGATTTATTAATCTTTCCATCTGAGGGGTGATATAATGCAAGACAACCGACTCGAAGAACTTAGGCATCGCGGACAGAATACAAATAGGTCTATAATTTTTTACATCTGTTTTATCTCCTTTTTTAAATACAGGAATGATGTAACTCTCATTCCATCTTTCTGGGAAATAGCCCTTTTTTAGAGACTCCCTAAACAGTACATATAATGGATAAGATATAGAGGAAGAGCACTGCCTCAGAAATATATTTGGTATCCCATCCGGTCCTGCAGGTTTCTTGGTATTAATTTTATCCAATTCATCCTTAACATATGAGGATTCAATGACACAATCATTCACACTTACCGTTTCTGAATACAAAACATTTGGAATATGATCACCTTCTCCCCTCCTAACATAGATACTCTTGAAAAATTGCTCGAACAATTGAACTATATCAACCTCATCAGTGCCATGAACATTATTGTAAAACATTGAGTCCGGATACGATCATTCCCCCTTTCATGGGATTTTGCAAACCTCCAAAAATATTCAGAATAACCATATACCTCATTTTCTACTTTGGAAATATATAACTGATAACATTTTCCAGAAAGATCCCTACATGTACTTCTAAGCAATGAAAACTTCTTGTAATCCTCCATACATCTAGTTCTTTTATAGACAGCATGGCAACTTTTTTTCTCATATATCATAGATTTCAATTCATTACTGAACCAAATAGGAAAGACGTTGGGCTTAAAAGTTACAACCGGTACAAACAATTCCACAGCTGTTTTCAAGTATTCATAAAATATATCCAACTTGAGATCTAAATCAGAATTGTCATACAAAAACGACCAAAGACATGAATGCGAAAACCGATTGATTGAGTCATAGTCAGCTCTGTGAAAATTTAATAACTTAGTTGTACAGGCTGATTTATGTGATTGGAAATTGGGACTAACACATATATCTAAAGGGTGGTGGTACTTATCCGCTGATAACAGTAATTCTTCGGATTGTGTAACTTTCACTTCTGCACAATTTGAGAAAACTAAATCCAAAATCTTATTACTACTATTAAAAATATTATTTCTTTGAACCAAACCCAGAAAATGTGTCATATCCAATATTTTCTCCGACTTGGGACAACCGTTCAAACAAATCATAATATTACCTACTTCACGGCCTTGGGTGATCTATACTCCAAGATACTTCGCACCATGGATGAATACAGCAGAACAATGGAGTTCAAATTATTGAAAGACTTCACAGTACGCAAAACAAAGCCTAGAACTCGCATAGCTCGTGAAGTGATTTCGCCAATATGCGGGAAAAATGAAAGACCGTCATCAAACACAATGCCCAGATCACGAACCTCATGAAGACGCTCCAGCACTGACCCTTCGATGGAGTATTCGAAGCAAATTTTAGACCTTGTCCTACCAAACGAGATGATTTGACATCACACATTAACACGCAATACAGGATGCATCACCCAAGATGTTCCTTGATGAGACTATATTTACCAAGGAAGATAGGTGGTAGAGGCATGTTAAATATCAAAAACATGAATAACAAAGAAATAAACCTCCTCCAGTCTTACTTTATCTCATCAAGGAATAAATTGGGTTATGAAGACCTCATTGCGTGTGATTTGAAGTACACACCCTTAAATTTATCAAATCCTGTTTCGCCACCGATAATTGGGGTACAAGATCGGGTTGATATATGTATGAAAAGGCAAGTCTCTCCACGGTCGATTCTTCGAAACTTTAAATTCATCTAATGTAAGTCTTGAAGATTCGACTGGATGGTTGAGGTTTGGTGAACTATTTAGCGAAACAGAAGGTTTTGTCTGTGCAATACAAGACCAGCAGCCCGATTCACGGAAAAGTTTAAGTCTAAGTTTAGTTCGAAGTTCGAACGAAGTTCGATTCAAACTTTTCCGTGAATAGGGCTGCTGGTAATAATAATTGTAGGCGGCGACTATCTACAGTCTATGTACCTATTCACGGAGGGTTTGAATCGAACTTCGTTCGAACTTCGAACTAAACTTAGACTTAAACTTTTCCGTGAATCGGGCTACTGGTCATAGTGACACAAAATAATAAAAAAATATATAATTAAAACACCTAATATCATTGATAAATGTCGTGCATGTGGCCAAACGGGAGAAACACTCAGACATATTATTTTGTCTGGGGTCCTCTCCTGTGTGGTTCTGAGTATCTGCACAGACATAACGATGTGGCTTAAATAGTTCATCAAAAACTTGCCTTGAAATATGGTTTACTCGATTTTGAAATACCTTATTATAGGTACACCCCAATTTCGGTGATGCAAAACAATAATACAAAGTTATATCGGGATATACCAATACAAACTGACCGAACGATTAACGCAAATCGTCCGGACATTGTATTGGTTGATCGTAGGAACGGGATAACGTATCTCGTGGATGTCACTGTACCGTATGACGAAAATTTGAAAAAAGTCGAGCAAGACAAGTTAATTAAATGATCTTGCTCACGAAATCAAGGATATGTGGCATACACCAACCACACACATAATACCTATAGTGATATCGACGAATGGAGTTATTCCTAAGTCTCTTAAAGACAATCTAGGGAAACTTGGCATCTGTTGTGGTCTCAGATATGCCATCCAAAAGGCAGTTTTGTTGTCCTCATGTAGGATGCTAAGAAGGTTCCTTTCTCTGTAGTTCGAAGATCTCTCATGATTACATTACATCGTGATGTATCATGAGAGATAATACCGATATTTTTATATTTAGTATATAGCATTGTATTTTTTTTTTATTTTTTTTACAATGATGTATGCTTTATATGATAATAAATGATTTGAAATAATAATAATAAACACTTTATTGGCATGAATATACAATAATAACAAACCAAACCAATTGGCGGGCTTATTGCCTGGGGCAATTTTTTTCAACCAACCTATTATAAATAACACTTTAAATGAAGTTGCTTTTTCTATATCTATACAAAAAATACATATAATATATCAAATAAAATTTATAGCAAAATATCTTGAAAAATGAGTGAGAAGTAAATGTTTAAGTCCTTAGGTGGTCAGTTACTCTACTGTTTAGCCTATTATTATACATTTATTACATTATCGCACTACCTATCAATTATTTTATCAAATTAAAAATTAAGTATAATTGTCTTTATAATATGAAGATTGCGTTATAGAACTTGCTGGTTTGAAAAATATTGGGTGTGCTAAATGCTGCACGGTTTTAAGACCGGCCCACAATCGTAAGGCGTATTCCAAAAGGAGTAGTAATACATATAAGAAGTGAAGGAAGTAGGTAGGAGTAAAATAAAAGAAAAACAATTTTATAATAAAAGAAATGAGAGATAGAGAGTAACATAGCATAATATTTGATACGCATTACACACATTCTAAAATACATACTCATCCTCAACAGAGGGCCTCGGTTTCCAAGTAATTATTTTTCTTTGAACGCCAACAGTATTTTAATCCCTTTTCGAAAGTTTTTTTTTTGATGTTGTATAAAATTTACCTTAGCACAAATTTATTTAATGAGAAAAAATAATCAAAATGTTATTTGTTTTGGTTTAACATATCCTTTGGTAAAGATTATGATTCTTTTTGTCTATTTTTTGTGTTTATTTGATGTAAATTTAATTGCTACATATACAAATTTATTTCAAACAAGCAAAATAAGAAATATTTGGATGGGCAGTAAGTTCTGGAAGAAAGAAACCCGCAAGGCAGCGCTTTGATCAAACTGAATGCTTTCTCTTTTAGGTGATTGCATTTGGCATTAGGTTTAAGACTATATTTTCTCTGGTACCAACGATAGAAGGTTCTAGATATGTTTTTCCACAATTTACTTTTATTAGTAAACATTTGAGTTATTTGGATTAAAATGACGATTTAAAAAGATAAAATAAAGATTAATTATCAACTACAATGTAAATATAGCTGAGTCTATAGTATAAGGAGAAAGAGGTATACCGATAACACAGAGAGATGGTCTAATGGGCGAACTGTGCGATCTGGAGTACGCGGATGACCTAGCGTTGTTCAGTACGACAGTGGAGGAATTACAGCGCAGTGTTTCAAGACTCTGCGACGAAACAGCACGCCTCGACCTTCGAGTCAATGCCAGTAAGACGGAGCTCATGGCGAACAATGCCTGCCCCGATAAACAGCTACCGATAACCATCGATGGTCACCAGGTCTCCCGGGTGGATAAATTCAAGTACCTGGGAGCAACCATTACCACCACTGGTGACCTCGGGGCTGAGCTCCCGATACATATCGGTATGGCAAGTGGCGCCTTCAACAACATGACCAAGATATGGAAGGCGTCGGCGTTTAGTGTCGAGACGAAATGTAAACTGTTTGATGCGTGTGTGTTGCCCATTCTCCTTTATGGGTGTGAGTCCTGGCACCTGACCAAGGCCCTGGCACAAAAAGTCTCATCCTTTGAAATGAAGTGCCTGAGGAGAATTATGGGCGTAAGATGGTACCACCGCATCACGAACGACGCTATACGCCGGCGCACCCAGTGTGAGCCCATCACCTCTACCATTGTGGGGAGGAGATGCACTTGGCTGGGACATGTGTTAAGGATGCCGAATGACAGTTGGCCGAGGAGAGCGCTGTTCTTCCTCCCATCAGGGTCCCGAAGACGAGGAAGACCCTCTCACACTGTGTTCCGCTCCTTCGAAGCAGAGCTGAGGGACATGGACATGGTGTGGGAGGAGGTCATAAACATTGCGCAAGATCGAGCGCAATGGAGAGCTCTTGTTGCCTCCCTATGCCCCTGAGTGGGGTGTAAAAGGGAGAATTGATTAATTGATTGATTGTATATTATTATGTGTATTAATAATATTGCATTGAAAAGTCAAAGGATTCTTATTTAAATTAATCAATGTTGTCTTTGTATTAAATTGAATCCAATGGATTCAAATTACATGAGTATTCATTTTCAAAGATCTATAAACACGACCTTTTAATTTATACTTCTCTAGTAACCAAGCAACGATTATAATTTTGATGAAATGGAACGTATAAACAAGAAGCTTCAAAGTAAATATGGTGAGCTACAATATTCTGAGCCTCTCACAACGAAACGATAATAAATACTCAATTCCCGAAAATCCATGTCGCTCTTTAAGATAAAATCGTGAAAAAGAATAAGGATAATCCTATAAGAAAGATTTAATCTTTATTTCTCTTGGGGTGCGCGTGTTGAGACGCCCCTAAGAGGTCACTGCTATATTGATTGATTGATGAAGTATTATTATTATTGGTATTAAGGAGAACCCAAACAATATTGTGATAAATGAACGGACCAAACAGTACCCCTATTCTGTGTCTTCGTGAGATTTACGCTGGCGTTAAAGAAACAAAATTTTGTATGGAAAAGTGTATAGTACCCCTACATAATACTTCGGAAAGCTCCGCAGCCCATATAAAATTCAAGTGAGTTTCTCACTTACGTTAGTGAGTAATATTTGGAATAGGGGTACAACAGGTGACTATGTATAGACTTCCTGATGAAATAGAGTATCCTCAGTCTTATTGAATAGATTTAGTTAGTAGGGTCGAACTTAATGTGCCTATTTACACGTTGCTTATTTTAATGGGGCTCACATACGGGCCATTACATAGCTGAAACGTTTGGCTACAATTTATTTCCGACAATATCCTAGTTACCTTGGAAATATTTCCATTTGGTGTCTTACTTACAAAAAAATTCAAATCTCAAATTCACGTTCCAAGTCAACGCAATCAATGATTGCAATTGACTCCATGGTAATCAAAATCCAATAGTTGATAAAATGTTTATTATGAACGAGCTAATGATAAATGGTTATTCTGAACAAGTATTGAGTTGTTTATGGTATTTCTATGGAAAAACACAACAGTCCTGTCAATTGCGCTGTCTGTGAATAATCAAAATCCAATAATAGTTGATAAAATGTTTATTATGAACAACCTAATGATAAATGGTTATTCTGAACAAGTATTGAGTTGTTTATGGTATTTCTATGGAAAAACACAACAGTCCTGTCAATTGCGTTGTCTGTGAATAATCAAAATCCAATAGTTGATAAAATGTTTATTATGAACAAGCTAATGATAAATGGTTATTCTGAAGAAGTATTGAGTTGTTTATGGTATTTCTATGGAAAAACACAACAGTCCTGTCAAATGCGCTGTCTGTGAATTACCAGTCATATTAGGGGTTATTCTGAACATCCGACCCGATCGAGTTGCATCGGATACGATACAATAGCTTGACGGACAAAAATAATAATTTTGTAATAGGTACTAATTTAAAATATTCCACTATAT
The DNA here is from genome assembly GCA_963576905.1 of Mystacides longicornis. Classification (NCBI taxonomy): domain Eukaryota; kingdom Metazoa; phylum Arthropoda; class Insecta; order Trichoptera; family Leptoceridae; genus Mystacides; species Mystacides longicornis. The sequence continues at coordinate 18,250,320 of OY756429.1, read as the reverse complement.
TTTTTACATATAAAACGCGCCTATTTTAATTAACAATACTAATAATTTGTTATTTCTATCAATGATTATTTTTTCTTATACTTAAGTAATTATTTTTTTTACCGCAAAATGTAAGCAATCTTTTACATGATATATATATATATACTCTTAGATATAACTTTTCTAAACAATTTTCATTAAAATTCTTCTAAATTTTTACCAAATAATTATTTTTTTTGGCATTTTTTACACTTAAATTAAAAAAAGATGATTAAACACTAGTAAAGACTTGGTTGGATCACAAGCGACAGCGAAATGGGCGTTGAGTAGACATCCGATAGTGTTGCGACGAATGCAACCGGTTATCCGATGTTTCATTCGAATCTGACTTGTAAATAGTAAGAGCCTATACAAAAAGTTGGATCCTACGCGACACTATCGGGACGCACACAACTCGATAGGGTCGGATGTTCAGAATAACCCCCATGACTTTTATCCTGAAATTAAAAACAGACGATTGAGATGCGTCGTATCCAATTTTTATTGAGACTTTTGACATTTCTGTATTCTGAAAATGTTTTATCCAATACTGAAATGTCAAAAGTCTCAATAAAAATTGGATACGACGCAACTCAATCGTCTGTTTTTCATTTCAGAATAGCCGTCATTATCTGCTATGGCTCCATATTTTGTGTTTACGTGGAAACAATGTCAAACCTCATGTAGTTCAGACGTGAAAATACATAGTTACGCAGCGTCATACGCGTGTTGACAAGTCATTTCAATAACTTAACGGGTTCCACTCATTTGTTGCGCTGTCTCTGTGTATATATTCTTTAATTAAGTCTCTTTTTGTTTGCTTATGTATATTTGTTTTACTTTATAAAAGTTATTCACAAGAAACTTCCTAGTCTTATTTCTTAAAGAGACGCAATTGTTTCGCATAAGCGAGACAACTCGAGGAAAAAATTTCAGTATTTTCGAATGACTTTCACTCCACTCCATTATTCCAACGTTGAGCTCTGGATGCGAATGTCCACGTATTGCAACTGTTCAAAAAGTATACATATTTGGGAGTTGTCGTGGATGACAGATTCAAATGGGATATATGCATGTTGACATTTTTCGTAGTAGGTTAAGGACTATACGAAGCTGGTAGAATTTTTAGAATATGAGATTATGTGCCCAAATCCACGCTTTTCGTGATGTACAAATCCATGGCTGAGTTGATAATTAGATATGGGACCCCCAGTTGAGGTTGTTGCACTAATACGAATTGGAAAAGAATTTTGTTAGCACAAAAGTCAATTTAAGGTTAATTGTTAAGAGGGACACTTTATTGTACGTAAATAGAATGCGAAGAAAGAACTTCTCGGTCTTTTTTAAAAAGGTAAAGGTATTAACAGCTAAGGGTTTGTATTATCAGAGGTTGGTCCTTGATCAGATTTTAAAGGATGAAAAAAACGTCCGATCGCTTCGGCCTCGTACTAGATGCGACACTTGGAACATATTTCCAATACATTTTTGATAACTGAATTATTATGTAGATTTTGCGGTTCGGAGGTGAAGGGCGCTTTGGGTAAGGTATTTACGGCGTCAAAAAACCATCACAGATAGTTTAAATTAGTAGGTAATAATTATTACAATAATTGGTGACGGTCCGTTCAACGCTAGGTTATGCTTTGCTTTATGTATCCGGTCGTGAATAAAAAAGGCGTGGCAACTTTCTAACTGTCTCTCTCTATCTCATTTTTATAAAAGATTTCTGTTAGAGAGACAGTATCCTTTTCTTGTGTTTGATGTTGGAAATACACAAATTTTTGTAATAAAAATATAATATGCACGTGTTGTCGTCATCCTCCTCGCCAAACTTCTGGGATGGAAAAAAGGAGATCTTCTTCTTCAAGTGCCATGTCAGGTCCCCCCGACATCGGCTACCACTATGGCGTAGGCTTCTCTGTCCTGGGCAAACCAGAACAGTTCCTCCACTCGCTGGAGTCCGGTCCACTGTCTGATATTTCTCAGACAGGACATCTGCCGTCTACCCACACCTCGAATTCCATCTATTTTCTCCTTCATTATTAGGTGAAGCAGCTTACAAGCTTACAAGTACACTTGGTGTTGCGAAGTATGTGTCCCAGGTAGGACATTTTTCTTTTCTTGACGCTGGTTAACAATTCCCTCTCAAGACCAGCTCTTCGCAACACCTCCGTGTTAGTCACCATATCGGTCCACGGAATACGGAACATTCTGCGGTGGAACCACATTTCAAATGCCTCTATACGGTTCATCATATTGATTTTAAGGGTCCAAGTTTCAACACCGTATAGTAGTGTGGACCAAACATAGCATTTGACCATTCTTTGCCTTAGTTTAAAATTAATATTATTATCGCAGAAGAGTGATCTCATGTTATTAAATGCGGCTCTCGCTATCTCTATTCTGCACTTCACCTCTTTCTCGGGATCTATGTTATCTGTTATCACACTCCCAAGATACTTAAATGTGTGTACGCGCTCTATTGGCTTTCTGTTAAGCTGAAGGGTGGCTCCACTATGCGGTTGTCGGCTGAAAACCATGAATTTGGTTTTGGCTACATTGATATTTAGGCCCATTTCATCACCCACCGCACTGACACGACCTAGCAGCTCTTGTAGTCCCTGGAGGCTGTCAGCTAGTATGACAGTGTCATCTGCATATCGGATATTGTTAATGCAGACTCCGTTTACTTTTATGCCAATATCACTATCATTTAAAGCCATTTTAAATATTTTATCAGACTATACAATTTTGTTTAAACAAAAGAGGCGAAAGTATGCACCCCTGTACTAACGCCTCTCTGGATTGCCACTTTTGTAGATTTACTCTGACCCACAGGCACCACAGCCTTTTGTTGCCAGTAAAGATTTTTTATGAAATTAAATTATTTTTATTGATCCCTGTCATCGAGTCCTCTTGAAGTAAAAGGAGATATAACGACTTATATCGTGTTCTTCTTTATTCTATAGTTAATAAGTATCGAACAAATTTTTGTTTTATGTTCACAGTTCACACAGTTAAAACTATTTGTAGAAACCATTGTGATTGTGTTTTTTTAAAACTATTCCCAGATTTTAAAATATCAAGCAAGCCAAGGAGTTACAAACTACTGCAGTAAATATTTAAATGTTATAAAAAAATACAAAATTGCTCCGCGTTGACTGACATAATAATATGACGGCAACGTAAAAACCAAAGAGAAACAAATTAAAGGAGTTTTGTTTAAAGAGACCCTCTTAAAGTTCAGATTTTCGGTTCGTGTATACCTAATATGGAATTTTTGTTTCGAACTTGTGTACACGTCGTGTTTGAATTTCGTACTATTTTGTAAAGTGGTCTAGATTGGTAAATGCTTTCTTAAATTATTACCTACTCTATAGCGTGGGTAGTTAGTAAATTTATTTACGGCTAATCCCTATTTTACGTATATTCGGCTCTATTCGGTTCGGTTACGTTCTCTGTTCTTTTACAGTCGTTGCCAATAACAGCAGCACCGTTATTATCATTGCTTACAAATTTCTTTAGAATTAAGGCCCATTTCACATGAATTTAGGTTTCCATTCGGTTCGGTTACATTTTGCCTTTTTTTTGGTCACTGCCGACGTATAGCGTAAAACAGTTATACCGTTGTTATTATTATGGTTATTTTGTCAATTTATTTTCGAAATTCGCATATTAGGCTAATATGGTTCCATTCGGTTCGGTTCTGTTTTTAGTTTTATTTTCGGCCGTTTCTGACGACAAATAATAATTTAAAGATGCTACCGGTTGAAATTATTTCTCGACAGCCGCTGAAAAAGATCCGAAAACGTAACCGAACCGAATGGCACCGCATATGGATGAAATAAGACTTACACATTAACTATTTTTTCAAGAAACACGGGATTTATTTTTTCATAAAGTAGTTTTGTTTAAATGAATTATTCATAATACGAACATATTTTCAAAGACGTCTTAAACAAACATATTGAATTTTTTCTGGGAATTTATAAAAAATAAAGAGCAATGATATGGGGAAGCAGAAACCAAAACAAAGAAAATCATGATAAAGGTATCTTACATGGAACTAGGGCTCTGAAAGGTTTTTACGGGAGATAATCGTGAAATATTTCTTGCCTTCTTCATTAAAATGTTAAAGAATATTTTAAGTTATCAATTCAAATTTTGTTAAAAAATTCTAAAAAGAAAAAATCCCGTAAGACTGGTTTCAAAAGCGTGCAAGTGGCACATTATAGGCAAACCTCCTAATGCCTTGATCACACCTACCGACTAAACAGGCGGGATAGAGCTTTCGGCCGAAAAATCTGATTCTTTAAATAGTTCGTCGAATACTCGGCCGATAGCTCGGCCGTATAAAATCGGGGACAGTAGCTCGGCCTAGTTTTATTTATTTTTATTCGTTACATTTGATCAAGGCACTAGAGATAAATGGATAGCAAGATCATCAAAAGCAACATACACACTCTTTAAACCCCACTTCGGGGCATATAAGAGGGACGAACGTGTGTTGCCTTTTTTTCTATATGGGTGTAAGTCCTGGCACCTCTCCAAAGCCTATTATAAAAATAAAGTGCCTAAGAAGAATACTGTGCATGGTGGTACCACAGCATGTCGAACGACGATATACGTCGGTGCACACAGCGTAGCCTATCACTTCTACTGGCTGAGACAAGAGAAACAAACACTTATTATTTTGTAATTATTTTTCGAAAGACATAAATTTTAGCCATTTTTATTCATGATATTTGAAATCATACCTTCTATCAGGCATAATAATATATTTAAATATTCGTACAAACATCTCTTTATACAAAAATGGTCATTGCAGCATGCTTGAACGGCTGGATCTATTTCACTAATTCTTTTATTGTTGTGTTTGCTGTTGTCAAGAGAAGGATCTCATGAAGGAAAAAGATTAAGGAATTTGCGCAAACAATAAAATAATTGAAGAAAATTTAACGTAGTGCTTTTTATTAGTGCTTTTCTACTTTTGTATTTTAATTGGTGTTTGATATCTGTCAGTTGTTATGATTTTCAGCATGTGACTTAAAAATAGAGATGAAACACATAGCATTTTAGCCGGATACCGGATGCCAGATGCCAGATATTCGGCCAAGTAAACAGCCGAATACCGGATAACCGGCCACCGGATATCCGGCGTATGTTTCTGGTTGGTTGGTGCATCTATATGGGATCATTGGGAACATTGTCGAAAAAACCATCAACCGCATTAGTTAGTCTGGATTAGTGCGGTGAGATCATGTTTTTTTCCTATGATTAGAGCGTTTAGATTTTTAACATTTACCTCGGAACCATGGTCGTAGCCAGGATAGCATTAGTGCAGAGGTTCCCAATGTGTTTAGGCTTACGCCTTCCTTAATATCCATTCCAATCCAAACTCTCTTTACGCTCCACTTAGGGGCATAGGGTGGCAACAAGACCTCTCCATTGCGCTCGAACTTGCTCAATGTTTATGACATCCTCACATACCATGTCCATGTCCCTCAGATCTGCTTCGAAGGAGCGGAACACAGTTTAGAGGGTCTTCCTCGTCTACGGGACCCTGATGTGAGGAAGAACAGCGCTCCCCTTAAAATATCAGTGTTTTTTTTTTTTCATAATTTGTAAAATTCGCAGAATGCTAAAAAAGTCTTAAGTAGAGCCTGGGCAGTGCGTAAATTACCGTGGGTACAACGCATGAATTACACTTACGTAGGCGGCACATACCAATTGGACTGACTCCGTTGCCGGAACGTAATTGTTCCAAAAATTGCAGAATCTATCCGCATCTTCCAGCAGGATGATATATGACGAAACCTATTTTTATTAAACTTTCCTTATTTACGAAAACGAGCGAACCCGCTTGCTACCTCTATATAAAGAAATAAGTATTCATTCTTCATAATTTACCCCTATTGCAGTATGTTTGCTAATCAATTTTCATAGTCGTAGAATTTTTCTTTTGATTACAAGGTGTATTTCTTATGTGTTACTTACTAAATAAGTCAATTAGTTATCCAAACGTATGTTTTTTACTATCCGATATCCGTTTCATCTCTACTTAAAAATAATCGCTTAACGCAGATCCAACGGACGGAATAAAATGGTTTCAATAGGTGATAATTGAGACTAGTGGTCGACCATTATGAGGCGCTTTACATTTTAGATTTTTTTCTATGAAATTGATCTTCTTTATAAGTAGTCTGTGGAAGTGTGTGTGAGTATCAAATACATAACATTACAGTAGTGTTTGTAATGTTTTTTTTTATTAATTTATTCTTTTTTATGCATAATTTTTAAGAAAATATTATCGATCGCCACCCCTCCACTATATAAACTATATGTGTGCGAAATTTCATACTCCTCCGTCCGCGCATTTTCAGTATAAATAGTCACAAAGTTTTTCCTTCGCGTATTAATATATAGATATCATATTAAAAATTAGAATTCAATATTCATCTATTCATCAAAGTCAGAAAAACGTCTGTCGGCAATACTAATTATTATGAATAAGGATACTGAAATTAAAACGATTTTTTTATTAGCCATATGCCCATATATTCAAATAATTGTACAAAAATAATTATACAATAATAATGACAATAAAATGGGCCATTGTATTAATTCACAAATAATATAAGAACTGCTTATACTTTCCATAATATGTCATAAAAACTATAGACAATTAAATTCCATTGTTAGTTATCTGTGCATTCCCAATGTGGACGGGTCTTATCGCAAACCCAGCATCCGATTTCATATTATTTTCTTAAAGACCCAGACGATAGAATTTCTTTGTTTCATTTTAGGAGTGGCCGATAAAGTACCTACCCATATTGCAACTCGCGGTTAATTGTGATTCACAGACATTTATTTGACGAATATAATTTTAGTATTTGTTACGGTTATCCAACTGTCGATTTGTTGAAGAGAAATTATTTCTCGAGACAGATCGGCAGTATCAAGCCAAGATACGTGAGATTTGTATGGCCAGGTCTACATTTTAAACGGTTTTTCAAACTTTGACGACAAAAAACACCAACTTAGAGGCTTCGCAGCATATATGTTCCATATATGGATTTACTCAGAATTCGGAGGAGAACATTTAGTGTGTCTGTGTGTGTGTGTCTGTGTGTGTGTGTGTGTGTGTCCCCCCCCTTATAACTTTTGATTCGCTTGATGCGCAGATCCTAAAATTTCAGAAAATATTTAATACTCTAAGCCTACAAAACTTGTATACTCAGAATTTTTAAATTTTTTTTCAGTCACCTTTGAATTTTTACTTAATTTTTGCATATATCTCGAAAACTATAAAAGCTAGAACCCTAAAAATGTGTATGTATATAGAAAAATACAATATCTCAAATTGTATTTAATGAAAAAGTTCCAGTGTTTCTCAAACTTTTTTTATATAGAAAAATATTTTTTTTATGACAAATTTACGAGTTTCAATGCCTATATTTCAGAATTTTAAAAAAATATCGAAAAACGCCGAAACATGTCAACTAGATAATTTAATTTTCTATAAAAAATATTTACATTATATCAGTACATGTCAAACTTTTCTTAACAATTTTTGTAAAAAATTAATTTATTGACGACATCGTTTCATACAATGAACATACCGACTCAGGCCATCGACAGTTGGATCTCATGTATACATGCAACTAGTATTAGTAAAATGTTAGCCATCGACTTCGTTTACAGCACATTCGTTTTACAGCAGTAACAACTAACAGCATTGTCGACTCTCTATTTTACCTATAGAAAGAAACAACAATAGAAGCATATTAAGCGTTGCTGTAGCTGCCATTTCATTAGTTTCTTTTGACGCATTTATATCCACAAAATCGTTAAAGAAAACTATAAAATATAAAATCAATACGTTGGAGTATACTTAAGTACCTACTATCATGTGAATAATATATAGGTACGGGATTTATTGAAATTAATGATTTAAACATGAAATTAACAACACGGCTAACGTATAACAACTTACCAATGACAGTCCGTAAACGTGCCGATAATTCCATATTAACATCAGAGACATACGGAAAAACGAAACAAGGTATTCCATATATGTATATTGATACCTCATCCATCACGACCATTTTCATGTACAAAATCCCATGCCCACGGCAGGATTTGCCGGAATAATTAGGCCAAAAGTTTAGAAATAAACCTCTTTAACCGGAAGCGGACGTGTTTTATCACTCACAGATTAATTGTGAGTGGTTCAACTAAAAGTTCGAGTATATAGGTAAGTAGCTAAAACAGTTAACTGCGGTTTTTGGAATTGAATAGACGAAGGGAAACATCAAATGCGATTATCCCAATACAAGTTTAACGGTTAGTTGCGAACACGCTACCTTTATTCTGCGGTTTTACGTTTGCAATATCTTTGATGTAAGAATGTTTAACCCTTTACCCATTCACCCAGGTTTGTTAAAATTGATTTCATTTATTATACCTACATTTAAATCACCTGTGTGTGTTCAATAAATTTTATTACCTGCTACTCACCGCCCTACCTATAATAACATTCAAAGTTTGCCCTCCCGTCTGGTTATTTTATTGAAGTATAATGAAAGATAGCTCTACCTACTAAGTACCATTTTTATATTATTTTATTAATGTGCGAAGTTTTACACCATCTGCAAATTTTTTTTATAATGTTATTTTAATTTTATTTTATACAGTACCTACACGACTGTTAACTTTTTTCTTCCCCCTCTAGATTTTTTCTTCTTCTTCTTAAAATAGACCTTGTTGCCCCTTATTCAAGAGGTGCATGGGGTTGGCCTTTTGAGAGGTCGATTCCCAGCTATTATTCGACCTTTTTGGTTGTCTGCCCGGGAGCGTCTTCCATGGAGTTGGTCGTGCAATGCCATGTGAGGGAGTCTGGTTGAGTCCATTCTCCTCACATTTACATACCAGAATCTTCTTCGTTGCCTTCACCATGGTACTATGTCCTCCACCTCGCATATTTCCCGTACCCTCGTATTTCTGACTCAAGTATTAAACTGACATCCATCCTTTATCCCCCGTATGCGTTTTTTTCTTTTTCAATTATCTTACGAAATACAGCCTCTATGTCAAGTTATATTAGACAAACATATGTATATAGGTCATGTAAACTTTCACGAGATGGCGTTATCAGTCTCAAAACTATAAAAACTGACATCCATCCTTTATATCCTGTACCCTTCATGTCATGATCTCGTTCGGACATATTAATTGATGCTAAATATTTACCTACTTTGAATTTTCTACACATTGTGCCTACTTAACATCCATATTATGATAAATAAATAAAATGTGCTCGCAAGCCGGATTTATCCAGTGGGGCTAGTACGAGTTTAATCGAAAGCTAATTGCACGCTAATAAGCGCTTATTAACGTACAAATAGTGTTTGAAAATCAAACGATCGAATCATTCGATCATTTTTGTATGGAAATTTTTCGAAACTCTTTCGATGATCGAAAACTTATACTTGTGGTACAGATTCCGGTCCACTCAATAATGTTCATAAATTAGGAGGATATTTACATTTTTTTATCGTAGAAGATTTTATAACCATTTCTTACATAATGGGCTCGCTTATTAGCATTAAGTGAATCTTGGGCCAGCTAATAAATAATTAAATATTCACCCTTATACAGCGATATCATCACAATTTTCCACTGATAACTCCGGGGTAGGAATTATACCTTTGGACTAAATGAAAATTTCACTGAGTGGGTTATTTCACACACTAAATCGCCATCAGCTAAAATGAGGGTAAAAGGGATCGGTATGAGGGAACATTTATTCAACTTTGATAATAAATACCATATCTAATTCCAACCGTCCATCTTTGTTCCAAAAATGTTTTTCCCGTTTCTATATAACTGCCTTTTTTATTCGTGTATTTAACCAATAAAAAACTCAAATTAACACGCATAAATAAAATAATCAATTAACAACTCTTAAGATAGTTCCAATAACAGGTGTTTACAGCTTTTTCTGGTCTCAAATCCCCACAGTCGTAAGCCGGCATCCAATCACCTTTTCTATGAAGCTTTTTTAGGACGAGCCCTGCATTAACCGTTCTTTCATTCCTTCGTCGATGGTGCAAAGCAGGCCTGGGTACCACATGTTGTGGTCTATCCAAGTTGCCCTCTGTTGTGCATAGTTTTTCGAGGAGTTGCTGAGTAACAAGACAATAACCGTCACTGCACACTAGAGTGGAATATCTGAAGTCTGAACTCGTAAAGTAAGTAAATCAATCCGGAGTGAAAAATTTCTACCGAATTTGAATTGGTAATCAATTATTATAAATGTACATTATTTTGAACTTTATTTTACAATTTTTATTAGTATTGTCTTGGAACAGGCTTAGGTCTAGTGAGGCAATATATTCCATTACATATATTTAAATAATATTGTATAATGTACTGTTCTTTTAGATATAATAAAAAAAATCTTATGCCTTGAACAATTTTAATATCGGGGTAAATAATTAACGTTAATTTTACAATAGCTGTAGAGCTAACTCTCTACAATAGCTATGGGAGCGATACCTGTTATTGGAGCATTGACGATTCTATGTTTTTACATAATGATTTGTTTTGTTTGTGCTGTTCAGTGTTAGGTTGGTGTCTCTAATAATTGATAAATAAATAAAACAATTACTTAGTCCATGTATATTTATATGCGCTGAATGGTTCTTCCCCTAATGTATTTTTTGTTCATGCTTTTCAGTACCCGTTTCCGTGACATTTACGCTGGCGTGAAGTGACAGAATGTTGTACGGTAACGTCTATAGCGCCCCTACAGAATACATACTTCCGAACACTATTTCCCGTGAGTTTCTCACTTACGTTAGTGAGAAAAATTCGGAAAAGGGGTCCTGTACCCCGAAGTTCTAGATTCGAAGTAATAGGCACTACAGCTCTATCACTAGAATGTATACTTAACTGTTAGACAACATCATATGATTTGAGAAAGAAGAAGAAATTTTACTCGCAGAGTGCACAGGATTTTGCCGCTTTATAGATATTAAATTTGTATTAAACTAAGTAATTATTAATTTATTTGATTAATTATTTATTTGAAAGTCTTATAATGCGTTGTTGTAAGAGACTTAGAACATCACGCATTAAGCTCTCTCTGAAGTTAATTCGTAATTCTGACCGATGATATGAATAATATATGCCTTGTTTCCTTTATAGATACTTTAGGTAACACCACGTACATACTATTACGTAATTCGAAATTTTGAAGAAACGTGTTGGTAGATATATATATGTGTGTGTATAATGTAAACCATTACCATAATTACTTTTTACAAGGTTGCCTCGCCTAGCAGACCTATTTCAGGATATTATGTCTAGTATGATTACAGTACAAGGTAAGTATATATATCAAAATAAGTACCCGGATGGGATACGGATGTATTCCGGAAGAGAGGAGGAAGGATTTACAGGGATGTACATATAAGTAGACAACACACAGATACACACATTAAGGAAATCTTTTGAACATGATGTATTAGGTAGTAATCAATTAATAGGTAGGTACACTAAATACTTTTTTCTTTAATATTTTATTTTATTTTTATTTTAACAAAATATACGGCACAAAGTGCCTTTGAAAACAATAAAATATAACAAAAAGCAGAAACAATAATAACATATAGAATACAGTTTGAGGCAGATAGAATAATAAATCAATAAGCAAAGAGAGTACATAATATCAAACAATAAGGAATTATTCATGCAAGTAAATATAAATGTTATCAGACTATTTAAAGCATAACAAATAATAAATATGTTCTAATATAACCTATAATTCAGATTTACGAACTCTGGGAGGAAACACGAACCGTTCAGACTTCGGAAAATCGAAGGCATTGCAAAAACTGCGGAGCCTTGGTGGATAGAAGAACATCGCTCTTTTCTATCAACTACCCTAAAGCCTATTTCCCACTAGGTTAGTATTTTAGTCATGTAGTGTGATCTGTTCTCTGCCTCGTATTTTGTGGAGTACTATCAGCTTCCATCTTGGCATTATGGCCAGCTACCATTCTATCGAGTTGATCCCTTTAGTTTTTTCATTTGGTTTTGTCCCATCTCACGAAATCGTCTACATTGCATATTTTTCTAATGCTGCTTTTAATCCGTTATCGTGCGAAACTTTCGCATCACAGAAGTACGGATAATAGACTTGGATCTGGGGGTGCTAATATTAACCAGAGTTTCAATTGCCTACATCATGATAGGTCTGACGAATCTGCTGAAAAAAATATTATTAAGTAGAATGGTCAAAGAACACTCCATCACATTTCATCTCTGGTTAACTGGCTAATTATCTCAACCTATAGGCTTAGCAGAGCTTCAGTGAAGTTTAAAGTTGTTTCGCCAGATCAGAAGCATTATTACGTTACATTTTTAAAACTCCTGTCACTTGTACTTGATCCAACATTGAACCATGTTTGGGAAGTTACCAAAAAACTCTCCACTCGACTGCAGTGAGAATGAGGCCTTGTCCTAGTTGGTCGCATGATCGCACGATGATCGCATGAACGCGGACGCCCTGTTCAAACATATAACATTGTATGAACGTGTCCTAACTAGGCAGACGGAAAGATGTAAATTCGATCGTCCGATCGGTGCCTTGTTTGAAATGATCGCGCGTCACTTGTATTGCTCTGTTGTATCGATAATTAATACGACACCTACCTGCCAAAAGTTCTTACTTACTAACATTCATATTTATTTGTTTGCGTTTTCAAGGACGCGCGATCATACTACGGCATTTAGGACACACAATCGTTTTTTCATCGTGCGATCACAAATTTGTTTATGCGTTCATGGTAATCGCACGATCGTGCGATCTTGCGACCAGCTAGGACAGGGCCTTATACTTTAGGGCCGCTGCATAATCAGTGCATATTGAACCAGGCCATTTCACTTCACGCCTGGATCGGTACAACCGTTGACTATTCTATAGAACGTTTTTTTTTAACGGAGTGCGCATATTGAATTCTTCTGGTGGATCCTGTATTTGTAATGCATAATGTCATGGGTTGCGTGCACCGAGGCACGCTTGGCTTGAACTGGGTTCAATATGCGGCGGGCCTAAGTCCCTATGAGATATTCCATCAATATTTCATTGTAATCGACTTGAGTCGATAAAAACTATTTTTTTTACTAAATGAATCTGTTATCAATCAAAGTGAACACAAATACACTCTTTGACTCTTTCACAGTTAGCTACTTAAAGCTTGTGTCGTGATAAAGGAAGATGGTCGGCACCTAGTATCGAACCCACGACCTCCGAACGAAACCAACCACTTCATAATACCTGTATCTCCAAATTAAATGAATTAGGTACCTATTCGATTCAAACTTCAATTAGATTACATAAGCACTTAGTTGTTGTGTACAAAAGTTATATATCGTACTATAAAATATGAAGGTGTATAAAAATGTCTCAATGTGTACATTGCTATAGCTGCAGAAAATCATACATACTTATAGTTTTAATACAGTTTATTTTTGCGAATAATCACACAATCTACACGGTTGTATAAATATAATATGGGGATATTCTCATAAAATATTACGAGGGCTGAAGAATCTGATCAAATCACACTCACATAAGAACTTATTTCTGTAAAATACATTTATCCGATGATAGACTTTGAAGAAACGCTACACAGGGGAAACAGAGAAGTGTGAGAATCGAATTATGAAGTAGATAATATTATTATCGCGTAGTATCTACCTAATATAAGACTTGTAGCAAATAAACGTATGTGCATACAAACTCACACACACACACACACTCAAACGCACTTAGATGTGGTTGTATGGGGGATTTTTGCGGCATATCTCGTTAGCGCTTTTATACATGAGTTGATAATAATACTCAAGTAAAGCTAACCTCATTGTATATAAAATAGGTTTCCTTCCATTAACACCTACAGCACTTCGAAATTTAGGTATTCAGATATAATTAAGTACATACTCAAAATAATATAATATGCTAACCCTAACATAATAATATATCCTATATATCGCACAAACTGCTATTAACAAAATGAACTTCGATTTGAGAAAAATAATTATTATTATCAACTAGCTTTCCCGACAGACGTTGTCCTGTGGACCCTTTGGTCCTAACCAGAGACGAACGTTCATTGTGCACTGCGTCTCCAGAAACAAAAATAAACTAATTAAATAATAACATTAAAATATTAATTCTACAACGTCTATATTTCATTATTATACAAAGCTCAGACGGGATCAACTCGAGAATATAATTATGTGCGCGCAATTTGGTTGACTTTGTATGAAAAATTAGTAAAACGCCCGAAACGGTGGAGTAAGTGAAATGGGCTGCTGTAAGAGTGGCAATTACGTATGCGAGAATGAGAGGGTGCAGATGCAGAATTTTTTTGCTAGATTTTTTTCAAAGATGGCGTCGCATGAAATTCTTTCCATACTTACTAACTTTAATATTATTTCTTATCCATTTTTCAACTTTTTATTAGTTATTCTGTTATGCGGAGCGGAGAAAAATCCAATAAATCACATATCGAAAGAATCTGTTGAGCCGATCTTGAGTTATAAGTGTTCGCACTAACCCGACTTTAATTATATTAGAGATAATAGACCTACTGAGTAGGTGGTGATTTTTTTCAGTTTTGTAGCTGATATGGAAATAATTAAAAATATAGGTACTCGGAAAGCCTACCTTGCTACTTTAGTGATAAAAGTGCTGATTTCCAGGTCAATGTATTTTCATTTGAATCCGGTTTATGAGAATGTTTCAAGCCTTATGTTCCGCCGGCTATATCGACACCTACACGAATGTATAGAGGAGTGTTTAAATAATAATTGACGCAGTGTCAGGAGGATTTGAGGGGCATTATCAGGATGCAGCATTCTGATGTTATCAGGCCACGACACTCTCAGATATGGATAAAATGACCAGGAAGAAGAAGAAGAAAAGAATTTTCAATAACTAGCTGACCCACCCGTCAATCTTCGACATTACTTAGAATAAAAAAAAAATTGACTCGTTACATGTATTAAAATAAAAACTGAATTAAAGTTGGCTAATATTTTATTGCATTATGTAATAATGATTGTTGATGACGGGTCATTAGTTTGTAATAAAAACAATTAGTCTATAGTTGAGTAACTTTAAAAATAATCCAAGAGATGGCGGTGTAGTAGGAAATAAGCCACATGTGAAACATGTTAACTTATTGTATATGCTCTTGAGTGAATAGATTCCATTATGTTTGTTATTTTAAGTTTCTATTAAGATTATGATATATTGTAACCAAATTTTTCCGAATTATTATGGTAAGATCGTCAACATCAACCCATTGTTGTCCACTGCTGGACCAAGGCCTCTTCATCTCTCCTCCAATCATCTCAGCACCTCGCTAGCCTCATCCAACTCTGTCCGGCTTTCATTGCGTCGTACGTTTATCCGGCTGGAGGTTGTCCACTTCCCATAATTCCTGAACTAGGCTGCCGTTCTAATATCTTAAGGGTCCAGCGACCATCTTTCCTAAGACATACGTGTCCTTCCCACCTCCATTTTGACATATCTACTGTTTTGTTTGACAATTTGAACCACTCCTATCCGTCTTCGTATTTCGGCATTAAGGGGTAATTTCATATTTCTGATCTTCTTCTTCTTCTTATGGTCGCTCACAATCTGACCTGCAGAGACCGAAGCCATTGGATCGCGTCATCCGTCAGTGCGTGCAAGTCCTGTTGTCCTTTTTCCAATGCGTACATGGGGCACTCGTTAATCAGATGGTCGATTGTTTGTGTAATCCCACATGCACATGCTGGTGAGTCCATCCATCCCCATTTATGTAAGTTGGAAGCGGTGCAGCCTACATCACATCTTATTCGGTTAACTCTACACCATATATTTCTGGGTTGCGTTGCGCCAGGCAGTTCTTTTTGATAGATAATTCATAATGGTAGTTATTTCTGATGGATAATTCATAATGGTGTTTAAGGCTAGCTCACAAAAAGGTGCGTTTTATCAGCGTTCTGGGTGTAAAAATACATTTGTTTTTCTAAGTTACCCACGTTTAATTAAAACGTTTCAAGCGTTGCGATAACATACAGACATAAAATTTCACATTGTGTATTTTACCTAGTAAGTAGGTACCTATAATTATTACGTAATATGGAGTTTATAATATAAGTTTTTTAAACAAATACAAAGTCTTCTTCCTCGATAGCCATAAGTATACACAAACATTTCGGAACTGAAAGGAATAACATAATATGCGGGGCGGGGGTAGTTGACATAACAACGCCACGATTGCCAAGCGGGTTGGCGAAGACGTCCTTCTACGTTAGGTCATGGGTCTACAGCTACACTATCCACCGAGATTGGTAGACGACGTTTAATATATTGCATGGTTTCCGGAAGATACCTATGTCTAGGAGATGTGGATAGGTAGGTAATTGAGATGAAACGTGATATTATGTATATTATGCTCCACACAAAAACCTAAAATGATCCCCTTTTTTCTCCCTTAATAAAAGGAAGTACCTACTAGTCACAAGTTAAAATAAATTAAAACAAAAAAAAACATTTTTATAAACAGCTTTGAAGTCACCAGGGTCATCGTATATTATGAAATTGTAAAAATATGACGTTTGAGAGTACAAAAAGAGTCCATTTGTGTGTATACCTTTTAAGCGTAATTAAGAAGAATGTGTGGCCGTGATAATGTGAACGTAATTAATCACTCGTTTGTGCTTCTCTCCTCTAGAATATGTATTTAAATGGCCCAAATAATGTCTACCCAAAACACACGTAAAAACTGTTGCCCTAAATAAATGTAGGCACAAAATAAATCATCTAGCTTAGCATTTTCTTTTACTTTAAGCCCACAAACATTCGACCAAGGGGAATGGTGTTTAAGGCTAGCTCACAAAAAGGTGCGTTTTTTTTCAGCATTATGGGTGTAAAAATACATTAGTAAATACTTTTTCTAACGGATTTACCCATTTACCTTTACCAAGGTGACAACAACGAACATCTATGATGTTATATCTCGAGGTATGGGTTTTATTAAGGGCCTCACTATATAGTAGAACCACCATATATCCCCAAAATCTGTTGCACAAGCTCTTCTCAATATTTAAAAGTTTCCTATGTTTAGCCTTCGTCAGTGGTGCCAGGATTTACATCCATCGCTCGTCCTTTGAATATTCTGCATATCATATAAATTTTTTAAGCATCTCTTAATGAATTATCATTGTGAAAAAAATCTTATATAATAATTTGTTAAGTTCGTGCGTATCTTGGTATTTTCGTTGACACACTCAAATCCTACACGAAATATTTTTTGTTCATAAGAGAAAACCAGTCCAGCTACGGAAAACAGTTTTCATACTTATTGTGTTCGTATGTAAGTCGAAAGTTGCGATGACAATTAATAAAAACTGGTGACCGTCGAAAATGTTGTATTTTTCTTAAATATAAAAATGATTCTGTGCTCGTCAAAGAGAACACACATACACTCTTTGACTCTTTCGCAGTAAGTTACTTAGTGATCGTGTCGAGAAAGATGGTCGGCACCTGGTGTCGAACCCACAACCTCGAAAGTCCGAGGTACATAAGGCTACCAACCACTCCATACAAATGAAAGAAAATGTCATAGAATAATAATTTGTTTCGATGCTTTTCAAACTCGTCTAAGTCACACAAACCATTTTTTGGGAATTCAAGATTATTTAATTACAACTTTTTCGTATAAAATTTGTATAAAAATATAGGATGGTATTTTTATAAAGCAAATATTTCACAATATTTGACCTTAAATTTTAACTGATTTGAAAGAAAAACGTATTTTAAATGTGGGCCTAGGTTCGTTTGATAAAACACACCTGGACGTAGTCAATTTTGAAAAAAAAAATCTGAAAAACTGGGGCAAATTTTGAAATAAATATAGTTAGGTATTGGACATTTTAGTCAAGAGGACTTATTGGGGCATTACTTATAAAATATTGTTTTATTAAGTTTATATTTTAAGATATAAACTAATAGTAAAAATATAGAAACAATACTTAAAAGTGAATAAGTATGTAAAATTATTAGTAAAAAACAAAATAATCAAATTATACTATATCCCGTTTCACACTTTATCGTCTTTTCGCTTTAGAAATAGAATCTTTATTGATGTAATAAAATAAAATAAAAAAATACTAATAACTGAAAAAAAAATGGCGGCATGACGGTTGTCAAAAAATAATTTTCCCTTCTATGATTGGTTCAAATGGACGTAGGCAATTATGATATGTTTTATGTCATGGACGTAGGTGAATTTGAAAAAAAAAATACATATTTAATATTTCAAACCAAAAGCAATGGACATAGGTTCACTTGAAAATCACACAAATGATCCGTGGAATATTTTCTATAGATCTACATAAATTTCTAAAAAAACATTAAGTGTGGACTTAGGCAAGTTTGAAAAGCACCGACACATTTATCAGAGCTTCCTGCATTCATACAACTGTTGTTATGGAAAAAATAATAAACTATCCGCGTTTGTCAACGTGATAAAGTAAAATCACGACATAGCTAAGTAAAATGGAAATTTGATACGTTGCATGTAAGGTTACATTGGTTAAATTACCGCGCGTGTTCAGGTGTGTATAGACCCTTACCTATCATCAGACAGGAAATGTTGCTAGCAAAAAAATAAAATCATCAAACTTAACATATTGAGACCCTCATTTAGAGAAAATGGTTCAACAAGTTTGGGGCTCTTAATCTCTAAACTCAAAGAGGCTATGAACACTTTGAAAAAACATGAACACAAAGGTTCACTTTTTGAAAAACAAATTCATTATTATAATATATGGATCTAGTCTATTTATTTAGTTATTTTGACTTTATTTAGATATGGCCGCTGTCTGGAACTGATGCTAATGAAGTAGCGTCATTGTTGTTTAGAACAGAGAAATGCACTTAATAGTTTTGTTTCTGTCGTAGTTACAAAGTTTCATATTTAACTTATATTATCATTAACTCAAAATAACAATTTGTTGAAAGAGATATATATGTATTTTTAACATACCTATTTTAAATTATTACACTTAATTTAATAAATTATACTCAAACGTTGTTGCTCTTCTCAGACCTTCTTCAGTATAAAAAAATGTGTCGTAATAATATATAAAAATAAAGTAGAAATTTCTAATCGTATTATACGCCATTTTGGAAATAAATAAGTTAAAATAGATGTCTTATAAACTTCACTTTACTACACTCTTCATTGTGTTATTTGAATGGTTTCATTTTTCTTCTCACAGGTGCCAATATAGCCGGCCGAGCTTATTGCCTGAGGGTTTTTTTCCAGTCAACCAACCGGTTCCGTCCAATTTGAGATAGGCCAACCCCGCGTAGAAATTTCATGTGAAAAACCACTTGAAATTTGTCATGGTACAATGCGCGGTTAGTTTTTGTAGGTGTTTCTCATGTCTCAAACGGATAGGACTGATTGACTGAAAAAAAAATTCCTTATGAAATAGGTTTAGAAGCTTTTCTACTTTTGAATATAAACACACAACTTTGACACAACTATCATTTGTTGGGTTTTTTGGTGTTTTTGTTAGAATGTGTCCTGTAAACATTGTTAAAAACAGATTCATCGGTCGGAATTATATTGGTCACTATAGGTACTATCATACCAATTAGAATATATTTTATTTTTCATACTTACAGCTCAAATTATGAACTACAATGGACTACAGATTAATACAATAAATAATATATAACGAAACAATGTGAATCTGAAATGTATAATAAATAATGATGATAACTTATGTGTACCAATAATACAAAATTGTTGACAAAGTGGTGTGCTTTGGCGGGTTATCTTTACAACACGATCTCTACCATCCAACCAAGAACCATAAGGTAAGTAAAAAAGAAATAAGACAATAAACAAAAAGAAAATAAAAATCTGCACACTTCTGAGGGGATGGAAGGGGATTTTAAGATAGGATAGGGATAAACGATTCAGGAATACGTAGTATTTGAAGACATTCGATGTTTTTTTACCAGTATTTTGAAGGAGTGTGGAACTTCCTCCAGCCTCACCACCGATTTGGGGCTGTTCTGACAGCGAGCACCATGAACACTGAACAGCAAAAGACCGAATATAATATTCATAGTTATAAAACAGGACAACATTTGTCGGGAAAGCTATAAAGTAATTGTGTAAAAACACTTTTGAAGAGCAATACTAAGTCATTGTTCTATCTAAAAAATCAAGCGTCCCAAGCTGTTAATATAGACGGATTTCACAAAGCTTCCTGAGATGTTGTGATAGCAGGAATGTGCAACCACAATGAGGCACCATAAATGAAAAATTCCTCATTTTACCCCGCAAATATTGATATTGCAAGAGAGGAATAATAGAAAGTGAACGCAAACTCTTATAGTACATACCTAACTACCCTCAGCAAATATGCCCCTCAAAGCTATCATCATTTTATTATGTACTAGCTGATCCATCAAACTTCGTTCAACATCTTCGTACGATATTTTTTTCCAAAATAACTGCTTACTTTCTGAAACATCTTGGTAAATAAAAATTCGCTAATCAATCAAACGAAAAAATAACAATTTCCAATGGCAAACGGCATAACCTCACAACATATTAATCAAACTTAACTCACCTCTTTTTATTCACTTTTCGAGTTTCAATTTTTAATCAAACTAAAATCATCTCTTTTTATTCACTTTCTCCGTTTTAATTTATACAAAAATACGCTCAAAATATGTTTGAATGTTAAAAAATGATTTCTCAAATCTTGAAAGAAACTCTATCAATAATCTTCGTACCGATGTTTTGAAACTCAATCGTTGTCAGTCAGGTAAATCAAAATTGCATTGTTATGGAATTTTCACAGATGCCGTTGTTGTTTGGAAGTGCGTCCCATTACCTACGTATGCAACGAAACGGTCTGTTTTAGATAATAATAGGTCGTTGCATTTTCAAATAGGTACATATATTTTTTTCTGGGATATTTTTATTTAGATAGGTACCTACATTTTACGACAGTCTCTAGAAAATACAATTACCTAACAAAAGTTTGATATTTGCTATCCCGCATGTTTATATCTATACACGGTGTAACTTTGGTGGTTGATAAACCAAAGCAAGGAGGTAGAGGACCTCAATACCTATCGATTTGACCCCCATGTATGTTTTGCGATATTGGGCGGTTCAAAAGTTATTCACCTTTTTTGTGAAATTTGAATGAAAACCGGATTTCTGACTAAACTACGTAACTGTGGCTAAACTATTTAGATTACTATCATGATTTTTTTTCTGGAAATAGTCCGATAGAGACCTTTACGCAAGGTATTATTGCTATGATTCAGCACACGATAGCTTTTGATCAAAATATTTTTTTTTTTAAGAAATTTTTTCCAAGCATAATTTTTCTAAAATCTTTCAAAGGCTCTAGACAAATAATTTCACGGCACATATTTTTTACAAACTATCTTAAAAGCTTCTACTATACATGGAGAATCATCCTTGCAAATTTCATTTGGCTGGTATAATGGAATCATGCTAAAACGCTCTCATGACTTGTTTAAGTAAAACTGTAATTAAAAGTGTAGTACTTTAGAATAAACAGATGGTTCCTTTGTTTAGCCTGAAACCAATATTTCCCGTTATTGTTCAATAATATCATCAGGTATTTAGTTTTATAAAATAGCTTTTAATAAGAACTTCCAAATGCGAAAGTCCATCGGGCTTAAGCTGGGGACCTTGGGTCTGGGGGCTAGCTTTTGGACCCCCATGGCCACTCCATCAGCATGGGTAAACTATGTCAAAAAATGTTCTCACTTAATGGTTCTCAATGTGCAACGCAGTACGCACTGCCATGTCCCAAATTATCAATGATTATAAAAATCAATGTGAATCACAATATTCTGTCCGTTACAGGACCGCAATTTTGGAAATTACCTTTTTTTTTAGGAAAAGTTACCAAATGTTCCAAATGTTCATTTAGGCTTGTAAAATAAAATAGCTTTAAGCTTTTAATATTAACATTATTTTCAATTAACGAAATTGCTATAAAGTTTTTGAATTTAAGCTGTTAGTCCCACCCTTAACCGCATCCCCCGTGAACGACTAGACCGATTTCGTTAATTCTTTTAATTTTGTTGTGATTGCTAGTCAGGAGAAGGTTCTTGTGAAAGAAAAGATTAAGAAAAATGCGCTTATCCTTATAAAATTGGAGAAAACTTAGGTAACGTTCTTAATGATTCTTATAATAATTTTATTATTATTGTGATATTAAATTGGCGTTTGACAGAAACAATCGGTTGTTTGAAAGTTGGTGCGATTGACAGAATGCGGATGCGCAATAAATGGTTTAAAACAGATGCATCGGTCGAAATTATATTGATTTAAAAGATAATTATAGAAAGATAGAATAATTCAAATAAACATAGCTCCGCCTTATTATATTATGGCGTAGAATTTTTACACTTTTGTTCAGAAGGCTGCTTCTAGTAAGTAGGTACTTTGTAACATAATACAAATAACACAATATGTCTATCATCCCCTTGCTATTCCGCAGGACGAAGGAATGTGACGAATTTTCATATCACAAAAGCATATTTCAATTTATGATGCTATGCAGAAGAATAATAACAATTTATTATTAGGTTTTGATTTGTGCATTTTATATCACCAACGAAGTGTAGGTATTGTGGAGATTGATAAATTTTCATTTGTCGAGGGTGTGATATTTTTTTCATCCATCATCGTGGATTTTTTTTAGTTAATCTACATTTATTATCTTTTAGCGGTTGTTTCAATACAAATTTCTTCGGGTCTATATTTTAAAATATTTATACATTCCTACCTACCCGTTACATTTTTATTGCACCCATCAAAACATCATGAGAATTTTAATGGTTGAATTTGAAACCCGCTGGGCTACATCTACAAGCTTCTTCTACTACTCTTTTGAGAGATTAGCTTCATAATACAAACAAATTTGTACAGGTTACATTACAAATTTGTATAAATTCAGTTATTTTCATCACATCACGAATAAACCGCACTTATATTGGATACAAAAGTATTTATAGTTTTTTTTTTTTTTTTTTTAATATTTCTTATATTTCCTATACGTTTGCTTCAGGCTTGCCCTTGCTGAGGACGGAATCGTTCGATCCACATCATAATCAGTGGACAACGCCTTCTTCCAGCCTTATAAGTTCTTTTTTGTAATCCTATTTGGTTGTATTTTTGTAACCATATTTACTTTCATCTTTGTAACAACACTTAACGTGCGGTGAAATTAATTATTTAATGAACTATCCAAGAACACACAGATACTAAACTTGTTAACCTATCAGAGAACATACATAGAAAATGTTATTAAATGTTTGATTGTCTCATAAATCAGTTTTACTTGTCCTTTAATGGGTCCAAACTTTACATCACCTAATTGATACATGTGGAAATTTGACAACTCGCTAATACTGTTATGAAAACACCACTACGGGCTTTTAAAATGTTCCATACAAAATGTATCGTGTGCTACTCACTTTACTTCCGTGACTACCTTCCGATAAAACTTAGAATAATGGTACTGGACTCCATGGAAACAACAACAACTTGTTTCCATGGTGTTTTTTTTGCAAATTATTCGCCGGTTTTTTTTTTCATCAATAAGTTTTAAGCTCGTACCTGCCATGAACGTTGCTATCAAAGGAGAATTAATTCTTGAAATTAACTTTGAATTTTATGAATTTTTTTTAGATTCTTTTTAAGGAATAATTTTTTTCTTAATAATGTAATTTTTCATGGAACCTAATGGTGAATAGTTTCTATAGTGTAAAATGATCATTCTAAACCAGCCGCTAATGCGAGGGTCATAAGCCCCAATGGTTTCAAATCCAACTAGTTAATCTTCAATATTGAAAAATTATATAAAATATTGAAAAATTCCATCATAAATAAGAACCATCTATAGTAATGCAGATAAAGTTATCAAAATATTGCGAATTATTAGTAGGCAACAATGGAGGTTCTTTCTGGTTATTGTTTCCTTGGTGACCATATCAACGATTAGGAAAATACACTATATTTTCAAGCTCTGGTCTTTGTTCGTTTGCTATAAATGCAACATTACATATACTTATTATATATGTATTATAAAAACCTGTAAATATTTTGGTTTTGGTGTATTAGTAGGTATAATAATAATATATAAACCGCGCTCTGTAGAAGATTCTTGCTCAAAAGTTTTGGAATTCATATCCCGCTCGGTTTTTATTTTTTTAATCATCTTTGAAAGTAATAAAGAAAATAAACATGAATGAACGCGTGACTGTGAATAATAATCACCGGGAAGATAAGCCGAGAGGTGCACAGCTATGAGAATCATCCCACCCAAAATATACATTTATTGTTTTGTTCAAACAGAAAAATAATCTTAGCCTTAAGGATTTTCAGATTCGGAAAAATAATATGAAGTTGCTAGTTTACTTAAGATTTTGAAGAAGTATTGGTACCAAGATATCGTCTTCTCCTACTTCATCTTCTTTTAATAGATCCTGTGGATCTGTTTGTGCCGAAGTTTCGTATTCTTGGGAGTTCGACTCGACCAGCTGTCTATCCATCTCTTTAGTGGTTTTCTTGTGCCACCGAATTGGCCGTTCTCCACACAAGTGTATACCAGAATATTCTTTTTTGCCTCTTCCATCAAACCATATCTTCGACTTCGCATATTTCCTTATATCACTTATTCGTTCTCCCAGCAATGCTTCATTTTTATTTCTGTTCAATGTTCATTTCTGGTGCATATTTTGTTGTGGTGGTATTCCGGGTATTCGTCTTAGATTCTATGCCGTACCTCATAATAGTCATGGACTTCCTGTTGAGAAAGTCCATGCAAGGAGCAAGAGGTATACCGATAACACGGAGAGATGGTCTAATGGGCGAACTGTGCGATCGGTACGAAGATTATTGATAGAATTTCTTTCAAGCTTTGAGAAATAATTTTTTAACACTCAAACATATTTTAAGCATATTTTGTATAAATTAAAACGCAAAATGTGAATAAACAGAGATGATTTTAGTTAGATTAAAAATTTTAACGCGATTGTTGTAAAGATGTTGAACGAAGTTTGATGGGTCAGCTAGTTTAGTATATGAGGCGAATTTTAGATGAAAAGCAATGAAAATATATCAAATGATAGCTTTGTACGGGATAACTGTAGGCAAATATGAGGTTAAAAGTATTAGGAGCTGATACGTTTAGTAACCCAGCCTGCTGCAGATGACAGAGGTATGTTACTAATAATTGAAGAAGGGGATGCAACTGGGGACTTGCCAACGCAGGTTCTACAGTGGAAACAGCCCCGAGGCACTGATTTAGGTTTTTAAGGGGACGCAGATTGAGCAATGTTACATTTTCGTTCAATTTTAAAAGACCGTACATTGTACAATATTTTTTTAGGGATAGGTACTATGGTGGTACGGTGGTTTTCGAAAACGAGCATGTTGTTACACGAACCTTTGTTACATTGTTGTGAAAAGCATTCCTCGAGGTCACCATTAATAGGCAAAGGAAAATCTACGCCTGTAAGCTTGCGTATGACTGCCTAACTTTGTCGTTTTTGTAATTTCTTTTCGACTTTTTTTTAATCATTTTTTCTGTCTGACCTGGCTTTCTTAATGGACGAAATCGACGTGTTCGATCAACTTAGTCTCGGTGGACCAGGCCTTTAAACACCCTCCCTTTCAGCCATAAAAGTTATATTTGAAATCCTATTTGCAGCCCTTTTCTTGTAAATAAATAGCACTCTACTTTCATACATTATATAATAATATGTATGTAGTTTAATATTCTTTCCTTATATTCATATACCTATAACTACTTAAACAATAGTGTGTATGTAAAGGGTGGGGCAAAAGTCCCGCCAACACCCCGACACATAATACACCTATTATTTAGAAAAAAAAAATTGAGATAGAAAATAAAAAAAATCTTTCTTTCAGATAACTGAACACCGAAGTATTTTTTTAATTTAAAGATATTGTAAGGAATGTTTTTATTGATATTAATTAATTAAAAAAAACTAGTGTAAACTAAGCCCATGCGCTTACTCAAAGCGGATGCAAGGTTTTGCAGTAGTCCATCTGCAGCCTCGTATAGAAAAGCAAATAATCCGCTTAGCTAGAATGAGAAAGCGGTACTCTGTGCTTAACAATATGTTCGCTGTAAACATTATGTATTGTTCAAACTTAATAGTTCATATCGAGGGTACTTGATAGTAGCCCATTTTCATACAATATGTAAAAATACATAACAAGAGCTTGTACAACAACATATTATTATTTATATGTTACCATAAACAAACTTTCTGAAAATTCTTTATCCCTCCCGAAGCACGAGTTTTAACACATTTTCGGGTACCATGTTTGTCTCCATTCAAATTGTATATTTATTCATTGAACGTTGTATATTATTGTCCCTTGCTTGGAGAGCTGCTTATTCCTGTCCAATCTCTGATATTACGAAACCATCTACTCAAGCATCTTTAAATAGAAGAGAAGCGGCCCGTGCAGCGTTCAACAAGAAGAGAGAAATTTTTTTCCACGAAAAACTCTAACTGAAACTTAAGTGCGATGGGGTTGAGTCATGAACCTTCATAGTGAGCACCATGAACCAGTTAGATACATTCGATATGTGGATTTATAGAAGAATGCTCCACAATTGGTGGTTAGTAATGCAAGAGCGGATAGACAGTTGCGGACGGATACAAAAATCCATCTAAGAGGAGAGAACAATGAGCAAAATATTGTACCGTCCTGTTGTAAACAATTTGAATTTTTCGAAAAGAATTTTCGCAAGCGTAGTGTATAGGAAGAAAATTAACCGTCCACTGGAACATATAAACAATTATTTAAACCAAACAAAGACCCTTCCTACTCTACACTTGCGAAAATTCAAATTGTCTTCGACTACTGATTTAGGTAAAGAGGCAACATAAAAAGTCGAAATTTCACACTAAATTTTTGTTTCTTTTGAGAAAGAGAGTATTTGCGGAAGAAAATTTACTTCCTTCGATGGCTCTACAGCTCATATAGTGTCTTCTTTTGTCTTCGCCTTCAATTGTCTCCCAATTGGTTGGACGTATCTCCCAAAGCATCTTCCCAATGGAATATGGGTATGGATCTGTTCACTCTTCTCCTTCCGTCCGTATGTCGTCTCGCCTGAATTATCTTTAATGCATGTGAAGACGAAATACAAAAACCACATAATGATATGTAAGTAGGTACCTACCTATGGTTATGTAAATAAAAAAATATGTAAATTATGATTTATTCACCTGTGATATTTTGGTTTATTAAATTATTTTTTCAATAATTATTATATACGGAGTCAAAAACGAGATTTTAATTTATTTCCCACTAAATTGCAAAGGCATACAATTTGATTGAACATATATTTTAAGTATTTCTAAGATCCCCAATATATTTATCGTTTTTAATGTAATATAACTAGTTTTTCCGACAGACGTTTTCATGTAGTCCTTACTATGAATATTGATTTCATATTGGTAATTTATACAAAAATACGTTTAAAATCATACCTATATTTGAATGTTGAAAAATTATTTCTGAAAACTTGAAAGAAATTATGTCTATATGATAATAATAAATAAATAAATCTTTGTGCCATTATTTTGTTAGGTAAATAAAAATTGTATTGTTATGGAATTTTCATAGATGGCGATGGCGTGTTATGGATTATAATTCCATAACATGCAATATAAGCACCTATTCAATATGGGATTTCACAAAGGTACCGCCGAAAACATCAATAATTTATAAGATAACGTTGTATTGGTATTTATAAAATAACCAGATAATTCCAACTGATTGTAAATTTAAACCAGCAAACAAAAAAAACGAATTATGTTGGTACATAAGAATGGATCTTTCGGACACGGTATGAATATAAACCTCTGTTTACGCACTCTTGCTTACGAAGTAAATTATTTTTAAGAATTTACGCCACACTGAAATTATTTGAAGTTAGTACCCAGTTTGACAACAACTTTCTTACAAAGGTTGTCCGTTCGAGGTCTCGTGCTTCAAACTTAATCTTTCACGACATAAGCTTTGCTTTCAGTGAAAAATATCGAGAGCTTAAGATTTCTAATTTAATTTAATTATTAAAAGTGTAATCTCTCTACATACAGGGTTACTGAAAAGGTCGTGCGGAATATTTTTTTGATGGATTTGACCCCCTATGATACGAGAATAAGTTGTCCGAAACTTGACTGTTACGGTGATATTGACACTTTGAAGAAATTTTTTGAAAAGTCCTTATTTTTTGGTTTTTTTTTTATCGATGTGATTTCGTATAAGAGTTCTTAGGGTCCTTTTTATGTACTATCTAGTTAGAGGACATGTCAATTAATAAAAGTGATTAACAAAAGCTGAAGCTACTCACAACTTAAAAATATTGCTCAATAAAGGTTAGAATTAGAAAAAAATATCTAAGTGTTTCCAACTTTGATGAGGTTTTTTTTTGAAAAAAAAAAATGAAACCAAATAACAGTTAATGCAGTAGCAAGGCTGCTCAATTTTTTTTTCAGTTGGGCCAAGTCGGATGATTCTGAAATTATTGGCGGGCCACTAAAGACTTATTGTGTATTGTGTACCGCCAAAAATTAATACTTTTAAGACTTATGCAATAAAAACATCTAGCATTACAAAATATGGTGTTTTTTTAATATATAAAACAAGGAGCCTCTTTTGCTAACTCAATAAAAAATATAACTTATGTCTTAAATTAATGAGATGTCTGACAATGTTTCTAATGTATTTTCTTATATTAGGATTTAAATTAGATGTTGACAGAAACACAGTTGACAGTCAGAAATATGTTGTTCCGTGAGTGAAGTGCGGTATTCATTTTTAACGTACGTAATTAAGATCCGAGAAAACCTTTTCAAACACACATAGGTGTATATATATATATATATATATTGATCCGAAATAACATAAGAACTGTAAGGCTAGGTCCGTTATTACAGGAAAGCTTCCTATTGGCACCAATTTCCAGAAATCTGCAAACTCTTCTGACGAATTTTGTACTTTCGAAGATATTTTTACACAAAAGGTTTTTTTTAACGCACAATGATTTTGCAAGCCGCTGAGTTCCAGCTGAATATTGGCAGGGTAACTAATTATTTCAGTTACACTGATTATAAAGGGATTTTTATCTTGGCCGAAATTTCTGAATCTTGCCTGCGCAAATTCAAAATGCCTATGGTTGAGCAGCCTTGCAGTAGAGGGTACATTTTTAGTTTGTAACCCTGTAGGTATCATCGCATGACGCGTGAACGGCAGGACCAATTTCGTAAATAATTTTTTTGTTGTGTGAGATATTGTCAGGAGAAGGTTCTTATGAAAGAAAAAATTAAGAGAGTTACGCGAAACATGAGTAAAAAAAAAATTTTTTTTAAGGATTACCTTCTTTATGCTTATAACACTATAATTTTATTCTAATTTAGAAATTAAATTGGAATTTGACAGAAACTGTTAGTTGTTTGATAGTAATTATATGTTTGATAATACCAATGAGATATTGGCGTGATTGACGAAATAAGAATGCAAAATATATGGTTTAAAGCAGATGCATCGATCGGAATTAGATTGCTTAAAAGGTAGTTAATTTATCATTTTCCTTACTCGCATAAAATATGTTTAGCTCTGTGAAATTTCTTACACTGTTTTCAAAACAGTAGTAGTAGATAGGTATTAGAAATTTGATGGTGTTCCGGACACGGAAAGTAAGTTAGTAAGTAGCTGTAATCTTCTTTATATTTACCCATGTACTATAAGCAACATATGAATATTTCGGTAATCTTTTGTAATAAGTAGGTGCTATTCGCAACAGATGAATTAGGTAAGTACTTTATCTTTCCTAATGTATACAATATTCAATATTATTCGCATCACACATTTCATATTCTATTCGCAATCCTGGTATCTTTTTCTGCGCATGTTTGGTTATAAAATCTTTTATACATATTTTCGCTCGTCTGAAAACTCGAGGCATTTTAAAAAGTGTCAAATCGTTTCTTTAAGTTTTATAGTTAGCCTAGCGCTTACGACCCCCATGGGTTTTGCACTGGAGGTCGTAGGTTTGATCCAAGGTGCTGACCATCTTCTTTTTTCACGACTCGAGCTGTAAAAGAGTCAAAGAGTTTATTTTTGTTCACATTGAGATTAAAAAATAGCTTGCCTTATTATTTTATGACATAAAATTGTTACACTTTTGTGAATCCATGAGTGATCTCTTTCCAATTCATCTAAATAATTACTATACAGATAATTATCATTCACTTACACATTTTTCTCTATGGCTCCTTTGTGATTGATGTTTTGTTTATTTGTTTGGATTGAATTTTTTTTTTTTATTATATTGAACAAAACCCAAACACTTTGAAGACAGACATTATTAGAACGTTGTGCACCAACAAAGCCAATAGGCAATAAAGGCAATAGGACGTAAGCCCGTAGTGGTTTGTTCCATTTAAAAATCGAACATTTATTTATTTATTTATTTATTTTATACTTTATGCATATTAAAAATAGTGTACAAAAAATAGTGTGTAGACAAGTAGCAATGGCGGGATTATAGCCGTAGCAATCTCTAACATCCAACCACATATGAAAAAAATAAAAAT
This sequence comes from Mystacides longicornis, assembly GCA_963576905.1. NCBI lineage: Eukaryota > Metazoa > Arthropoda > Insecta > Trichoptera > Leptoceridae > Mystacides > Mystacides longicornis. The sequence goes on along the minus strand of OY756429.1, from coordinate 18,219,512 downwards.
ATAGATACATACATAATATATACACAAATACATACACACAATACATATAATCAACTAACACTAACAAAAAACAAAAATAAAAAATAAAATATACAAAATTTTATTTAGATATAGTACACCAAATGGGATAGTATAGGGTGGAGTGGGAAAAAGGGGTAGGATAGGGGAAATAGAGTCTACGATGCACCAGAAGACAACAAATGTATCTTGACCATTTTTTTAAAACAATTTATATTATTGGCCAATCTAGCCGAGGACGGGAGATTATTCCAACAACGAGCACCGTGGACAGAGAAAGAATAGTCATAGAATGAAGTTCTGTGTGGAGGTATGGCAAGAAGACGCTCGTTGTTAGATCGTAATGGAAGACCATGAATTGCTAGGTATTGGAATTTGTCTTTTAAGTAATATGGAGAAGACTGTGAATAAAGAGCTTTGTGAACAAGAGATATTGTGTGGAGCTCACGTCTTTTACGTATTGTAAGCCACCCAAGACTATTTCGGTAATTAGAAATGTGATCAAACTTTCTAAGGTCGAAGATAAAGCGAATTGCGAAATTTTGAAGCCTCTCTAGGACGTTGACCAGGTCTTCGTTGAGATCAATGTAGGCAACATCCGCATAATCAATTGTGGGTAAAAGAAGAGACTGTACCAGTAAAGTTTTAATGCTTACAGGGAGAAATCTCTGTTGCCTCTTTAGGAGATGCATTGCTGCAAAAAATTTTCGTCGAACGTGATTAATATGCGATCTCCATGAGAGAGTCTGATCAAAAATCAACCCGAGATTTCTAGCAGTCTTAGAATATGGGATTGCGTCAGTGCCAAGAAAAGTTTGGGGTATAGGGTCTTGGTTGATTCTATTTATGTTATAAGGACTACCCAAAAGCATGCTTTGAGATTTTTTAGGGTTGAGAATAAGACCATGGTCTTTAGCCCACGAGGCGATATTTTGGAGGCATTCGGAAATCTTATTGATTGTATTTGATAAGTCCTCTACTTTGAAATGTGTGTAAATTTGTATATCATCTGCATATAGGTGATATTTAAATGGAATCAGTCTGCATATGGGGTTGATGAAGATTGAAAATAGTAGAGGAGAGAGAATACTTCCTTGAGGGACACCCGCTGTTAACTCCGCCCAGCCAGAGATAGAACCACCTTCAGACCTCACAGCTTGCATTCGTCCATGGAGAAAAGAGTGGAACCACAAAACAGCGTCGCCTGAAAGATTGAGGTTTTTGAGAGATGCCAGAAGTAGGTCGAAGTCTACTGAGTTAAAAGCATTGCTAAAATCAAGAAGTGTTAGATGAGTCAGCATTCGTCCTTCCATGGCCTCTCTTATATCGTCGGTAATTTTAACTAACGCTGTTGTAGTGCTATGCCCTTCACGAAAACCAGATTGGTAGTTATTGAGGGAGTTATTGTTATTTAAGAACACTTTCAGTTGTGAATGGGCAAGCTTCTCGAGAATTTTGGAGAAATACGGGAGTATCGATATGGGTCGAAAATCCGAGGAGACCGTCGGTGACTTATTTTTAGGTAAAGCAATAACGTGTGCTCTCTTCCATTGACCGGGATAAGTTTTACACGAAAATGAATAGTTTATAATGTGCGTGAGAATTGGAATAAGAGTGCTCATAAATAATGTTACAAATGCGATGCAAACCCCATCATCGCCCACTGCCTTGGATTTGATCACATTTAGACAGCGTCTGACCTCCTCCTCCGAAACAGAAGTGAATGAGAATGGCTCTGATGAACTGCGAGGTAGTGAATTCAGTCTCAGAAGTGTGTCAGATTTAGCTCCTGTGTTCAATAAAACTGGCGGAGTCACAAAATGTGTATTGAGAGAATCTGGATTAATAGTAGTGGCTTTATACGTTTCTCCAACGGATGGTATTCCCAGCGAATTCAGGCACTTCCATGCTTGGGATTGAGTGCAATTCTTAAAAAGGTCTTTAGTATAGGAGATTTTAGCAAGTCTGCACTGCTTGGTGCAATTTTTGCGTAAAGACTTGTAACGGTCCCAGTTTTCGGCGGTGGGATTGTGTTTGTGTTTAACGCGGGCTCTGTCCCTTTGGGCTTGCAATTTTTTTAGGTCGTCCGTGAACCAATAAGCCTTCGGATTTTTCACTTTGATCCTTCTCGGTGGTGCATATTTGTCATAAAGATATTGTAGGTGATTGTTTAGAATTTCAACTTTACGGTCCACGGAGTCGGCGCTATATATATTTTGCCACTGTAGATTTTCTGCCTCAGAAACGAGAGCCTCACGATCAACACGATAAAGACTACGCGAAATTACGAACTTTGGCTTTGGCTTTTCAGCTCTTATTTTGTATTCTAGGAAAAGAAGGTCATGATGAGAAAATCCACCCCCAGAGACCTGTCCATGGGCCTTTACCAAATTAGTACAAGAGACTATGATATGATCTATTTGTGATTTGGAATTTTGAAGTACATGGGTGGGCCCAAGAGGAAGAATATGAAAATTAATAGAATTAGTAATTCGGAACAAGGTCTCCGCCCGTGGATCAGCCCTCATAAGGCAGGTATTGAAATCGCCCATTATTATGACCTTGTCAAAACTGATAGCAATGTTCTCGAATATATTCTCGAGTTTAGTAAAATAGTTGGACAATGGAGGGCAGTAAATGACTCCGAGTATGATGGAAGAGTGAAGAGCATTGACTTTTATAATCAAATATTCGGGATCGCCAATAGCCTGTTGAGGAGAAGATTGGTACACGACCTCATACTTTAAGTTGTCACGAAGATAAATGCACACACCACCGCCCCTTCTTCCTTCTCTGTCGCAACGTATCATATTAAATCCAGGCAGTGAAAAAAGCGAGGAAGGAAGGGTGGGTTTAAGCCACGATTCAGATACCAGAAGTGCATGAAAATCAACATCACTGAAACTGGTAACTAACTCAGAATGGTGGCTCGGTATGCTCTGAGCATTTATGTGGCAGACTCTAAAATTTTTCGATCCCGCGCAGAATTTATTTTTTAATGAAGAATTTAGGTCTACGTCCATACAATTTTGAGTAAAGCTTGCATCGTTGGATGGCGAAGGGAGCGGGTTAGGGGCTGCTGGAAAAGTAGGTAGGGTAGGAGATAAGGAGAAGGAATTTGGTGTACATGTATTCATTGTAAAATTAAACATCTTTAAAATATACAAAACAAAAAACAAAAAATATACAAAAACTTATGCTAATAATTCACGAATTAAGTTTATGAAAATTCTATGATTTTACTCAATAACAAAAAAGTAAATACATAAAAACAAAAACGAAAGTATGAAATGCGAAAAATATTTCAATAAAAGAGTAATAAAGCAGTAAGTGATCACGGAAACATGTATGAGATGAGGCAACGTATCAAAACAAATAGACGTCGAAACATGCAAATTAAAACTCAACATAAATCCACCGGGCAGAATCAGAATGATATTGCTCACTAATGTTCGCCCATACACAAAAATATGTCCATAGGCGAACATCCGCCCCCAACAAACGAACGAAAAAATATATAAAAAAAAAAAAACAAAAATTGAAAAAAAAAAAAACAAAATCAAATCGATAGGTTGTAAACACTATGTCTATGGATCTAATGTCTAATGTCTGTGGACAGAAAAAAAAGAACAATAATAGGACGTAACAATACGGAGTTACGGTAGGTAGTTATAGAAAAAAAATAACTAAGTGTTGCACCGTAGAGAGCTGTCAGAAATTGAACAATGTTTACATGATAAATTTTATGATAAAAAGATAAAAAAGGGTAAAAAAGACAAAAGTACATGTCTGAAACAACGGTGAAAGGTGATAGACGTGTTACATTGACTTAAATATGAGTCGACATAGTGAAATACGCCTTTCTATAATGACAAAAACTACAAGTGTTTAGTGTAAACAAACAAAGTGCACCGCGACAAACATGAAAATTATCCCCTGACATCCCTCACTTCTTTGAGAGACTCCTAGTTTTCACGCCCCTATTCTTAGTAGCACCAGATTCTCCAACCTGTGACAGTGTAGTGTTGGTAATCGACATACGTTTCTTAACCTCCTCCAAGCTCTTCACACTGCTCACAGCAAGTACACTATTGTCTTTCAACCTCACACTTATCCTTCCGTTCCAAATCCACGCACTGTCACCCACCACTCCTCTTGTCTCCCTATATAAGTTAAGTTTAGACTTAGTCAAAAACTCTGATAGGAATTGGGGAGATCCCTTAAGTCTCTTTCTCGCTCTAAGAGCATCCATCCTTGACTGTGGTGAGGAGAACCAGATGACTACTGGGCGAGGCCTCTCCCCAGTTTTGCGTCCCAGGCGATAAACTCTTGAAAGATTCAGAGCACTTACTTGGAGCCCATGTTCAAACAACTCGGTGACAGCTGCCGTCAGGTCTCCATCCTGCTCCTTCAAACCATGCAGCATTAGTGCTGAACCCCTCTCCCTGGTCTCCAGCTGCTCCACTCTGTCTTCTAGGACCGACAAGCGCGCCTCGATAGCTGCTAAGCTTTTCTCCATCGTGCGCCTGAAGGTGTTGAACTCGTTCAAGAGCTCACCAGACTGCTCGCTCTTCTTTAGTGAGTGGAGTTTCCGGTTAAAAGTCTCCATTTCGCTTTCAAAACTCTTTCGGAGTTCCGTGATATCATTTTCCGCCATTTCTTTTAACGATTACGGTGTGAATTACTTTTTTGAAATTTGACACAAAAAAAATTACGTGCGCGCCATTTATGACCATAGACTACTTACTACTTACTAACATTAGTAACTAGTTTTTTAAAGACTACTTACTAACATTAGTAACTAGTTTTACATAGACTACTTACTAACATTAGTAACTAGTTTTTTAAAGGCGCCCGTGGCGCCCACCTATGGCCTTTTTTATGCAAACTTTACTTTCTCATAGCATAGCTGTGAGCATTCACATGTGAGACTTCAAAATACTTGGTTGATTCAACTCTTTATGAAAACTCAAATACCTACAACTTAAACTTTTAATTACAAACTGTACATTCAAATAGCTTTTGGCATGTGGGTATTTACCGATTTGATTGATTAAACTTTTTCATGTAAAATTTGCATTCGTATTGCCGAATTCTTATATGAGACTTTAAAACACTTGATTAATTGAATTCTTCATGAAAACTCAAAAAACATCGTGAACTTTTTATAACAAACTTAACATATGTATGGCTTTTCAACGTTATGAATTCACATGAAAATCTTTAAAAAATTACTTTAGGTGTGTAAACTTTTTATTGAAAACATGACATTCGTATGGTTTTTCTCCGCTATGATCTCGTGTGTGTGGATTAAAGATTCGTGATTTGGTAAACTTTTTCATGGAAACTTTGTTTTCTTATCGCCGAATTCATATGTCAGACTTTAAAGCACTTGATTAATTGAATTCTTCATGAAAACTCAAAAAACAACATGAACTTTTTATAACAAACTTTACATATGTATGGCTATTCAACGTTATGAATTCACATGAAAATCTTTAAAAAATTACTCTAGGTGTGTAAACTTTTTATTGAAAACATGACATTCGTATGGTTTTTCTCCGCTATGATCTCGTGTGTGTGGATTAAAGATTCGTGATTTGGTAAACTTTTTCATGGAAACTTTGTTTTCTTATCGCCGAATTCATATGTCAGACTTTAAAGCACTTGATTAATTGAATTCTTCATGAAAACTCAAAAAACAACATGAACTTTTTATAACAAACTTTACATATGTATGGCTATTCAACGTTATGAATTCACATGAAAATCTTTAAAAAATTACTCTAGGTGTGTAAACTTTTTATTGAAAACATGACATTCGTATGGTTTTTCTCCGCTATGATCTCGTGTGTGTGGATTAAAGATTCGTGATTTGGTAAACTTTTTCATGGAAACTTTGTTTTCTTATGGCCGAATTCATTTGTGTGACTGTAAAGCACTCGATGATAGATTATAACTATTCATGATAATATAACTATTTATAAAAATGCAAAAAAAAACTTTTTATAACACACATTGCATTAGCAAGGGTTTTCTTGGCAATGAAATCGCGTCTGTGAGTTAAAGATCTGATTTGGTAAACTTTTTCATACAAACTATGCTTCTTTTGGCCGAATTCATATGTCAGACTTTAAACAAATTTTGAACTTTTTCTAACAAAATATGCATTTAAATGGCTTTTATCATTTGATTGATTAAACTTTTTATGGCAATGGTTGCATTCGTATGGCTTTTCTCAGCTATGAGTTTCAAAACTTTTTATTGCACACATTGCATTAGTAAAGCGAAGTCCGGCTGTGCGTAAAAGTTTCCTGATTTGTCAATTTTTTGGCCGAATTCGCAAGTGATACTTTACAGCACACGGTTGATTGAACTATTTATGCAAACTTAAAAATGAAATTAAACTTTTTATTGCAAACTTACCATTCAAATAGCTTTTAGCATGTCATTGGTTGTTTAAATTATTTGATTGATTGAACTTTTTATTGCATTCGTATGGCTTTTCTCCGATATGAGTTCGCATGTCATTCTTTAAATTACTTGAAACCGCAAACTTTTTATTGCGCTCATGGCATTAGAAAGGCTTTTCTTCACTATGAAGTCCCGCTGTGCGTAAAAGTTTCCTAATTTGGTACACTTTGCTTTCTTATGGCTGACTTCGCATGTGAGCTTTTTAATAACCCAAAAAATTGTTTTTCTCTACGTCAAGACCTTTAAAAAAAGTGCTCAGCCACCAGGCATAATAATATCATTATGTTACTGTCAGTTGTCACTGCTGTCAGCCATATTGTATTAGAAGAACAATATTATTATTTGTCTTTAGTTGCGAGTGGCGCGCCATCTAGCGGCGTTAATGACATCAGTCAGTCAGGCAGTCAGTCAGTCAGTCAGTCAGTCAGTCAGTGTTCAAGGCAAATATTATATAGATGAATTGTTGGAGTCATTAGTTGTTATTTTTTCTTTAAGATCTAGGCCTGAAAAAGGGTCACAAGAATCTAGACTTATTTTTATATGTTTACTAGCTAGTTACCCGTGGCTTCGCTCACGTGCTTTTTGGTTTCTCTTCCTAAACTGGGGGAACGCTGACACCTACATTCACATGCATAATGTGCACTGTGCTCCCTGCTAAAAATTCATTATTAATTCGTCTTATTTAAACTAATAAATTAAAACCATCATTAAAATATTTCGGAAACAACATCCATATTTTATTTTATTCGTATCCCAGGTGGGAACAAATAGGCGAGAAAATATACCTCGCCTATGAAATATTACTACAGTACTGCGAGTTAACATTTGAACGTGCCCGAGAATTCGCTTCATTTTGTATGAAAATTTCTAAAACGGCGTAAACGGTGGAGTTCGTTAAAAGAAAACAATCACGAAACATCACCAAGGAAGAGTGGGGCCTTTTTGGAAAATCATGTGCATATTTTATTCTTTTTTTATTCAATGTAGGTACCATCAATATAGGCAAACTTATAGCACACCAATAACAGCCTTCTGTAAATTACCTACAGTTTGGGAAAAAGTCGTACCTATTCATAAAAATAATTTAATGACGTCATAAGTAGGTAGGTACCTACCTACCCAGCCAACTCCCGATTACACAACAGAACAGTGTCCTTGTTGGCTTTCAAGGCCATGAGGCGTGCTCCTATTGCTATAAAAATAACACCGAGGTACGTATGTAGGTACATGAGGATAAAGAAATACTGGTGATCAATTAATACAGTAAGGTACTTAAGCCTAGTTCACAGTAGCGTAGTTTACGTTGGTTGAGTGTTTTAATCGAGTGACGAATAATTTAGTAGGGGAGAGTGTGGAGATATGGGATGCAGGAGGTATGGGACAGTACTCGTATTATTCATATTTGGCGCAGTTATATATTCATATACTTGTCAAAAGATGTATATAGGGGTACGTTTAGTAAAAAATCATTGACGGTTGGTGTTTTGTGCGTGTGGAAAAAATAATTCTTGATTATCATTTTTCGACATAAAAAGTAATATTATACCTATTACAACCCATCCTTTTGGGGGAAAGTAAACCAAAGGTAAGATTATTTCTATGTTTTATTCCCAAACCTGCGATAATTATTCGTCATATTAACGCATTGTTTTAACATAACTTAAAACTTATTGTTTTAAATTATGTCATTTACCATTTTATTGTTCATGGTGGAGGTTTGGGACAGTTCATTGAGTGAGGTATCGGACATACCCCATACCTCCTGTATGTGAATATTTTTCCACAATTAGTTATTTTTTATCAAATGTAATGTATTTTTTGTAGATGCCGAGATTAAGGATAAAAAAATATAAATTGAATAAGGAATGATTATACAAAAATTCGCCAGGCTGTTCAATTACAAAATAATGAAGTACATACTGGTATTGCCACCACCTCAAAAACATGGCAGTGCAAAAGAATGCAAGAAGTTTATGCATTCGAAATAAAATTTGATCGTTTTAGCGAAATAAGTTACAATTTTATTTGCATGTCCCATTCCTCCCATATAGGTGTCCCATCCCTCCACACTGTGTGGAGGAATGGGACAAAATCAGGGTTTTATAATATTTTGAATAACTCATTAAATATGCTCAACCGTATAATTTTAAGTATATGTCATAGCTAATAGCATACATTCAGCAACCTAGTATTTTTTTTTAAATAAATTGCTTTTTATTTTTCCAAAATTCAATTTTTAATAAATTTGTCCCATACATCCCCACTCTCCCCTACTAAGGGTTGTGTGATCAATAAAAAATTGCCGAGTAGATTAGCTGCCAGAAGAGTTCACCTGATAGGAAATTGGAAAATCTTTAATTTTGGAAACCACTGTTCTGGGCATTACGATAAGATACATGCAGTATGTATATACCTAGCCGCACGTGTATTAACTTCATCGTGCCGCGTTTCAAGGTTAGGATCTCCATAATATTATTTTGTTTGTTGCAAAAATCTTTATCATACCATATCACTGCTTAAAATAAATCTTTGACAAAACAATGAAACCGGTCGATTTTTATTTTAAAGTAAGAATCTATATATTACAGCTTTCTCACTTAATTTATCTAAGAGATATGGTTTTTCGAAAAAAACTACCAAGCACCCTAAATATTTTTTACTTTAAAATCGGAATAATAAAATTTGACTCTATCTGCAGTTGAAATTTCGATAAAACCAGTTTTAAACGTTTCGGCTTTTTTCGATATTTTTATAAAATTCTGAAATAGGTATAGGCACCGAAACTCGTAAATTTGTCATAAAAAATGTTTTACTTTATAAAAAAAGTTACATGTAAAAATGAGATCCAACTGTCGATGGCCTGAGTCGGTATGTTTATTGTATGAAACGATGTCGTCAATAAATTAAATTTTTACAAAAATTGTTAAGAAAAGTTTGAGATGTACTGCTATGATGTAAATATTTTTTATAGAAAAATCAATTATCTAGTTGGAGGGTTTCGGCGTTTATCGATATTTTTATAAAATTCTGAAATATATGCACTGAAACTCGTAAATTTGTCATAAAAAAAATATTTTTCTTTATAAAAAAAAGTTTGAGAAATCCTGGAACTTTTTCATTGAATTATATTTTAGATATTGTATTTTTCTATATACATACTCATTTTTAGGGTTCTAGATTTTATGGTTTTCGAGATATATGAAAAAATTAAATAAAAATTCAAAGGTTGATTACCCCTGACTGAAAAAAAAATTCAAAATTCTGAGTACACAAATTTTGTAGGCTTAAAGTATTCAATATTTTTTGAAGTTTTAAGATGTGTGCATCAAACGAATCAAAAGTTATAAAGAGGGGACGGACACACACACAAACACGTTGGAAAAGTGCCCCTCACCCCCTCCCCTCTAATTAATGATATCTTTTGAAAGTAAAATAGTATAATTTGACTCTTTTTGTAGAAATCTTTTTTTGGAAATGTCGATAAAACCAGTTTTAAACTTTTTAGGAGCCACTTAAAAATCATCCCTTTTTATATGTGCCCTTTTTCGTCCCTTTTAGTAAAAATTTGGTAAAACTGTCCAAGAAAACTACTACTCATTTCTATAGGAGAATTCATATACCAAATCTCAAGTTCGTACCATGTCTAGTTTCCGAGATATTCGCATACTTTGAAAAACATTGAACCCTATTTTTCACCCCCTTAGGGGTGGAATTTCCAAAAATCCTTTCTTAGTGGAAAGTTTTGTATTAAAACCTACCTGATTTCCAAATTTCACTTCTCTACGATTAGCCGTTTGGGCTGTGCGTTGATGAAAATGTGTTTCATATACAAATAGAATTTACATATAGAATTTAATAATCCAATCAAAGGCGTAGGTACTCCACTACACTAAAAAATGTTGGGTAGGTACCTACCTACCTAGTTCATAACCTCAGTCATTCTCGCGAGGCGGACGCGACATAGTTTATGTAGGTACCTACCTATATTATTCAAACGGCACTGCTCACGGGGTGTGACCTTGTTACAATAAATGTTTGATGCAAATCTTTATCATGGCTTATCTTCCTTAAAAAATAATATTTATTTGTTGAAACACGAATTTTATTTTTATATTAAAATTAGAATCTATATATTAATTTAGAGCTTTCTAACTTCAGTTATCTAAGAGATATGGTTATTCAATAAAAACCACCCCCAACCCCTTCCTACCTAATTAATGTTATCTTTTGAAAACAGAATAATATAATTTGACTCTTTCTGAAGAAATCATTTTTTTGAAATTTCGATAAAACCAGTTTTAAACTTTTTAGGAGGCACTTAAAAATCATCCCTTTTTATATGTGCCCTTTTTCGTCCCTTTTAGTTAAATTTTGGAAAAATTGCCGAATATGCTAACACTCATTTCTATAGAAGAATTCATATGCCAAATCTCAAGTTCGTACCATGTCTAGTTTCCGAGATATTCGCATACTTTGAAAAACATTCAACCCTATTTTTCACCCCCTTAGGGGTGGAATTTCCAAAAATCCTTTCTTAGTGGAAGGTTTTGTATTGAGACCTACCTGATTTCCAAATTTCACTTCTCTACGATTAGCCGTTTGGGCTGTGCGTTGATGAGTCAGTCAGGCACTTTCCTTTATTATTATAGATGTCGTCAATAAATTAAATTTTTACAAAAGTTGTTAAGAAAAGTTCGAGATGTACTGCTATGATGTATATATTTTTTATAGAAAAATCAATTATCTAGTTGGAGGGTTTCGTCGTTTATCGATATTTTTATAAAATTCTGAAATATGCACTGAAACTCGTAAATTTGTCATAAAAAAAATATTTTTCTTTATAAAAAAAGTTTGAGAAATGCTGGAACTTTTTCATTAAACTATATTTTTGATATTGTATTTTTCTATATACATACACATTTTTAGGGTTCTAGATTTTATGGTTTTCGAGATATATGAAAAAAATAAATAAAAATTCAAAGGTTGATTACCCCTGACTGAAAAAAAAATTCAACATTCTGAGTATACAAATTTTGTATGCTTAAAGTATTCAATATTTTCTGAAATTTTAGGATCTGTGTATCAAGCGAATCAAAAGTTATAAAGAGGGGACGGATACACACACATACACGTTGGAAAAGTGCCCCTCACCCCCTCCCCTCTAATTACTGATATCTTTTGAAAACGAAATAGTATAATTTGACTCTTTCTGAAGAAATCATTTTTTTGAAATTTCGATAAAATCAGTTTTAAACTTTTTAGGAGCCACTTAAAAATCATCCCTTTTTATATGTGCCCTTTTTCGTCCCTTTTAGTTAAATTTTGGAAAAATTGCCGAATACGCTAACACTCATTTCTATAGAAGAATTCATATGCCAAATCTCAAGTTCGTACCATGTCTAGTTTCCGAGATATTCGCATACTTTGAAAAACATTCAACCCTATTTTTCACCCCCTTAGGGGTGGAATTTCCAAAAATCCTTTCTTAGTGGAAGGTTTTGTATTGAGACCTACCTGATTTCCAAATTTCACTTCTCTACGATTAGCCGTTTGGGCTGTGCGTTGATGAGTCAGTCAGTCAATCAGTCAGTCAATCAGTCAGTCAATCAGTCAGTCAGTCAGTCAGGCACTTTCCTTTATTATTATAGATAACATAAAATCTACATGTAGTTAAGTTTATGTATTTTCTGTTTGTTCTGCCGAGCCTAAAAAAATATCTGTACATGATATAAGGATTGTTTGTCATCGAATCTTTTAATTCCATAAGATTTCTCTTTTTAAGCCATTTTTAATGTAGTTATCGCAAGTTTTTTTGCACATAATTTTACTCCTATATCAGCTTTTGTATATTTTTTTCCAGGGAAAACTCGATCGATACCCAATCTTATTTTATGTTTGGTTTAATGAAATAGTTTTGGATTGATCCAGTCCGATGTTGAAATGTCGTAATCCAACTTATATACACGCTGCAGTTTTGACATAAAATGAGACTACACAGAGGGAGAGAAGGTGCATAGACTCCTTCGGGTGCGGCACTGTATAGAATTACATGCACCTGTTTTACGACCCTGTATATACGCTTGCTATAAAGAGAAGACAGTACGCTACTAGAAAGGACGCTAGGTGATGGGGAATGGAAGCAGTATCCGGATGGTCTAGTGTTAGTCTTATTTGATGTCCTGAAATGCAAAATGTATATAAATGAGAAGTACGAATCAGTATATATATATATATATATATATATATATATATATATATACAAGAATATTAATGTTATATACATAATATTCGCAAATTCCTGTGAATTTTTGAAGAACGGAGTATTTAGATATGAATTTTCAGGGATATCAACCTTTTTTCAACTGCTACTGTCAAAAGTTATGAATGCATTCTCTCGTTCTATATAAAAGTACCCCTCCCGCTTATTTTTTTAAATATCACCGTAGCATAGCCCCCCCTCCCCTCCCAGGTTTTTTCTTAATCCTTTTGTTTTCTTTTCCGAATACTTGTTTAAATTTAGAATTTTGTTTTGTTTTAACTGTCTGTTCAATTAAATAAATAAGTATAAAATATGCATTTTGAGTTAATTTTTTTATTTGTTGATTTTGAATAATACAACTTTTAATTCATACCATTTTCATTGTAGATAGAACATTCGTCTTTTTGATGATGGAAATAAATTTTAGCTATCTTCTGGTTAGCAGTTGCTAATAAAATTTGATAGCTAAAATGTTATCAGCAACTTCCAACAGATATAGATAGTGTTTTTAATATACTCGCACTATGAAGATGTTGTCAGATCGGTTAGCTCAGTGGCTAGGGTATGTCTGCTTGAGACGGCTAGGGATGCGGGTTCAAAATCTTCAGGGTGCATGGGAATTTTCAACATGTAAAACATGTGGAAGATTCTCATTCTTCTTCTTCTCAGCCTTGAACCGTCTATTCCTGACCGTAGGCCTCCTCCATGTTCTTCCACTTCCGTCTATCCTGCCCCTTCTGCAACCTTGTCTCACCAACAAACCTCACCAGGTCATCTCTCCGTCGAAGAATCTCATTAATAATTATAAATAAAATATTTATTTAGCTTTTTTTCCACTAATAATATTTATTCACAGCGAGCCGGTTTTCAGAAGCGATTTTTCTCTTCGGTTTCACGATGGTAATATATTTAAAGTTATTTTTTAATACTTATTTTATTTATTTATTTATTTAGTATAAAAATTAACTATAGCGTCCCACTAAGAAATATGGGTCAAAAATTGTAATGTATTGATTTTCATGTTAAACTTTTTTCACGTTCAGTGATCACACTAAGCCAACCAAGCATTAGCCGACGTTCAGCCTGTAGTGGTTCAAATTTGTACCTTACAAAGTTTCTTCTGAAAATCCAGCACTAATTGGTTTAGTGGTTGAATTAAAAATCTGGTTGTATTTGAAAAAAAAAATCATTAGTTGTTGCTAATAAAAGGTACGTAGGCAGATACCTAATTATAACGAGAAGAGTAGGTGGCTACTCAGAAAACACAATGCAAACATTCCCTTCCAGGTGGGTAGAAAGATTCCGAAGAAAAATAATTTTCTACCCCGAAAGAACAATATCTTGCGTAGACGTCGGTAATACGTGTATAGGTTGATATCTACCACGCGTAAAAAATTGAAAATATTCCTTTTGGACTAGCAAACCGCGCTCAGGTGGGGCGAATGCATACATACCTCTATCAGTAGCGAATATACGTACATGGGTGTGGGGGGTGATAGGATCTGACTCGATGGGGGGTGGGGGGTGAAAGGATCAGGCTCGATGGGGGGTGATAAAGCAACAGGAAGGGTGGCCCATTCTCATACGGGAAATACAAACCCATGAATGTTTTAATCAAGTTAAAAGAATTTATACTCACCCTATATTTGGGCTATCGGAAAGGAATGAACACTTTGGTGAGGTGGCAACATTTACATTTGATATGGAAGATTTCATCTCCGGAAAATTCTCTGGTTGCTGTGCGCGCGCATAAAGCACCCGGTTATAAAACCAGCATTCAGTCAGTTGTAGAATACTGCTGTGCGTTGACGTGGGTGGTGCGAGCGGCAAGGGCAGCGTGCGTTGTTTGAAAGTTTTAAACTTTAACCCTCAGTCGCGGGAAGTCCTCAGCTCGCCCGAGGACACGACTTTTTTCAAATATCTAATAATTTTTTTTCCTGACAAACTGTTGAGTAATTCAAAATTTAAGGACTCTCACACAACTTTCTTAAGGTTCCATGTGATTAACACGAATTGGACGTGCAAATTGGTGAAATTATTTAAATAATACAGAGTTTTTCCACATTTAGTTATTTACAAGTTAAGTGTTCGGACTTTTTACGTGGTCTAAGTTGACTTTTGAGATAGTTTTTCCTGACCACAAATATATTTAGAATAATAATTAAGTGTGGAAAAAATTGTCTGTACTGTCACAATATACTCGCATTTATAATACCTTATAGCTGATAACACGGTGACAAATTTTTTAGTTGTAGTTTTTTACCGTAAATTTTTTATGTTATTTTTTTTGGCTATTAGTAGTAATTAAAATACTCCTTGTCATTTATTCATTTATATAGGTATAACGCTGTTTGTACCAAACTATGACAATTCATTTGTTGAAAACAAACCTGCGCTTTTTCCGGTCACATGGCTATAAATTCAGTACGTATTAATAATAATTTATCTTATAGTTACATTCAGTTATCATACATTGCTTTTTTCCATAAAGTTTTTTCTTCTTTGTCTAAAATGTTTTGAAAATTATACCCACATTACAAAACATCCGGGAAAGTTTTCAAGCGAAACATTCGTAACGGCTGATAAGGGTTATCTATTTTCATGTTTTATATTTTGATTATTATCATTCAAACATTTCTGTCAAACTGTATTCAAAGTTATTATGACTGAACGAGTTTTCCAGTACAATATTATAAACACTGGGTCAAAATTAACTTGGCTTTTTTTTAAATTTAAAGCATTTAAACAAATATTTGATGGAAAGAGTATGCACAAACATTTTTAATGTAAGGAGGAAGAAATCTTATAATATAAAAGAATGTCGGGTTAGTGCGAACACTTATAACTCGAGATTGGCTGAACAGATTTTTATCATTTTTTTCGGTTTAATGGATTCTTCTACGCTCCGGATAACAGATTTATATAAAAAATTCGAAAAACAGATAGCAAATAATATTAAAGTTAGTATGGAACGGATTTACTGACAACAACGCCATCTGTCAAAAATTCCATAACAACACAATTTTTATTTACCCACTTAACAACCATTGAGTTTTAAAACATTGGTACGCAAATTTTTGATAGAATTTCATCCAAGCTTTCAAGCATTTTTTAAACGTATTTTTGTATAAACAAATTTGAAACCAATATTCATAGTAAGGACTAGAGGGCAACGTCTGTCGGGAAAGCTAGTTATATCTTACTTAAATATATATACTTCACTGGTGTATAAGTTCAAATGTACATACTTCACTGGTGTATGTTTTGTAATGTATATGTATTGTCTTATTATTGTCTCAAAATCACTGTCTGTATATTAATGTTAAAATAAATAAAATAATATTAATACAAGCTTACCCATCTTGCTTAACCTCAAAATATGACTATGAAATTTTAATATAAAAATCCTATAATTAAAAAAAATAATTCTCCTTTTAAACTTCACTCAGGCAACAAGTGCCTTCCATTCTGCCCGACCTAGCGTCATAACAGGACATTTTTAAAAAAAATTCTTAATATGTTCGAGAAATTAAATAGTATGAATCCAACATTACGACAATTATAATTGCAAGGTACAGCGATGATTCAAATCGAACGTAAAGTCAACGACGTAAGAAAATAAGTATAAATACGAATCATTATGAAGTACCTACTTAATTTCACTATGTACCTACTTTCAGTTATCAGTTATCAAATAGGGTTGCCAATAAAATCTTGCACGAGCAGCGGCAAGTGAAAACGTTACGCTTAATAATTATTATGAGACACACGATAAATTAATAATGTATATTATAAAGGGTTTCTTTATGTTTTCATATTTGATAAGGGAGTAATAATTGTAACTGATTTAATGAAAGTAGTAGCCCTGATTCAAATCCCTTTTTTATATTTATCATTTAAAACTTTTATTTAGCAACAGATTTTTTTTACTTTTCTGTTAAGAACATTTCCCAGTTTACGTCTGTTTATAAAATGGATGTTGTTATGGACTTGTTTGGAATAACAATCTATTATCATTGGTTGTGAAAACTTTGAAGATTACATTATTTATACTGACTTAGTGATTATAAAAAAAACTATATATAATTGTGTGACTTATTGGCGTGATATTGAATGGACTAACCCGAAGCCTAGTTTGTGTCATCAGACTCGATCTTCTCAAAGCTGTCACTGTGATTGAAGCCAATTCAAGTGGTAAGGAACTTTTATAAATATTTTTTTTATTACAGTTAGGACGCATTTTGCGGCTGTAGACCGGCGGCAACAACAACGGGCAAATTCGGGAACATCTCGGTACAAAGAATAACCAAAAATGGTCAAGAACACTGACTGACTGAGTGATCGACTATCGCCCACACACACTTGGCGCTATTTATGTAGTGATGCGCGAATTATCTGTTGTTTGAAACGGGCGGATACACAAACACACATAAACGTCCCGCGTTGTATAAGAGAACATTATAAGTATATTGTTTACTAATGGACCGTAAAAAACGAACGATTAAGTTCGTCACGTGTTAACGGGTGATCATACTTTTTTTTGTAATTAATACCTATCTAATATAAGTGGATCAACGATAACTAATCGGGATTTATTAGATCACTAGCTACAACCCCGCAGTAATAATACTAAGAATAATATTATAATTATGTACTGGCAACAAGTTAGAAAATCGAGCAACAATGAAAGAAATCTAAATCAATGCTATGTTGTGTCAAATTCCGAGCTCAAAGATATGAATCTGACAGTTGTTCACGTTTGCGGCCATTTTATTTGATTTTAGTCGGGCTCAATGAGATCACCTGACCTTTAAGCAAAAAAAACCTCCGTTTAGTGTCGATCATCTCACGGTGATATCATTATCTTTCTGATTTATGAATCCGAACCTTCTAAGAACAGTAATCAAATAAAGAAGTTAAGGCGACACATGCATCAACTAATTTACATTTTGTCTCGACGTTAAAAGCCGACGCTTTCCATATTTTGGCCATAAAGACGCCACTTACCATACCGATACACATCGAAATCTCAGCCCCGAGTTCACCAGTGGCAACTAAGTAATGGTTTCTCACAGATATTTAAATTTATCCACCCAGCAAACTTGACGCCTATTTAAAGTTTATCGTTACAGGATAGGGATTACTCGCCAAGAGCTCCGATTTTCATGCATTGATTCTATGACCAAGACATAATCAAAAAGTCTTATTCCTAAACAATGAATTTTCAAAAATATGTAGTTAAATCTTCCTTTGTCTCTGTAAATTTACAGTGGTTTGCCATATTATTAGACTTACTTGAATTGTACCACAAATATTTAGAAAATATGTCTGTATATTGGCCGAATGTGGTGAAATATTAGCTTTTTTACTCTGGTTATATTTGTCAACAAATTTTCACTTATAACAACACTTTTTATCCCCACTCTCCAATTATTTGTGGTATTTAGAAGCGATCAAGTGGTTCTCGTGTTGTTATTGACAAATTTGTTGACTGAAATATTTTGTTTTGAAGCAAGAATTGAGGTGTTCAAGATGGATTATCTTGCTATAAAAAGGTATGTTAATATTATTTGTCTTGTTTGAAAGATTTTTGCGTATCGTAAATGAGATTTTATCATATTTGTTATTTTTTGTCACGTGACTTAACTTTTTCCGTATTTTTTAAGGAATGAGCAAGATTTCTGATATATCTCCACGTTAATTGGGGGAAATTCGTGGGTTGTTGAATAATACTGACATGTCTTAGTATAAAATAGCAGAAATCCTTAAGTTTCCCAAAGCACGGTTAAGAGAGTAAAGCAAAAATTGGATTTTGGAGTACCTTTGCCATCCGCCCCTAATGGAGCTTGTGGGAGAAAATGAATTAGAACCGCTAGAACCGACAGAAAAATTAGAGATGTGTGCTTAGAGAATAGGAAACACCCAGTTTATCTGCTAACCAAGCAAATAAAAGAGCAATGCATTAACATTCCTCAACGCATGGTGCAGAGACGCCTGAAAGAATTTGAGCTAATTTCTCGACGACCAGCTAGAAAACCTAAACTAACACCAAATATGGTTAAAAAACCTTAGGAATGCGCCAAAAAGTATAAAAAATTAGCCGAGGATGACTGGAAAAGGGAAATTACAAAAACTTTACTACAATTTTTTGTGTATTTACTGACAAATTTTGAGATTTGATTCAATTGTTATTTGTTATTTTCTGGGTTCTTCCAGGGTTGCTTTTTGGATGAATCAATTTTTAAGTTATGACTGATAAATCAAGTTTTGTAAAGAGGAGAGTGGGTGAAGAATTTCACCCAGATTGCATCGTGCCAACAATCAAACACCCTACGTCTGTCATGGTGTGGTCAGTGATAAATTTCAAGGGTACTGGGCGATTGCAATTGTCAAAGGCACGTTGTGTCAAAACCAATATCGAGAAATTCTTCAAGAGAGGCTACTACCACAACTTTCCCAGTGGTTCCCCAATGGTGAAAAGTATATTTTTATGCACGATGGAGCCCCGTGCCACAAGGCAAAGTCTGTTTCTAAATATTTACGAAAATAAAATTGTTGTTTTGGATTGGCCCGGAAATTCTCCGGTTATGAATCCAATAGAGAACGTATGGGAGCATTTGATGAGAGAAATGGCAAAAAATGTGATAAAAACAAAGCAATCACTTGTTGATAGGCTCACTTATGTGTGGAATCACAGCGAGGAGCTTCAAAATACAGTAAAAAACTGTATTCTGAGCATGCCACGACGCATCCAAGCCTTTATTGCAGCAAAAGGGCACCATACCAAGTATTGAATCTGTGCGTCAAGTTCCATTTAGGTTTTATTTTGTATCCTAAGTCTATCTATGCATAGTTTTTTTATCGGATATCGCATTGGGTTTTATTTCTTAAAGTTTTTAACACAAAATAAAAACATATTAATTGAAAAAAAATCCACAAAAGTCGATATAACAGAATTTTAATGAGTTTTTTTGTATTGAGTCTAATAATATGGCAAGCCATGGTAAGTGCATACACACTTTTATAAACCAAAATGATCATACGACTGATTATTCATCTCTCTCTCCATTGATGCTTTAGTGGGCTTTAGCCCATATCGAGCATTGACCTCCCTTAGCATTCGCTTCTAGCCAGCCCTGTCCTCTGCCGCCGTCTTCAAACTCGTCACCTTGATGATCTGCGCGGCACTTTACTCACTAACTGCAAAAAAAACTGAAAAAAAAATAGTTGAGAACATTTTGAAAAAGTGGACAAAGACGACGAACATAATATGTGTATGAAGTGGTTGGTGACCCAGCGGTTACAACGCCGGCTTTCGTACTGCGGACGTCGTGGTTCGATCCCAGGTGCCGACCATCTTCCTCTTTCACGACACAAGCTTTAAGTAGCTTACTGTGAAAGAGTCAAGGAGTGTATTTGTGTTCACTTTGAGTGAGCACAGATTCATTTTATATAAAAAAAAAATATCGTTACCTTAGTTTGAAAAGGTTTTAACTCTCAATTTTATCAAAGCAGTAAAATTTTATGTTAGAACCTTTTCAAAGCGAGGCAAATTTAAATTTAATTTATATTTTAAACAGAGTCAAGGTATTTTGGAGGACATATTTTGAAAAAATCCCTTAGATACGTAAGAGAGACGTTGTCTCATAATAAATTTGTTGAAAAAACTAAATACATATCTTTTTTTTTATTATCTTGTTTCGTCTTAAAGTATAAAATTACGCATAGTGTAGATGCTTCAAATGGAAATGAAAAATGTCTCAATGTGAACAAATAATAATGTTGTAAAAAAATAATATAATGGTGACTCACGGTGATGTAATCAAGGAAAGAAAACATAAAGCCCCTACTAGCTTTCCCGACGGTTGTTGTACCGTCTTTACTGTGTATATTGAATACGAATTTGTATAATACATTAATTAGAAGTGACGATCAGTGACAATCGACCGATTCTAGTAAATGGCAATTTAATTTCAAAATTATAATTAAATTATATTGTAATAAGCACTTATAAGGTTACCCACTCTATATGTTTTCTTTAATTTTCTAATTTTTCACGCAACTTTCTTATTTTTTCTTATATAAAAACCTTCAACGAAAGAAGAAACAACAACCTCTCACTACAAGCAAAGAAACTAGTGCATAACGCAATCCTGTTACCATCGATGATGTATGGTTGTGAAACGTGGACATGGACGAAAAAAGAAGAATGTAGTATAAATGCAGTAGAGATCATCTCTACGAAGAATATGTGAAAAAACTTTATGGGATATGCAAAGGAATGAAAATATTAGGAAGGAATGTGGTATGGAAGTAAGTGACAAAGATGAAAGTTTGGATGCACGTGGAAAGAATGGATGCAGGCAGAATGACAAAGAGAATTTATAAGGCTGAAAGGAAAGGTGTAAGAAAGCGTGGCCGACCGAGAATGACGTGGATCGAACACATCGATTCCGTCCTCAAGGAAGACCAGGTAAGAAGTAAGAGAAATAGGAGTGGGCGTATAAAAAAAGCCTTCTCCTGACAATGGCAAACACAATTAAAAAAAAAAACAGTTGGCAAAATTGGTCTAGGTATCCGTTGACGCGTGATGCGATGACCATGGGAAATGAGGATTCATTTTTATATAGAGAGATAAACCGGGGAGATTCGTCGGCTTACTCACTCAATCTATAATAATAAAGGAAAGTGCCTGACTGACTGACTGATTGACTGACTGACTGACTGACTCATCAACGCACAGCCCAAACGGATAATCGTAGAGAAGTGAAATTTGGAAATCAGGTAGGTCTCAATACAAAACCTTCCACTAAGAAAGGATTTTTGGAAATTCCACCCCTAAGGGGGTGAAAAATAGGGTTGAATGTTTTTCAAAGTATGCGAATATCTCGGAAACTAGACATGGTACGAACTTGAGATTTGGCATATGAATTCTTCTATAGAAATGAGTGTTAGCGTATTCGGCAATTTTTCCAAAATTTAACTAAAAGGGACGAAAAAGGGCACATATAAAAAGGGATGATTTTTAAGTGCCTCCTAAAAAGTTTAAAACTGCTTTTATCGAAATTTCAAAAAAATGATTTCTTCAGAAAGAGTCAAATTATACTATTTCGTTTTCAAAAGATATCATTAATTAGAGGGGAGGGGGTGAGGGGCACTTTTCCAACGTGTATGTGTGTGTATCCGTCCCCTCTTTATAACTTTTGATTCGCTTGATGCACAGATCCTAAAATTTCAGAAAATATTGAATACTTTAAGCATACAAAATTTGTATACTCAGAATTTTGAATTTTTTTTTCAGTCAGGGGTTATCAACCTTTGAATTTTTATTTAATTTTCCATATATCTCGAAAACCATAAAATCTAGAACCCTAAAATTGTGTATGTATATAGAAAAATACAATATCTAAAATATAATTTAATGAAGAAGTTCCAGGATTTCTCAAACTTTTTTTATAAAGAAAAATATTTTTTTTGAGTTTCAGTGCCTATATTTCAGAATTTTATAAAAATATCGAAAAACGCTGAAACGCTACAACTATATAATTTATTTTTCTATAAAAAATACATACATCATAGCAGTACATCTCGAACTTTTCTTAACAACTTTTGTAAAAATTTAATTTATTGACGACATCGTTTCATACAATAAACATACATACACCGCGAGCTGGTCCGGTGCAGCGTGTATGAATATATACGTAGGTAGGTACCTAACCAACCCAACCTACTTTCTCCAATACACGTGTCGAAACTATTGCGTAATCTATAATAATAATATAGTTTTGAACTAGCCGACCCGTCAAACTTCGTCCCGCCTTGGAATATAAATAATATGTTCGAGATTTTATGTATAACTTTAAGTTGATTTCAGTTTAAAGTTATTTAATACAGACGACGACGTGGTCCTTATATTATTGAATTTGAATTAGTATAATGATACATTCATTATTACCTTTTTAACTACTGTAACCGCTGCATCTGTTATAAAACATATCATTATATTATTTACTATCAGCATTCCGTGAATCGTATCATTCATCAAACAACTGATTCCTGTCAAACGCCTGATTTAATTTCAAAATTAGAAAAAATGTAATAATAATATGGAAGTTTTATTTTTATTCCGTGCAACTTTTTTCTTTCATAAGACCCTTCAGACAAAAGCAAACACGACAAAAAAATGGGCGATATAAGTTCAGCTGTTCTCATAGGGTAAGAAACACGTAGAATGCCGATTCTGACTAGCGCCAACCGGCGCAAAGAATGTTACTATGCATTTGAATGGGGAAACCCACAGAAAAAGCAGGAACCCGCTTTCCGACATGCCCATTTAAATGCATGGAAACCATAGACAACAATCTTTGAGCTGGTCGGCGCGGATTGTAATCGGCTTTCAACGTGTTCTTACCCATACGATGACCGCGCAAATTAGCGTTCCATTTTTATATAAGAGATAATACACTTTCCGTGAATTCAGAGAAACACTTTACGTACGTACCTACTTCAATATATTTTTCGTACCATGCATCCTGTACAGCGATTCTGAATTGTTTTTTTTTACGATCGACATTAAAATCATTATGTAGGTACCTACCTATTTTAGTAATTTATTATCTCTACTAAAATAATTTACGGTAAGTTCAAGAAAAGAATCTGGATTGTATTGCAATTCTTTATGTCTTGATCTGTATATTAAAATATTTGAAGCCATTTCATAAAAACACTAGCAAAAAAAAAAAAAAACTATGTGAGTAATCTTGCTTTGAATTTATTGCGTAAACCATGAATAGCAAGTTGATATAATATTATGTTGAAAAAAGGTAAATAGTATTATGAAGTCAATAGGTAAATTATTTTATATCAAATGTAGTAAAAGTGCAAAATATTAAATTTTAAAATTATCTACAAAATCCTCACATCATTTTAGGATAGATCGTAAATAATTGTTTTGAAAACACTGGCAAGTCAATGACCATATCATTTCGTCACTGTATAGTGCGAAAAAATTAACTGTCCACTGGAACGTATAAAAAATAGAGACGAAAGGGATAGCAGTTAGCCGGATATTATGACCTCCTCACACACCATTTCCAGATCCCTCAGCTCTGCTTCGAAGGAGCAGAACACGAGGAAGACCCTCTCGGTATGAGAAGATCTTCTTTGTCTTCGGAACCCTTGCGGGAGGAAGAAAAGCGCTCCCCTTAAAATATCGGTGTTTTTATTTTCAAAAATTTATAAAATTCGTAGAATGCTAAATAAGTCCTTACTAGAGCCCGGCCAGTGCGTAAATTACCATGGGTACAACGCATGAATTACGCTTACGTAGGCGGTATATACCAATTGGACTGACTCCGTTGCCGGAACGTTATTGTTCCAAAAATCGCGGAAACTATCTGCATCTTCAGCCAGGATGATATATGACGAAACGTTGTTTTATTAAACTTTCCTTACTTACGAAGACCAGCAAAGCTGCTGTTTTCCTCTATATAGTCTAATAGTCTATATAACGAAATATTATATAGAATTACTCTCCATAATTTACCTTATGCTTGATAATCAATTTTCTAAGTTGTAGAATTTATTTTGTGATTATAAGGTGTATTTCTTAAGTGATACTTTAATAAACAAATCAATGAGTTATCCAAACATGTCTCTTTTTACTATCCGGTATCCGGCAGGATATTATTTACGCCGCCGGATAGACCGGATATCGGATAGTTGCCGATATCCGTTTCATCTAATAAAAAATATAAACAGTGGACAGTTAATTTTCTTCCTACTCTATATTGTCGAAAATTCGTTTATAGTCGAACGCCAATTACTTATACCATTAGAATACTGAGTTGACCACCTCACTTCCTTAAACCTCAACCGTTTAGAAAAGGCACAATGAGCCTCGGACGACTTCGAGCACAATGGAGAGTTCTTTATGCCTAACCTATTCTCCTGAGTGGGTCCAAGGCCTCCCGTATTATGGGGTGGTTTGGGGGGAACCGCCACGGGCTTGATTTGTGTGCGGCTGGCTTTTTGGCAATCGGGCAAATTTAGTTTCCTCCGGGCTGGCTTGCGGTGAGCGGGGGGGCTTAAAAGGGAGAATATTACGTTATTATAAAAATGGAGACCTACTTTACGTGGTCATCGCATCACGCCTGGAGGCCAAGTCGAAATATTAACGACAGCTCCAACGTTAACAATTTGTTGTTATTTCCATAGAGATAACGTAAAAACTGTTGTTCAACGTGCGTTAAACAATGCTGTTCCAAATTCCGAGTCAAAAAAATAATTCTGTCAGTTATTCAAAATTAACGTTAAACGTTACCTCAAAATCTTTGGAAGTATTACGACGCTGCTATTATATTGAAGACGAAACGCATTTTTTTTTGTTTGGAAACCATTTTCAATTTGGTAAACGTTAACGTTCGGAACGTTAACAGTTTTGTGAACGGCTGGACCGATATCGTTTATTCTTTTTATGTCGTGTTTGCTCAGGATAAGATATTTATGAACTAAATTTCGAACCTACGACCAGACAAACAACAACAAATCAACGTGAAATATATAAATTGAAATGTTAAAAAAACGTCTGTAGCTTGAAAAATGCCCAAAGCAGATAGAAATAAGTGTTTTAAAGATCACTAATTTCATTGCTTTTCGAGACCTGAATATTTTTTTATTCATATCCAGCAATATAAACATTGATTTCAAATAACGTCATTTGATGGAATAAAAGTTATTCGAGTTATTTTTTGGGATTCTCATAGAACAATGTCAGTCAAGTTAGCGAACTTTTTAAGTTCGCGGGCTGATTCTATTTGTATAAGAAGCACATATTTTTTAAATACAGATTAATAACGACAAATATAAATAAAAATATAGTAATTTAATGGAAATTTTAGAATATATATTTAAAAAAAGAAATGTTGATGATGTTTCTTATTATTATTAATTTTGATGCGAATATAATTAATTCTGCATTGTTTAGGAAGAGAAAGCAAATACAGTAACACGTGAGCGAAGCCACGGGTAACTAGCTAGTCCCAAATATTATAATCTCCGCACCAAATTCAAATAATCCTCGTTAATAACTCGCTTTTGGTTACATTCTTCTTGTTTTTCTACCTTTTCAAATAGATGTAAGCTTTGTTTATTTAGGCTTCTAGTACTGAGCCTGGATGGAAGACTTCTTCTTTGTAATGATCGATAGAACCCCTTCTATTAGGAGATTATCCTTCGGTTTCAACCCCTACCAACTCCTGTAACATATTTCCCTTATTAAATATTAAATGTCATTATTTCAAGTTTTACATATTATTTGTAAAATATAAACGTGTTGTATCACCAGGTTATTTGGAAATGCCTAGTCCGTTTGAGAAAGATTTTATATCATTTTATTACCACTCATATTATAATATGAGGAGACAGGAAGCCTTTGAGATATGGTCTCAAAGAATATATAAGACTTGAGCTTTTAAGATGTAGTCCTATAGAAGACTTACGCTTTTAAGATGTGGTCCTATAGAATACTTATGCTTTTAAGATGTGGTCCTATAGAATATAGAAGACTTTGCACCTGCTTAAAACCCTGTCCGAAAGGCGTGTAAGATGTAATACGAAATTCAGGTCTCCATGATTGAGGGGACAAACGTCCGGAGAAGACCACGTCAAGAACATCAACGTATACTCAGACGTGTGCTATGAGGAACTCAAAAGGACTACTTCAGATATGGAGGAGTGGAGAGAATTGCTGCCAACCAATCCTAGGATTGTGGCCAGAGAAGAAGATACTAATCTAAACATACCTAATTATACAATAAACTTTTTTGACGTTATAACCAAATCAATGATTGTTCGGTTTTTAAATGTTTTTTATTTTTTCAAACACACCAGCGAGCTCACGACCATTTACAATTGCTGTTTCGAATGCTAGCTGATGCACTGGGTTTCTAGAAGCGGCCCGTGGCCTGACAAGACATTAATTATTAAACATTAACGATGTTTGTCATTCAAGAGGTAAAATTAAATTTTAAAAATGTTTCCACCATGGTCACCCACCACCGACAAGTCGAATACTCTCATGTCCTCGCAAATCTTACTTTTACGTTAATTTATCTATGTAATTGTTTTATTTTTGTGCCTTGTCCCAAAACAGGTCATTGTCTCTTTAGAAATTAACGATGCTTTTTTGTTTATTTGAGTGATCTATTTTTGTGGAAATAAATTATTCATATTATGAGACATCATTAAATTAATAAAAATAATTAATTGTATCTAATGAAATTCATCGTCAATTTGGCGGAGTGTGTTTAGAAGTTTGGTATCCGTCTTCCATCAAATAACCATAATGTTGCCATTTTTTTGTTGAATTGAAATTATTGACAGAGATGTTTAAAAAAAGACTACGATTAACTGTGTTGACATTTGTTTGCTTTTGCCTTTTGTTCATGGTTCGTCTCACGCGTCGCCATTTATTCTAGGTTATGCATAGCATTGTTGAGAAAACAAGAAATACGTTAATTTATGAATGATAAAATCAAATCAAATCACCTTGTCCGAAAGGCGTGCAAGATGGATCGGCCACATAATAAGACAACAAGGCCTCTTGCATGCCATATTGGAGGGTATGACCGAGGGGACAAACTCTAGGGGACGCCCACGCCGAGAGTACCTGGAGGACCTGTTGGTGGACGTGCGATGCCAATCATATGAAGAACTTAAAAGAGCCGCACAAGACAGGGAAGAATGGAGGAGAAGAATTGAGGGAATTGCTGCAAGCCAATCCTAGGATTGAAACCAGAGAAGAAGAAAATCAAATAGGCAGGTATGAAAAATAAATATTTTTTGCAATAAAAGATCTAAAGTTTTTTTAATAGTGTTGTCTATAAAAAAACATCCAAGAAGAAATTAACGAACAAAAAAAGTATATCAAAACAAGTACATAGGTACCTATAGTAGCATAAGGCAACATTACGAAGTATAAAAAAAAGTTTTTATATAAATAGAGGAACGATAAAAGATATCAGCCGACACCCTCTTTTTAAATTTACAACTCTTAACGTTTCGCGGGGTAATTGCAAAAATTCCAGAATCGAGATTACATAGGTATGTTTATTTATGGTAGGAGCTAGTACTATGGAAACAGTACTCGCTAAGTGAGACGGGTTCACATACCTATGCATAATTTCAGCAAGATAATTTCATTCTCAATTTAACAATTTCTCCCCATTTGATGTATTCAGTTTTTTAAGGGGTCTTTGTCGTATTTTGAAATCTCCTTCAGAAAAACAAGAGTCAAAGTCATTTAATTTCAAAACATACTGCATTACATATTTAAATATTCTTTATCAAAATATAAACTCTCTATGTATCTATAGTTCTTCTTTCTTTAATTTTTCACATCCACGTTTTAAAGGTCTAATTAGGAAAGTTGTTACTATTATTTTTACAATGTTAACAACAAAAAAAAAATAAAATATTTATTGATAACTGGAGTTTTTTGAAAACTTGTTGATAATTTAAGAAATCTGTTGAGGAATTAAAAGACAACTTTATTGATAACTAGAGTTTGTTATATATATATAGATATATATATATATATATATATGTTTGTCAACTAGCACTTCGTGGCTCAAACCGTCTGTTAATTACCGGGGATGTTGGCTCATTTCTACTTGTTGGCTCTTTTGTCACATACTTGATCAGAGTCAAAATGAGATTTTTACATTTTCGGTATCACCACGTGATCCTGAGTCGATTCCTGCCTATAACTCATTTTGAGCCAATATTTGACATTTTGTGTGACCAATATATACACTCCGATATACCTTTTTATCTGAAATATACATTCTCACTTAGGAAATCATTTTGACAATTTATTAAACAACAATAATCGATCAAAAATTGCAACGTTGCCAAATCATATTACTGTATCAATGCCATCCACGAAAGTAAATAAATTAATGTAGCAAGTCCCCACATTTGTAAAAATGTGATAACATTTGTATTAAGATCAGAAACAACGCCTATACGAACGCGCGAACCTTTTGTTGAATGCGCATATTTTGTTTGGCTCAGTTGCGTAACGAAGACATTACCAATACTATTACACTTAAACATCGCTAGGCTTGGGGGAATTTTATCAAAATGCGAATATAAACAATTAAAAACACGTATGAGAGTCGTACAAATGATTGAACATTTTAATAAATACGCATGATTTACATTCTTACAACTTATTTTTTCAATATTACGATTTTATGAATGAATCGTATTTACGCACTTGATTATTATTGTTTTGAATGGGATACGAGAAGGTTGATCAATATTATGTGATATCGTTTTGTGACCAATATTTGATTTCCTATCCACATTTTTTTTTTCACTATCATACTATTCCGCATGCATGTATCCTATTTCTTTTATTCTAGACGTTGCATTTCTTTAAGATCACATATCGATATATTCTACCCATGTCGATCTTCCACCTATCCTTTCAGGCAGGTAAAAAGTCACTCTATTTTCATTCATCCTCTCTATATGTCCAAACTCTCCAAACACCACACTTTGTTTACATTCATTCTTGTTACTACACTATTTTTTTATCTCTCGTTATTTCCTCATCTATCATTCCGTTTCCGATCTCATTTTCAGCATTAATAGGGCACATCCTACGCAACATTCTCATTTCTATCGCATTCATACTACTTTCTTCCTTCTTGGTCTACGTCCATGTCTCATTACCATACATTATACTTAGATGGTATAAAAATTACGTTGAGCACAAGCTTCTTCACTTAAAGCGAGAAAATCTACACATACGAGTAGGTACATCTCCCTTTAATTTATTTCTGTACCTTAGAGCATAAAGTGTGGGAGTCCACTTTTTTGCGATTTTGACTTAATGATACAGTTTTATTCGCAATTGAAGGTTCTATAAGTGGTCAAAATATTGAAGTCACCACTTGTTAAAAAAGGTGACTTTTGAAATTAAAATATGTTTAAGTCCAATTTTTGTTAGAGCATAATCTATAATAATAAAGGAAAGTGCCTGACTGACTGACTCATCAACGCACAGCCCAAACGGCTAATCGTAGAGAAGTGAAATTTGGAAATCAGGTAGGTCTCAATACAAAACCTTCCACTAAGAAAGGATTTTTGGAAATTCCACCCCTAAGGGGGTGAAAAATAGGGTTGAATGTTTTTCAAAGTATGCGAATATCTCGGAAACTAGACATGGTACCAGCTTGAGATTTGGCATATGAATTCTTCTATAGAAATAAGTGTTAGCATATTCGGCAATTTTTCCAAAATTTTACTAAAAGGGACGAAAAAGGGCACATATAAAAAGGGATGATTTTTAAGTGCCTCCTAATAAGTTTAAAACTGGTTTTATCGAAATTTAAAAAAAAATGATTTCTTCAGAAAGAGTCAAATTATACTATTTCGTTTTCAAAATATAATATTAAAAAATGGGAAAGGGGTGGGGAGCGCTTTTTATTGAACAACCATATCTCTTAGATTAATGAATTTAGAAAGCTGTAAATTAATATATAGATTCTAATTTTAACATAAAAATAAAATACGAATTTCAAGATTGAAAGATATATTTTAAGAGGAGATACGCGAAGATAAATATTATGATTAAGCATCATATTTCTGTGGTGGCATGGTAAAACGACCTAAGTCAGTGTGACAAGATTTTACAATACGGCGGGTTTCCTTAGTTATAAATTTTAGCTGTTTTGGATTTTAAAATAAAACCTTAATTATCTTTAATATGTCCTTCATGTTACCATTATATCATAACATTTAGGACTCTCTTGCATTTCGCATGTATAATATTTGAAAAAAATCTTTTATTTATTGTTTTTTTTATGCATGTGTCTTTCTACCTTGACAATTTTTTACTCATTCTATGAACGATTCTGTAGTTCGGTCAAAATTCCCATACAAATGTAGCAACATTTCGTGATTTTAACTCACGTTCGCTTTTTTTCTTTGGAAGAGTTTCTTCAAAATAAATACTTCCCAAAATTAAAACAATCAAGGTACTAATTAATTGATTTAAGTAATTATAAATTAAATATTTGAATTTTTTGTTGTTTTGTGTAAAAAATAATTGAAACAAAACTAAAAGTCTTCTTAATCAAACAGTATCTACCTACGTCTTTCTGCTACAACTTATAATCTTCCTTCTTCTTCTTCTCTACCAGTCAACCAGGCGGGATCGGTTGACTGGTAGAGAATAAGATTTTATTAAAAAATACATAGGTAATATGTGCATTCTACTCATATTTTTTCGGAAATATGTAGTCATATTATTAAAGACTTTAACAATAAAATATCTTAAAAGAAGTGATTTATTGTTTGTCGATAATCCTTAGATTTAGATGGAAGGGATACTACCTGTGTAAAATCGCTTGATGGTTACCCGGAACGTGATTGGTTAACACTTGTCATGGTAAGACAATGTAGTCCTTCCCACTATTGTCTATTCTTTTGAATATTAATGGCAATTGGCTAGTTCACCAGATTTCGGCAAACAAAAAAAATATAATAAAATTAAATCTTTAGAATATTGAACCAATCAAAAAATATTAAAAAAAAGTTACCGACCTATTGTCTAGACTCTAGAGCTTAACAATAAAAGCAACAAAAGCTGTAAACAGATTAGTCGGCAGAAAGATATTAACTCAATACCTGCTCTTATCAGAGATAGAGTTAAGCACATTCACCAAACACATTATTTGAATACATTTTAAAAAGGTTCACTTTTAAAAGAACAGCTTCTCACGAGAGCTCTATCATAGACCATACCGTTTAACCTCGTGGTAGACAAAATTCGTAGCGCGTCGTTTTACCTTGCCAAAATAAAATTGATATTGAGTTATGTCGGAATGAAAAATTGCTTTTAAATCTTTTATAAACAGATTTTTTTTTATTTGTGTTTTTATACTTTGTTCTGCTTGTGATGAAGTATGATGTAGCGCATATAACTCAAAATGCTGAAAAATGAGAGTTATGTCTCTTTACCATGCCACCACAGATTTATCGAGGTCATACTTCGCACCGCGGGGTTAGAAAAATATAGGTAGGTAGTCTTCTACCTACCAAATCTACTTCGCTCCTAAGTTGAGATGATAAGAGACTATGCTTTTTTCCAATACTCACATTTTTAAACTCGTGATAACTTTCGAATGGAATGTCCGAATTGAATAATTCAAAAAGTTATACAAACATATTGAAGCAGACTTGAATATGAACTAATTTATTTTAATAAGGAGTAATACCAAGATACCAATAAAGAGCCTTTTCTATAAGTGAAATTTTATTGATTTTTTTAAAATAAAAAAACACTTATTGTGGCATAACTATAATAGTTAGACATATGCTGTCGCGATACTTTTTGTAAATAATGATGTCTTCTACAAAATTGTAGTACATTGTTTTATTCTATCATCATTAGTTTTCACAGCGTTCGCGATAAAAAGAATATTTTAGGTAAATTTTTTGGGTTACACCTTGGGTTACATTGAAGTTTTCGTAGGTTACCCATTTTTTTTTAAAAATTAAATATAGCCTATGTTCACCGCCGATATTTTAGCTTCCCAAAAGTGAAAGAATTTTTCAAATCGGTTCAGTAGTTTTGGAGCCTATTCGATGCAAACAAACAAAATATCAAATCTTTCCTCTTTATATATTAGTATAGACAATACCAAAATGGGCCGTACCAAAAAGTAACCTACCAGACGTGGTCCATACTATGAATATTGAATTTTTATTTGTATAATGATAAATTAAATACCTATTAACTATATTAGGTTATTACAACCGATGCATCTGTTTGAAACCATATTATTATATTTTGTATCCGCATTCTGTCAAACGCCTGATTTTATTTCAAAATTGTAAAAAATGTCTTATGAATGTACTTAGTTAAGAAAGTTACCTACTTTAACTTTTATTTTTATTCCGCTCAACTCTTTTCATTCATAAGAACCTTCTGACAAAAGCAAACATGACTACGGCTATTGAACGGCTAGACCGATTTCGCTAATTCTTTTTTGTATTGTTTTCTTTTGTCAGGAGAAGGTATTTATGAAAAAATAAGAAAGTTTCCCGTAAAATTATAAAATTAACGAAAGTAGATAACCTTCTTAGTAATATAATAGATAACTACACTAGACAACCAAACTTACATCCAGAATCCAGATCAACAACAGCAAATTAAAGATATCAATTGAAATGATTTAAAAACGTTTGTAGCTTGAAAAATGCCCAAAGCAGATAGAAGTGAGTATTTTTAAAAAAGTACAAAATACCTATCACTTATTTCATTTTTATTCATATCCAGCAATATAACAATTGCTTTCAAATGACGTCATTTGGTGGAATAAAAGTTATTAGAGTTATGGGATTTTAACAGGACAATGTTTGTCAAGTCAGAAAAATATGGTAAAAGTTCGCGGGCTGATCCTATTTGTATATGAAGCACATATTTTTGTATTTTTATTTCAAATATAGATTGATAGTGACAAAAATATTATAAAAATATAATAGGTAATTAGGATATTAAATGTAAATAAAAAAAAAGAAATATTCAGACTTCTCAGACAGTCTTGGCGAAATAGGAATAGGATTGCCTACCCCAAATAATGGGACATTGTTTTTCACGGCTTTCACCTTCTGAAGAAAGTGTTATTTGCCATAGGGGTTTAAAATTATGCAATATTATTTAGGGGCTTAAAATTGCACATATAAAGAAACAATTAAAGGAATCACACACTTCTGTCATATTCTCAAGTTGTTTCTTATTATAATTATTATTGATACGATTCTGCATTGTTGATATGAAAGAGATGCTGGATACTATATTCATTGCTTACGACTTCCACATGTTAAATTAAAAAAAACTGTTAAGACAGTTCAAATGAAGAGATATATAACGTCTATCTCCAGCAAAAACTCACCAAATTGAGTTTTGGTCAAAAATGAGTTGCATACATAATTTTATTCGTCGTATCGTCTTCTATTAGGCAAAAAATCGACAAATCTTAACTATAAGTAGTTTTCGTTAAAAATATGATTTATTAAAATTACCAAATAATACGTTTCTGAATTAATGTTTGCCAGCAAAAAATCACCAACGTATTTGGTTAGTTATTGGCGAAAATACTACACCAATTAGCTTGAAAACGTAAAAGAAATCTTCTTTCTATCACCTTTGGTTATAAAGATACGAATGTTTCAATTTCATGAAATTTTTTACTTAATTGACAATATCTCCATAGTGTGTTTTTGGTATTTGGTGACTTTTTGCTGGAGATAGACGATAATTTCAAATGATATATCTCTTTATATAACATGGAGCCTTATATCCCTTAGAACATTCTTAGTGCTTTTGACAAAAAATATTCTACCTTTAAATTTGAATTTGCGTTTGACATAACTGTAAGTTAGTAGATACAGTTATGTCGATAGTAGATAGTTGTCGCGATTGATTAAATGCTCCCTGCGTAGCAAAACAAATTTATTTGAAGTGGTCGGTAGCCCATCGGTTAAGTCGACAAAAAAAAAATATAACTCGTAACTATAAAAAGTCGTTTAACATACACTTAGGTATTTGAATACCTCTAAAGGGGTTCTGTTAAGGTTTTATTATATACAGGTGTTAGCGTTCAGCCAGTTTAGGAAGAGAAACCAAATAACATGTGAGCGAAGCCACGGGTACCAGCTAGTCCATTATATTTCTTATTATAAAGAATATTGAAAATTGTATTAATTAAACATAAAACATGATCTAATTGGTGAAAAAAAAATATTTTCAGATTTAATATTTTTCATATAGAAAAAAAGTTCGCGTTTTGTAATTTCAAGTTTCACTAAATCCTCTCTCCTGCAAAATTACTAAAATGTGACTCCCACACTTTATGCTCTAAGGTACAGATTTAATTCTTTATGCACAGATTACAGAAATCGATTTTTAAATCACTTTTTATCATCTTATTTTACTGACATTTTGTATACTTGCTTGCTTTGGATGACAGTTTGATATTTTAACATCTACAATACTCTTCTTCTCTTTCCAATGCGGCAATCCACTCTCGACCATAAAGAAGATTTTCAATTTTTTAGTCCAAATGAATAACGTGGTTTATTAAAAAAGATTTTTATACTTACTTATTATTTTATTCTTTTATTTTCAAAGGAATCGACATTGTTTAAATTGATTATATGAGTTTATTTTTAGACTAAATCATTTTTTATTGTAAATTTAGGTATATCAAAATATTATCTACTCACATACCTATAGATCCCTATCTACTTAAAAAAAAAACAATTAATTATAAGCTATATTGTGAATTTATAATATAACATATTTAAGTTTGTCTCTTATCTTACCCTTCAGTTTTAAGGATCGTGACTGCCATGCCTCATTCCATTGACCATCCGTCTACCTACGCTCTGTGTGGTCCTCCGCCATGTGCATAGCCCCATGCAGCGAAATCCCCATGGTACTCTTGATCAGATCGCTCCATCTTAAAGGCGCTAATCCGTTCCGCATTTCTTCTCCATTGACCCAGTGATTATCCATCTTTTCAAGTTCACAGACTCCTTTTTTTTTCGATGTGACCGAAATATCGAAAACACGCCGCCAGCACAATACTGAGAGCCGCATGAAGATGTTTAACTATATGAGGATTGACTTAGTCCTTTGCTCGGTCCTTCTCTGAGCAATCTCAACATTCCATCTTTTCTTGGTGGAACAGCCCTGCCAGCATTCGTACACTTGACGCGACCAAGGAGGTGTCATCAGCAAATCGTAGATTGTAGGTATTTTATTTTCTATTGTGGCCCATCTATGCCAGCCATCCTGGGCTCTTCTCGTGAAGTGTATGTATGTAGAGGTTGAAGAGGTCGGGTGAGAATATAATATAATGCCTGTCGCACTCCCTTTTAACCATTGAATGGTTACGATACGGGGTTCTGAATAATTATTGTTACACGCGAAATTCTTCCAAATATAGATATAACATTGACTATCAAGTGATTATGCCCCCACTGAGGATACGGATGCTGCAGCTAAGGACTGTTTTTACGACAGTCTGGATGCAGTTGTGTCTCATGTCTCAAGGCGCCACCGCTTGATAGCTTGACTTCCTCTTGAGAAAGTCCATGCGAGGAGCAAGAGGTATACCAATAACACAGAGGAATCCTACAGATGGTCCCGTGGGCGAAATGTGCGATCTGGAGTACGCGGACGACCTAGCGTTGTTCAATACGACAGTGGAGGAACTACAGCGCAGTGTTTCGAGACTCTGAAATTAAACAGCACGTCTTGGCCTTCGAGTCAATGCCAGTAAGACGAAGCTCATGGCAAATAAAGCCTGCCCCGATAAACAGCTACCGATAACCATTTATGGTCGCCAGGTCTCCCGGGTGGATAAATTTAAATACCTGGGAGCAACCATTACCACCACTGGTGACCTCGGGGCTGTGCTCCCGATAAGTACCTATCGATATGGCAAGTGGTGCCTTCAACAACATGACCAAGATATGGAAGGCGTCGGCGTTTAGTGTTGAGACGAAATGTAAACTGTTTAATGCGTGTGTGTTGCCTATTCTTTTATATGGGTGTGTGTCATGGCACCTGACCAAAGCCCAGGCACAAAAGGTATCTGCCTTTGAGACAATGTGCCTCAGAAGAATCATGAATATTAGATGGTACCACCGCATCACGAACTTTCTTCCTCCCATCAGGGTCCCGAAGACGAGGAAGACCCTCCCACACCGTGTTTCGTTCCTTCGAAGCAGAGCTGAGGGATTTGGACATGACGTGGGAGGAGGTCATTGAAACTGCTAGAGATAGAGCGCAGTGGAGGGCACTTGTTGCCTCCCTATGCCCCCAAGTGGGGTCACAAAGGGAGTATTGATTGATTGATCAAGTGATCATCAGACACAAACCGCCAAGGTCCCGAATCAGCTCATCCTATTATCAATGAAACACAAATTAGCTGGTAGGTATATTTAATTCGCGTTTGTACCTATATTGCGGTTATTTACTATGAATTATAGTATTAAAGGCTTATCTCTTTGCTAAAAATAATAAAAAATACATTAGGGACGCCTAACAGCGTTGTATCAAATGCAATATCAATTTAAAAAAATCTCAACTTTGGTGTTGGATGAACATCACGCAAAATTTAAAAAAAAATATATTTTATTCATGAATGAAATTGTAAATTGAAAAGTGTAACTTTTAGAGTATTATGTCCGATAAATAAGATTTAATAAGATACTAAGCACACACACACACACACACACATTCTCCCTTTGAGGCCCCCCACACACCTGAGGCCAGCCCGGAGGAGACAAATCCGCAGCAAACCCAACCTGCACGAAACCAACCAAAAAGATACTAAGCAGCTTTGATAATTAAACCCATTATAGTACAGTAACTTTATACATTACAGAATGCGTCAAATAAGGTAGTTATGTTTTTTTGCAAACTTGTAATATCAAATTTCTAAATATCTCGACTCTGGTGTTGGATGAACTATAATCAATCAATCAATACTCCATTTGTGACCCCACTTGGGGGCATAGGGAGGCATTTGGACAAGACCTCCACCCACGTCATGTCCAAATCCCTCAGCTCTGCTTCGAAGGAAAGAAACACGGTGTAGGAGGGTCTTAGTCGTCTTCGGGATGATGTTGGTCTGATGAATAATCCAAGTTTTTGACCTCGAGCGCCGAATGCACCTTTGTCAAAAATCGAAAAACCGCGAAAAAATCGCTATGTTTTATTATTTGGCGAATATAACCGTAAAGCACTATTTTTTGAAAAAAACATTTTAGCGCGTTTTTAAAGAAGAGTAAATTTGCTACAATATGATAACTAGATTTGTCTCTGTAGACCAAATAGATTCCAAGTTAAAGCCTTTATGATTTATTTCTTCTCATCAATTTATAATAAACGCTATTCTCATAAACTTCTCGATAGAAAAAATCTAAATACCTACTCTAAAATACTTTAAAAAAATATTGTCATAAACGCTAGCCAAGTAAAAAAATATACGAGTCTAAATCACAACAAAAATAAAGTAGGTAGGTAGGTACATATAGGTCCTCAATAATACGGAAAATATGAAACCAACAGCGATGTGTGAATATTACGATCAGATATAGAAACCTACCTACCAATTCTACGTCTACAATAGGAGATGTATTATGCTATCGTGAGTGTGTTAGTGAGATCGATTTGGCAACGTTGTAAGAGCTAACAACTCTTGATCAACTAGTGTTCTTTAAAAATAGACAGTAAATAATTGAATATATTTGTGGAGAATAGAGTATATAGGAAGCTAAACATAATCGTAACGCGGGGGTGTAACATTCAAATTTATGTATCAACCAGGTAATTATATATTCCAGGTAAAAGGTTGATCAACTTTGGTGTGTTAAAATCAGATGAGCCAACATATGCCGTCTGACATAAATATATATATATATATATATATATATATATATATATATACATTCGAAACGAAGTGCCTCAGGAGAATTTTGGGTATAAGATGGTACCACCGCATCACGAACGACGCTATACGCCGGCGAGCCCATCACCTCTACTATTATGTGGAGGAGATGGACTTGGCTGGGACATGTGTTAAGGATGCCGAATGACAGTTGGCCGAGGAGAGCGCTGTTCTTCCTCCATTCAGGGTCCCGAGGACGAGGAAGACCCTCTCATACTGTGTTCCGCTCCTTCGAAGCAGAGCTGAGGAATCTGGACATGGTGTGGGAGGAGGTCGATCGAGCGCAATGGAGAGCTCTTGTTGCCTCCCTATGCCCCTAAGTGGGGTCTTAACGGAGTTTGGAGTTTGGTTATATATATATATATATATATATATATATTTATGTCAGACGGCATATGTTGGCTCATCTGATTTTAACACACCAAACTTGATCAACCTTTTACCTGGAATATATAATTACCTGGTTGATACATAAATTTGAAAGTTACACCCCCGCGTTACGATTATGTTTAGCTTCCTATATACTCTATTCTCCACTTATATATTCAATTATTTACTGTCTATTTTTAAAGAACACTAGTTGATCAAGAGTTGTTAGCTCTTACAACGTTGCCAAATCGATCTCACTAACACACTCACGATAGCATAATACATCTCCTATTGTAGACGTAGAATTGGTAGGTAGGTTTCTATATCTGATCGTAATATTCACACATCGCTGTTGGTTTCATATTTTCCGTATTATTGAGGACCTATAATATGTACCTACCTACCTACTTTATTTTTGTTGTGATTTAGACTCGTATATTTTTTTACTTGGCTAGCGTTTATGACAATATTTTTTTAAAGTATTTTAGAGTAGGTATTTAGATTTTTTCTAACGAGAAGTTTATGAGAATAGCGTTTATTATAAATTGATGAGAAGAAATAAATCATAAAGGCTTTAACTTGGAATCTATTTGGTCTACAGAGACAAATCTAGTTATCATATTGTAGCAAATTTACTCTTCTTTAAAAACGCGCTAAAATGTTTTTTTAAAAAAATAGTGCTTTACGGTTATATTCGCCAAATAATAAAAACATAGCGATTTTTTCGCGGTTTTTCGATTTTTGACAAAGGTGCATTCGGCGCTCGAGGTCAAAAACTTGGATTATTCATCAGACCAACATCATCCCGAAGACGACTAAGACCCTCCTACACCGTGTTTCTTTCCTTCGAAGCAGAGCTGAGGGATTTGGACATGACGTGGGTGGAGGTCTTGTCCAAATGCCTCCCTATGCCCCCAAGTGGGGTCACAAATGGAGTATTGATTGATTGATTATAGTTCATCCAACACCAGAGTCGAGATATTTAGAAATTTGATATTACAAGTTTGCAAAAAATCATAACTACCTTATTTGACGCATTCTGTAATGTATAAAGTTACTGTACTATAATGGGTTTAATTATCAAAGCTGCTTAGTATCTTATTAAATCTTATTTATCGGACATAATACTCTAAAAGTTACACTTTTCAATTTACAATTTCATTCATGAATAAAATATATATTTTTTTTAAATTTTGCGTGATGTTCATCCAACACCAAAGTTGAGATTTTTTTAAATTGATATTGTATTTAAAACAACGCTGTTAGGCGTCCCTAATGTATATTTTTATTATTTTTAGCAAAGAGATAAGCCTTTAATACTATAATTCATAGTAAATAACCGCAATATAGGTACAAACGCGAATTAAATATACCTACCAGCTAATTTGTGTTTCATTGATAATAGGATGAGCTGATTCGGGACCTTGGCGGTTTGTGTCTGATGATCACTTGATCAATCAATCAATACTCCCTTTGTGACCCCAC
Organism: Mystacides longicornis; assembly: GCA_963576905.1. NCBI lineage: Eukaryota > Metazoa > Arthropoda > Insecta > Trichoptera > Leptoceridae > Mystacides > Mystacides longicornis. The sequence goes on along the minus strand of OY756429.1, from coordinate 18,179,369 downwards.
TTGGGGGCATAGGGAGGCAACAAGTGCCCTCCACTGCGCTCTATCTCTAGCAGTTTCAATGACCTCCTCCCACGTCATGTCCAAATCCCTCAGCTCTGCTTCGAAAGAACGAAACACGGTGTGGGAGGGTCTTCCTCGTCTTCGGGACCCTGATGGGAGGAAGAAAGTTCGTGATGCGGTGGTACCATCTAATATTCATGATTCTTCTGAGGCACATTGTCTCAAAGGCAGATACCTTTTGTGCCTGGGCTTTGGTCAGGTGCCATGACACACACCCATATAAAAGAATAGGCAACACACACGCATTAAACAGTTTACATTTCGTCTCAACACTAAACGCCGACGCCTTCCATATCTTGGTCATGTTGTTGAAGGCACCACTTGCCATATCGATAGGTACTTATCGGGAGCTCAGCCCCGAGGTTACCAGTGGTGGTAATGGTTAGGGATCTATAGGTATGTGAGTAGATAATATTTTGATATACCTAAATTTACAATAAAAAATGATTTAGTCTAAAAATAAACTCATATAATCAATTTAAACAATGTCGATTCCTTTGAAAATAAAAGAATAAAATAATACGTAAGTATAAAAATCTTTTTTAATAAACCACGTTATTCATTTGGACTAAAAAATTGAAAATCTTCTTTATGGTCGAGAGTGGATTGCCGCATTGGAAAGAGAAGAAGAGTATTGTAGATGTTAAAATATCAAACTGTCATCCAAAGCAAGCAAGTATACAAAATGTCAGTAAAATAAGATGATAAAAAATGATTTAAAAATCGATTTCTGTAATCTGTGCATAAAGAATTAAATAAATTAAAGGGAGATGTACCTACTCGTATGTGTAGATTTTCTCGCTTTAGCTTGTGCTCAACGCAATTTTTATACCATCTAAGTATAATGTATGGTAATGAGACATGGACGTAGACCAAGAAGGAAGAAAGTAGTATGAATGCGGTAGAAATGAGAATGTTGCGTAGGATGTGCGCTATTAATGCTGAAGATGAGATCGGAAACGGAATGATAGATGAGGAAATAATGAGAGATAAAAAATAGTGTAGTAACAAGAATGAATGTAAACAAAGTGTGGTGTTTGGAGAGTTTGGACATATAGAGAGGATGAATGAAAATAGAGTGACTTTTTACCTGCCTGAAAGGATAGGTGGAAGATCGACATGGCTAGAATATATCGATATGTGATCTTAAAGAAATGCAACGTCTAGAATAAAAGAAATAGGATACATGCATGCGGAATAGTATGATAGTGAAAAAAAGTATGTGGATAGGAAAGAGTGGAAGTCTCTTCTCTCTGCTTACCCCTATAAGGACACGGCGTAAAAGTTAATAAATTGATAACTTTACATTTGGTCCAAAGTTTATTCGTTTTCTTACTACCTGTACCTTACTTTCCTTCATGGGTTGGGCTGATCACGTAACTTGCATACTTTATAATAATCTTTGGGTTTAGCACGTATGTTGATTATGTGATGTCTTTTTTATGTCAAATCTAATGTGTTGTTAGTTTTATTTATTATAGAATTAATAAATATATAAAAAACTTCCATCATACTACCATGTGGGTTGGCTGGAATAGATTTTTCGGGATACGTCCGCCGTTTGACTCTGAATGTACCTATACTATATCATATGTGTAATTTATTTCAATAATGTTTTATTTATTTATTTACCTGATCGACTCTGTATATAACTCTCATTAGGGTTGGAGGTGTCATAGTGAGAGGTGGGGTGTACCTACATAGAGTCGGAAATACCCCATGGGTCAATACTTTTTGCCTCTCTGTGTCCTTGATTAAGAATGGGTACTTATATACTTGGGAAAACTTTTAGACCTAATGAGGCATATTATCGCGTACAATATTTATGGCTACTAGGGTTGCAAACTCATCGTCCTCCTGCATTGATAATATATTCACTGATATGAAGTATTCTGACGTAAAACTTACGGAAATTGTAAAATCAGACCATTTTGGTCAATCAATTAGCGTAGAAATTAGTAGCGGAGGAAAAAATGGTGATAATACGTTTATCTACAGAAGAAGGTTTAATGATAACAACATGAAATCCTTCTGCAATGCAATAAGAGCATGTCAAAGCTTTAAAGTAAATGATTGCTCCGAAGTTATGTTCAAAAAGTTTTTTGAAAATTTAGTGTTAAATCTAAATAGTTATATGCCTGTCAAAAAGATCAATTGTAAGCAAAATAAGTCTTTTAAAGGCTGGGCTAAGCCCGGTATATTAATCTCTAGGAAAATACTGTTTGACTTGTATAGAGTGAAAGAGCGTGACAACTCGCGGACGACGAAAGATTTTGTATCGACTTACAGTAGAGTATTCGGGCGGGTCTGTAGAGAAGCCAAACAAATGTATATCAGAAATAAAATAGAAAGTTCTAACAACATAATCACAACAACTTGGAAAGTCATAAAGGAAGAAACGGGTAAAACATGGGAGTATAACGAGAGTTAGAATTTTAGTAATCTTGATGTGGCAAATAGATTTAATAACTACTTTGTAAATATAGCCTCAGCAGCCCGATTCACGGAAAAGTTTAAGTCTAAGTTTAGTTCGAAGTTCGAACGAAGTTCGATTCAAACCCTCCGTGAATAGGTACATAGACTGTAGATAGTCGCCGCCTACAATAATTATTATTACCAGCAGCCCTATTCACAAAAGTTTGAATCGAACTTCGTTCGAACTTCGAACTAAACTTAGACTTCAGATCTTACTAGCACTATGCCTAAATCAACTGAGACTGCTGAATTTTTACTTAAATCCACAAAGAAATGTAACAATGATTTCAGGTTTAGAATGAATTCTAGAGCTAATGTCATTCGTATATTCTTCTTCTTCTTCCCCCACTGCGGCATTCCACTGTCGAGAGTGATTTATGATCATTCGTATATGTAGTCACATAAAATCCAAGGACTCAAATGACCTATGGTATACGTCGACAAAGTTTATTAAACGGATAATCGATCATCCGGCGGATGACCTAGTACTCATAATAAATAAATGCTTTGAAGAAGGTGTTTTCTCAGATACCCTCAAAATTGCTAGAGTAATACCGACAAACTAAAAAGGAGACAAACATGATCCTGGTAATTACAGGCCCGTTTCAGTGCTTCCTGTATTGAGTAAAATTTTTGAAAAACTTATAGCGGAACAACTTACTCACCACTTGATAGAAAATGATATATTACACCCACAACAATATGGATTTCAAAAACACAAGGGTACGAGTGATGGGATATCGCACTTAGTCAAAAGCGTACTCGAATGTTTAGATAAAGGTTATATATGTATTCCATTTTTTGCGATTTGACTAAAGCCTTTGTGTTAACCATAAGATACTTATAAAAAAGCTGGAATATTATGGAATTAAAAACGTAGAAAATATTTTCTTCAAATCTTATCTCAATAACAGAAAACAATCGGTAGAAATAGGAAATATCAAATCATCAGTGGAAAATGTTAACTGCGGTGTTCCTCAAGGCTCTATTCTGTGTCCTTTATTATTCCTAATATATGTAAATGACTTACCGTTCCATCTTAAAAATATAGCCGAGACTGTTCTCTTTGCTGATGACACGTCCCTTAGGCTAAGAACACGTAGAAAGCGGATTCCGACCCGCGCCGACCGGCTCATAGATTGTTGTCTATGGTTTCAATGCATTTAAATGGACATGCCGGAAAGCGGGTTCCTGCTTTTTCTGTGGGTATCCCCATTCAAATGCATAGTAACATTCTTTGCGCCGGTCGGCGCGTGTCGGAATCGGCTTTCTATGTGTTCTTACCCTTATGATCAAGGATATGGGACATAAATCTGATACAAAAAAAATGTTGTTGAAGTACTAGATATGGTGAGCGAGTGGTTCAGAGTCAATAGCTTAATTCTTAATTTGACAAAAACAAATGCGATGCATTTCTGTCTGAAAAAAAAACTGCAAAATGATCTTGTACTGTCAGTTCTTAGCAATAGAAATGTGGAAATGACAGAAAAATAATATAAGTTTCTGGGAGTTGCAATAGACAGGACTCTACAATGGCATATACACATAGATCTGTTATGTAACAGGCTGAGTCCTGCCATTTATGCAATAAAAAGATAAATGAAACTTGTGGGTTAAAAACAGCGAGAACTGTCTTCTTTGCGTATTTCCACAGTCTTATGTCATATGGAATATTGTTCTGGGACAGAGGAGCGGATGCGCAAAGAGTTTTTGTACTTCAAAAAAGAGCATTAAGAGCCTTGTGTAACTTGAAACCAAGAGATACGTGCAGACCATTGAGATCAAATATTGGTCACAAAACGATATCACATAATATTGATCAACTTTCTCGTATCCCATTCAAAACAATAATAATCAAGTGCGTAAATACGATTCATTCATAAAATCGTAATATTGAAAAAATAAGTTGTAAGAATGTAAATCATGCGTATTTATTAAAATGTTTAATCATTTGTACGACTCTCATACGTGTTTTTAATTGTTTATATTCGCATTTTGATAAAAATCCCCCAAGCCTAGCGACGTTTAAGTGTAATAGTATTGGTAATGTCTTCGTTACGTAACTGAGCCAAACAAAATATGCGCATTCAACAAAAGGTTCGCGCGTTCGTATAGGCGTTGTTTCTGATCTTAATACAAATGTTATCACATTTTTACAAACGTGGGGACTTGCTACATTAATTTATTTACTTTCGTGGATGGCATTGATACAGTAATATGATTTGGCAACGTTGCAATTTTTGATCGATTATTGTTGTTTAATAAATTGTCAAAATGATTTCCTAAGTGAGAATGTATATTTCAGATAAAAAGGTATATCGGAGTGTATATATGGTCACACAAAATGTCAAATATTGGCTCAAAATGAGTTATAGGCAGGAATCGGCTCAGGATCACGTGGTGATACCGAAAATGTAAAAATCTCATTTTGACTCTGATCAAGTATGTGACAAAAGAGCCAACAAGTAGAAATGAGCCAACATCCCCGGTAATTCACAGACGGTTTGAGCCACGAAGTGCTAGTTGACAAACATATATATATATATATATATATATATATATATATATATATATATATATATATATACAATACATTAATGTGTACAAAATATAAATTCAGATTAACAAAATGAAATTTATCACCCCACTAGATAAAAGCCCGAGCTGAGGTCTACTAAGTATTTATACTGCGCGTTAGTTTTTATTCCGAATATTAGAGTATTTAATGTATTTTGTTGAATAATTATTTATTTACTACTATAGTTTTGTGCAACCAGACCTTAACATTAACGAGTTATAAAGACGAGCAAACGGTGTAAAACAAAAACAAACACAATAAAACTCATCATCAACTTTGAATAAAAAAAAAGAAAGGCAGAGATAGCAGAGAAAGATAAAGATAGCGCCCTTGAGGTGGCTGTAATGTCACAAAACGGCGCTATAAAAATCATATTAGATATAGGTAATTATAACTAGGAAAAAAGTGTTACTCAGTTTACCGTTAAGATGCTGGGCACACATAATTGTTTCATCTAAGAGCACAGAGCTGTTAAAGCAGAGTCAATACAATAGCTCTAGACCTTGTAAATTTAGGTATTAGTAAAAGGATATAGATATTCTTCATTCGAGGATGGTCGATAGTCAACGGTTTTTACTAGAGATGAAACGGATATCCGGCGACTATCCGGTATCCGGCCTATCCGGCTGCTTAAATGCTATTCGGCCGAATACCGGATAACTAGCACCTATCCGGCCGGATACTGGATAGTTAAAAAAGCTCATGTTTGGATAACTAATTGATTCATTTAGTAAGAATCACTTTAGTTAGAGATACACCTCGTAATCACAAGAAAAATTCTACAACTTAGAAAATTGATTAGCAAACATAATGCAATAAGGGTAAATTATGGAGAATGAATTCTTATTTCTTTAAATGGAGGTAGTAAGCGGCTTCGATTGTCTCCGTAAATAAGGAAAGTTTAAATAAATACGATTCGTCATAATATATCATTCTGTTGGAAGATGCAGATAGATTCCGCGATATTTGGAACTCGTTCCGGCAACGGAGTCGCTCCCATTGGTATATTATGCAGCCTACGTAAGCGTAATTCATGCGTTGTACCCACGGTAATTCACGCACTTCCCGGGCTCTACTATACATTTCTTTAGCATTCAGCAAATTTTATAAATTTTGAAAAAAAAAACACTGATATTTTAAGGGGAGCGCTTTTCTTCCTCCCATCAGGGTCCCGAAGACAAGGAAGACCCTCTCATGCTCCTGTGCAGCGTAAAGGGAGTTTGGATTGGATTTGATTTAGAGGGAGCCGTAAACCTTAGCAGATTGGGAACCTCTGCACTAATGCTATTTTGGCTACTACCGTGGTTCTGAGGGTAAAAGTTAAAAATCTAATAAATGTAATCATAGGAAAAAAATATTATCACACCACACTAACTAATGCAGTTGATTGTTTTTTCTACAATGAACCCAATGATCCTATATGGATGCACCAATTAATCATATACATACGCCGGATATCAGGTGGCGGGTTATCCGGTATTCGGCTACTAGTTGTCCGAATATCCGGTATCCGGCAAAAATGGTATCCGTTTCCTCTCTAGTTTTTTCCCTTTTCAACCGATTGAGTTCATTTACGTCTAATTATTAATTAACGTTAAATCTCATGGTTCATTATATAAAAAGCAAAATTGGCTTTTTTTCAGAATATTCATACTTCTTTATTAATAGCTACAAGAATGTTTGAACAAGTCAAAATATCTAAAATTCAAACATTTGATGCACAATACAATCCTGATTCCATCCATGATGTATGGGGGTGAAACTTGAACATAGACGAAAAATCTGGAAGTTGGTATAAATGCTGTTGAAATGAGGTCTTACGAAGATATGGGTAAAAATACTAATTAATAAGGTGAGGAATGATGATATTAGAAAGGAATGTGGAGTGTATGTTAGCGTAGTGAGAAGAATAAAAGTGAATACTTTGAGGTGTTTCGGGCATGTTGAGAAAATAATGAAGAAAGAACAACAAAAAAGGATATATAAATCTGAAAGATTGGGTGAAATAAAAAGGATCTTTAAATCTGAAAGATTGATTGAAACAAAAGGATCTATAGATCTGAAAGAATGGCTTCACAGAGACGTGGCCGAACTAGATTGATGTTAGCTTATCATATCGGTGGCGTCTTAAAGCAGGACCATGTCAGGAGTAAAAGGAATAGGAGAAAATGTATGCGGAACGTTATACGCTTGAATGAAGAGAAAGAGGTTTGTCTGCATAGGAATTAATGGAAAAATTACATACATACATACATCTGCGGCGCCACAACCCTGTGTGGGTATTGGCCTTCCTCGGCAAAGGTCTCCAAGCCATCCTTTTTGCCTAATATAATTGGCTACTATTCAACAGATCCTATCCAATTTGAGATAGGATTTCCACACAGGTTAAACATTTTGGAAAGAAACACAGATGTTAGAAAATTCAACTTGAGGAAGAATGGAATCCTGCACCTCTATCTTAAAAATGTGTCGCCTATGCAATAGGACTCTCAATGCACTCGGACAATATTACGATGCAAATAACCTCAAGCCGAACCCAAGAAAAACACAGCTTTGCGCATTCCACTTGCGTAATAGGGATGCAGGAAAAGAGCTGAATGTCACATGGAGGGGTGAGAGGATGGAGAACTGCCAGACCCCTAAATACCTTGGTGTTACACTGGTTAGAACACTCTCATACAAGCAGCACTGCTGCAACACCAAATAGGAAGTCTCAGCCAGAAACAACATCTTGAAAAAGCTTACTGGAACATCCTGGGGAGCATCTCCAAGTAGTGTTCTCGAGAAAGAGTTTTCTTAAAACAACCACCAGTATGGATGCCTCAACGTTAATGAGACAACACAGAGAGGATCAATGGAAGCTCGAACTTGGTGACATACTTTGGATGGCGCCTTTGGAGGGCAATAGTTCCGCGCACAGCCTTGACTTTCCTACCTGGAAAACTTTGAATAGGCTCAGAGTGGGGGTAACCAGATGCATGGCCAACCAGCGAAGATGGGGATTCCTTGAGGGTGAGGACGTGAGCTGTGACAGTGGGGAGCTGCAGGACGACCTGCACTTGTTGACGTGCCCGTCGATGCAGGTGACTTGTGGGGTGGAGGACCTTGTGAGGGCGAATGACAAAGCGATATCCGTCGCTGCATACTGGAGTGGCAAAGTCTGATGTCCGGACTCGAAAAGTAAGTAATAGGACTATCCATCCATAATGGTGAAGACTCAGTATTCTGTTTTTTTTTATTAGCCTTCCAGTATTCTGTTTCAGCACAAATGCTTGGGATCGTTTGATAAATTACTACTTCCATACATATTTTATTCAATGTAAAGTAGGTACGTATTCTTTTCTTCTTTATCAAGCCTCAGTGGCTGGCAGTAGATTCGGATGTCTGCACGGTATTTGAAAGAGCTAATCAAGATGTATCGCTCAAAAAACTGTCAGAGATGAGGTGTGATTTATTACCGATTCACGTTGGGAATAACCAGAACTGACGGTTTGCGGCTTACGCGTGTATTTGTAGCATTGAAATTCTTTGATTTTTTGTGCGGTAATTCTCATTTGAGACAGTTTATTTACAAACTAGCAAAACCTGTCGGATGAAAGGCATAGGAAAGGATTTGATTGTCCTATAAATTAGTAATATCGTCCCTTTAATTGTACCAATTTTAATTTGACGTCTTTGCTCGGCTAAATTATAAATTGTCATAGAAACCATCGAATTAACGACGAATTATATGACAAATTTAAATAAAACTACAAACCATTTTAAAGTGTGTATATAGATACATACTTGCTGTCTCCCTTCGAACAATCATTCAAAACCACAAGATAGAATGAGAGAGACGAAAGATAAAGAAACCGTTCAAATTAATTTGACTGTTTTGCCGAATAAATAATGTTTTAATATTAGCAACGATAGTATATGTACTTGCCTAACATGTTCATTATTTCTAATTAAGACTATTTGGGGTGATTTTTTCCCATCGACATACCTCATATTATGTGACATTTTGAAAATTTTGTTGAATTTTTTCGAATGCCAGATCTATGGTTTTAATCAATGGTAGATAAATCCATGAAATGGGAGGTTTTCTGGGGACCTTCCGACAAGACACACTAGGTGACAGCGCTTCTAATCAGGTCTAATGTCAAATTATGACAGCTGTCAAACATACCATCAAACATGCCAATATATCTCCTCCCTTTTTTTCTCAATTAAACAATTTAACGTTTTAATTATTGATGATTGCAAAAGTGGCTTTTTCTAGGAGGTAAACCATAGTGTGTATGTATATAAAAAATAAAATAAGATAAACAATTATTTTATTTGTAATAGTACATAGTACATACTATTACAAATAAAATAATTGTTTATCTTATTTTATTTTTACATAAAAAGAAATGTACAATTATTATTCTAAACATATTGTAAGTTATCTTATACTTATATATAAGTTGTTTAATTTGAAATAAATTAGAATGATGAATTGTTTTTTCATTTTTACTGTAACACAAAATATAAACAAAAAGTTTAAAGTATTTATTTACGAAAGACAAAACCGACCATAACACAGTGATACACACGGACATTCATATGGTTGAGGTTATAAACGTTAATTTGAACGGTATTTCCAACGCCGTTTTTCAAACGCAAAGTAGCCCAACTGAAAATTTGGTAGGTATTTTAGTATCCGAAGAGAGGTGGGAGTTCACTTAAAAAAGGTCATTTAGTATCCGGAAATTTGAAAATTCGCTAAAAGGGAAGTAACTCAAGTGGCTACTTGTCGCCTTTTATATTTTTTCGTCGCCTATTCTCGTTCCGAATAGCCCAAACGGCAGTAAATCGCCCCCTTTGGCAACACTGAATTTGACAATAGACCGGATTAGCAAGGGCGCCTCTGGTGGTACAAAATGGAAAAAAAAACATCCCATTAAAAAAAATAGAAGACACAAATTAATGCATAAATCCAGTATTTTAAGTTTTTGACCCATATAAAATATTCAAATTTGAAAAATGAATGCAATAAATTATTATATGAACAACACGATTAGTAAGTAGGTAGTGTCGTTTTATCCTAACGCCATATTTCTTCAGGCATGGAAAACGCCACGACGGCACTCTCAGTAATGAGATACCCACTATACTTAACATACCTACATATGAGCAAATTAATTGCTTTTTATAATCATTGTTTATTCCTTAGACCGTGTTTAAATGGAATATTAGCCCGGCTCTACTCGCTATAGCCATTGTTTTATATCAAAACAATTTAATGAATACGGGGGGTAGAGTATCATTGAAATTAATTATGAACGTACAGAAGAAGAGGTATTCTGGTTGTGAAATGACGGTAACTGACTATTGTTCTAAGTAAAGTACAAGCAACTAAACTTTTAGACCGTACCAAAGTTCACACAATGCTTTGAATTTCGGAAGATTCGCTACAACATTCAGAATTATGCTTCATTAAATATGTATTGCTTTATTTCAACACATACAACAAGTTTGGGACATACGTACGTTTTACTTTACTTCCGGAAAACATTGCGAAATATAATAAACTAGCTTTACCGACAGACGTTGTCCTGTGTAGACCCTTTGGTACTACAGGCGGCCTGTTCATTGTGCACTGCGCCTCCAGAAACAAAAATACTCTAATTAAATAATAACATTAAAATATTAATTCTAAAACGTCATAGTATGTATTTCATTCGTATTCAAAGCTTAGACGGGATCAACGCGAGAATATAATTTATTTATTTTTTATTATCATTGGCATATCCACTGAAGGCGCCATAGCGCTAGCGTAGCCCTTTGAGTGAAGTATTTGGTTGGATCACAGACAGTAGTAATAGTATTGTAGTTACCTACCTACTTATAATAATATTGAATTTGCTATGCACACAGTGTTTTTATTTGTGTGTATGTCATGCAATGGAAGTTATAAACCACATAGATTTTAGGTTAAGTTTTTGTAATTCATAACAAACTGTCAAGTGTTGCTATTGTTGTTTTTTATTTTTATTTTGTTGTTTTTCTTTGTTGTAGTTTTTTTTGTATATTTAAAAATTATCCAATGTAAAAGGCTCTAAAGCCGTAAATCTTTGAATAAATAAATAAATTCCATCCGATGATCTCACTAACAAATAAAAAATAATATGTACAATATCACATTAAAAAATCAACAAACATGCGCGCATTTTGATTGACTTTGTACGAAAAATTCTAAAACTCCCGAAACGGCGGAGTAAGTGAAATGGGCTGCTATAAGAGTGGCAATTACGTGTGCGAGAATGAGAGGGTGCAGAAGACAATATTTTTTGTTGTTAGATTTTTTCAAAGATGGCGTCGCATGAAATTTGTTCCAAACTAACTTTAATATTATATTTTACATAACTTATCCATTTTTCAACTTTTTATTAGTTATTCTGTTATCCGGAGCGGAGAAGAATCCAATAAATCACATGCACATCGGAAGAATCCGTTGAGCCGATCTCGAGTTATAAGTGTTCGCACTAACCCGACTTTAATTTATATTAGAGATTATAATTCAAATCTCCGTTATCTAACGATCATTATAGTAGATTTTTTCTACTTTTTGAGCAATTTCAATGGGGAAGAATGGTGAGCCTCAAATAGGGATACTTTGGGCCTGATGCAGAAGGTGGGACTGCCAATGCGTGTTTTCAGTCTCCCCAGACGTCAATGGGTGGCGTTCGAAACGGCCGATATGATCAGATGCTTCACAGATGTCAGATGCGTGAATTCAGTGCCTGTGACCGTGGAGAATCTGTACTGAGCATCCAACATATCGTGGAGACTTGCCCCCTGAGAGCGTCCCCTAGCACATACAATGAAGTACACAATGCTATTCCTAATGCCTTGAAATCGCTTAATGACTTGGATGTTGCTCTTTCATGTGTCTCCTGGATGCAGCAGTGAAATCTTTGCTTTTATCTCTTGTCTTCTGACGATGCCATCTCTTGGTTGCTGATTCCAAATGATAATAATAATAACTGCTTTTTTGTAATAGTTTAATGTGCTCGAGCTCTTTTTGTAATTTATAAGTTTGATCGGCAAGCTACGCGTAATGACACTAGACATAATAAAACTTACATTGACTGGTATTCTCAAATTCACGTTCCAACTCAACGCAAGAAGCTCTTGCTTAGAACTTAATCGGTTGCCAGTAGTTACTTTACTAATGTATTGAATAAAACATTTTCAGAATACAGAAATATCAAAAGTCTCAATAAAAATTGGATGCAACTCAATCGTCTGTTATTCGTTTCAGAATAATAGTCAATATCTCTTTTGTGCTTCCATTATTTTACTGCCGACAGTGAAAGAGATAAACATATTTAAAGAAAAACACTACAATATGAGAGTGCCTACTTGCCCTTCTTTGTCGGTTTATTTTATTATTTTAATTTTTGTTCTTAATTAAAATTTGACATTACTTATGTACCTATATTGTTTGCTAATTTTATTTGGTTTTGTTTCATTGCATATTTATAGGCAAATAAGAGAAAAAAATATATATTTTTTTTTCATTTTAGGTAAGTAATTTAATTTATTTACATTATTCCTACTACATAATTGTTGGCTAATTTATATTATTATGATTCTGTGTTAACGTGGAATTAAAGATAGATACTATCGATCACCCAATTTAGTTCCAGAGTACATTTTGACCTCGAGTTTATAATTTTTGGTTTAAATTGATATTATTAGGTAATTACTTTTTTTTATTTTGGCCATTTTTTAATTTTGATGAACAATTCTTAATGTTTTTTTTTTATCTTTATCCATTTTATAGAATTTTTGAATTTTTGACGAACAGTATTACAAATACAATAGTTATTCTCTTGATTGATTTAATTTTGTTTTTTTCTGCTTGAATTTATTGATTATATTTATTTTAGTCCTAATTATTTTATTATTATTATTGTTTTGTTTAAATTTGATGATTGAAGTTGAACATTGATAATATTTTTTCATAACATACAAAGTCAACAAAATTATTGGGCACATTCAAAATAAATATGCACACGCGGCATCAGTAGTTCATAGGCGAGGCAGAATGTCTGCGCGCGTATCTCGCATTGTTCCCGCCTATGCTTTGAATGCGAATGAAATATGGATGTTCTTCTTCTTTGTAACGCGGCAATCCACTCTCGGGAGAGTAATCAATGAAATATGGATGTTTTAGAAATATTTTAATGTTATTATTTTATTAGTTTAACACAATTAAATGAATATGTATATTGATTCTGGGGGTGCAGTGCACATTATGCACATATGAACGGGCCGCCTCTGGTTAGGACCACAGGACAACGTCTGTCAGGAAAGCTAGTAATTATATAAATCTTTGATAAGAATAATATTGGTACTTCAACATACTCGAGCGTTAAAATGTGTATAGAGCGCTTAAATATGTTATAAAGAAACGGAAGACATTTTAGGTCTGTATATTAGGTATTATTATTATACGTTTCTTGTCAAAATCGTTGAAAAGTTTCTCTCCCAAGAGACGAACAGATTCACCGTCTACCACGGGTCGGACGGGAGTAAACCACGACATTTAAATATATAGTCTTATACGCAAACTGGCTTTTGAAGTAGGCAACTTTGTAGTAATGCTAAAGTTTCAATACATGTGTGGATTCAACAAAGAAAGTAGCTTAATGCACTGTCGGAACAGCAGTAGCTTGTTCTTGTCGAAATCAAACGGGCGTAACATATTTTCGGCCGTTAAAATAACCTCGATTTTACCCGCATTTTGATTATGATAGACTACAACTACATAATATCGTATTTTGATACGCGCTTGCATTGATTCAACTGCACTTATGTACGTGCAAGAGAGAATGCATAATCAAAATAGCAGTAGCAAATTCTCTAACTTATTTGCTTTATGCAAATTATTATGAGTAAGCAACGTTTGAATTTATGTTTAGTTTTCTTTGACAACATGAAATATTTATATAATCAACATAAAAATGTGCATATTTGTAGATAGATACATTTTATAAACACACCGGTGAGGGTATCCCCGAAGTCTTTTAAGAATGTCACGCATTTTCTTCCTATGAATTCTTCTTTATGAGCAAAGAAAAATGATTAATTTCTTATTTGCAAAAATTTTTATTCATGCATTTATTCTCTCTTTAAATCTCACTTAGGGGCAAAGGGAGGCAACAAGAGCTCTCCATTGCACTCGATCTTGCGCAATGATTATGATCTTTGAGGAAACTGCCTGAACCCCTTCCTAATGGGACGCCTGTCTTAGGCTTATTTCTTGTGCCTTTTCTGACCTGTTGGGGCTTTAGAATATGAAGTGGTCATCATCACGGTTCCAAGCTGATTTTTAGATTGCCTACCTCTTTCAGGATGCTCAAAAAACTAGCAAAAAAGCAGAGGGTTCTTAGCCGTCAACCCAGCATTTTATTCATACTTATAGGAAATGGTTACGTTTTTTTAAAAATAAGTATAAGGTATATTGTAGTTTTTTACTGGCTTACGACCATCTTCTTCTATTGTTTAGAAGGTTTGCTTGCTGACGCTATCAACGTTAAGTAATATTTGGCAAAATCTAATTCCGCGAACATTATAGTTGACATGGTGTTTGACATAATCAATGTACGAATTCAAGGGTGGTGGAAAGCTTTTGGTGCCTTCCTATCTCCCCAATCAAGAGCGGAGAATTTTATGCTATCTTTAAAACATGTTTAAAATTCCCATGTCCCTGATAGTATTCGAACCTACGTCCTTAGATATCCCATGCCGAGGCACTAACCTTAACTTCATCAGGTGGATGTAGGAACGAAACCACCAAATAGTTAGATACCTATTTATAATTCTTTAATAAGCTTAATTATGAGACATCTGTTGGATTTTATGAGAAACATTTTAAAACAATTTTTATTGCCATATTTATAATTTAAAATGTTCCTTTTTTGAAAAGTACAAATACTAGTAGGTACTTGTTCACTATTCAGTTGAAGAACCTCCATGTATAGTTTTAAGTAAGATATTTTTTTTCATTATGTATGTAAGTATACGAAGTGGAGTACTTCAATTTATTAAACGGGAGTAAAAATTACCGGTACAACAAGGTCGTCTCCAAAAATAACGGATGTCCAACATTGCAACACCAGACCTGCGCAGATCCCATCATACGGTTGGAGAGTAAAACGACATCAGCATTTTTTTTTAGTTTGCTTTTGAAAATAATGTCCCGGTCACACACAGCATATTTTTTTTCTAGTAGAGATGCGAGAATTAGAATCACGAAGCACGGAGTCGAATGTCGAAAAAAAAATGGCACAATTATTATTATTGGTTGTAAAAATATACCTTGTAGAGACTTGTGGTTACTTATCCAACGTTTCAATCGACGACTTATAGCATAGCGTATACCGAAAGTCGTGGATTCGAATACCACGCCGACCATTTCCAATTTAATGACACGTTGCTTCATGTGAAATATGTCAAAATTGTTATTGGTAAGTGAACCTTTATTAACTTACTCAATTGTGAGTGGAATTGCAGATTGAGATGAGTAAAAAAATACATACAATTAATACCTACGTGTTTGTTCGGCGTGATTCTGGCACCTGACACCAAAGACCGGGCACAAAAAGTATCCAGCTTTGAACCACAGAGCTTAAGAAGAATATCTGGTATAATACGGTATCACGAACGACGCTATATATACATCTACGTTGCACACGTATTTTCAAACACAGAACTCACAATCCACTTTTTATGCACATGTTTTTCGTAGGGAATCGTTGGGTAGGCGGCGTTAGTCGGCCATTCAATCATTCAGTGTTCTGAGCTATTCAAATACTTTTAGATAAATAGAAGAAATGAAGAAGTTCGCATAAGATGGAATAAATAAAACAAAATAGAGTAGGTATATAAAATATCACTCAGTTCGCGAAATTGTTTGCCTTCCTGCAAATCATTATACGTAGATTCAGCATCTATGCTCATATTAAGTACAAAATCTGAATAAAATTTACATTTTTGTACCTATATCTATGTTATACATGCATGTATATCTATATATTAATACGAGAAGCTAAAACTTTGTGAACACTTTTACGAAAATTGCGCGGACTGAGCATTATGAAATTTCGAATGGCGAGTGTTTATATAATATTTTTAATTATGCACAAATAATACGTTAAATCGCTACTGTAATGTTATGTATTTGATGATACTCACACACACTTCGATGTATTTGACATTGACACAGACGCATATATTCTTTTGTTTGTCTGTGGTCAAAGTGAGAATAGATTAATTAAATATTGTTTGTCTTTAATAACGAACGATGCTATACGTCGGCGAACCCAGCGCAGGCCCATCTCTTCCACCATTACGGAGAGGAGATGGGCATGGCTGGGACATGTGTTGAGGATGCCGAATGACAGTTGGCCGAGGAGTGCGCTGTTTTTCCTCCCATCAGGGTCTCGAAGACGTGGAAGACCCTCTCATACCGTGTTCCGTTCCTTCGAGGCAGAGCTGAGGGAAATGGACATGGAAATGGAGTGGGAAGAGGTCATAAGCATTGCGCAAGATCGAGCGCAATGGAGAGCTCTTGTTGCCTCCCTATGCTCCTAAGTGGAGTTCAAAGGGAGATTTGATTTGATTTGATTGATTAATAATAATAGAAAACACTTATAGGTACAACATATTTCAAATTTGACGTATCCATTACATTGTTTTTCAAAGAAAATTGTGAAATAGCGCTCGCTCAGTCTTTGACAATGGAGCCTTAATAATGTTCCAACTAATAATTTAAATTCTTTATGGTCGAATTTCGAGCACTGGTCGACCACTAGTACGATATAAATGTGTGTATGGGTGGTGTATACCTACTGTATACAGTAGTTATGTGTATGTGTGTGTCGGTACACCATACTTTTATTACAGACAGTAACTATACTAGACGTTGCCCCTATGGTAATAAATAAACATTACCATATGCGACACCGGTTGGAGAGGAAAAAAAACAACAAAAAAAACCATTTCCCCCGACCATTTATGAATTAAATATACGCGCAGTGTGCAATATTTAACTTATATCATTTTTAAGGCATTCTAAATATTGGATTTTTGAATTACTCTTATACGGGATTTTAATAGTGAGCATGTGAATTTTTTTCCTCATTAAAAATTACGAAGGGGTTTGACTGATGTTAAGTAGCAATTCATATATTTTTCCTATATATGTGCTAATTTTTACCGTCTCTTTACATATTTAATTTATTGTTTATTAAGTATGAATCCTCTCCCAGTACTAACGTATGATTTTGAAACTACCACCTTTACAAAAAGAACCGTGCAAAAGCTCCGCATAACGCAAAGAGCAATGGAGAGAAGGATGCTTGGTATCAGTTTGCGGGACAGAAAACGCAACGAGTGGATTAGAGACAGAACAAAGGTGACAGATGTGGTCCAAAAGGTTGCATCGCTGAAATGGAGCTGGGCTGGACACGTGGTCAGAACAACAGACGACCGGTGGACCAAAAGAACCCTGGAGTGGAGACCGAGAACCGGTAGCAGAAACCCAGGGAGGCCACAAATGCGATGGTCCGACGACATAAAAAGTTCCAAAATTATCTAAAATTGAATCTTTTGTTATTTTCATTTAGATCGGGCTTAAGAAAAATTCATTCACTATGTTTCCTATATCAATCAATTTCCTATTTCAAAATTCCTTCCATGATTATCATTTTCGAAATCTGCCACAAAGCTTAATCAATTTATTTAAGGCCCCTTTTTTCAAAAAAAAAATAAAAAAATACAATAGTGTGATGCATTGAATCTCATTAGACATAATAGCAAAACATTTTTCGTTTTATCCCTTCATTATGTTAACATCTTTATTGACGAAATTTTAATATTTCAAGCGCGAGTCAAAAATATGCGAACCAAACATTCTTTTTTATATATTACTAGCTAGTTACCCGTGGCTTCGCTCACGTGTTACTGTATTTGCTTTCTTTTTGATATTTTGAGGTAACGTTAACGTTAATTTTGAATAACTGACAGAATTATTTTTTTGACTCGGAATTTGGAACAGCATTGTTTAACGCACGTTGAACAACAGTTTTTACGTTATCTCAACAACAAATTGTTAACGTTGGAGCTGTCGTTAATATTTCGACTTCGCCTCCAGGCGTGATGCGATGACCACGTAAAGTAGGTCTCCATTTTTATAATAACGTAATATTCTCCCTTTTAAGCCCCCCCGCTCACCGCAAGCCAGCCCGGAGGAAACTAAACCGCAGCAATCCCGATCCGCACAAAGCCAAACCCTAGCCCGATTGCCAAAAAGACAGCCGCACACAAATCAAGCCCGTGGCGGTTCCCCCCAAACCACCCCATAATACGGGAGGCCTTGGACCCACTCAGGAGAATAGGTTAGGCATAAAGAACTATCCATTGCGCTCGAAGTCGTCCGAGGCTCATTGTGCCTTTTCTAACCGGTTGAGGTTTAAGGAAGTGAGGTGGTCAACCTCAGTATTCTAATGGTATAAGTAATTGGCGTTCGACTATAAACGAATTTTCGACAATGTAGAGTAGGGAGAAAATTAACTGTCCACTGTTTATATTTTTTATTAGATGAAACGGATATCGGCAACTATCCGATATCCGGTCTATCCGGCGGCGTAAATAATATCCTGCCGGATACCGGATAGTAAAAAGAGACATGTTTGGATAACTCATTGATTTGTTTATTAAAGTATCACTTAAGAAATACACCTTATAATCACAAAATAAATTCTACAACTTAGAAAATTATTGATTATCAAGCATAAGGTAAATTATGGAGAGTAATTCTATATAATATTTCGTTATAGACTATTAGACTATATCGAGGAAAACAGCAGCTTTGCTGGTCTTCGTAAGTAAGGGAAGTTTTAAAACAACGTTTCGTCATATATCATCCTAATGGATGAATTGCGGAAAAGGTTATAAAAAAAAAATAAATAAAAAAAAACAATTCAGAATCGCTGTACAGGATGCATGGTACGAAAAATAATATATTGAAGTAGGTAGGCACGTAAAGTGTTTGTCTGAATTCACGGAAAGTGTATTATTTATCTCTTATATAAAAATGGAACGCTAATTTGCGCGGTCATCGTATGGGTAAGGACACGTTGAAAGCCGATTACGATCCGCGCCGACCAGCTCAAAGATTGTTGTCTATGGTTTCCATGCATTTAAATGGGCATGTCGGAAAGCGGGTTCCTGCTTTTTCTGTGGGTTTCCCCATTCAAATGCATAGTAACATTCTTTGCGCCGGTTGGCGCTAGTCAGAATCGGCATTCTACGTGTTTCTTACGAGAACAGCTGAACTTATATCGCCCATTTTTTTGTCGTGTTGCTTTTGTCTGAAGGGTCTTATGAAAGAAAAAAGTTGCACGGAATAAAAATAAAACTTCCATATTATTATTACATTTTTTCTAATTTTGAAATTAAATCAGGCGTTTGACAGGAATCAGTTGTTTGATGAATGATACGATTCATGGAATGCTGATAGTAAATAATATAATGATATGTTTTATATTTTATATTTATATTTTATATTTTACCTTAATAAAGATGATCGCACTCAGCATAACAGCATACGCCTTTTCGCTGAGTGCGATGAAAAACAATATTACATAAGAACAACAACAAATCAAAAACCAAACATATTTTGGATTAGAATTACAAGAATAAAGGCAATAAACATCATATCATTCCATATTATAATAGACACGGCATGCAACGCTCGCTGGGTGGTGCACCGTACGCATAGTGCAGTTCTGTTGTGTATCACACATACAAATATAAATATAAATACTATCGCGTACAGTAGGGAGTGAACATCGCGCTCAATTTACAATTTCATCGATCATAGATGATTAATTTAATTAACAGCTATTAAGTTTATATTTAAACATAAAAAAGTTAAAAACTAAACCTCAAATAAATAAAATATGCAAACCAACAATAAAAACATTATAAATTATGTAAAAATACAATGCATGTAAAAATCCATAAAATTTGAAAATAATATAATAATAATAACAATGCTACAATATGACATATGGCTGTGTATGATTTAAAATAAATATGGATGGCATTTTAAAAACATAAAAAACAAAGCTCATCGCCCACTTAAGTAGTAATTAAGTTTCATTTGCGAATAGATAACAACTCGGTGAGATGTGAAATTAATAATAATAACAACAACAACAAAAAATAAATAAATAAAAAATACACACACCCAATATAAAATCAGATAACATAAAAAAACAAAAATAACATCATTTGAAAGAAAATATCTTTTGATTACTAAGATACGCATATAAAAATTAGAGAACGTAAAATCCATCATAATAATAATAATATAATAATAAAATGATAATAATACATTCCTTGAATAAAGTATAAAAATTTAAGATATCTAAAAATTAAATAAATAAAACAGTAAAAACCATTATCGCTCACCTAATCAGCAAATAAATTTCATTAGTAAATTGGTTATATGATATGTTGAAAATGTCTAATCTTTCAGATATTTCGTTCAATAGTTTAACGGCCCTATTGATTGGGGAATTAAGTATAAGATTGCTTCTGCCGCGTTGAGGATACAACAAAAGGTGATTTCTACTTCTGGTATATGAGTCGGGTACATAAAAATCAATTTCCCGTAAAATTATTGGGTTAGAAATAATACCATTTATCAACTTAAAAAAGTGCCGGCACAGATATTCATCTCTCCTTTTATGAAGAAACGATATCCCCAAACAACCATAAATAAATGCTGACGGGAACATATACGGATAAAAGCCATAAGTCATTCTGTATAATTGTCTGCCAAAACGTTTTTGAACCATTTCCAACTTTGTGACATATAGTGTTTCACAAGGAGACCAAATCATGGATCCCGACTCCAGAATCGATCTCACCAGTGAATCGTAGAGAATCTTTAGTGTGGCGGGATTTTTGAAGTGCCTTGAGTTACGTAGCACAAAACCAAGCATTTTATTGGCCTTTTCTACAATATTATTTACGTGTTCACGAAATGAAAAACTTGGCATATACAATATTCCCAGGTCCCTGACCTCAGAAACCCTATTCAAGATTACATCGTTCATCTTGTATGAATGTATAACGGGTTTTTTTATTCTACTGAATGAAATGGCGCTACACTTTGGTGCACTGAAATAAAGCTTGTTATTCTGAGACCATTCAAACATGCTATCGATGTCTCTTTGTAATGCTTCCGCATCAGCGTGAGTTTTGATCTCCCTGTATAGTTTAACATCATCAGCATAAAGAAGATGTTTTGAATATTTAATTTTATCCCCGATATCATTTATAAAAATCAGAAATAACAAGGGTCCCAAATTTGATCCTTGGGGAACCCCAGATCTAGTTTGATAGACGTTCGAATCAGCATTATTAAACCTCACATATTGTTGCCTATCCTTTAGATAACTGCTTATATATAGTATCAAATGATCAGGCAGACCATACTTATGTAACTTTATGAGTAGTGTATCATGGTTAACCTTATCGAACGCTTTCTCAAAGTCAGTGTAGATTACATCCACTTGTGACCTTTCATCGAGTTTTTTAGTAATAAAATTGTTAAAACACATTAAATTTGAAACAACTGATCTACCGGGTCGAAAGCCGTGCTGCTCATCCACTATAGTATGATTAACGTTATCCCATATCTTTTTATGTAAAATTATTTCAAGCAGCTTCGCAGGGGCCGATATTACTGCCACCGGTCTGTAATTCCGTATATCCACTTTATCGCCCTTTTTATGGATAGGAGTGACTTTAGTCATCTTCCATATTTTTGGGAATATTCGGGAGTCCATGGATAATTTAAAAATATGGTATAAAACGTCACGCAATACATAACCTGTTTCTTTGATTATAAATGCCGGAATAAGGTCAGGCCCGGAAGAACACTTAGGTTTAAGTTTTTTAATGCCGTAAGCTATATCATCATATGATATATCGGATATTGTTGAACGAGAGGTAGTAGGCCATAGCGATTCAGTCGTGGGAGCAGTGTTATAACGAGAATTCTCCAAGTCGTAGACAGAGGAGAAATACCTCGCAAAAGCATCAGATATGTTCTTAGAGCCAGAGTACTGCAATCCATCAAAAGACATGCTATCGGAAAAATTGACTGTACTTTTCTTGGTAGAAATAAAATTCCAGAATTTTTTGGGATCATTACGGATACTATTTTCACTGATATTAAGGTGTTGTTCGTAACACTTGGAGATTTCATTTTTTACTATTTTACGTAGATCACTAAATTTTTTGTAAGCGAGTGGTGATTTAGATTGTTTCCATAATTTGTGTATAAAAGCTTTCTTCTGAATACTTTTTATAAGGCTAAAAGAAAACCACTGCGGATATTCAGAACTTTGATTAGTATTAACCTCTCCAAAACAGTCGTCGAAAAGAGAATATAGTATTTTATAGAAGGAATCAACTGCATCGTCGACATTGCTTGAAGCCAACACATCCGACCACGAATTTTCTGAAATTTTAGTTTTCAGATCCGGCAGCTTATTTCGTTTGAAATGCCATCTGTGAGTTTCAGTGCACGCATTGTTAGTAGAACTGATATTGTGCTCATGGATAGGGAGAGAAATGACAATATCCAATGCTGGATGATATGGATCCTCAGCCACGAGAGGACACTCACATCTAACCACACGCACTCTATCAGAACCAACATTTGTATACATATGATCCAAAATTCTATCTTTACAATTTGCAACATTATTATACTGATGAAGATTAAACAGCTCAGAAAAATACAGAAAGTCATCCTTTGGAAAATTACTTGAATATATATTAAAATCACCCATTATGACAATGTTCTTATTCCGTAAAATGTTGGCACACGATTCAATTTTTTGAAAAAAATTAAAAAATAAGTTTCTATCTGAATTTGGTGGAAAATACACCACACATACAAAAATAATAGTTCGTTTAAATGTCAATTTCACCCACAAGTTTTCGTCGGGAGTTTCCAAATCTTCGACTCTTTGAGCAGCGCACAAATGCCTGGAATCAACTGCCAAGGCCACTCCACCTCCCCGCGATTGCCGGTCTTTTCGGAAAACCAAATATCTGTTATCGAATAATTCTGCGTTGAGTACACCACTGTGAAGCCAAGTTTCAGTTAAAGCAATAATATTACAATTCTGAGCCAGAACATTGCACGAGAATTCGTGCAGTTTCGTATTTAATCCTCTGACATTGGAATAAATACAGGAAATACTACAATCTCTACTTTTCATGTTGAGTTTTCTGTTC
The DNA here is from genome assembly GCA_963576905.1 of Mystacides longicornis. NCBI lineage: Eukaryota > Metazoa > Arthropoda > Insecta > Trichoptera > Leptoceridae > Mystacides > Mystacides longicornis. Next base: position 18,155,893 of record OY756429.1, on the reverse strand, counting down.
CAAAAGTTTTGCTGTTGGTGCTGGTCTTCGGCGAAAAATCCACTCATTTATTCTTGCGTTGACTGGCCACATCTCTGGTTTCAACCACTCGTTGAACCTGGACTCAGGCATTCCAATTTTAAATGAGGAGTGACTGCTCTTAGTTATTATTTTTTCCACATTAAAGTCAAACAAGTCCGGACATTTTTTGCTGATATAGCACTTTATTTGCTCCTCAGTTGTACCGGGAGCAAAGGAAAAGGCGTGAATAAATTTTTTCCTTTCAACAGTAACAAGATCAGGATCTGTGTCTCCTTGTCCTTGTATAATAATTCTTCTGTTGTTTCTAACAGTGCGAGCATTTTCACTTCCGGTCGATTGTTTTAAGGTCTTAGTTGTTTCATTTTCATGCTTTGCAGCCGTTCCATTTTCCATAACTTCATCATTAATACAATCATCTATGGATACATTTACAATTTTTGAAGTTGATCTAATTTTAGTTTCAGCTGGCATGTTTTGGCGGTTTTGCATCTCCAATAGCGCCATCTTAAGATGTAGAATCTCCGTTTGGAGCGTTGAGATCACCACAGCTGCGTGGCCAACACTTGACATTAAGCACGTTGTTGCATCATTAACTTGACCTCTCATTTCATTATTAATTTTTGTTTTGTCGGCAACCAAAATGGCGTTGACGATTTCAACATTTTTTCTGGCGCATTCAATGAAATCATGTGGACATATATCATTAGTATGGGGAAGTCCACTGGGTCCCGATGATAAGCTCTCCATGTTATCGATGTTTTCGATGCGTCGATTGACAACACTAGAGTAATACGTGAGTGTGTACTTACTGCAAAGGGCTTCTAAGGTAACAATACGCAGCAATACTCGAAGATAGCGATTTATTGCTTTTTCTCGAGATGTATCCCAACAATCACTCCCGGTCACACTTTCACAACAATCTTCAGGTGTTTACGATTCGTATGGTATCCTCTCCAATAAAAACAACAAAAGTTTAACTATTTAAATATCCTTTTAAAAACAGCGCAAAATTAACACGTCAGTATGCTAGACAAGCGAACGATATTATAACAGATGCAGCGGTTACAGTTATTATATTAAGTTGAAAAATAATATAAGGACCACGTCGTCGTCTGTGTTAAATAACTTTAAACTGAAATCAACTTAAAGTTATACATAAAATCTCGAACATATTATTTATATTCCAAGGCGGGACGAAGTTTGACGGGTCGGCTAGTTCAAAACTATATTATTATTATAGATTACGCAATAGTTTCGACACGTGTATTGGAGAAAGTAGGTTGGGTTGGCTAGGTGTACCTACCTACGTATATTCATACACGCTGCACCGGACCAGCTCGCGGTGTATGATGTATGTTTATTGTATGAAACGATGTCGTCAATAAATTAAATTTTTACAAAAGTTGTTAAGAAAAGTTCGAGATGTACTGCTATGATGTATATATTTTTTATAGAAAAATCAATTATCTAGTTGGAGGGTTTCGTCGTTTATCGATATTTTTATAAAATTCTGAAATATATGCACTGAAACTCGTAAATTTGTCATAAAAAAAATATTTTTCTTTATAAAAAAAGTTTGAGAAATGCTGGAACTTTTTCATTAAACTATATTTTAGATATTGTATTTTTCTATATACATACACATTTTTAGGGTTCTAGATTTTATGGTTTTCGAGATATATGAAAAAATTAAATAAAAATTCAAAGGTTGATTACCCCTGACTGAAAAAAAAATTCAACATTCTGAGTATACAAATTTTGTATGCTTAAAGTATTCAATATTTTCTGAAATTTTAGGATCTGTGTATCAAGCGAATCAAAAGTTATAAAGAGGGGACGGATACACACACATACACGTTGGAAAAGTGCCCCTCACCCCCTCCCCTCTAATTACTGATATCTTTTGAAAACGAAATAGTATAATTTGACTCTTTTTGAAGAAATCATTTTTTTTAAATTTCGATAAAACCAGTTTTAAACTTTTTAGGAGCCACTTAAAAATCATCCCTTTTTATATGTGCCCTTTTTCGTCCCTTTTAGTTAAATTTTGGAAAAATTGCCGAATACGCTAACACTCATTTCTATAGAAGAATTCATATGCCAAATCTCAAGTTCGTACCATGTCTAGTTTCCGAGATATTCGCATACTTTGAAAAACATTCAACCCTATTTTTCACCCCCTTAGGGGTGGAATTTCCAAAAATCCTTTCTTAGTGGAAGGTTTTGTATTGAGACCTACCTGATTTCCAAATTTCACTTCTCTACGATTAGCCGTTTGGGCTGTGCGTTGATGAGTCAGTCAGTCAATCAGTCAGTCAATCAGTCAGTCAGTCAGTCAGGCACTTTCCTTTATTATTATAGATATACCAGATAGTACTTAATGTAATCATTTCGGCGTACCAGGTGTGTGGATGGATGTTGGAGTTAACAATTGGTTAAGGGAATATATCTTTTAAAATTGGGGTGACATCATCGGAGGGTAACAAATGACAAGGGTATCAGGTGTTGTTCTTCTTCATTTTTAGATGCGGTGTCAGGTTCCCCGACGTTCGCTGGTGAGAAGTTAAGATCCTTCATTCTGGGAATTTAGAAAATGTTCCTTATTCCTAGAAATAAAAACATATGTATTTTAGATGTCCGGGATTCATTTCAATATGTACACCAGAAGGGCAATTCAATAAAAAGTGTACCTTTAACTTAATTATTTTCTTAAGGAGCATTGTAACACTGTTAATGAATCATATTTAGGTAAATGAGACTAATTACAATCATTTGACGTATCTATACGTAGTGTATTTTTTATGTTATGGATCGAGAAAAATTCGAGAGACGTTGCAGGAAAATGAAGTTTACTTATTTTTTCCAGAATAACCCTGCTGTTTGAACTAGTATTTTTGGAAAATTTCTAACAATATTATACCCACTTTTTTCATTTTTTTATTTACCTACTATAAAATTTTTTGTATTTTTTTTGTATTACTAAACTTAGATAAGTACTACATTTTATGTGAAGTTTTAATTAAATTATTCGAAAAAAAACTTGTTTTCCATCTTTTTAGTACGTGAAATGTTCATAACTATTGATGATCATTTCTACCGCAACGTTTGTATTTTGGACTGAAAACCATAAATTTAATTAGGTTTCCGCTAGTAGTGCTACATCCGGGTAGGTGGCGTTAGTAGATCAGTCAGTGTTCTAGGCTATTCTAATATAGATTGGTTAAAATCTTCAAGCCCAAGCTTTCCTCCACCTTGGCATTGTATTTAAGTGTATATTTTCCTGAGACGCCGAGGAAGAACCGTCCTGATTTATACGTCCGAGAGACAAGTTAATATATCTGACGGCGTGAATAATGTTTTTAAATCTATAATCCGTTTTGTTAGAGGTTTTTTATTTAATCGGATAGAAGAAACTTATCAAAGCAAAACGCGAAACAAGCTGAGTAGCACCGGCCGCGGCGATGGGGAAGATCGGGGTCGAGGGGAGATGAGTGGGTAATTAGTTTTCACCATTTCGACTAATACAAGGGATTACTTAAATTTATAGCACTTTCTCTATTTCCCCCACACTCTCTGCTCTGCTGTAACGTTGCGAATTTTGTTTTCCACTGGCTTTACCTGGTGAACATTACCTACATCTCCCCAATAACATTTGAAGACCTACAGCAAATATCACTCTAAGTCCGTTTATATAAAAAATGACATTCTCATGTAACATATGCCAACTTCTAAAACATTTTTTGTAGTCTATATACAATACAATACAATTCTCCCTTTTACACCCCACTCAAGGGCATAGGGAGGCAACAAAGCTTTCATGGAGCATCCAGTATAGCTCATGGAGAACTCTTGTAGTTTATATATACGATCTTTCAAATTTTTAGGATACGGCATTTTTGTTATTTCTTATAATTGACATAATATTATATTTTTTGTGTTTTTATTTATGACTATTTTCAAAATTATAATTTCATATTGAACCGTTGTTGTCTAAATAAAATGTTACGTCTTTCTCTAGTTTTGAACTATATTATGGAAAATTTAACATAATGTTTTTTCTAACACCGATTTCATAAATAAATTAAATCGGTGTTAGAAAAAACATCGTTATAAAAACCATTTTACAAAGAAAATAACTTCATTTATGGCTTATTTATTTGTTAAAAATAATACAATACTATAATAATAAACAACAATAAGCTACCATTATATTTAAAGAGCAATGAGATTGTGTCGGATGAATTTATTTATGGCTTATGGACTTTCTATAAAAGACGCCCGTAAGCTCGTAGTGGTTTAAATTCAAGTTAAATATATATAATCCAAATAGTGAAATTAGCACAACCATTTTTTTTCTTATTTAGGTAAACAATGTGTATACGACCATTATAGCGGAGTCAGAACAGGATCTTTAACTTATACTGAACCGATTCCACATGGCCCCATTACAATCGATGGAACACCTGGTGGAACTGTTTCGTGCTTCGGTCGTGGGTTCGAACCTAGGTGTCGACCATCTTCCTCTTTCACGACACAAGCTTAAAGTAACTTACTGTGAAAGAGTCAAAGAGTGCGTTTGTGTTCACTTTGAATGAACACAGATTCTTTTAATCTAATCTAACAAAAAAAAATTAAAATCATTGTCTGTCAACTGGTAATAATTTTTAAAGACGGTAAAGTTAAGAATTGATTTTACTCAGAATTGTTTTTTGTGACATATAATGATATTTATATGCGGTGTTCATTTTATACAACGAACGCAACTATGCTTTTAACACTGGTAACTATAAACATTCATGAAAAGGATAATCTCAAATTTGTGCGCTTGTACTCCAAAAAAATAATATGTTAAGCATTAAATAACAATTTCACAGGATACATAAAATACAAGTAGTAGCGTAGAAATGTCATAGGTGCCTAGCGCTGATACTTAAGTGCCGTTTGTGTGAAAAAAAATTTTTTAATCCTTCGCGGTAGGCAGAGAGAACAAAACTTTCATGTGTCAATGCAAATAATAAAATATACCGTTACTGAAAGTTAATAAAAATCATTCTAGAAGTGTTTTTTTTTTAATTAAATTTTTGGCATTGCATCCATTTGGATGATTCATGCCACCAACAAATCAAAACAGCATAAAAAAATAAGTATAAAAATAAGTATAAAAATAATAAAAAATGTTACGGATAACAAATTAAATACAAATGCAATAAGTATAGGCCATGATGTTTAGAATACCTAAGCAAAAAAGACATGCAGAACCAAAATTTAGTAGGATTTTAAGGTATTACAAAAAATAAAAGGTAAATACATGAAGGTTAATTATACAATTCAAAGCAATAGGTATAGCCCATTATGTTTAGACTAAAAAAATATATACAGAAACAAAAATCAGTAGGTATTAAAGGTAATACAAAAATTAAAACAAAAGGTAGGTATTCATATAAATGAAGGCTATTCTAGAAGTGTTATTTTTTTGCAAAAATAATAAGTAAATCGATTAAAAAATGATATTTTGAATTGATGTCATATATGTTTCGTCATGCTATTTCGTCATTTAACAATAAATAAATAAATAAATATTATATCAGAATATTCATAAAAAATACTTTCGAAATAACTCATTTTGTTAATAATTTAGAAACGTGTTAAAATAAGTCTGGAGACATTTCGACAATATTAAATTATAACAAAATATTTTTTTAGAAAATCACTTCAACTAAACCCATATCGGTCAGGAATATCCTGACATTTTTGCACATGCCAGAGTGCCCTAAAAAATTATATTATTTAAAAAAAAGTAGTCATTAAGACAACCGATAAAAAAAAACATGTCAAAATAAAAATGAAAGAGTCTTGTATAGTTCTATCACAAAATTATTTGGGAATTTTGTGATAGAACTATACAAGACTCTTTCATTTTTATTTTGAAATGGACTATCACCAAGCACCTTCTGTCCAAAACATCGAAGAAAAACATGTCATTCTATGCTATTTCATCTTTTTAATGTTAGGTTTAGAGATTATCGAGAAGTGATCCTCATAAAAATATTTTATAAAATTAAATGATTTCGGTAAATTTTGTGAAAAAAAAAACCCTCCTGATTTCTTCAAAATTCGAATAAATAAATGAATAAATTTTTCGCCTAAAGGGTAAGAAAGCACAAAGCGCCATACTGAATATTTTGAAAATATCGTACGAATTTTATTTGAAGAATGATAAATGATCAATTATAAAATGTCAATCAATTATAATATACAAGAGCCTCTTCCCAAGTTATTGTACGAATCTAATAAAATTTTACCCCAAAGTACCTAATAATTTAAAAAAAAAATTAATGTATTAGTACATAGGTACTTTACTTACCGATCTTTTTCAAACATTGTATGAAGAGCTTCTTAATAATATTGTGGTCGTTAGAATTTCTTACAGTTTTATTCATTTGATTGTTCACTTTGTGAGAACTCATAATTTGACACCTTCTTCCTACGATTTTTCGGGAACATAAGAACTACATTTTAAAGGGTCTTCCAGTCACTTTTATGTAGAAACATCAGTCATAGACCACATTTGACTAAAACTTTGTACAGGAGTCTGTATGTTTGAATAGAAAGCACGTATTTCCTTAAGGAATGTACTCACTAGCAATACGGTTTAGGTTTATTTAATAAAATTAACGAACTGAACGTGCATTCTTGGTGGATATATTTAAGGACGAAACTAGCCAGGGTTAATAAAATTGTGGATAAACAAATGAATAGTTTCATTTAAATAATTAGGTTTATTTTTCATCATTTTTTTTTCAAACAAGTCTTTTTGAGATTTTTATTTGAGATTTACTTTCGAAAATAGTTTTCTGGAGAAAAAAACATTGAAACTATTCGAAGGAAATATTTTTAAACATGTAGGTATGTATTTAAAAAATCTGAATTATATCAGGAATAGCCCAGCTATAATATTTATTAATGTTGATCATTTTGAATAATTACAAGCGAATTCATGGAATTACAAAGCAACCTTATTAATTTTTCTGTTTAAGTTCAATTTGGTGTTTTGATTTCTATTACTTGGCACTGAAATTATAAAATGTGTTGAATATTTTATTAAATATACTTTCGATCTTTTACTATTTTGATTATATTATTTACTAGCGATGAATTTTTTAGTTAATTCTGAATTTATTTTTTTTGTTGCTGTCCGCTCAACCGAAATGGTGTGCATTTATTTACAACTAGCTTTCCCGACAGACGTTGTCTTGTGGTTCTAGCCCGAAGTGGCCCGTTAATATGAACATAATGAGCACTGCGCCACCGTAAAACAATACAAAATTAATTCGATTGAGTTAAGTTAATAAAATAATAACATTAAACTATTTCTGAAACATCCATATTTCATTCATATTCAAAGCTCTGGCGGGAAGGACTTGAGAATAATGCGCTCGCGCACACACCCATACAAACTTAAATATTGTATTTTACATAATTTCTTATCCAGTTTTTAAACATTTTATTTGCTATTCTGTTATTCGGAGCGGAGAAGAATCCAATAAATAAAACATCAGAAGATTCTGTTGAGCCGATCTCGAGTTATAAGTGTTCGCACTAACTCGACTTTAATTGATATAGTAGATATATGTTTAGATCGATAAATATGTAAAATATAATGAATGCCTTATAATTATTTAACATTAGAATATTATTTTAATGTAAGTGATATCTCCTTATTTACCTATAGACTCTCGGATTTTAGTGATGTTACTATGGAATGTTATATTGCTACGCTGGGTACCTCCCTGTGTCCAGTGTGCCCGGTGTTGTTTTGTTCAGTCATTGCGCACTGTATTGTCATCTGTGTAATGTAATGTAATTAATTATTGTTTTGATGTTGTGTTTATCTCTCATTGCTCAGCGCAAAGGGTTTTTTTGCCTGTAATGCTGAGTGATGTTTTTTTTGATGGAATAAAATAAATAAATAATAAGATATATAAACAGGTTGTTATATAACTTTATAAAATTAATAAAATAAATAAATAGTTCAGTTGAGATAGCGATTATCGCACGGTTTTTTTAAGTTTTCTAGCACACTTGTTGTATTATACTTAAAAAAGAAAAGAGAGAAAATATTTAAAATACCTACTCAATCTTTTATCTATAAATATCTAAACTTTTTTCATGTAGGTACAGTTTTTTTTATTTTGCGTAGTTTCAAATAGTTTTAAGTTAACAATTTTTACTATTATTTGTAATGCTTTCGCCTTCGGTAGTTTTATACATTCATGCATCTAAAACATCTACTATCTTGTACCAATATTCAATATCTTCTGTATTCGTTGCTTTATTTTTTCTTTTGTTTTTTACTACAAGCGATTACATCTGACGTTTATGATATATTTTAATATACAATATAATTATCTGCATTGTTTCTATCTGTAAACATATTGTGATGTACATATGACCATACGATAAATAAATAATAATAATAATCTACTATCTTATAAAATATATTTAATCGTTCGAAAGCTTACATGAACATCATATTAATCAATTTTTCCGCCGAGAACCATTATTTTGAATAAAACATAACATAAATAATAATGATTTTCTACCTGAGGGCAGTGTTCCACTCATCCAATTATATGATATATGATTCTTCAGTTCAAACAATGTTGAGTTCGTAAATAATTATTTTTATTTACTGGTATTTTTTCCACATTTATCTTCTAGATTTCTTTCATATGTCTATTCTATTAAAAAAAATCTACGAATTCTATTATCTATTAAAAATGGTTATTCATGTTTTATTCGTAGCTTAAAATCTGATAGTATATTTTTTTTGTTTGCGCCGTTTTCCACATTCCTAGGTATCTATAATAATATTTTTGGCAACACACTTTTCAAATTATATTCCAAAAACCGCTTTTGTTCCTTCTTGACCTCTTGTGTCAAACTCGCGGCGTCAACACGTTATAAAATCGCATCTTCGCCAATATTCGCATTTATTCACCTTTAGACCTCAATAATCATCGCAATAGTAAACCACGCCAGTTATAGATGAAGGAAGGAGAGAGGAATATTCACAAAGTGAGGTAGGATTCATTTAGGTATATGGTAACCACAAATCCTTCTTCTTCTTCTTCGATTAGGCCTGCTCTCCTGTTATTTCTTATATGTTCTCCTCTTGGAGCTGACTGCCAATCATCCCTCCAGAGTTTAGGTTGTCTTCCTAGAGGTCTGCTTCCTTATGCTATATTGTCTCTGGTAATTTTTGATGCTCTTGTGTGTTCCATCTTCGAAACGTGGTCAATCCAAAACCGTCTCCTCTGTCTTCCCCACCTTACAACGTCTTTGACTTCGCAGACCCTTCGGATCTCCGTACAACCAATTCTACCACGGTAAATACTTTTCATTCTAATATTCTTATAACAGAGGAGGCGTTTGTACTGCAGTGGATCTTGAGCTAATATATTGTTCTTTCGTAAGTCATTATTCGATTGTATGGCAATAAAAACAATCAGAGGTGTCCGCGGGAAATATTATATCGAAACAACTATGTGATCAGAAGTTCCTACATACAACTCTTATGATTATTTTATTTTTTATACCTACCAAAAGATTTTCTGCTAGTATTTCAACATCATACTTAACACGTCTTCATTAACAAACTCGCTACTGCCATATTTACTATAGAAGTTGCGTATATAAAGGAGCACTAGCTCATGAAGCAAAATAATAATTGTCCTAGTTGAGATCTTTTTGTACAAAAATGATTGATTTTTTTTATATAATATGATAATAATAAATAAATAAATTACTTTATGGGTAGGTATATTCTGTTGTTCGATTTGAGTATTTTTTTTCTAAAGGATCATAAGTTTCATCATTCATCGATTTCTTAATGTAGTTTTAATGATTGCAAAAAGGAGTAGGTATATCGTGTAAATAACATTGTTTATAGCAACTTTAAATTTTTTATTATTTATGCACAAATTAAAAATGATATATAACGGACAGTAAGTGTATCCCATATATGCGTATACCTCATATACGATCTTCTTCTTCTTCTTCTCCCGGGAAATCATTATTCCCACATGATGGTGCATGGGGTCTGCCTTTTTCGTTTTACGCTTCCACTCAGCTCTGTCTTGTGCATCCTCGGGGGTAGCTCCGCAGCTCCTCATGTCCCTCATACCTCATATACGATATTGACTATTATTCTGAAATGAAAAACAGACGATTGAGTCGCGTCATATTCAATTTTTATTGAGACTTTTGACATTTCAGTATTCTGAAAATATTTTATTCAATACATTAGTTACGTAACTACTGGGAACCGATGAAGTTCTAAGCAAGAGCCTCTTGCGTTGAGTTGGAACGTGAATTTGAGAATAGCAGTCATTATTTCATTTCTGTTCAAAATGTACCTATATTGAGGGTTATTATTTTAAGAAGCGAATGGTCATCGAAAAGTATTTAGTCTTTATATATTTGATAACTCTTTAGAAAATTCTTTGGTTGGTTGCTATTTGAAAACAGACGGCACCTAATTGATATGTATAATTTTTTTTAAATCAATAGTTGATTTTCAAAAAAGGCGCAAGAAATAAGGCTTGGACGCCTGGATCCCATTGGGGGGGGGGGAAGGGGACACAGAGGGCCGTCCGGCCTCCGGGTTGGCTTGCGGTGTGCGGGGGGCCTTAAAAGAAGAATGTATGTATACATAGTTTTTTCCACCAAACTAAAAAATGCAAGTTTTACCTGTAGTTTTTTTACTTGTTCCTAAATATAGGAAAGAAAATTTTTATACGGAAAGTTTTTTTGTGAATACATTGAACGAATAAAAATGCATGTACCTAACCTACTATGATTTATTTACGAATTGAAAAGGTTAAAAAAAAAACATATTTTTTGTATAGTGAGCTTGAAAATAAACCCTCCGTGTGTTATTACATAAATCAAGTACCCCAGTTAGAAATGTAAGTCTTGCGCTGAAACACAAAGCGCTTAACACAATATTTATTTTACATTATACAACACATACACGTACGCTTACGGCAATTAAAACACATATTAGGTATAACATTCACAGTAAGTAAAGCATTTCCTCTTTAACAAAATTAAACATCCCTAGTGACTTCACTTCCCTATGTTAAAACTCTAACAAATAGTTATTGACACTGCGATTAGATTTGGCATGCCAGTCTAACGGAGCTCATAATGTATTTTAAATTTCAAACGTATAATTCTTTTTTACGAGATGAACGTCCTATTACTGGGAAATTAAGTAACCCTATTTACTTAATTTCCCAGTAAGTCACAACCAAAAAACCAAACCACCAGACTTTTTAGCGAGACATAATATGCACAGCTAATCCTTTTTATATAAGATTGTAACTAGGTACTTCTAAACTAGCGAAACTTTCGTCCGACAAACTAGGTGGAGATTGAAGTCGCCACAAGGTCCTCCCATTCACTTCTTTCTTATGCCGGCCACTCCGCTTCTTCTCAGGTTATTCCGATACTCTGCAGATTTGCGCTATATGCTTGTGCAATGTGAGGTACCGTCCACCTCATTTTCTTGTCACACCTGGGTTGTTAAATAATCTGCTTGGCCTACGCTTTCGGAAGACACACGGAGGACATACTCAAGCCAACCCATCTGCGATTAAGGATAACTAAGGTAACAAAAGTCTTTATTATTATTTCAGGGTCGGTGTCATTAGTTACAAAATCATACCACCTGTTCCCGAAAATTTGTCGCAGAAATCTGTTTTCTACACTGAGTAGTTTCCTTTGCAGAGCCATTCAAAGACAGGTCTCGCAACCTATAACAAAATTTGGCATGATACACGCGTTCAAAAGATATTTGATTTTGGTAGAGAAGTTGTTGGACCTCCAAATGTTTTTCATGCCACTGAATGATATTTGAAGTAGATAATCAACATTCTCTATAGATTCACTTTCCAGTTGTAGGTTAGTCTGGATATGTATAATCAACTGAGTATTTGAAGCAATCATTTAATCAATTAGTGTTCGATTTCAATAGGTATTTTTTTTAAAATAAACCTTAACGGGCTTACAACTTAGTGTGATCAATCAACGTTAACAACGTTCGCTATTTAAGCGAACGAATTTGACATTAATAAGTTACAGTGTGCATGCAATTAAGACAAATGTTTAATATAACCTAATGAGGAAAAAATATATTGGACCGGGAAATAGAGGGTATGATGTATTTGACGAAAAGACACTGTTCACTTAAGTATACGGGAATAGGGGGAACGTTCATGTTCTTTAGAAAACATTTACTCTGAGAATGATGGAGTAATCTTTTGAACTTCTTCAAACAATTTACCAGATTAATTAGATATCTTTATTCCCCGAATGATCGAATAACCGTTGAATCTTCGCATTAAAATTTCGGTTTCTTTTTAGGTATAAGTATATATTATCAAAATGCAAGAGAAATATTTATATCAGAGTTCTTATTCTTAATAATATTATTGTATTGTTACAAAAAAATTACTTTTAACTGTTATTTTTTAAGATATAAGTGAATAAATAAATAAATAATACTCTTCTATATCTAGGTATCACTATAACAAGCGGAACTTAATGCTTTAAGCATTCTCTACCAGTCTATCGGGCTTATCGGTAAATACTTAATCTTCCAAAAAGCGGGTTATTGGCTTTGGCTATTTCTTCAAATCAAGTGTATTATAACAGCGACTATTAATAAAAAAAAATATAATTATTACAAACTTATGTACTAAATCTCAAAAACATTTTTATTTTATACTTTGCCGTACATTTCATCATCACATTATTCACATTATGAATTCAAAATAATTTACAATTTAATACACATAGTGCAAGTAACTTTACAAATTTGAGAATACTGAAATTAAGAATCACGTCAAGGATGGGCAAACGATCGATCACGAACACGGCACCGCTGCAAAGGCATTTGAAACTGTCTTTGAATATGTAAATGAGAAGATATGTATTTGAAGTGCTTCATCATATCATAAAAATTACCAATACGGAAACTCAAGTTGAAAATTTACGAGAATACAGCTACGAGTTAGCAGAACATCTTATCAAAAATATAAAAAATCATGTGATGAACAACATTCTATCGGGCCATCACCAACCCGGAAGACCTTAAAAAAGGTGGAAATAAAGCTGAAGTCCAGTATCTTAGGAACATTCAGCGTGAAAACAGATCTCTGGATGTATGTATTTGCAAAAGCATGTGATCGTTTGCTAAATGTCTGCACCAGCTTTAAAAGCTAGTTCATTATTAAAAACAGAAATCATTACTTAATGGACATTAGGATAAATGGGCTGCAAGTTGTATTAATCGTGTTTAGATTGAGTTTGAGCGAGATATATTATTTGTAGGGGATACACAAACAAACTCACAGTGGAGACACGTAGAAAGTAGAGTGATGGAGCCAATTAACAACATTGAGCGACAGTATTATATACTTGCTATTGATCTTGTTTATAGCTCAAATTTATTCAAGTGTTGCTACTTTAAACAAGGACAGGTAAATTTCACCGTTTAAATTGGGAAATCTATTTTTGCTAGGCAAGAAGCGCCTTTGACAACGGGACCGAGGCGAGGGAGGGATGGAAAGCGTCGGCGTTTAGTGTCGAGATAAAATGTATTTTCAATTTTTGAACCCATTCTTTTTTCTTTCTAACATTGCAAATAAACAAATTAATAAAAACAAGTTGTTAAGTATATTTTTAACATATTAATACTCTCTTCACAAACTCTCTGAGTTTTATGACAGAGGAAGAAACTCTTGATATTAATACGAATATGTCATTGTAATAATAAAATTAGATGGATATTATTTGTATTGAACAAATTGATTAAATACAAAAATATATAAATAAAAGTGGGTAAAACAGTATTGTAAAGGTGCATGAACCAGCGCATTGGAGAGCTCTTCTGCCTCCCTATGCTCCTTTGTGAGGCTTAGGGCCCCCGTATTGTGGGTTGGTTTGGGGGAAGGTCCACGGCGGGCTTGATTTGTGTGGAGCCGACTTTTTGGTTTGGTTGCTTCGACCAGACTAGGGGGTTGGTTTCCTCCGGGCTGGCTTGACAGAACTGCATACTGATGTAACTTAGTACCTACCGCTTATTTTGTGCGATTTTGACAATTTCAATAAAAAAATCGGTGTTTGAGTGAGACGTGGTAAAGTCTTTCTTACTTTAAAACGAAAAATTTTGATATGTGGTGATATTTTGTAATAAAAAATATTAACGCCAATATGGATAAGGTAGGTACGTACTATTGCTGAAGCGTTTGTCAGATATTTAATATCATATTATTAGGGCCGGTTAGGTACTTAATTTGTGATACCGAGCATTAAAAACATCTTAAAAGGAAAAGAAAACTAAGGCATTCTATTTGATTTCATTTTACTTATAGAAATTGGAAATGTTTTTATCGTCGACTGCAATCAAAAGATACGGCAGTAAAATAATAATATGTTGTATTATTGGCCGGGACGAGATTTATTTTTCGTTCCAGTCATTGAATTACTTATGATGTACGTATAAAAGTTGTCTTACATAGTAAAAAGAATTTATTTTATCGTTATGAATGAATACGCATTTTTTGAGCAATTGCAGAATTATGTAGACTAGTGGTCCAGTTCATTGGTCGAAATTCGACCATAATTAATTTAAACTATAATATATTGAGTGAACGGAATTTCACAATTTACTTTCAAAAAACAATGACATGGACACGTCAAATTTAAAATGTTGTGTACAAAGATTTTTATATTATTATTGATAAAGATAACCATGACCACAGATAAACAAAGTCTGTGTCAATGTGAAATAGGTACATCGAAGTGTATGTGTGTCAAATACAAAACATTACAGTAGTGTGCGTAGTGTTTTTATTGTTTTAACCCTTAAGCACTGACACCTTGTTTTGTAACATTATCACTGATATAGGTCTATGAGACTCCCAAATAAAAAACTGAATTTTTTTTACAAAAAAAATTTTTTTTGAAATATCTTTTTTTATTATATAAAAATATGAAATACAAACTTACATTTTAACAAAAGATGTTGAGATAAATTTCAAAATTAATTGGTTTTCTAGGTAAATTAACAAAAAACAACAATTGAAGTAACTTTTTTGTGAATATACTAATAAAAAAATTAAAGATGAAATAATATTTTTTTAATAACATAATTATATACTTTTATGACTAATCTTTGTAATTCAGTCTAAATTTTCATAAAATAAGATCACTTAAAAAAAATGAGAGCACTTAAACTTCAGACAAATTTATGGTATCACGTTCCATCATGTATGTGCCAGCATCATTTTCCATCTCTTGAGGAACATCTTGAGCAGTTTCCAGTTCCATATCAGACAAACTGCTTTCAGAATCGGAATATGATTGGATAACTTCCAATCATATTCCGATCTATCGAGAAAAATCTTCATCAACATCAGAATCACCTCTTAAATCACAATTTTTCTCATTCAGAACCCAGTCTTCTAATGTGCAAGCTGAGGGAGAATCTAATATATTAATTGCACGTGGCTGCAGTGCGCGAGAAGTACATAGTTATTCGGAATCCACCCTAAAAAGAAAATATAAATTTATTAAAAAACTTACGTAATCACTGATATAGGTCTGTGAGACCTACAAAAAAATTTCAAATGTCAATACTGACCTTAAAAAACTTGCGAAACGTCCTCTCCGCTTCACTGCCATTAGCACACTAATCGACTTGAAGGTACTGAGACGCACAATATGCTCAGGCGCACCAAAGCGAGATAGCAAGTGTTTATTTTTGGAATAGGAGTCTATAAGACCTATAACAGTGCTTAAGGGTTAATCCATTTTTATGTATGAATTTAAAAAAAATATTAGCACTGGCACAAAGTTTTCCCTTCACGTATTAATATATAGATTCTCATATTATATTGTTTTCGCCGTTTTCCCCGTTCCTACTTTCAATGATATTTTTGGCAACACACTTTTCGAATTATATTCCAAACAACCGCTTTTTTGTTTTCTGCTTCACCTGTTGTGTCAAACTCGCCGCATCAACACGTCTTAAAACGCATCCTCGCAATAATCATCGCAAATAATCCACGCCAGTGAATCCGTTGATAGAAGACGAAGGAAGAAGAGAGAAAATCCACAAAGTGAGGTAGGATTCTTACTTTTTCCAATCCAAATTATTTTTCTTTATCACACTTTCCGCAAACCCAGCTCAAGAGCAAACATATATCTCTATGTCTTTAAAAACATTAAACTCCCATTATGTTAGGAATGAGACAAACTACTACAGTTGGTTGTATAGTTAAATATTTTTGACGAAAAATTCGACGACAGGGAACACTTCTATACGCCGCGGCTTGAAAATACCAACTATATGAAATAAACGCAGCAGTCTTTTTATGAACAAAGAAATCAAGTTCGTTCAGTGTGTTTTGATCAAAAAAGAAATTAAAAAAACAAAAGAGAAATTAAATAAAAAAAAAGTTATTACCAAACCGTCAATATACATTAATGAAAAAAATATAAAATGGGAAATTTTTCAAGCTTATATTTTGAAAAACTCTATACCTTTTGTTAATTTTTTCAAAAAGTAAATGTGGATAATTGAGGATTTTTTTTTCTTATTAGAGCCCCAAACACACCCCTCATTTCTATTTTATGAAAAAAAAAATTTTATATGGGAATATTTTGAACCTATAATGGTTTTTTTTTAAGTGAAAAGCTAGCATCGTTAATTTATATTTGTTTTCATGTTTTTTCAAATCAAAATGAAGACCGTGAAGTTGACCACCTCACGTCCTTAAACCTCAACCGGTCAGAAAAGGCACACTGAGCCTCTAACGCCTTCGAGCGCAATGGAGAGCTTTTGATGTCTCCCTATGCTCCTGAGTGGGGCCTAGGCTTCCCGCATTGTGGGATCCGCGGCGGGCTTAGTTTGTATGTGGCTGGCTTTTGGCAAACGGGCTTGGGGTCGGCTTTGTGCGGATCGGGTTTGCTGCGGATTGGTCTCTTCCGGGCTGGCTAGCGGTGTGCGGGAAGCCTTAAAAGGGAGAATGTATGTATGTATGTATGTATAAACTCTTAACAATAAACAGTTAGTGGAGCAACAAAGTTAAATATATTATTTAATTGCGTACATGCTTTTGCTAGATACATCACGGTGTTTGATTTTCAGCTTCAAGCTGTCTGGAGAACATATTTGATTAGTAAATAAATAAATAAATAATAAATAAATTTCTTAAATGATAAGATGACACGGCAAGACAGATGTCAGCTCATTTGAAATAAATAATAGTCTTCAAATAATTATTTTTGCAGTAGAACTATCAGTTCAATACACCATGAATATTAAAATTGTATAATACCTACCATACGCATTTTTAATTTTAAAAATGGTAAAATAAGTTTACACGATCAAGTTGAATAATCACGGACGATTGAAAAAAAAAACTCTAAAAAAGTTAAGATAAATTTGAGCCTTTAGAATAAAAGAATCGAGAAGAAAGTGACATTTACCTTCGGTATTCAATCCTTGAATAGGAGAGCGTTCTTTATCATCCAACTAATAATTTTAATTAGAAACCTTTTTTGTTGCGGAAGTGTAGCTCAATAATTAAAGCCATAAATCCTCAGCCCATAAAAGAAATTCTCCCCCGCATAAAAATGAAATTCAATTAACCATAAGAAAATTTACAAAAAAGGTTAAACGAGTTAGTTTTTAAACACCGTCGTTGCATGTGAATTTTGATCAATAAGTAGTTTTGCATAATGAATTCGAATTTATACACCAGTTATAAAAGCCAAAATATGATTATGTTAATCAAATTTATATATTATAAAACGTGCATTTTGTACAATATTAATTAAATTGAAATAATTGTATTTTTGTTCGTACTAGCAATGCTACATGTGCACAGGAGGTTTCGAGTGTCATTATTAAAGACAGCAAATGAAAATTTCGAGTAAGACGTCATCACTTTATGTGATTTTTATTGAACTCGGAAAAACTTCAAGTGTTTAAGGTACGAGTGCCTCTCTCATTTAATATATCCTTCATTCTCCATTAGATAAAATCTATTGGCATTATTTTGACTTAAAATTATAAATTGCCAACTCCAAAATGTGCAATTTTATACGATGTCATGATAAGTTGAATAATAGTACATACTTAAATAAAAAAGTGTTGGAAACGTATTCTTCGTATCCTTTGGACGACAAGAATGGCTTATGAGTCCAGATTTTGGGTCAATGCTAGACAATACTATGAAGACATCCTGGAAAAATTAAAAAATTAACCTTGCCATATAAATTTTTTTATGAGTTCAATTTGAATGCTCAGACGTTGATTGTACCCACATTACTATGTGCACATTCAAACTAGTCAATTTAATGATTAATATTAACCAGTTGGTTCTATTTAGGCAAAATATGCCTCCTGGGCAACTTTTGGAAAATCAAAGTATGAAATGTTTAAAAGAAAAGTAGGTACCTACTAATACAAATCAAGAGTAAATTTTAAAAAGCATAAATTTATAGGTAAATCTGAAAAAAAAAAATGAGTGCTCGGAGATGCGACTAGCCAAGAATGACGTGGACCGATCATATCGATGCCGTTTTAAAGTAGGGCCAGATCAAAAGTACAAAGAGTGGGAGATAATGTATGCGGAACCTCATGTCGTTAAATGAAGCTAAGCTGTTTTTTTTTAATAGAGATGAATAATTATACACATCGAGCAAACATTTGTGAAATGATAAGTCGCATTGCAACGATGGAAGGTAGACTCTAAGATGGCGGCCCTAGACTCGTAGATCGCAAACAAAATGAACTGACGACTTTATAGGTACCGTCTGCGAGTTACAAGAGAATACAAAGAAAACCTTAGAAAAGGATTAGGCCCTGTCCTAGCTGGTCGCATGAACGCGGACGCCCTGTTCAAACCTATATTTATTTATTTATAGTATGGCTTTTTTACAACACATCTTAAAATCTAGACATAAAACAGTAATAATAGCACAGATATCTGATTGTCAAAGGTTAAGGTCAATATTTAAAATATATTCAGTTGCTGTGTCAGTCAGCAAGAGGAATTCCCTGAGATTCCCCGCGTATGATCTGAGGTCGCATTCGGTTGTGATATGTTGCATGGTATGAAACATTGTATGAACGTGTCCTAACTGGGCAGACGGACAGACGTAAATTCGATCGTCCGAACGGTGCCTTTTTTTAAATGATCGCGCGTCGCTTGTATTGCTCTGTTGTATCGATAATTAATACGACACCTACTTGCCAAAAGTTTTTTTTTTTTAGAAAAATGAATCTGTGCTCACTCAAAGTGAACACAAATACACTCCTTGACTCTTTCACAGTAAGCTACTTAAAGCTTGTGTCGTGAAAGAGGAAGATGGTCGGCACCTGGGATCGAACCACGACGTCCGCAGTACGAAAGCCGGCGTTGTAACCGCTGGGTCACCAACCACTTCTATTACTAACTTTACGTTAACGTTAGTAGTTCTTACTTACTAACGTTCATATTTATTTGTTTGCGTTGTCAAGGTCGCGCGATCATGCGATGGCAGTTAGGACACACAATTTTTCA
Source organism: Mystacides longicornis (assembly GCA_963576905.1). Lineage (NCBI taxonomy): Eukaryota > Metazoa > Arthropoda > Insecta > Trichoptera > Leptoceridae > Mystacides > Mystacides longicornis. The sequence continues at coordinate 18,136,229 of OY756429.1, read as the reverse complement.
TCGTGCGATCACAAATTTGTTCATGCGTTCATCACAATCGTGCGATCATGCGACCAGCTAGAACAGTGGGGCTAGTACGAGTTTTATCGAAAGCTAATTGTACGCTAATAAGGGCTTACTAGCGTGCAAATAGTGTTCTTAAATAAAACGATCGAATCGTTCGATCATTTTAGTATGAAAATTTTTTAGAAACTCTTTCGATGATCGTTTGGATATTCGATCATCGAAAGCTTATACTAGAGTTAAAGGGCCTTACAGAAGTTGAAAGATAGCTACGAAGAAGAGACATGTTTTCATATCTTGTCTCGTTATACCGTATCGATAATTCGATGATTCAATGTCTCTACCTACATAATATAAAACTGTGCCTTTAATCAGTTATTTAAATATATTCAAAATTCCGTTTTAAAATGAAGTACAAGTACATTACTGTATTATTTAAGTGATTTTTGGTCCATTTAGCTTAGCGTTCATAAATTACATTGTAAATTAATTTCATACCGTAATTGAATTTCTGGTTTTCTTGTAGGGCCGAGAGTTTCATAAAAATCCAATTTAAAGTAACTGAAATAATATTACACCCTACTCTTACTCTCTCTCTCTCTCACTCTTTCACTCACTAAGCTATGTATAAGTTAGTTAATCCGATGTTAAATTTGTAAAATAATTGATACTTTAAACTTGTTTCATAATCAGTGAAAGTTAATTTAAAAATAGGTATATTCCATAAATAAATGAAGAGAAATTCTAAAATTTCCATAGAAAATAAACAACACCCAATCCTATATTGACACTATTGCAAGTCGTAGGAAAGGGGTTGTTTAGTGGAGTAGGTATTTACTTATTGTGTGAATTATTTGTATTCACAATTTTTTTCTATACTTTGCGGGTCTACTAAAAAAAGTATAACATTTTTCTTCTTCTGCTTTGCCCTAGCCTTTATCCAATTTACGTGGGGTCGGCTCTCCTAGTCCTCATCCTCCAAGTCCTCCTGTCCCCCGCGTCCTCCGCATGAAGCCTTGCCTCTCTCAAGTCCCTTTTTTTGTGGACATCAACGTAGTCAGGGGTCTATCTGGTCTTCTGGGTTCTCTTTCTATGTCCATTGTCTTCCATATCATATTTTCCTGTGGCATTCTCATTACGTGTCCGTACCATCTAAGTCTATTCTCGGTCACTTTTTCTCCAACGGGAGCGACTTTAAAACTACCACGGACATGGACATTTTTGACCCTATCCAACCTTATAACTCCACCAGCCCATCTGAGCATTTTCATCTCGTTGGTGTGCAGAGTTTGCGCGTGATTGCTTTTTAGGGCCCAGCACTCAGATGAGTAGGTCATGGTTGGTCTGACCACTGTTTTGTAGACTTGACCCTTTATTTTTATGTGCATTTTCTTGTTACAAAGTACACCCGAGACAGATCTCCACTTCATCCAACCAAGTCTTGAGTGATGTGCTATGTCGTCATCAATTTCACCCTTAGCGGACAGCATTGTGCCAAGGTACTTGAAGGACTCGACTGTGGGCACTGGTTCACTCTGAATTTGCATGATATCTGGCTCACTCGGCCGTCGTCCAGAAAAGTAATATGGCATGTATTCGGTCTTCGTTCGGCTAATTCTTAGACCATTTGCTTCCAAAGCCTCTTGCCATTTATTTATAGTCCGCTGCAGTCCGTCTGGAGTTTCATCCATCAGCGCCACATCATCAGCGTACAGCATGCTCCACGGGGCTGGTTTTTGTATATCGGATGTTATATAATCCATTACCAAATTAAACAGCAGTGGACTGAGCGCCGATCCCTGATGGACCCCAACACTAATATCGAATGGGTCACTCACTCCAGCTGGGCTTCTAACACATGTGTGAATATTGAAATACATATCCTTCAGGAGCTCTATATAATATTCAGGAACGTTTTGGTTTCTAAGTGCATCCCATATCAGTCTACGTGGGACCCTGTCGAAGGTCTTCTCCAAATCAATGAATACCATATGAAGGTCATTCTTTTTTTCCTGATATTTCTCCTGGATTATCCTCCTTGTCCTTATTAAAATTTTCCGAAAACCCTTACATCATCCGGTATAAACTATATCATTTGGCGATTATTTTTATGACGAAATAGTTTCATATTCCTAATTAATCTATTGATTATCTCTAAGTGCCAGCAGGAAGCTAATAAATGATGATATAATAATTGAGCAGCTCGGTTTTGTTACATTAATTTGCGCTGTCTCATGTGAGATAAATTATAAACAATACTTAATTGGACATGACGGATATAACTCGAGCCCTTTGTGATGTGCATGTCTGTATGAAATTTGAACACTTGAAACACTTCCTAAATCTGCATCTTATGTAGTTGTCTAAGGCATCATATTGATTATCAACGGGTTCCATTTTTGTTCAGGATGTTAAATATTTATTATTTTCATTTAATTTTCCACCTGGAGTCAGCCTATCTCAGATTAGAATGAAATATACGTAAAAAAAAAACAAGCACAAAATGTATCCACAAAAACAAAACATATAATTTAGGATAAAGACAATGTAGGATTCAGTTTAAACATCAAATTCTCTAAATAGCTATAAAAAGAAGAAAAAAATGTATTGCGTTGCAATAATACGCAGTGACATGAGATATAAAACTTATGTTAAGAATCCCACCAGAATTAGCAGGATATGATATCACTCATTCATCTATCGATGAACTAATCACATATGAAACTAAAAACACAAGATATCGAAGATTTAAAAAGGAACCAGTGGGCCTAGACAAAATAAAGTTGGCGATCGACTACAAACGAATTCTTCGACAATGTAGAGTAGGAAGAAAATTAGCTGTCCACTTTTTATATTTTTATATAAGGGTCATTGCTTGGTTTAAATAACTGTTTACATATTCCAGTGGACAGATATTTTTTTCGCACTATACATTGACGAAATCTTCGTTTATAGTCGAACGCCAGTTTGAATTTGTCTACGGGGGCAGACTTTGTAAAGAATACACAACCAGTCTCATGAAACCACAAAAGAGCTTTCTGTCACAATAGACGACAAAAAAATTATCAAAATTAGGAGTGAAAGTAGCCCAAAGCAACAAGAGAGGAAAATCATAACGTGAAACAACAAATAAATTATTTAATCAAACAAACTTTAGAATGGCTGTTTTATTTATTTTACAAAAATCCCCGACAAACTAACACTTTGGTAGCGTTTGCTTTGTGACGTTCGTTTTATTTATTTTTTTCATTTGACGTTACCTAAATGTAGGTAGGTGGGGCTAACAGGACGCTCTCCCCGGGAGGTGTATCAATGTAACAAATGTGTCTACTGAGGTACCTACTACATAGGTATGTGAATATGCGATAAACACCCTCCGTAATTTGATTTCATCATACTAATTCCATAACGCCCCCAAACATTCCAAAGGCACATTAACACCTAGCCGGTTCAATTCGGTTCGGTTCTTTTTCGGTCATTGCCGTCAAATGTTAAACGAAGATTCAATCGCCAGCAGCGACTAACAATGAAATTGAACCTCACATTTTACCAATCCAGCAATAAATCGACCCATTTTATTTACAAACTACACGTAAGTATATCAAAAAATTTCTATCACGAATGAGAACGACCAGAAATGAAAGCGATCGGAATGAAAAAAAACGTGTGCGTAAAAAAAATTAAGGTGCCATATTTATATCCTCTTACTAGCCTGGTTTGGGTGTACGTCTTCGCATTTTAATCTAAGTAATCTAGTTACAAAAAAATATTTTTTTTTCGGCTACAGTACAAAACGAACCAAGTGAAATAAAAAATGTTTCAAACAACAACCCATCCCCCTTCCAGTAATGTTAGTGTGTATTCATCCACGGATATTAATAAATACTTGACTTTACATTATGCAAGATCAATTGTGTCGGCTGTAATCGAAAAAGGACTTCGAACCGGATGGAATCGCTTGTAAAATAAAAATCATTTTACCTCTTTCAGTTAGGTTGGTTCAGGTACATTCACGCATTTTAATTCTAAGTACCTATCTAGATATTTTCAGCATTTGTCGGCTACGGCCGCGACCGAAAAACAAGACAGAACCGAAAATGTGTGAAATAGGCCTAAGACACCACATTCCCCCCCCCCTTCCAGCTAGGTTGGTGGTTCGAGTACATCTACGCATTTTAATACTAAGCACCTACCTACATGTTTTTTTAACGCCGCCAAATGATGAAAAAACATTACCGGTTTTGAGTGAGTTCGGATGTGTGCTTTGTCCCCTCTTCCGATCAACACTGATAAATTCAAATCACATTAAAATATATAATTTATGTACTCGTCATAAAATATATTATTCGAGCGTTCATTTGTCAGAGGATTTTTTTTATTTGCCCATCCAATCCAAATCCAAACTCCCTTTAGACCCCACTTAGGAACATAGGGATGCAACAAGAGCTTTCCATTGCGCTCGATCTTGCGCAACGTTAATGACCTCCTCCCACACCATGTCCAGATTCCTCAGCTCTGCTTCGAAGGAGCGAAACACAGTATGAGAGGGTCTTCCTCGTCTCCGGGACCCTGATGGGAGGAAGAACAGCGCTCTCCTCGGCCAACTGTCATTCGGCATCCTTAACACATGTCCCAGCCAAGCCCATCTCCTCTACATAATAGTAGAGATGATGGGCTCACGCTGGGTGCGCCGGCGTATAGCGTCGTTCGTGATGCGGTGGTACCATCTTATACCCAAAATTCTCCTGAGGCACTTCGTTTCGAATGCAGATACTTTTTGTGCCTGGGCCAAAGTCAGGTGCCAGGATTCACACCCATACAGGAGAATGGGCAACACACACGCATCAAACAGTTTACATTTCGTCTCGACACTAAACGCCGACGCCTTCCATATCTTGGTCATGTTGTTGAAGGCGCCACTTGCCATACCGAAACGTATCGAGAGCTCAGCCCCGAGGTCACCAGTGGTGGTACTGGTTACTCCCAGGTACTTGAATTTATCCACCCGGGAGACCTGGTGACCATCGATGGTTATCGGTAGCTGTTTATCGGGGCAGGCATCATTCGCCATGATCTCCGTTTTACTGGCATTAACTCGAAGGCCGAGGCGTGCTGTTTCGTCGCAGAGTCTTGAAACACTGCGCTGTAATTCCTCCACTGTCGTACTGAACAACGCTAGGTCGTCCGTGTACTCTAGATCGCACAGTTCGCCCATTAGACCATCTCTCTGTGTTATCGGTATACCTCTTGCTCCTTGCATGGACTTTCTCAACAGGAAGTCCATGACTATTATGAATATGAAAGGAGCTAGTACGCAGCCCTGTCTGACTCCCGTGGTGATCCTAAAAGCTTCAGTAGGACCACCTCGCGTTTTCACGCTACACTCGGAGTCTTCATACAGGGACTGCACCATTTTAACTATTTTAGGAGGTATACCATACAGAGCAAGAATTTCCCATATTGATGTCCCTAGCACAGAAAATTGGGTCCGTGCAGGACCTTCCAGGTACAAAGCCGCATTGTTGCTCTCTCAGGACAGCCATGACAGGCCCCCGAATGCGGTGTAGTAATATCTGAGATAATACCTTACCGGGAACACTCAGCAGAGTAATTCCACGGTAGTTTCCACATTCAAACAATAATTGTTGAGTTTAGAACTGAACCCATACAGACAATAATTATTGAATTTAGAACTGAACAAGCTTATAAGTCACTTATTATACTTCTTACTATCATGTTATTATGCGTGTCTAAAATTAAAAATCGGTTTTCGAGGTGTTTCTGACAAAAGAGTTTATTTTCTGCTTTTTTATCTTATTTAGGTCTGTCAGCATGTATCGTCCTTATAAGAAAGGCGGCTGGTGAACATCATGTTAGACCTCAAGTACCGCTCTTCAAGGCAACCCTGAAGTAAGAAGATTACCAAAGCGCTGGAAAGACCGTTGGCAGTCGATGTCCCTTAAGGCAGAAAAAGATCAGCGGGATCTATAAAAAGAGGAAGATAAAGACTTCGAATCACCCGAAAATAGTAAAAATGAAAATACATCAAATGAATGTTGAATATCAATTTTGGAGAATAATAGTGGAAGATAAATAGAAGAGGTAGAAGTTCATAATGTGATGTCTTCGTTTTATTTTAAACTTACCTGAAAACTTTAAATGATAAGTAGGTAAGTCAGACAGTCAAATGTCTACTTACTTCGGAATAGTTTTGTGTCCAACTCTCGGAAACATACTTAAGTTACAAAATTATAAACAGGTAGACACAAAGTTTACTAACGTACAGTAAGATAAGATAACTATTCTTGATCAAGATTTCTGGTCACAGATCCAAAATAAATTTCATACACATTCTCTGAACCGTTTTCTGAAGACGCTGAGGTCAACAATTTTGTCTCCGTGTGGTCTGTCAGACCCCCCTGACTTTGGCCTTTACTCTGACGAAACTCTCTCTTTCCTGAAATAATTCTTCCACGGTTGTACGTGATTCCGGTCCAACTCCTACCGTTTCACAGACTAAAAATTTAAAGATCTCTTCTGCCCCTAGCCCTTTAAAATTAAATCTGTTAAAGAAATCCTTTTTTCCTCTCCCAATACTGTCAGCAATACGCTTTTCATTCATGCACGACTGACGACATCAATATTTGTTATTTAAGCGGTCCATTGCACCATGAGCATTCAGCGAAGTCATTTTTAAAATTTGGTTCATTATAATTTTACCCCAGTTCTTACATACTTTACTTTTCGTGCAACATTCGGATTGATCGTTCTGTATATTTACTTTACAAGATTTCATACAAAAATACAAATTACTATTAAGCTTAATATTTTGGACATCGACATCGTTTCGCATCTTGATCTGTATTTTAGAGTTGTCAATACATTGATAAACTCTTGTTGATTGATTCCTTTCACTTTCTTCTTAAAGAAAACCTTTCAGATGGACGTTTTTCAGGTTATTTAGTGCACCAAGAAACCACTACATCTTCTACTTCAGATATATCTCGAACTCTCGAAATCCATACACTGTCTCTTGAGGTTTCATCAGCTTTCAATGCCATATTGACTCCAGTAGCCCTAGTATAAGTTTTCGATGATCGAATATCGAAACGATCATCGAAAGAGTTTCGAAAAATTTTCATACTAAAATGATCGAATGATTCGATCGTTTGATTTAAGAACACTATTTGCACCCTAATAAGCGCTTATTTGCGTGCAATTAGCTTTCGATGAAACTTGTACTAGCCCCACAGCATTCAGTGAAACTTATTAGTTTGATTCCTATAATCTAAATGTTGTTAAGACTCTTGAAATATAGAATCTGTCTATACATCTATTTACATACGACATTTTTTGTCCATCTGAGGAAGGGAGAAGTCAGCCCCAATACCATTTTGTTGAAATAAATTTTCAATCTACCGGGTAAAGCGAAATGGACGTTGTGATTTTAATTTTATTTTTCTTTATAGTGTAAAAGAAACTTGATTATTAAGTCAGATATACGTCATTAATAACTATTCATGAACTATATATTGCGATTACAAAACAGTATTCGTGATGAAATCGCCGCCATAACACCTAAAAATTTATTTATTTATTTCAAAACAAACACCGCTCACCATAACAGCTATCGCCTTTGCGAAGAGTGATGACAATTAGGTACAAAAAAAATAACAATTGATATAAAAAATATAAACAGTTGAACTAAAAAAATAACAGTTGACTTTATCAAGTACATACTTTTTCCTTTTATTCAATGACTTAGTTTGACCAGAGTCTCGGTAGAATCATGTTGATCTGTCTCGTAACCTCAGTGTACGGGACACAAAAGATATCGACGCGATCCGCCATGTCATTAAATAGCTGGATACACACGTAACGATTTATCTTTAAGATTTGACCGATAATCGATCAGTATTCAAATCTTAACGAAGAAAACAATTGAATAATGAGCATATATATAACATATAATTGTTATAAGCTATGTAAAAAGATTATTACATAGCTTTATGAAATTAATGAATTAAATAAATAAAATGGTCGATACTTGCAAAATATCGTTTATCATAATTGACCCAAATACCTTTATCACATTCGCTTAAACAAAAAAGTTACAAAGAATTCAAACACAGCGTCTATTTTGCACCATCCTGTAGTAGCACAAAGTGAAGAAACACAAGTAAAAACATGTTAATATTTATTTACCTCGTGAAGGTAGTCAAAAGTATGTACACAAGTTGGTAATAAAATAAACGTGCAAAACTCAAAGACACACAAAGAAATAAATCACTCACACATAACGCGCTTTGCGTGAAGAAAGGATTTGGCAAATTATTATACGCGAGCCTAAGAACCAAGTTACATATTATTATTGTAGGTATATGCGCGCGAGGGAAATATTAATTAAGTGGACATATAAATATTTATCACACACCCGTTTGCAGTAGGCGTTTTGTTTTAAGTTGTGTACTTTTATACGGGCCCGTAAAAAGGAATGTTCCTACTCTTTTATAATATACAATAATGTGTACTCATTGTATGGGTCTTTTAAACGGGCCATAATTTTCATGAAACATATGACTGCAAAAGTATGGGCTGTGACATAAGCTAGCATTTACAGCCAGCTTGGAAATATTTTGGATTTGTTGTCTCGCTTATGATTATAACTTAAAACAAAAAGATAGAAAGAGACAGTAAACGATTCAAATAAAAAATGGTGTAGTGTTATATTATATTCGCGACCGGGCACAAAAAGCAAGTATTATACTCGCGTTTAAAAGGGACTTTGTCCAGCATAGTTATTATTGAAATAAAAATAAAAACTACCTACCTTTGAACTCCACTCAGGAGCATAGGATAGGGAGGCGACAAGAGCTCTCCATTGCGCTCGATCTTGCGCAATGCTTACGAGCTCCTCTCACACCATATACAACTCCCTCAGCTCTGCCTCGAAGAAACGGAACACGGTATGAGAAGGCCTTCAACGTCTTCGAGACCCTGATCTGAGGAAAAACAGCATTCTCCTTGGTCAACTGTTATTCGGCATCCTCAACACATGTCCCAGCCATGCCCATCTCCTCTTCGTAATGTCTGCGCTGGGTGCGCCGGCGTATAGCATATTTCGTGATGCGGTGGTAGCATCTTATACCCAAGATTCACCTGAGTCACTTCGTTTCAAATGCAGATACTTTATACGTTCCTGGGCTTTGGTCAGGTGCCAGGACTCATACAGGAAAATGGGCAACTCATACGCATCAAACAGTTTACATTTCGTCTCGACACTACTTAACGCCGACGCCTTCCATATCTTGGTCATGTTGTTAAAGGTGCCACTTGCCATACCGAAACGTATCGAGACCTCGGCCCCGAGGTCGCTAGAGGTGCACATTCTTTTGACATATTTCACAGAAAGAAGAGCTTGTGTTGTGAAAGTGGAAGATGGTCGGCACCAGGGATCGAACCAACGAACTTCGGATCGAATTGTCGGCAACTGAACCGATACCAAAGAGTTTAGCAATATTTCGGGTGTGATTACAACTTGATTACCGAGGCATTATTATTTATTAATTTCGCCTAGCATCAAAAAGATAAAACATGTCAATATCAGTCGACAAAACCATATCTATACAAGCTTTGAGATGCAAATTGGTGCTAGATAACAATTCTATAGAACAAGTTATGAAGTTTGTGTACTTGGGGTGGAAATAACTAGCTGCATCGATCTATATAACTTAGCCAAAGAGCAGACTAATAAAGCGGCGGTTATGTTCGGATGACACAGAGATTCTGTATGGATAGTCTCAAATGAGGAAATCCGCAGGACTTGCAACATTCAAGATATTGTAAGGTTTTATAGAGAGAGACGTTACTGAAAAGACCACGTTGACAGAATGGGTCCAGAGAGACTTTCGAAAATAGTAACGGAAGAACTAACATACGGACGCAGACCACTGGGAGATCATCAAAGACATGAAGGGATTGCTGATCATCGTCATCAGAAGGACCAGGCTAATTCCCGAAAAAAAAAAAACAGATCCTGGATCTAGATATAGAGAAAGAAGAAGAAAAAGCCCAGTGGTCACCTTTGCCAACCCTTTTTGGTACATGTGTTTTTAATTAAGTCCTGGAAATATTTATTATAATTAAACTATTTTATTTGTAATCTATTTTGAAACAATACTAATAGTAAAGGCTCTTACTCCAATCAAACAATATTATTTGTGATGATTTTTTAAGCAAAACAGTAGAGCCAGATAATAATTTCGGAAGACGTTTGGATAAGTCGCCTGGTGGAGCAGTAGAATAAGATAAACGGGTGCACCGTATAACTGCACTAACTGTCGTCTCATTGGAGTTTATTTTGCTAAAAAATGTCATTCGTTTATTTATTTATAATCTTTTTTTTTATTATACCTATTATATAATTTATAATTATAATTTCAAGGAGGTGGGATCAATCCATTAACATCCTTAAAATTGGACTTGAATTGGAAAGAATCATGAATAAATAAATTAACACTTTTTTATAAAAAGATGTTAGAAGCTGTTGGAACTTTATAGCCTAAGAAACTTTATTCTACTCAACGGTCCCGTCCAATAGAGTAAAAATCTGAAGTGAAAAAACACTTTTTTCACACGTTTCTCTGAAATCAGACATATTTTTGGAAAACTATTTATTAAAATTGAATTTGAATTGAATTTGAAATAATCTTTATTGAAATAAAATAAAATAAATAATAATAATCTTACCATAATAATTCGGTAAAATTTGGTTTTGACGAACGTCTATTCCTTCAAGACCATATTATAGAATATCGTAACGTGTAGCACATGTGATTTATAAACTACTACATCGCCATCTATCGGATTTTTTTGAAAGCTTTCCGTCTATTGAGTAATTTATTGTTTTTATTACAAACTCATGACCCGTCGAGCTTTATCCCGCGTCCGAATCAACAATAATCGTTATATACATAATGAAATAAATTATTAGATAAGTTTAGTTCAGTTTTTATGTCATAAATTGTATTTAATTCATGCAATAAGTTAAAATTATTTTTTATTCTGGATTATGTCGAAGTTCGACGGGCAGGTCAGCTAGTAATACATAAAACAATAATACATGAATAATATATATATATATATATATATGAACAATACATAACTAATATATATCTTAACAATGTACAGAGCCATAATAGTATTACAATATGAACATCTTATACACCTAAATCAAATTTCGATCATAACTCTAATTGTGTCTTCCTCCTTAAGTGCAGTATCAGTTTTTTGATTACCAAATCAGACATTTCAAATCTAACTGCTATCACACGAAAGAAAGCATTTTTGTCGGGTCCAACTTGAAAAAAGTTTTTTAAATAACTCTCATCATTGATTTGCTTTTTTTTTTGATAGACAATGTTTCATAAATTTCCGTAGGTACATATTTAAATGCTTAGAACTTGATATTCTTTGTTTTGCTCAACCAATAATAATATTATATTATTTGTGAATATAAACAATATTATCCTAACACTTGGTTTGTTAAGCTTCAATGAGCTCTGCCGGGGTGAATTCCACCCTCTACCCTACATTCTGATTTGAGCTCATGCTCAATACAGTCTTGATGGGTAGAAGGTTCGTGTTAAGAAAATAATTATGAACATAATCCTTCTAGAGGTCACATCGTCACGCTTGTCATCCGACCATTTATTGTTCCATTATCTCTCTAAGCTCACACAAAATGTCTAACTCTCGGCAGCTTTTCCATGGAATTATTTTCTTATTTAGTTCGTCAAATCTATTACAGGGCGCATGATAACCTTAAATGAAACATTTTTCTTAAGAATGTAGTAATCCTTCACTTATATCTGTTTTTCCACGTACCATTTCGATTAACGTTGAGTTTGATTTTAACAACATGATATGAGATATGCTTCAGCTTTCAAACAGGTTCATAAGTTTTTTTTTTCGTCAACCCTCTCATGTTTATTGTTGGACACAGCCGTCCCCCTAAGACATCCATACCTCCTATCCTGCACCAATCGCTTTCATCCGTCCCTGAAAACTCTTCTGACGTCGCGCGTCAGACCACCTTGCCAGAGACCTGTCTCGGAGAAGTCTCAGAAACTTTTTTGGTCCATCTGGTGTCCGGTTAGTCGGCCCAAATGAAGCACATTTTATTACTTGAAAGTGAAAGAGCCGATTTTTTCGGCCAATTCACAAAATTGACATTACAACCAAACACTTTCTTGAGTTTACTGTAAGGGTTCCTCAGATTTTGACTAAAAAAATCTTTCCGTACTTCGCATACAAATTCTTTAGCACAGTTTCTTGTTATTTATTTGGTATATGACCGAATTGCCAAGAGTCGACCTCATAGTAGCCTAGACCTTACATTGATTTTATCTAGATCAGGCGCAGAAATAAGGCACAGAAAACCAAATGGCAGAAATACTAAACAAGCAGAGTTCTATTCCTGCTTCCTACAAGCTTTAACATATCCTCGAGGGTCTATAAATTGTGCATATCGATAGTGCCGACCTATGCTAAAACTAGCTGAAAATCAAATTATCAATCTAAGTGTGCGTTTGATCCAAATGAACATAGAGCTGAATTTAGAAACAGGTCATACTTTCTTTTATTGTTGATATTGGACACCATAGAAATAATTAATGGGCTATGACAAATTAGTCAACGATCAAAGACCAAGAAATATACTCTACTTCCAGCTCTGAAATGTTGATTGGTTTTAAATGCATCCTAAGGACATACAAACGCTCGGTGGCAGCAAGAGTGAAATAAGGGCACACAAACAGTAAAAAAACATTTTGGAGAGTCCTATGAGCAGCATTGGTCTCAATAAAGCAGCTGAAGAAAAATACATGCCGTGGTAGTTACAATACCGAGCCCAAATAGATATGCACAAAGTTGCCAATACTTTAGTTCAAATACAATCATAAGTGTAGGAGTATAGGTAGTTGGCGAGAGGTTCTCTTTACCTATGTAACTCCTAGCTTGATTAGTCACGGAGCTAATCTTTCTACTAAAACTGTTGACTCCAAAAACTAGGATGAGCGGAGCCGGTTGGCTCGAACGCTTTATCGTGATCGGCCCTGATCACTTCCTTGGGTAATCGATATGTAGGTTGAAGTTGTGACAAATTGAAGATAAACTCACGGATAAAAACATGACTCTTTTATTCATTTAATAATATGTACAAATAAGGTAATTCTTATAGTCTAAGTACGAAATACACTTGGGTTGCTGGATGTATCCAAATAAATTAACAAAATATATTATTATAAGTCTTATTATTGAAATTGAACATTGAATTTCTCTAGAGGAAGTTGTCTATACATAATATATAAGTACCCACCCACAGACAGACATCCTTAGAATCGTCTTCGAGAAAACAATTTCCGGTTCTGTCTATCGCAATTATATGCTCTACACATGTAAGAATTCCTATCCACTGGTCTCTGTCCATCATGAGAGAGATTCACATTGTCTCGTTATCTCCTCTAAAATAAGCTCCATTTTGTAAGTATTTTTAGAAAACATCATCAATACCTTCCTTTTATATGTCACCCACGAAAAAATGATATTTTTGAGCGAAAAAAAATGTTAAGCGACACTATGTGTATCTAAGAACACAAAATAAAATTATCCCTTTGTCACCTAGCTTAGGTGCATAACAAGGGCCCTGCAACGGGCTCGATTTTGCGCGCACTAACTTATATTGCAAAAAATTTTGAATTCAACCTTTGTGCTTAGTCATACATTTTATTTCAGTGTGCGTCTTATTTACTACGGTATTCATGCTACGCATAATGACACTAAACGTTAAGCTTATACTGTCTTTTTCACGCTTTCATTATTTTAGTGCCGGCAGTAACTTGACTCAAAGGGTACTGCGTTCGTAATGTTACGTCCGCTTAGAGGAAAGCATAACGACCTCCTCTCACATCATGTCCAAATCCCTTAGTTCTGCTTTGTAAGAACAGTACACGGTGTGGCAAGCCCTTCTTTGTCTTATTTTATGTACCTATCTACTAGTTATTAAAAAAAATGTTAGGATGAAACGGTGTTTCACTATTTTTTTTTAATTGGGTACCTACCTACCATACAAATTTATCGGTAACCAACAAATAAATTATAAAAAAAAAATAACAATGAAACAGATTTTCTTTGCTAACATAAAAATGTTACGAAACTGTTGTATAGTACTTAAATTCTATAAATGTACAAGAAATTGTGAAAAAAAATAATAACTAAAACCTTTTAATACATTTTTTAATATCTAGGTATTGTTTTTACACATTTTACATTGTATGAAATGTCTAGCTGCAAAAATTGGTTAGAGTTTAAACAAAAACACCGACTTACACGAAACACTTTGTTATTTTTAGAAACAAATGTTCTCTTGAGTTTATTTTTTTGTTGCAAGAAAACTAGACAGTTTCACGGTAATATGTGTTTAACTATTGACGTGGGAGTGGTTATTAAAAAAAACTCGCTCTAAATATGTTTAAAGGATTTGAGCCCTCCTGAGATGAGTAAAATGGAAAAATGAAAGGAAAAATATGTATCTTTGGTAAAAAATTTCCCATTAAATCTGAGTATTTCAGTTGCTACGCTACCCCTACCTAATCCTATTAAGCTTCGAAGGAAAAAGATTAAGTGTTTGGTATAAATTTGATATTATAAAGAAGCAACAATAACAGAATAAGAATGAAGATTATAGGAGACAGATTACTTGGCCTCCCTTAAATTCAAAATCACAATTCAGTATAAAATCGTTCTTATCTTTCTACCTGTCTTCATAAAGGAAGAAAACAATAATTCAAAATAAGTCTTGGTACCTACCTAATCACACTTACAGGAAGTAATTTTACCAAAACCACGTGCACATACCAACGATGATTTATTTTTTTACATTCAAAAATACTTTTGAAATAGCATTTTAACGTTGGGCAAATCATCAATTTATAATAACCTTAAAAAACACAGAAATGCTATACACAAGATATGGAAGGCGTCGGCGTTTAGTGTCGAGACGAAATGTAAACTGTTTGATGCGTGTGTGTTGCTCATTCTCCTGTATGGGTGTGAGTCCTGGCACCTGACTCTGGCCCAGGCACACAAAGTATCTGCATTCGAAACGAAGTGCCTCAGGAGAATTTTGGGTATAAGATGGTACCACCGCATCACGAACGACGCTATACGCCGGCGAGCCCATCACCTCTACTATTATGTGGAGGAGATGGACTAGGCTGGGACATGTGTTAAGGATGCCGAATGACAGTTGGCCGAGGAGAGCGCTGTTCTTCCTCCATTCAGGGTCCCGAGGACGAGGAAGACCCTCTCATACTGTGTTCCGCTCCTTCGAAGCAGAGCTGAGGAATCTGGACATGGTGTGGGAGGAGGTCGATCGAGCGCAATGGAGAGCTCTTGTTGCCTCCCTATGCCCCTAAGTGGGGTCTAAAGGGAGTTTGGATTGGATTGGATATGTAAATACTTAAAACAATGACATGTTCTTCGGAATATAGTTGAACAACCTAAGATAGTGATAACCTGGGATTTGTCACATTCATGTTAAGCGGCGCTCCCCGCTTTCATCGGATTCTACGATGTGTAGGCCATTTTGTGAGATGGTCCTGATGAGACACACGCGCACTATGTCGAAACACCTCATCTTTTTAATCCAAACGCATATTCTGGTGATGGGCACAGCCTCGTCCCATATGCAAGTGCAGTAGCATAGTCTCTGCCTAACTCATCATAGAGCAAAGGAGTAAAACATACATTTTCAAACCTAAGATAGCTTCCGATCGGGCAGTCCATTAAAAACCGAGGCTATTATGATAAATACCTATGACTAAGTCTGGTTCAATAAAGTAACTGTTACTCGTTCATTAAGAATGAAGAAAATTTCTTTAAATGTAAGTACTTATGCGTTTAAATGCACCCGAAGTACACCAAACGAAGCCGAATCTAGAAACAGAGCAAACTTACTTATATGGTTGATATTGGATACCATGGACACAATAACAAGCAAAAGCTAATTATTAATGGGCGATGACAGAGGTTAGTGTCCATACCAACGATCAATAAAATATACACTCCTTCTAGCTCTAGAGCAAGGCACCAAAGGCAAAAACTAGAATTCTTGGGCACAAGCTTTGAAGACGTTGATCTCGAGTGTTAAATTTTGATCTCATATATTATTATCTGTGGCCGGAAGGACACGCATTTTGTCTAATTCTGATAATTAAAATGCACTATATGCGACGTTTACCTAGCAAACGAACGAGAATTCAGAGAACATTCAATATGGAATTGTCAAACAAAGGTAGAGAAAACAAATAATGCTCTGTCTATGTTTATATGTATAATGACTAATTGTGATATTATAAGAATAGAATGAGCACATTTTAAGAAGTCAATGATAATTGAAATTGTTCTCCCTAAATTAATTAAAAATATAAAATTACAATAAATAACAGCCGAAACAACAGCATTATTATTCTAACATACCTACCTACCCCAGTAGTTCAAATGTCAGGAGACCCCAACGTCGGCAACCGCACTGGCAAATTGTTGAGCTGCTCGGAACATCTGCGTGCGGTTATAAAACCGGCCCATCCCTTGGTTTTTTTTTCAGTCTTATACCAAACCCTAGACGACCATAAATCTTGCCTCTCAGTATCAAATATTAAAGTTTGTATTTCACATCGCCATTTTCTTCTGTTAAAACTACCCTACATTCTCTTGAATACTTCATCATTGCCGTATGGCCTGTTAATTTCAAACGTGTATTAGCAAACGGGTTACTCCATGTGACGAAATTATAATAATTTCTATTCGACAAATGATGGCTGTAGGTACCTAAACTTCTATTCTCTACACCAAATTGGCAACAACTGAACTAACACGGTACCTGTATGTCGTATGTGGTATGTGTGTAGCCACCCATTTCAAACAACAGAACTCGAGCACTACTACATAGATATGTGTATTATTGGGCATGTCGATCAGTGTTCTGAGGCCGAAGTCAAGTGCAATAAAATGGCCGCTAACGGTATCGTTCGGTCGGTGTTCCCATAGTACCAAAGTACAAACGACTGTATTTTGCGTTGGTACTACATATGTGAACACCGATTATTCTATTTTGCACCACATCTGATTAGTGATTATGTCCCATTGCAAGAATTTCAAATATGACAGACTTTTTTCTTGTATCTTCTTTTTCTAAATGGTGACAAATTTGAAATTCATTGCCCAGATTAAATGAAAAAAAAATCTGCCATGTTTGAAGTGAGGAAAATCAAGAACGCAATCACATATCGTGTTAAATAAATTGTAAGTTACTTATACAATTATTGTGGTTGCCATTATTCTTTGATGCATTTTCACTACGTTGAGCATGGTGGATGATTCTTATAGTGAATGAATTTTTTCCTACTTATTTATTTTAGAATAACGTAAATGACAACTCAGCAACAAAGTATTAAACACGGGCAGTCATGCTGTTATAGGGGCTTCATTGTGTTCCTAAGATTTTACTCTTGTAGATAATAATAAAACAGGGTAAGGTCTTATAGAAATAAATACATTCCTTTATCAATAGACTTGGGTATGGGGAGATTTTTTTGATGCCAGGCTATAATCTCTAATAGCTCTCCACCTTTTGTGTAGTGGCCTTTAGGTGAGACCGGCTATTATTAACCTCAAAGTTTTCATATCCAAGACGGGTAAAAAAGTGTACACTTTATATACTCATTGAATAATCCAAAAATGGCGGTATAATGTTCTTAGGTATAAAAGAAAGAATTGAAATTTTATCAGGGAATGCCATTTGGCTTTTCGGCTATGCAATGGTTTCCTAGAAAAACAAAACCTCCCATTTAACGGCCGTAATATAAAAAGGAAAAAAAAATCAACGCAGGATCTGATGAGTTGTTTTATTTATTCTAATAACGATTAATACGAGTACATATAGATGTTATGTTATGTACACTAAACTTTTGGGTCTTAGTTTGAAGAAGACATTTTAAACTACATATTAGTAAGTAGGTACACAATATTTATACTGTCTGCTTTGTAAATTTTGTAAAAAACAACAATAATAAAAAGTTGAGGATTTATATAATTTACTGCGTGTGATCATTGTATTTTCTGAACGCGTGGGATCCAGTGCCAGCGTTGATTTAACCTTTTTCCTTAGTTCATGCATATTATTTTTTGGGCGTTTTGTTAACTGCGTTATCCAAACTACACTTAATGACACTTCAAATACAGCTTATACTGTCTCTTGTGCTTACATTATTTTACTGACGGCAGTGAAAGAGATAAACATTTAATTCTTTGTACTTATCTCAAAGAATACTGCATTCATAATGTTACGGCGGGCGCTTTTCTTTTCTAGGAAATCATAGCATAAGTATTAACTGCGTGAAGTGCGAAGTGAATGAATCGCTCCGCTTTTTTCACGAGTCAAAAGGTTTCTTGAGTGAAAATCCAGTCAACAACAATTTTCCTACGCTCTTGCGTTAAATTTATTATACTTTAATGATCTATAATAATAATATGATGGAATGTATCAAATGACATTATTTGAAGAGCACATAAAGATATCTTATATAAATTTGTTTATTTTATTATTTTCTTCTAATTCAAAACGTTTCTCATTGTTTCAGGTCGAATTTCAGGACTCCAGAATTTGCCATCAGGTTGGTCCAAAAATTATTTTTTAAATTATTCTTTTTTCTTCTCTTAGTTCACATTTTCTCACCGTTGATTTCATCAATGTCGCATAGTTTTTCTCATATTTGTTATTCAATTAGTGCTTCTTCCCGGAAATGCTTCGGTAATACCAGCAAATTAAATATGTAAACTCAAACGTAATCGATAGTCAATCTCAGTCTCAATCGATAGTCGATTAAAATGTCAATAATATTTCTTGTTGTTTCGACTTGGTGAAAGGTTTATTATCTAAAGATATAAAAGAAAGTCGGGCTAGTTCGAAAACTTATCACTCGAGATCGGCTGAACAGATTTTTATAACTTTTAGTTTATTGGTTTCTTCTCCGCTCCGGATAACAGAACGACTAATAAAATATCGAAAATGGATAACAAATAAAATATAATATTAAAGTTAGTATGGAACAAATGTTGATACAACTACCCCATCTGTGAAAAATTCTAAAATAACACAATTTTTAATTACCTACCTGACATGACGAATATTGGCCCGCAGATTTTTGATGAAATTTTTTTTATTTTTTTTCTAATTTAATTTGTTGATTAGGATTCTCATGATTAGGAGTTTCGGAGACATTACCACCTAATGGCGAACGTTGTTAACGTAACGTGATCACACTAAGCCAGCCTTCGAAATAACAGTAGAAGACGATCGTAAGCCCGTAGTGGTTTGTTCCATTTAAAAATCGAACATCAGTAATGAATTGTTAGAATCATTAATTGTTACATATTCTTTAATTTGTTAACATTGAAGCGCATTTTTATATATAAATTAAAACACGAAAAGTTGTCGTTTGATATAAACTGTCAGTTGTTTGATAGTTGATGCGATTGACAGAATTCGGATGAAAAATATGTGTTTTTTTACGATTTAAGATTTTTTTAAACAATTCTAGTTATTTTTGTTGCTGCTACAGAGTAAAGCGCGCTTTTGTTACTGGAATTCCGTGTATGTTTATGATGGGACTCATGTGTTTTCATACCTATGTAAAAATATCATACACGGTCATACAAGGCTACATAACATAAAATGAAGCAAGTACCTACATATTATTATATGTACTAACCTTTATGTGTGTATAAAATTTATATGGTGTAATAATATAAAACAATATCACAATAGGTATGTATATTGTATACACGGTACGGTCTCTCTGTGTTGGTAGCTACCCATACTTAAGAGAGTTTTTATGGGCTTTCATTTAAATTACTTTCTCTGTGGCTTTCAAATTTGAAAACTGTTATAGAGTTTATGTCCACTGTATGTTGTTAATTTAGTGGAAATTGTAGATACGTACATACTTACACGTATGTCTGCAACAAATAAAATATCTGAAATATATTTTATCAACCTTTTCATTATTGTTTATTGTTGTTGCCACAAGATTGATATTATTATTATATTTACATATCTATTGCAAATTATTGTTTTTGTCAATCTTCATTTTGTTATTGTTCTTCTTATTTATAGTTATTACATATTTTATATTATTGTCATCATCCACGCATTATTGTTATTGTTATGTTTGAGGAGTTTTGTCGTATTCTATGCTAAGTAAATAAATGTATATATTTTTATTCCTTTTGTTTTTTTCCTAATCAAGATAAAATAAAATCAAATTTATTCGCAATGCATATACCAATGTATCTACCATAAATAAAGAAAACTTGTGATAAGTTCGCCCTTTGTATGTTGATTCTGTGATGTCTTTGTTATGTGAAATTTTATGTGCTACTCATACTACCAATGTACAGTTAAGTATTAATAAATAAAAATATATAAAAAAAACTACAACTACAAAATATTTAATGTTTGATATAATAGAACTGCTACGGGCTAACGGTTGTCTTTTACTTCTACTGTTTCGAAGGCTGGTTTAAATAATATGTTATCACTTCAAATCAACAAAGTTATCCATGTGATTTTAATATTCAAGTCAACATTGATTAGTATGTTATGGGATGTTTTTTTTTTTCATTTTGTGCCATTAGAGGCGCCCTAGCTAATCCGGTCTATTGTCAAATTCAGTGTTGCCAAAGGGGGTGATTTACTTCTATTTGGGCTATTTGGAACGAGAATATGCGACGAAAAAATCTAAAAGGCGACAGGTAGCCACTTGGGTTACTTCCCTTTTAGTGAGTTTTCACCTTTCCGGATACTAAATTACCTTTTTTTAGTGAACTCCCACCTCTCTTCGGATACTAAAATTTTCGGAATGACCGCATACCAAATTTTCAGTTTGGATACTTTGCGTTTGAAAAACGGCGTTGGCAACACTGGTCAAATTAACATTTATAACCTCAACCATATGCTTAGAATAATCATTGTACATTTCTTTATACATACTATTACAAATAAAATAATTGTTTATCTTATTTTATTTTTTATATACCTACCTAAATACAAATGAAAAAATACCGTAACAGAAAACAATAAAACAAGAAGATACAGAACAGCACTGCAAATCCACCCTTGAAGACAAATACATACCTTGTTAATTAATGTTAACTGTATTATTTTGTTTGTGTGTAGTGTAAAAGGACACACTATGGTTTACTTCCTAGAAAAGCCACTTTTGCAATCATCGATAATTAAAACGTTAAATTGTTTTGAGAAAAAAAGAGAGGAGATATATTAGCACAATATTCATCAGTCAATGCTAGATGCACAGACTTACTTGCTAGATGGTATGTTTGACAGCTGTCATAATTTGACAATAGACCGGATTAGAAGCGCTGCCACCTAGTGTGTATTGTCGGAAGCTCCCTAGAAAACCTCCCATTGGTGCTAAGGTGCATATAAGATGGTACCACTGCAGCGTGGGCCTATCACCTAGGTATACCTTATGGAGATGAGATGTACTTAGCTGGGATATTAGTTAATGATGCCGAATGACAATTGGCCAAGGAGAGCGTTGTTCTTCCTATACCATCAGGGTTCTGTAAATGAAGAAGACCCTCTTACATAAGCATAAGATAAGCATAAGAAGCAGAGCTGAGGGATTGGGAAATGGTGTAGGAGGAGGTCATTGAAGCCGCGCAAAATCGAGTGCAGTGTAGGTATCTTGTTGCTTCCCTATACCCCTAGTGGGCTCAAAAAGGGAGTATGTATGTAATTAATATTGAGTGGGCGGGTTGGTAATATGGGTAGGTGACTGTATGCAGTATTCGCTGGTTCTACCTTGTCCATATACTTTGTCTAAAAGCCACGAACGCCACAAATAATTTCCTCGGGAACTAATATCACTTTGGTCACAGGTGTTTACAAACTAATAGTATGCACATAAATTTCTTGGAAAGATGACACATTACACAAAAATAATAAAGAGAACAGAAGGCGTGTTTTACAAATTCAACAAGAGATGGCGTTTTACATTTTATTATTATTGTTTTATTCTTCTTTTATTATTATTCTTGTTATTATACGAAAAAGTGCGTAAACGTGAAGAATAAAAGGAAGAAAGCAGGTTTTTTTATTATTTAAGACAATACGAGTATGAATGTATACAATAAAAGCAAAAGTTATCATGCTAAAAGCAAAATAATATAAAAAAGGTTACAAGAATATTATGCCTTGTAAACAGTTAGGTACCTTTCTGCGTTTGTAAAAAGGTGTCTTTCTTCTATTAACAAGCTAATTTAATTTATGGTAGGTATTTTTTTTTAATAAAATGAATATGTGCTCACTCGAAGTGAACACAAATGCACTTTTGACATATTTCACACTAAGCAAATTACGCCAGCATTTTGTTCCATATTGTCTCACCATCTCTATTGTGGTTCTTCGACGTTTATTTGGCTTACGAAGTACCTAGTCGTTTCATACAAAATAATGGAATAGATTCCTTAGATTGGGTTTGAAAGACCAAGAAAATCCTCATCACGAAGTTCGACACCAAAGAATACATTAATTTTCAATAGTGATGTTTTTACGGGGAGTCTATTTTTGCTTCATATCTCCACTATTTTCTTAAATTATTTCCAATGGCCCTTGAGAACAAAACGTAAAAACAATATCAAATCATAAAAAATAAATGAAGTGGCATAAGAAAACAAAAGAACATAGGTAGGCGAGTCTCAACATACCATCCACAATAAAGATTTAAAAGTGTAAAATTTCAGATCACACATTGTGTAAAGGGCCACAGGATTCGTCAAGTATAAAATCTATAATATACTCAATATATAATCTAATCCAATAATAAAAATAATGGGCACAATATTCTTCTTCTTCTGAGTCACAATCCTAAAATTGGTCTGCATCAAGCATGCCGTCTCTATTCCTCCATTCTTCCCTGTCACCGGCCAGCCTCTTCATCTCCTGGTAGATGCTGCAGCGCATGTCCCCGTTAACCTGGTCTATATAATAATTATCTCTGGGGCGGCCTCTATGATATAGAATATTAATATGACCTGAGATCACCCACAAGAAATCATGTGACATAAATGGTTACAGTGATTGTCCTTTGAGGTTCCTATAGATACTGTAAAAAGAACACAAAAGAGATTAAAAGAACACAATTCTACTTGTACTAAGTTAATGCATAGATCCAGTTTACTTAAGGGCTAGGGAGCTTGTCAAAAAAGAGTCTGAGATAATCCGGAAATATGTACAAAATCGAATTGCAATATTTGAATACCCAACAACAATAAATAAAATTGAATAAAGCGTATGAAAGAACTCGCAGAAGGCAAAATAAATAAAACGTTAATGAATATGCGAAATTCATTCGTAATGTCAATATTTGATTTCCACATTAGGCCTTAAGCTGACAATGAGTCCGTAAATCACATATTTTCAACTTGAATTTTGTATACCAACATAATAATAATATTAATGTGTCAATGCGACATTATATTTTTTACGGTATTATGTAGGTATGTTGGATATGTAATAAAAATGTATTTATATTCCATTTTATTCCACATACATTTTGTACGTTAGTCGTACCTATACTCATTCTTCTCATGTTTCTGTTCCCCTAAAATTGACTCTCACCCAAGGCATTTTTTTTACACTAGAGATCCTTTCCTTTTTAATGATTTTATTACATTCTTTTTTTGAAATTAAATTGGCATTTGACTGAAACTGTCTGTTCTTCGATAATTGGTGCTATTGATAGAATTCACATGGAAAATATATGGTTTAAAACAGATACATCGAATTACATTGGTTAAAAGGTAATTAATTTAACATTATACAAATTTCAATTCAATATTAATAGTAAAGATCATAAAGTGAAAGCTAGTTTATAAATAAATTTATATGCAGGCAGGTAGGTATATAAAACATATATAAAATAATGTTGAAAAACAAATTCGAAAGAGGGTGTGAAATGGGCATCATATTTATAAAAGCTAAAATGTACCTATTATAAAATCACAGGAGATATACTGATTATCTTTATGGTGTAATATTTCCGTTTACATCCTAAGATTATTATTGGGTTTCCTTTGGGAGACAGTTGGTTTGGATTCAGAGTGATTCATCGAGATATACTGAAACCCCTATCTTCTTTAATTTTGTTCCTCGGATTGTGATGTAGGTAGATTGACATTGACGCGGGCCTCTTGTAGATATCTCAGCTTATTGTACTATAATGTGGTCTTGTCGTTTAAAGGGAGTATTTAAAGTAAGTAAGTAGGTAGTTTCAACGAGACTCGATGGGTTTGCTCAAACTAATATTCATAAAAGTCACCCACTTACGGGATGCGCAATCTCGTTTACCACGCCATTGTGATCACCTCAACGGAGATATATGGTCGTTAAAGATACTATTAAGGCTATGAAATCTTTTTTACACATAATACCTACATAGGCAACTTTTATCGGTGGATATTTTTTTTACGAACAAATATAAAAAGGATTGCTCACTTAAGAATTGTTTTAACCTATGTAAAGATTTTATCGCTTATTAACAATCCAATAAGGAATAATCGAAAATTTTTGAATTTTATATAGATTTGATGACACTGCCAACGCATTGATTATCTAGTGTTTCTGTCTGTTATTGTGTAGACATGAATTTCATGAACCATGGTTAACTAGGTAACTCTTATAATAAGAAAATATTAAAGGATCGACACGGCTTGGTAATGTGTAGATTTGGAAGGGTGTTCCACAGGGATGTGTTCTAAGTCCTAATCTTTTTAATATTTAGATGAATAGCTTGGTACTTAAACTTGTATTTGTTTTTTGTTTTCAGACAAACTGTAAATACTAATCTTTCCTATTCTATCGAAGTGGTAATGATGGCAATCTTTAGAAGGTACCCTTAAGCTACGCCTCAGATTGTATACACACTCGTTAGTAGATCAACAATAACTGAGCAAGCCACACAGAACGGGTGACCTTTCAGATTTCAAAATCATTAGCAAATTCGTCGTAAATTTCGAATGAATGGTACTAATTTAACAGAAAGGTGAAAGAGGGAGCTCATGATAAGGGTTGGAACGTATGCTGAATATATCACGCACATAGGAAGGAATAAATGGCTGAATATTGCTACAATTCAGCATAATAACTTTCTTTTGGCCATATCGTTAGAAGAGAAGAATATGCTTTGCACTAAGACATTGCACTGGTTGGGCGTAAAAGCAGAATTTCTCTCCAAAACTATTCAAACAGAATCATTGAAAATGACAATGGACAAATGAGAAGATGAAGCCTGAATGAAATGAAGCTTGAAACTTGAAGCTCTTTAAATGTTTTGCAATAATTGCGTAGATAAAAATAACATTATCCTTTTTTTGTCATCTTAATTTAAAATCGAACGTTTAATCGGTCTGTCTTAATGAGCAAGGATCAATAATGATTACTCAAAAGAAAGTAAAAAAGGGGTTTGAGCCGAAATGCATTCCAAGAATTTTCAATCAGTAAAGGGGGATTTAACTAGGTATTTGAAACAAAATACCTAATATATAATTTGGCTATAACATTCACGTCAAAAGATAAAAGAAACATACCTTTCAAGTTCTTGGCTTAATTAGAGGTGGGGGTTGTTCTTTATCATTTTAGACCATTGTCTATTCATTCTTTGAATATATTATTAAAATTATATTACCGACATTTTGCTTATCTCCCAAGTATCAAGATATAACATTTGTATTCACTGTAAGATTTATACTATTATTATTCCTTCGCATTTTAATTTCAATTATTTTTACATTTCATTTGTGTTTTCATTATTTTTAATAAAATTTCATCCGCATATTAACCGCTTTGAGGTTAGGTTGATTGTAATGTCACAGTATTTAAACAATACGTAAATTTTTGTAAAAATAAAATTAAAATCACAATTAGAATAATTATTATCAGTTTATAATTGCTATCGCGAACATGGGTAAAAAAGCAATTCAATGGAGGTGAAAGATCTACATTGTATTTATTTATTTATTTATAACAATTTTAAACGGCAATAGCCTTTATAAACAAATACAACAATGTAAAAATACAGAAATGGCAAGCAACGTGTGTCAAACATCGTAAAAAAATAAATCAGTTGATGCAACAACAAAAATATATAAATCAAGTAAAGCCAATGTGCCAAATATAGAATCTAACAAAATTTTACAGAATACAAACAGTAAAATAGACAAGAGCAAATAAAGGTATGCAGCTTTTGAAATTTGAAAAAAGTAGTGCATATAGGAACAAATTATTGATTAAATTTTATTAAGACGGTCAAACAGGAACAGATAAAAGCAATCAAAGGTCAATTTGTTAAACATCTATAAAATAAGATAGTTGAAGCGGTATAATTTGATTAAATTTATTTAAGTAGGTTAAACAGGAACAGATAAAAGCAGTAAGTGGTAAATGTGTTACAACATATATGAAATAAAATAGTGAAAGCAACAACAACAATATAGAGAATCAAAGAAAAACAGTCAAACGTGGAAACGTCAGTATACGTGGAAAGACTCTGTGGGAATGGCTAGGAATGGAAATTTATAAGTATGGAATATGGTATTTCAGAGAGTGTTGGAAAGTAAACTGTAGGAGAGAATAACGTGGATCAAACAATCAAACATATCGATTTTATTTCTGATCCAGAAGGCCTGGTCAGAAATACAACAAATATGATATTTGTGAAATGTCATGTCGGTGAAAAAAAAAACGAAAGAGATGTACATGGTTAGAAAAGAGTGGAGGTCGTTTCTTTGCCTGCTCTTAAAGGACATGGCGTGATGGGTAAAAAAAACTTAATGTCATGTTCCTATGCTTTAAAAAAACAGTACTAAATTTTTATTGATTTCAAGCAGATAATCGGTTCTGCAACAACGATCCTTCGATAGTACGATCATGCTCGACGCAATATCCCCAAAAAATAACAACTTTTTTATGAGAATTACAAACAAACGTTATTGTGTTCAAAGTTTTTTTTTTTTTTTTTTTTTTTTTTTTTTACCCATCACGCCGTGTCCCGTAAGGGGTAGGCAGAGAGAACGGACCTCCACTCTTTTCTATCCAAGCATACTTCTTTCGCTTCTTCCACCGACATACCATTTCTCATACAGCTTCTCCTATTTCTCTTACTTCTTACCTGGCCTTCCTTGAGGACGGAATCGATGTGTTCGATCCACGTCATTCTCGGTCGCCCACGCTTTCTTACACCATTCCTTTCAGCCTTATGAATTTTCTTTGTCATTCTGTTTGCATCCATTCTTTCCACATGCCCAAACCATCTCAACTTATTAACTTTCATCTTTGTCACAACACTTACTTCCATACCACATTCTTTCCTAATATTTTCATTCCTTTCCATATCCCATAAAGTTTTTCCACATATTCTTCGTAGAGATTTCATCTCTACTGCATTTATACTACATTCTTCTTTTTTCGTCCATGTCCACGTTTCACAACCATACATCATCGATGGTAGCAGGATTGCGTTATGCACTAGTTTCTTTGCTTGTAGTGAGACGTTGTTGTTTCTCATTATAGGTCTTAATGCACCGCCCACCCTGCGACCAGCAACTTTCCTACGTTCGATTTCTTTTTCACACTTTCCATCCCGACTAAACATGCTTCCTAAATACACATACTCATTCACTTGCTCAAGACATTCATTTTCTACGGTTACTTTGCAATTCGTTCTTGCTTCATCCCTTTCAAATACCAACACCTTTGTTTTGCTTACATTCATTTTTAGACCATTTTTTGCACAATTTTCAAACACACTTGACACAAGTTCTTGCAAATCATTTTCACACTCAGCCATAAGTACTAAATCATCTGCATACATAAGCGCACATACCTTTATACCATTCAATTCAACCCCTATATTTATATCTTTTAACCCACTGACGCAAAAATCAAAGAACAAATTGAACAACCAGGGTGACATGACGCACCCTTGCTTCACACCTTTCGTAAGATAGAACTCCGGTGAAAGGTGACTGTTCACCTTCACACACGCAGTACTTTCCGAATATAGCGAAGCAATGGCACGAATCAACCGGTTATTCACTCCATACATTGATAGAACTTCCCATAATTTACCCCTGTCTACCCTATCATATGCCTTTTCCAAATCTACGAATGCACAGAAAAGCTTCTGATGTTTACTCAAAAGCTTCTCCGTAATCATCCGCAGAGCGTAGATCTGGTCGGCACATCCCCTCCCATTCATAAAAGCCCCTTGTGCATCCCAAACTTTATTTTCAGTTATTGTTCTAACCCTTTCTACTAAAATTCTACTGTATAATTTACCCACGTTGCTCAACAAGCTGATTGCACGATAGTTGCCACAGTCCAACCGGGAGCCCTTCCCCTTGTACAGAGGGCAGATAATGGCTTTCCTCCAGTCACCTGGGGTACGGCCTTCCGTCCAGCACAAGTTGAAAAGCTCCAGGCACCACTGCAGCGTCACTCGGCCGCCATACCTGATAAGCTCCGTTGCTACCCTATCGCAACCTGACGCTTTCCCATTTTTTCCTTTTTTAAGCGCATTCATAAGTTCATTCATACTGATTTGCTGACTCTCATCACCCTGTCCATTTATACTTACTTGGCACAAACTGCCGCATCCATCCTTGGTTTCAAACAACTCTTCAAAATACTCTTTCCATCTCAGACCTATATCCTTTTCCTGTGTCAGCATACATCCATTTTTATCTTTCAAACAATTCACTTTCTCATCCTTCCCAGACCTTTTCCTTTTCACTTCCTTCCAAAAAAGCTTTAAATTGCCATTCACATTCGCACTTAATTTTTTACATTCATTATCCTCTAATTTTTTCTTTTTCAAGCACACAAGTTTCTTAACTGCATTCTTCTCTTTCTTATAAATATCATACATAACTGTTTTGTCGGAGTCATTCTTCGCACAAACTACATTCTTCCACGCATTCTGTTTTTTATCCACAGCCGCTTTCACTTCTTTGTCCCACCATGCATCACCTTTTTTCCTACCCGTTTTAGATTCCCCGCATACTTTAATCGCACTATTTACTAAAGATTGTTTTATGATTTCCCATTGTTCCTCTAAGCTATAATTGATTGATTCTAAGTTGTTCAACGTGCTTTCAATTAATCTTACATATTCATCCTTACAATTATCCTCATTTAACTTTTCGATTCGTATCCTTTTGGAGCTTCCCACTTCTCTCGGTCTCGATCGCCAACCACGGAACAGATCAATTCTTGCAACTACAAGGAAATGGTCCGTTCCTAGTTCAGCACCTCGAAAAACCCGAGTATCCGTGGTCAAACCCCTCAGTCTAGAATCCACGCACACTAAATCAATCATACTTTTTTCATCCTTTCTTTGCCACGTGTATCTGTGGATCTTTTTGTGTGCAAAAAAGGTGTTTGCAACAAAGAGATCCATTTCTAAACATAAATCCAGTATCCTATTTCCATTGTCGTTAACCCGTTCATCCCCATATGCACCCAGAACCCTTTCATAACCCTGTCTTCTAACACCAACCCACCCATTTAAATCACCCGCTAAAATTAATCTTTCGTTATCCCCTCGGTTTTCTGCAATATCACTAACGTTTTCCCAAAACTCATCCTTTTCGGCATCAGAGACGCCATCACAAGGAGCATATCCTATTACTAAGAAAATCCTCGTAATGCCTATTCTGAAACGGATCCAAATAAGCCTAGGACTAACA
Source organism: Mystacides longicornis (assembly GCA_963576905.1). Classification (NCBI taxonomy): domain Eukaryota; kingdom Metazoa; phylum Arthropoda; class Insecta; order Trichoptera; family Leptoceridae; genus Mystacides; species Mystacides longicornis. The sequence continues at coordinate 18,106,337 of OY756429.1, read as the reverse complement.
AATTTAAAATCTTTCATACATTCACTCATTCTTTTTGATAAAATAGCCCCCACACCTTGTTTCGCATGCTCCGACTCAGGCACACCAGACCACATCACATTCAACCCATTTTTATCAATCATACCACAGCCTTTCTTCTTTGTTTCATTCAGACATACAATATCCAGACCTTTATCATTCATAATATCAATAACTTCATTAATTTTAGCATCCATGCATCCCCTGATATTCCACACACCAAACCTACACTCGTCCGCTCTCCTCTTTGCGCCTCCCCTATTTGACACGACATGATGGGTGGCGAGCCTCACCGATGGTGGGATTGTCAAATCGGGGTTTACTTAGAGACTAATTACAAACTAAAAACATTCGTCATACCTTAAACTTAAAACTAACTATAACTACAATTGGCAACTAACCTGCTCAGGAGGTCAAGGTCAGGCATGTCAGGATAAAAGTGGGGCCGGCACGATGCGATGTATGAAAACGAGAATCTAGCCGCCGATGTCTGTCAAACTGCACACGCCGGATAGTTAACACAGACTAAACAAGAAAACCGATTTTAAAAAACACGATGCTATTCACGAGCAAGGCTACAAAAAACACACGGTATAATTTACGAACAAAAAAACGAATTCAAGATGGCCGGCACGATGCGATGTATGAAAACGAGAATCTAGCCGCCGATGTCTGTCAAACTGCACACGCCGGATAGTTAACACAGACTAAACAAGAAAACCGATTTTAAAAAACACGATGCTATTCACGAGCAAGGCTACAAAAAACACACGGTATAATTTACGAACAAAAAAACGAATTCAAGATGGCCGGCACGATGCGATGTATGAAAACGAGAATCTAGCCGCCGATGTCTGTCAAACTGCACACGCCGGATAGTTAACACAGACTAAACAAGAAAACCGATTTTAAAAAACACGATGCTATTCACGAGCAAGGCTACAAAAAACACACGGTATAATTTACGAACAAAAAAACGAATTCAAGATGGCCGGCACGATGCGATGTATGAAAACGAGAATCTAGCCGCCGATGTCTGTCAAACTGCACACGCCGGATAGTTAACACAGACTAAACAAGAAAACCGATTTTAAAAAACACGATGCTATTCACGAGCAAGGCTACAAAAAACACACGGTATAATTTACGAACAAAAAAACGAATTCAAGATGGCCGGCACGATGCGATGTATGAAAACGAGAATCTAGCCGCCGATGTCTGTCAAACTGCACACGCCGGATAGTTAACACAGACTAAACAAGAAAACCGATTTTAAAAAACACGATGCTATTCACGAGCAAGGCTACAAAAAACACACGGTATAATTTACGAACAAAAAAACGAATTCAAGATGGCCGGCACGATGCGATGTATGAAAACGAGAATCTAGCCGCCGATGTCTGTCAAACTGCACACGCCGGATAGTTAACACAGACTAAACAAGAAAACCGATTTTAAAAAACACGATGCTATTCACGAGCAAGGCTACAAAAAACACACGGTATAATTTACGAACAAAAAAACGAATTCAAGATGGCCGGCACGATGCGATGTATGAAAACGAGAATCTAGCCGCCGATGTCTGTCAAACTGCACACGCCGGATAGTTAACACAGACTAAACAAGAAAACCGATTTTAAAAAACACGATGCTATTCACGAGCAAGGCTACAAAAAACACACGGTATAATTTACGAACAAAAAAACGAATTCAAGATGGCCGGCACGATGCGATGTATGAAAACGTGTTCAAAGTCTGCGCTTTAAAATTAGTTTTAATGGTTTAAATAAAACTATATTCGCATTATAATCTTTCAAATGAGACTGGTTAATGGGACGTCTATTGGATGGTATCAAAGTTGGACATAGAAACTTTTTTTGTATTTTAAATACACGTGATAATAGTCTTAAACCATCTTCGCCTTATTACCTTTCTAATGAAACTGGTTTTGATCACAGATTGGATGGTTTCTGATTATATAAACGACATACATATTTTTTGTTTTATTAATATTGATTTCTATTCATAACATGTTTTGAAGTTGATTCTTAAACAAAACGATTGGTTCATGAAAATATTCTTCAGAAAGTAGGGCGAAATAAAAATAAAATGTCCATCTGGTTTATATTTAAAAAAAAAATAAAAATATCTGTAAATATCAAAATGGAGAATAATAAACTGTCATTTGAATGGAAGACAGATAAACAAAGAATCTTCGTTGTAAATGAAGTGCCCATTATTTGAAATCAAAATAAAGATGGCGCTAGCTGGGAGGAATATGAGGCGTAATAATTAACACAGACTATTTGTGTAGTCTCCGGAACAAGCTCTTTATAGTAAGAATAGCATATCAGCTGCCATTTCAACCAGTATAGTGCCTACTTAGTTCTGCCACTATTCATAACTTACAAATACAATGCCCATTTCGTTATATTGGGAACTTTAAATTGATCATAATATTCTCGATATAACGAGTTTTTAGATTTGTTCCACTAAGTAAAGAAGAGGGTAAGTCGTTAAAACAAACTCTGTTTATATATAAAATGGTCTCACCACTTTCCAAAATAATACGTAAAATAATCAAAGACGTTGATTGTACCCACCTAAGTAACTAACTATACACAATAGCTATGCGGTATATACCTGTTATTGGAGCACTGGAGATTCTATGTGTTTGCCTTTTTTGTTTGTTTGTGTTGTTCAGTGTTCTGTTGGTTTCTCTATTAAATAAATAAATTAATAATATCATTTCTCAACATTGAGGGCTGGTATTACAAACAACAGATATGTAAATACCGAGTTAAAAATTTATTTTTTCATTGACCACTATGGTTATATATGGTAACTATGAATTGAGATAGCACACCGCACTATGGAGTTAAAGCTCTTTAAAAATCGGTCAGAATTATTATTGATGCCTTTTATTACAATTTTTCGCCGGCTTTGAAGTAAGTATTCCTTAGCCTCTAGTCGATGGTTTGTCAATAGCTTAACTAGTATAGTTTTTCTATTATTGCTGCATTTGATGAGTCTAATTACTGAAATGAAGGTCAATGGAATAAATCTTCCATTGCGATATAAAGAAAGTATTTTCTTGGTCCCGTAAATTTGCATTATATCCTAATTTAACCCGTATGATATTGAGTGAATTAAGTTAAACAAGGCAAATATTGGTATAAAGGAATACACGGGACCAAGAAAAAGTTTCGTTGTGTTGAAAATTCGTTAGGTATACTTACTGAATGTAGGGAAACTATAAACACATTTTTAAATTATATTATATATTTATGACAAGTTTTGCCTCTTAAAAAAGTTTTTTTGCAAAAAAAAATATAGAAAACAGCAAATTTTACGACCTGTGACGTAAGAATTGAAATAAATGTACCAAAAATTAAAAAAATATATTTTAGTTATTCTATCCCGGCTTCGTTATAATGAAACGGGTGCCAGTACATTTTGCAGGAAGTTTTGTCAGAGACAAATTGAGTGTTCGTTATATTGAGAATTTTGTTAGATCGATATTCGTTATTATGGGATTTAAACTTTAACGGTAAGCACATACAAGACATGACGACTTTTTCCAAGGTTTTTGCTAGGGTCGTCATCAAGCTTATAATATAACACTTTTCTATACAAAGGTGTCAGTATAGCCGGCGGAACTTATTGCCTGAGGCAATTTTTTCCAGTCAACCGGTCCCGTCCAATCTGAGACAGGCCAACCCCGGGTAGAAATTTCAAGTGAAAAAACACTTAGAAAAACTCTGACCCGAGCGGGAATCGAACCCGGGACCTCGGATCTGAAGTCCACGCCAGTACAACTAGGCTACCGAGGTCGGTAACATAAGTATTACTGGGAACAAACTACCTAAAACACATTACGCGCGTACACCACTTTGCATTAAAAAAATACACTCCCCATTTCAAGGATCTCACTTTTAAACTGAAGAACTGAGATAATTTGGGTAATGTAATACACCAGGGAAATTTGAAAAGTTATAGTACCTACTTAAGAAATAAACACATGAGCAACTCATAACTGAAAATAACCTGGCTAAATAAAATACCGCCGAAATAACCAATCACACAAACAAACAAAATATTATAATTTTATTTATAACATCGTAAATGCACCTTTTTAGTGAGTATTATTTCAAAATTTAAGAGATGTCATGTAGAATTGTTTAACTGAGAAAATTCCTTAGCAGAAGTCTTTCGAGTTCGATACAGAAGGATAAAAATAATAATTATAATATTTATAACTTATTCTGAAAAATGGTATAGTACCTACCTATTAAAAATAAGAACGTTGTGTTTAACAAAGCCAATAAAGATAACTATAAATGGATGTTTATATCCTGGCGACATCTCCTGTCAGAATTTACTAATCACTTGCTAAAAAGTTATCGCGAATATTCAATAGATGTCTAAGAAATAATAATATAACGGGATCAATATCCTTGCTGTTCAGCTGTACTTATTTTTCGTTCTGGTCGTGGATTCGATCCTCTGTGCCGGTCATATTTTTCTTTCATTTTGCTTTCTGTATGAAAGTGTATACGTCACTTTGGATGAGCCCAGATTCATCTAAAAAGATCATACTAAGCCAGCATTAGAAAAAGATCGCAAGCCCAAAGTGGTAAAAAAAATAAGTTTCACTCTGTGTATTCACTACCAATATTTTGTAACGTGACAGTTTACCTTCGTTAAATGTTCACCTTAAGCGCCTCACTTCAAAAAAAAAAAAAAAAACAAGGTGTGTGAGTTGCAGGGTTATCCTGCTATATTTTTCCTGTTCCTGTAGTACGTAAAGGGTCAGATGTTATAAATTATGCACGTCTCAATCCGTATCTGTGTGCCGCCCCCATTGCTACGCCCACCCTGCCTACATGAGGGAAATATTACGCACCCGCATTCCTTTCTTTTTACAGTGTCGGCTTATGAATATTTTATTCCAAATAAACGAATGTTGCTTCTTCACACAACAACATTGTCTTTAACGTTTAAGCACCCACCTATACGTTTTTTTTTTTAAATAACTCTTGACCACCTACACATCTTTATTATGTACGTAATTGATTAATTTCGTATGTTACTCGATATTTTTATTATACAATAAGAAGAATAATAATCATACGTTTCCGCGGAAAATATTCGATCACACCGTCATAAATACTCCATTAATGCACTGTATTCCTACGGACGATCCGTCGTCGGACAAAACGGCAGTCTTTCAAAATATATGACAATGTTTTTTGTTACTACGGTAACAATATTGCCAATTTTCTAAACTGACATACTCACCTCTGTTTATAGGAGCGCCGTATTCGTAGGAAAACATACCATAATGGTATGTTCTCCTCGGACTATGGTACTTCTACAGGGTAGCGATGAATGTCAACTTAGAACATTGTCAATATTATTACAGCGCAATGGAGAGCTCTTGTTGCCTCCTTATGCCCCTGAGTGGGGTGTAAAAGGGAGAATTGATTTATTGATTGAGTAGTAAAAAAACATTTTCATATAATTTTGAAAGACTGCCGTCTTGTCAGACGACGGACCGCTCCCTAGGAACCCAGTGCGTATAATGATCTGTTTTCCTAGGAATACGGTACTGCTATAAACACCGTACCGTGTTTTCCGTAGGTACAAAAACATTGTCGGAGACAGCCGTCTTGTCAGACGATAAAACTAGGGACCCAGTGCATAAAGCATAGAATCCTCTGAAAGTTATGTGAAAAATGTGTGATTCAGTCGACAATTCTGCTTAAACTATTGAAATTTCTCTAGCATTCTATAGCCCGTTATTCAATTCTTCTGGCCCGTCATTCAATCGATTTATCCGGTACCTGAGTACTAAAAATATTAAATGGAACATTTTCAAACTACCCTTGTATTTTTTTTTAAATAAGAATATTATGGTAGTCATATACCGCTATTCGCTATCAGATCCGCTAAAATTAAGAATCCGCCAAAAAAGTGCATGAAAAAGGTAACTTTTAACCAAAGAGTTCTTTTAACTGATTGTTTCACTTAAATGATCACGATTCCTCTAAAATGACCTGCTATTCGATCAATTTAAGCGGCACCACCCAGAAAGACCTGGCAACATTTTAGAGGAACCGTTTATATTCTGTCAAAATCGTGTCTTTTTTTTCAGTCACCTCTCATAAAAAAACAATCAAAACAAAAAAAGTTATTATTATCAGTAAATATACCATTTTGCTCATGTTTTCATCACAAAAGATACGTTAATAGTGTAATATTTCTTGATCAAGGTGAATTTGTTTGAGAAAAAGGAAATTTGGCGGCCGCGATGATAATTTTGACATGGGGAAATTATTCGTTTGAAAACACTTGCAGCTATATTCACTTTGATCGATTTCTTAAGGAATATTGCTTGGATTGGTTGTAATCACATGGAATTGCCCACGAAATTCAAATTTTAGTTGATGTTAAATTTTAGCGTATCTGATAGGGTATTGGGGTAATATTGTGTTAAGTTTTCTTATTTATTTTAATATCCTGCACAACTTACTTACTTTTTCTTTCATAAGAACCTTCTTCTGATAATAGCTAATACCTATAATAAAAAAAGGCAAAAATGGGACAGCCAAGGGACATAGAAATACCATTTTTACCCATCACGCCGTTTTCCGAAAGGGGTAGGCAGAGAGTAGGGATTTCCATTCTTTCCTATCCAAACAAACCTTTTTCGCTTCTTCCAATTCGCTTCTTCCAAAACTCTTTCGCTTCTTATACCTAATATATTATAATGATACGGCTGTATAAATTGTAATAATTTTAAGGGTACACCATTCATTCTTACACGTTCCCGATGGTTCTTAGCAGACTTTTTCATTTACATATAATTTCCACTGACGAGAAAGATCTTTCGTGATATCTTTCTAACGAATTCACTAAGACACACGCGGGTATGTTCACATTGTTCACCCACCGCCTTTTGAATGTAGAAACTCTTTGCCGCCGTCTATCTGCATCAGCTCATTCTCTTCCTGGAAAATACCCAGTCGTAGGTATATAATTCGCAACCTTAATAATTCTTTTTATTAGAAATACAGATAGGCGAAACGTTTGAAAGTGCATATGAATAAATTCACAATCGCTTACTTTATTGAATTCAAAGATATTATTAAAAAAAAATTTAAAATAGTTTAAATTTTTTTTTTATTATTATTTAGATCAAAAACTAATTATTACAAAGTTAAGGTACAATAATGAAGTCGCGCCAAATCCATACAAATGGATTTGTCGGCGCGTTCTTCTACAGAAATAAAAACAATAATAAGAAATAGTAACTTAAAACCTAACCAACAGCAGCAAACATAATATTATTCATAATTATTTACAGATTTTTCAATTATAAACAAATCCACATTTCAAGAGCCATTCCTTGACAAGTCTTTTTGTTGCACTTTTACTACCACATTTCTTAATAGATGTCGGCATCATATTAAGCAATTTAGGCACATTATATTCTAAAGTTCTCTTACCGTATTTATTATTACATTTTGGTACTATAAAATTAAATGTGTCCATAGATAATAAGTATATGATACATATCAAAAATTACTAGTGGTCAGCTAGTGTTCGAAATTCGACCGTAACTAATTTAGATTATAAGTTTGAACATTATTTAGATTCCTTTGTCAAAGACTGAGCGAGCGCTATTTCAAAATTTTGCTTTTTGGTTCCGCTTCACCAAATATGTACCAGTTTTAAGATCACCTTCCGATAACAAAACAATAAAATGAAACATGCTGTCTATCATAAAAGATTCAGTAAAGGGTGTTAAATATGAATTTAGCATCTTTGTATGTTTGCGTAATAATCAACAGGTATTTTAACACCGTCACATTGTGAAAGTTAGTCAAAGACTGAGCGAGCGCTACATCACAATTTTCTTTCAAAAATAATAATGACCAGGATACGTCAAATTTGAAATGTGGATATGTTCAAATTTTTTCTATGGTTATTTAATACAAAAATATTAATCTATACTCAATTTGACCACAGATAAACAAAAGATCTGTGTCAAATAATATCAAATACATCGAAGTGTGTGTAAGTTTTAAATACATATCATTACAGTAGTTATATATACAGTAGTTATATAATAGTGTTTTTTTTATTGATTTAATCTATTTTTATGCATAAGTTTGAAAAAATATTAGCATTCGCCATTCCTTCGCTGCCGTGAGGTTGCCGGCTAAGAATAGCACCTCTGCTCTTTTTGCTGGTTCTTCGAGCATCCTGTAAGAGGCAGGAAATCAAAAAATCAGATCGGGACCGCATCATAAGCCTCGGACGCCTTTGAGCGCAATGGAGAGCTCTTGATGCCTCCCTATGCCCCTAAGCGGGGTTTAGGCCCCTCGCATTGCGGGTTGCTTTTGGGGGGTATCCGCAGGGGACTTGATTTGTGTGGGGCCGGCTTTTTAGTTTGATTGCTTCGATCGAACCGGGGGGTCGGTTTCGTGCGGGACGGGTTTGCTTCGGAATTGTCTCCTCCGGGCTGGCTAGCGGTATGCGGAGGGCCTAAAAGGGAGAGTGAGTGATATATAGATTGTCACAGCCCCCTCCCTAACGAGAGCTTTAACCTAAGCTGGCCCAATTAGATCTAAGCTAAACCTAAGCTTTACTATACCTAAACCTACGATGACAATATTATGTCGCAACCCCATTATACCTAAACTATCATTATATATATATATATATATATATATATATATATATATATCTAATTTAATATCTGAAATGCAAAAGAAACGAAAGCGCACACAGTTAATAAGGTTTATGGTTAAATATAAAATAATGATTTTAAATGAATCCTTTCTCTAGGATCCCGATCTGAAATGGAAGTGTTTGAGTAGTTTCACGATTATTACACCATATTTATACTTGATGATGCAACAATTACGCCTAATGACGTAATAATGACCTAGTCAAAATACCCTTAAACTTAAATCACGAAAAAACCAATAATTCGAATCAGACACATTTAAAAGCCCATAAATCTGATAAAAGATATGAAAGTTATACTGAATTTATTAAAAAAATGTTCAAAGGTGCCTCCCCCTCCCCTAAACATGATATTAACAGTAGGTACATACACCAGTAAAGTACCTATATATACATTTTTATAACTAAAACATAAGATCTGATAACACAATAAAAGATGTTTACTTAGGTTAATATTTTTATTATTTTATTTTATACTTCTCTATACAAAGGTGTCAGTATAGTCGGCAAAACTAATTTCCTGAGACAATCTCTTCCACTCAACCGGTCCCGTCCAATCTGCGACAGGCTAACCCCGGGCAGAAATTCCATGTTAAAAAATACCTTGAAAAACTATGAACCGACCAGGAATTGAACCCGGGACCTCTTGATCTGAAGTCCAACCTCTATCACTAGGCTATCGAGGATGGTATATAGGTAACAAATATATTTATTTATTTATTTATTTATTTATTTATAGGTATATGTGTAACAGGAACAAAAAATAAAAACAATAATATAGGTACATAAAATACATCAATAGATTAGGGAAAATTCTACTACACTCGGCTCAGATAGCGATGAAATTATGAATTTGATCTTGATAAAAAAATATGATTTTGATCTTGTCATAATGAGAAGAAAAAAGAATATATACCTACGTCATAATACTTCATATTTTGTTTAAAGATTAAAACATACTAACCTATTTATTTTAAGCACGATTCTTACAAAAAAGCATGAAATATGTAGTACCTAATTATTTCATGCTTTTTGTAAGATTACACCTACCTTCAATGGGAAGTTTTCTGGGGAGCTTCCGACAATACACACTAGGTGGCAGAACTTCTAATCAGGTCTATTGTCAAATTCAGTGCTGCCAACGTAGAGATGTTTTTTTCAGTGATGCCAACGTTGGGAAGTTTGTTTTCCATTGCGTTGCTAAGAAGTTGTTGATTGAGTTGCTAAGAAGTTGTTGATTTTGTTGCGCATAAATTTGAGAATAAATCTCAGGGGTGCTGTTCTGTATTTTTTAATTTGTATTTAGGTAGGTATATAAAAAAAGATGAACAATTTTATTTGTAATAGTATGTAAAAAATGTACAATGATTACTCTAAACCTATTGTAAGTTATCATGTATAATAATATATAAGTTGTTTAATTTGAAATAAACTAGAATGATATTTTGGAGGTTAGATTGTGAGCGGCCATAAGAAGAAGAAGAAGTAAATCGCCCCCGTTGGCAACACTGAATTTGACAATAGACCGGATTAGCAAGGGCGCCTCTAGCGGCACAAAAAGGAAAAAAAACATCCCATTATGATTGTAGGTAGGTACTAGCCTGTGTGGTATCTATCGGCAGAAAATATTTCAGATATGAAATTATTACAAAATAAAAGACAAAAAGATTAAAGCAGATTGATATCCCAATTCCCTATCAGATCCGTTTAAATTTAGCATCAACTAAAATTTTGAATTTCGCGGGAAATGTCAAGTTGAATCAAATGAAATAAACTCAAATTATATTAACTTGTAAATTATGAAATGATTGGTGGCCTAGTGGTTCAATCACCGCCTTTTCTATTGCCGACCATCTTAATCTTGCACAAGCATTGCTTCCTGTGAGATATGCCAAAGTTTATATCGTAATGTTCAATAATTCAAGTGAGCCCGTATTAATGAAGATTTATACTACTTATTAAACTCTACAGGAGAGTTTAATAAGTAGTATAAAGAAGTCGTAATATTGGAAATTTTATATATTATGACATAATCACGGCGCAATACGTCCCCAATAGAATGAGTCGCCGGTAATCTAGAAAAAAAAAAATATTATGACATTTTATTAATTTTTTTACAATTTTAAATGTACAAATAAAATGAAAAAAGTATCATATCGTTTCAATTATAATGCAAATATTTGCAATGAATAACGTTTGCGTTGAATATGTGATATGAACGCTTTATGTCAATAGAAATACGTTATTTTATAGCATTACTACCTACTGCAATTTTATCAATAAATACTAGCTTTTCCGACAGACGTAGTCTTGTGGTACTTAATATCACTTTTTTAAGAGAAAGTATTCACAATTCACTTATATACCACAATTTGGTAAAAAAATATTTTTATTTGTGCAGATCAAGCGAGGATTTGCCCGTTGAACTTAACCTGCGCTACGATTTAATGTTTTCGATAGATTATCTTATTTAAAAATCGATAAAATCATTAATTAAAATAGAAATAGGGCGTCCAGAAATCTAAGTTTGCATACCCATCCTCGGATAATCATTCAGACAGCCAAAAAGTTTCTTTAAGATCCGTTCAGTTTTAAGGAGGCGTTTGGCGTCAAAGAATCTGAACACCAGAAATATATAGATAAGATTTCGACCGATTATATCTAGAAATGTTTCGCATGCAATGAATATTCATGTGTTTTCAAAATGAATAGATATTATAGGAATTGTGTAAAAAAGTTAAAGTAATAATATTGTGGCATTTTCAGCAGCACATGTGATATGGGCCCTCTTAACCGAATGGTTAAAGCATGGCGCCTTAAAGCTATCGCCACCTTTGTTCATTTGTCAACGTCGGCGTAGATGGCATACTTACTGTAAAGCTGTGGACCTAAAAAAGTAGAAAAAAGGGATGAAATAAAACCAGTCCTTTCTTAGGTGTTCTCATGTAAAATGGTGTACATTATTCATGAATTTCTGGATCAATCCTTCTTTGTGACCTTTTTATAAAAATAAATGTCATACAACAAAAACATCGTATTACAATTTCTGAAAGAAAAACTTTTTTTTTTGAGTGATGATATATTAATGCCGAAACCTTTCATGCGAATCAATTCCAGTAAGTAATTCATTTATAACCTCCTAGCAAGATGGGATGTATCAGCCAACAGGATATTTCTAGGGAACTGCATGCTTATCTGTATAATATTCACTTCTGTACTCGTGTAATTATTCTGATGTTGGCACATCACGCATAAACCGCACATTAACGTTCAATATTAATCGTCGCTGATTCTTGCATTTATATTTGTGGCAATTTTAGACACATTTTTTTCATTTTCTCGAATATATTTTAAGTTACTTATACACACAATGAGCCTCGGACGCCTTCGAGCGCAATGGAGAGCTTTTGATGCCTCCCTATGCTCCCGAGTGGGGCTTAGGCCCCCTGCATTGCGGATTGGTTTGGGGGTGATTCGCGGCGGGCTTGATTTGTCCGGGGCCGGCTTTTTGGTTTGATTGCTTCGATCGAGCTAGAGGGTCGGTTTCGTGCGGGTCGGGTTTGCTGCGGATTGGTCTCCTCCGAACTAGCTTGCGGTGTGCAGGGAGCCTTAAAGGAAGAATGTATGTATGTATACTGTATACACACATAAATTCTCCCTTTAAACTCCATTAAGGGGCATAGGGAAGCCACAAGAGTTCTATACTGCGATCGATCTCGCTCAACTTTGATGACCTCCTCTCACAATGTGTCCAGATCACTCAGCTATCCCTCGAAGGAATGGAACATGCCATCTTATACTCAAGATTCTCCTGTGGCACCCCGTTGAATGCTCAGGTGCCAGGACTCACACCCATACAGGAGAATGGGCAACACACACGCATCAAACATTTTACATTTCATCTCGACTTTAAACGCCGATTCTTTCCAAATCTTGGTCATGTTGCTAAAGGCGCCACTTGCCATACTGATACGTATCGTAAACTCAGCCCCGAGGTCACCAGTGGGGGTAATGGTTGCACCCAGGTATTTAAATTTACTCATCTGGGAAACTTTTCAATGCAATTGGAGAAAATCGTTTGTTTTCTAAAGGATACCGAGAATTTTTAGCGTTTAACACAAAATTTCTCCCTGGGCTAGTCAAATCTACGACTAAAACTTTTGAAGGTTTCAAAACAAAATCTCAAAAATAAATAGACGATACTTAACGTTGTGTATGAACTTCGTTAATATTTATTTTCGTTTTACTTCCACATTTCTGCCTGGTCATATAGTTAGGATTTCATCAAATTGAAAGCAAAATATATACGTCTAAAATATATAGAATTGTATTCACATTATAGTCTTGAATATGCGGGCGTTTGATAATATTGTTTATGTCAATATTAAATAAGAAACGTTCACTTACAATCCATAAATTGACATTTAATTAGGAAATTCTTGTAGATTGCTAATATGTTTCAATACTTTTTAATATTATTAAACTATTTACATACTTTTCTATATTATATCATATAATCTTCATCGACAATATGTGATTAGGAAATCTTCAGCGAATTGATTATTATGATCAGATGTTTTAATTAAAGGAACCACAAAATTCTGTAAAAGTACCTATTAAGATTGAAGTCTTGAAGGGTAATCTTTTAATTTCAACCCTGAAAATATACCAGGGTTCATAACACGAGTAAAAAGACATAAATCAGTTCGATAAGTTAAATAACTGTCTAAATATATTTTTATAGAAACAAAAATAAATCTCAAGGGAAAACACGAAAATTGAAATATTAATAATCAATTGTTGAAATCTATTTTGTTCATTTTTTTGTCTTTTAATTGCTATTATTTTAATGATGATTTTCTTATTCTTTTATAATAATTGTCTCTTGTGATGATTATTTTTTATGTCTATTGAATTTTATTTTATTTTGTATATATAATATAACTGATTGTGTCTGTCATATTTGTACTATATACCTTATTTTTTTAACATGTAAATGGCCTTGCCGTATATGTAACATATAAATAAATAAATAATTAACTTTCTATGGTACTGAAGATTGAATAGTATTCCGCCCCGCGAACAATGTGGAAAAAAATGGTTGTTTTATAGTACATTTTCCAAATAATTGGCGGAATTATTTACAGAGAGTGCAGAGATTGAAATAACATATTTTATTCGTATTTTTGTATACATTTAAATTCCAAAACAATATTCATAGCAAGGCCTACAGGACAACGTCTGTCGGGAAAGCTAGTTATAAATATATTAATGTTGAATCGAAACTACATTTACACCCCATTTAGGGGCATAGGGAGGCAACAAGAGCTCTCCACTGCGCTCGATCTGGCGCAATGTGTATTACCTCCTCCCACACGTTGTCGATATCTCCCAGCTCTGCTTCGAAGGAGCAGAACACGTAGTTTTGTAAAGGTAAGTACAATGTTTTTTTTCATATTACGTATTTATGGACCTAATATAAAATATAGTCATATTTTGAAAATTGTTCATTTTTTTAAGATGTAAAGCAATATGTACGGATATTAGTTTGTTAATAATAATTGGATATACCTACATAATATGCAGGTATATGTACCTACTATCTATCAACCACAACAATGTTTCCAATATATATTTTTAGTTCAATCTAAATAATATAGGTTTATTCCTAGAAAAGAAAATTTCAATTAGCAACTATCGTTCATGTATCTCTTTTGTACCATTTCTACTTATATCTTTATGATTTTTCCCTCTCTCTGGCTCTCCAACAAATTTGGTAGAATATCCAAGGAGGGAAGGAATGCTTCAGGGCTTACAGCATTGTTTGCTCCCTGTTGGAGATAACATAAATAATTCTTTTCGTGTAATTGTCTGATGACATGTAAGGGAGAACGAAATAACCAAGGATTTATTTACACACATACAACGAATATTATTGTTACACGTAGGTACCTACCTTCGAATATTTTTTTTTACAGGTAAGAAATTTTAATCTTAATTTTTTCTTTCTATTAACGGTTACATTTACAACACGAATATTATTTATTTATCGTATGGTCTTATAATATGTATCTCACATTTTATGTTGCTACAAAATATTTACACATGAACAACAATTAAAATATTGAATTACCTCCTATTCACCCGTTGGATTGTCAAATCAATAAAATGAAAATAAATAATTTAAAAAGCTGAAATAAATAAAAAAAATATATATAGTTAGTTCAAAAAGTTATAAATAAACAACATTATGAAGGTAGGTATATTGGAATTGTGTCTCATTGTCAAAAACTAAAATTGCTGCTGTTAATAAATGTATCCAATCGCCCTTTCGTTGAGATGGATAAAGACGAGAAAGTCGCCATCATAGGATCTGGCCCTATATTCGGACACTATGAGGCAATTCACGATTGAGTATTCTGACAGTTCGATAATTTCAAACATGATCGGTTGACATTGAAATCGGAATTGAATTTCAAGAGTAGCCACCCAGATGGGAGGAGGCCTGCTGTTTGTTATTATTATAAGCTTCAAAGTATAGTCATTGTAAATATGTAAGTTGGAATGTAAATTATTATAGACATAAAAACATAACATACCAGGTCCGCATTTGACCCCACCTAGAGGTATATGGAGGCAACAAGAGCTCAGAAGGAACGGAACACGATATAAGAGGGTCTTCCTTGCCTTCGAAATCATAGCTAAACGATTAATCAATTAATTATTATTAAAGTTATCTGCTTAACACTGATCTCTCATATTCAATTTTTTCTATATTAAAATTGGCATAATCGCTCTTAGCTCTACATTTTCGTTGAAATATGCTCTAAGAATGCTCTTGCCTCACGAGATTTTTCCAACTAAAGGAAATATTTTACATATTTTTATTATTATTCATCTGTAAGTGATATCAGGTGTCCACGGGAAATTTTTGACAGGTTTCTACATACTACTCTTGCTACGGGATGAAATGTCAAAATGTTCACAGTCCTAACGTGGCAAAGAAAAATTGTGACCCTCTAAGGCAGTGATTTGGTAGGTGTACCTTGAACAAAAAAAGTTTGCGGAACACTGCTCTAAGGGACGGGATAACTTAATCACAATCAAACAATAATTAATTGGGTTTTTGTATGCCTGTCGTAAGATGAGTTTTGCAACTAGTTAAATAATATTCTTTTATTTTTGTACCTAATCAAATCATTCATATACCCCGGGCTTATTATATTAAATTAAATTCCATTAAATTTAAATTTAAAAATTTGTTCCATTAAATTCAAATATGTTTTAATTATATTATCAGACACCGCCTCGGTCAATGATTGGTGGAATCCAATCGAAATGTCAGACTCACAATGGCTCTATTCAGAACAACTAACAACATTCTTTACCAGAATCTTACACGAGTTATTCCAGGAATTCACATACATCTCAACCGTATAATAAAAAAATCACATCTGGGAAGACATATTTTCAAAAAAAAAGTCTTTTGTAAAATTTGTTTTATTATAAATCAAGAGAAACCCAATTTATATTTTTATTCTTTATACATTTTATAAAAACGTCAGCAACATTTTCAATTATTATCTTTTTAAAACGTTTTGTTATTTTTTTTTTTTTGTTTTTTTACTTCTCTTTTTTTAAATCAAAATATATAAGTATTTTGAGCGCCTGAAAAGCTTATTTTAAAAATTATACACTATCTTCATACTTAAATCTTATAATATAAAAGAAAAGTCGGGTTAGTGCGAACATACATAACTCGAGATCGGCTGAAGAGATTTTTACGATGTTTGATTTATTGGATTTTTATCCGTTCCGGATAGTATTATAACTACTAAAAAGTTGAAAAATGCATAAAAAATAATGTAAAATAAGTATGGAACGGATTTCCTCCGGCGCCAGCGCCATGAAAAATTCTATAACAAAATGGTTGTTTACCTGACAACTATTGACATTAAAAATATTGGTACGCAGATTTTTAATAGAATTTCTTTCGAGCTTTCAGAAATATAATTTTAAACTTTCGAACATAATTTCAACGAATTTTTGTATAAATTCGAAATAAATATTCAAAGTACAGACTACAGGACAACGTCTATCGGGTAAGCTAGTATAATATAGGTAGGTACTAAATAATCACTTTTATAGAGAATTTAATGCTTTTTTCCTTACATATTCCTTGTCATGTCACCTAAATGTTGTACCACAGTAAATGCTTTTTGGTTCCGCATCACTATATACCAGTTTTAAGATCATCTTCCAATGTCAAAGCAATCAACGAAAACAATGACGACATGCTGATTTTATGTTTAGATATTTTCATAAAAGATTCGGTATAGAAGAAGAATAGGGTGAAAAAATATGACTTTAACGTCTTTGTATGTTCGCATACTATTCAACAGGTATTTTAACACCGTCACATTGTGAAAGATTCAGACATGAAGGGGGCAACGTATTTATAGGGCCTAGGACTTATATTCTAAATATATACGCTTCACGTGTCTTTTAATATTCACAATCTTACATATAATATGGAAGACACTCAGTCGAAACTGTTTTTATTTAACCTGGTATCGTATCACGAAGCATAGTTATTTAAACTAGTGGTCGGGCAGTGCTCGAAATTCGACCATGACTATTTTAGATTGTAAGTTTGAACATTATTAAGATTCTTTTGTCAAAGACTGAGCGAGCGCCATATCACAATTTTCTTTCAAAAATAATGACATGGATACGTCAAATTTGAAATGTGGATATGTTAAATTTTTTTCTATGGTTATTTAGTACAAACATATTGATCTATACTCAATTTGACCACAGATAAACAAAATATCTGTGTCAAATAATATCAAATACATCGAAGTGTGTGTAAGTTTTAAATACGTATCATTACAGTAGTGTGCATAGTGTTTTTTTATTGATTAATCTATTTCATGCATAGTGTAAAAAATATATCAGCATTCGTCACCCCTTCTCTATATAAACTATATAAGTGTGCGAAATGTCACACTCCTCCGTCCGCGCAATTTTCGTAAAAATGGTCACAAATTTTTTCCTTCACTTATTAATATAGATGTTCAAAATATAATCAATATATACTCTCAGAAATTATCTATCGGATATAAAAAAAAATCTTTTTATATTTTTGATATCCTATGTATTAAGGAAGGCTTTAGGTTACTTTAAATCTAGTTAATACTCTTAGGCCCAATGCATCAATATGTAGATAAAAGTTCTTGGTAGCCGTCTATAAGATAAAGTTATGTGGTTGATAAAGTGATGGAAAGAATCTGACAGCCGCATCAATCCAATTGATGGATATCTATAAGATAAAAGTGTTGCTATGCTGGAATCTATTGATTTCTATGGCAATTTCTGTGGATTCCATGGAAATTTCTATGGATTTGCTTTTTCGCGCCAAATTTGATGTTAGATGAAGTCTTGTTTTGACAATTAATGCGTATTGAATCAAATTTTAGGCTAGGTTCTTATGTTGTTTTTTGTTTCGCATACCTATTATAATTTGTAATATTATTTCTAAAAGTAACTGTAGAAGTGATTTAACAGAAAGTTTAAGAATATAACAACATTTCGATCACAATTTAGATTTTTTCTTCCAGATCGTTTGTTTGAAAACCGGCAATTTGGTGTCTTTTGTTGATCAAAATTGAAGAAAAATATGATTTGTTCGAAGCTTCAAAATGACAATTCTTTATAATACCTATGTATATTTTCTCGTTATGTTTAATGATGATGTATATAATTATCATTTTGGTTTATGAAAACAACAAGTCAAAAGTTCATCACATTCACGGCGTTACGGGAGTTTATAAACATCAGTGAACGCTATTTTGACAGCCATCCTAGAGATAAATCGTTATCCAACAGAAGTTACCACGTGTTAAAAATGGCGTCAGATATCCTAAATATAAGCGATATCTACACATTGATGTTGCAAATATCTCCAGGAAACCCTTTTCTGTAATATATTTATCTATCTACTGATTGATGCGTTGGGCCTTAGACTTAGATACATGAGGCAAAAACCATAGCTATTATTCTCACTGACGTTTTTCTTTTTTTAAATGAATCTGTGCTCATTCGGAGTAAACACAAATATACTCTTAACATCTTTCACACTAATCAAATGCTTGTGTCGTGAAAGAGAAAATGGACGTCACGGCCGGGATTCGAACCTACGACCTCCGATACGCTGTAGGTACGCACGAAAGTCGTCGATTGATACCACTGGACTAGCAACACCTTATTTATGGCTCTAGTTTAGAGTGTCGAAACATGCGTGTCTTGAATGTGTCTATATATGATTCATGCTCACGTGAATAAATAAAAATTATGTGGCAGAACAACATTTGCCGGATCAGCTGGTCTTTAATATAACTTTCTCAATTGCGTTAACACAAACCATTCTTCTAACAAACAGACATTAAACATGATATCTAAAAATTCTCAAAAAATGCAAATTCGACACTAAAACTTATGGTCAAAAATTCGTGTTCTACTTAACATATAACCTCTCAAGTTCTTAACATCTAGATATCTTATTGCTCTATAAGAATAAAAGTGGGATAAACAAGTTGTTCAATATTATTAAAATATCAATGAAAACGTCTTATGATGCATATATTGTTACTTAAAACTAGTGACAAATTACCTTAAAACCGACAAAACCATTACGACGAACAGCACCTGGGTTGACAGATCTAAAATTAGTCGAATAGGATGTCTCGTAAATAGGTTCTTAGATACATCACAGAGAGACAAATTAACTCCTATTTATGTTTAGTTCATTATCAACGTCAAATGTAAGTAACATTAGTGTAATCAGGTGGTATACGCAAAGGTATGCAAAGGTATGTAATATTGTAGGTGTGAACGAGCGAGTATACGCTTTCTCTCTCAGTTTACTGGTTTGGTATTAACAAGAGTAAACGAACACAGCCAATTAAGTACCTGCCGGATATCAGATAGAGCACGATTCTTAAACAAGGTAAAGATGAGTGTAAACTCGCTGAATTTACACCAATCATGTTATTCAACTTGGCTACCTACCTACACTCCACACACTCAAATTCACTCCCATCAGAGCTTTTGAATTATTAGCTCTTCTTTGAATATACATTAGAATGTCTCTATATTTCGGCACTTTTATATTATACCACTCATGAATTTCGAATGCAGAGAACTTTTTTTTAAATTAAAACTAAGAACGGTTTGAAATATGAGTGCCTGAAATGAATAAAGGAGAAGTATTGATACGGAGTAGAGCTCTTAAAGAATGCTGAAAGATTTTACTGAAATTTTTTACACCTGTGTACTCAAAATGTGGTGATCTTTCATATTCTTACCACTTGTTCGTCTATATCTAGGTTAATCTTTGCTTCATCCAGCCATCTGAGCTTGAGTCTTCCAATGATCATCCTTTCAACGTGTCTTCCTCGATACACATATTTTTCTACTACAGTGGCGCTACAGCCCAAATCGTTCCCAGGCCTTCCGATACATACATACTCATAACGATCAGATAATTGTTTGTACAACTTAAATGAAAACATCATGGTCACCAATTTATAAAGAAAACAAATTTTGCAGTATTAATACAATAGATTATACGACTGGTGAGTCCAAAAAACTCTCCACTGAAGATGGTCGCATAGTAGGCAGAAAATATATTTCGGAAATAATATATTTAATATATTATAGTAATACTGCAAAGTTTGTTTTCTTTATAATTGGTATAATGACTAAGTATTACAAAGTTACAAATTCATCTTCTAAAAGGGCTATGTCGAGTTACCCCCGCTTTGGCGATCGCCATGGTGATTTTCTTGAAAAGTACCAGATTTACTTCGTGATATCACATTGAGGGAGTAACTTAACCAATTTTAAGTTTGATACCATTTTAAAGATGGTCATACTACTGGCCTTTTGAATCCCCCCCCCATGGTCTTTGGCAGTAGTTCAGATTACTACCTGACCCAACAGACGTTGTCCTGTCTTGCAATGAAATAAATGACTTTATTAAAAAAAAAAAAAAATACATCGCCGTACATAATAATATGTTAAACTTATAATTAATAATCAATAAAATTAATTTCATTAAATGTACCTACATATGAAAGGAAACTTAATACCTTATGTCGATGGAATTTACTACCCCACTAGATAAATTCGACCTGGGACAATACTATCAGTTTTATTTATTTAACTATGAATATTTATATCAAATTAGGATAATTTGAATAATTAATTACTGTACGAATATAATGTCGACCACTGTATCTTTTTAAATGATACTCGTATTAGCAGCCAATTGCACCAACTTTCAAAGTTTACATTCATTTAGAAAAAAGCTTATATTGTCAAAGCTCTTACAGCCGGTAACATAAAAAATGAAGGAAACTTAAAGTTTCCTTTAAAAATAACGCGTTTGATAACAACAAAATGACACTTTATGTTAAAGTCCCGTTATTGGGACTTAAAGACGAGTTTAGCGTAATTCAATCTTTTCCCACTGGAGTTCATAGAAAATTTCGTGCCGCTCTATCTGTCACAAATTATTAACATTTGTATACGGTGACACTGTGAACAAAAATGACTAAAATACATGGCAAAACGGGAAGAATATTGTTGTTTATAGATTTCGTTTACTAATTCATAAACCATAATAATAAATTAATAACAATAACAGCACATTTATGCTCTATTGAGAAATGAAATTTACAGATTAACAGAAATTCCGCGAAAATATTAGTAAATATGTAAAAATGTTTTCTATAGGTTTCCATGGTAACGCTATCAACTGCTACCAACTTTCAAATATTTTTTTGACATTTCAAACTTTAGCTAAAGTAAGCGAGAATATTTTTTTATGAAGCTCGTCTACTTAAAGGAGACTAAAATATAAAAGTTCCTTTAGCTTAAGTGTTCTTTAGTCGCGTTTATTGAAACCGGCCGTTAACTTGTTAAATTCATTTTGAAAACTTAATTTAGTCATTAAGGTTTTTTTTTTTAATTTTCTAATGTGCCGCGCATCTTACTGACAATAACAAACACGAGAAAAAAGGAATAAGCGAAACTTACCCAGCTGTTCCCGCATGATGTCATAAACAAAAGAAATTGGGATCTATTTTTATAAACTATATCCAATCCAAACTCCCTATACGCCCCACTTAGGGAAATAGGGAGGCAACAAAAGCTCTCCATTGCGATCGACCTTGCGCAATGTTCATGACCTCCTCTCACGCCATTTCCAGATTCATCAGCTCTGCTTTGAATGAGCGGGACACAGTACGAGGGTCTTCCTCGTCTTCGAGACAAGAACAGCGCTCTCCTCGGCTAACTGTAATTCGGCATCCTTAACACATGACCCAGCCAAGTCCATCTCTTCTCCATAATGGTAGAAGTGATGGGCTCACGCTGGGTGCGCAGGTGTATAGCGTCGTTCGTGACGCGGTAGTACCATCTTAGACCCAATGAGACACTTCGTTTCGAAAGCTGAGACTTTTTGTGCCTGGGCTTTGATCAGGTGCCAAATTATATAGATTGGTATATTTGAGTTCCTCTTTTTGGATAATAACAGTTTTCTTATTATATAATATGTATTTATCATAAGACAATACACAAAAGTTTGCCCGCGATACGTAAGCTCGACGAGATATGAGTTGAAAAATTGCTTTCTGAATCATTACCCCACCAACTTGAGTTGGACGGAGATAAATAGTAATAAAATGTTTATACGTGAGATAAAATGTACAAACAGAAGACGATTGAAAGAAAATTATTATTATTGTGTAGCTACTCGGTATTTGAACAAGCCCGGGATGCTGAGGGCATTCATTTTCAACGTTGAATAATCTATGAGGTGTTTTAAAGGTAAAAGAGAGCGGCTAGAATATTTTATACTTTGTTTGAAGAACATTGATGAATGTGTATTTTGGAAGTTGTATAATTTGGAATGTTATTAAATATTTAACACCTACCTACTTATTTACTGTCAGCAACATCGTCATGTTATTATTTGATCTAAATATTTGGTCACCTGCTGTGACTGTTTTGTTTGTTTATCCACAACAAGCAACTACGTGTGAAATTGATTGCACTATCTCTATTTTAATCAACTTAAAATTACACAATGGAACTAAAATTAGATAGACAACTATATCAAATCTACTTTTTTACCAGTGATAAAAGAAGTGCACTCTAGAGGTTGATTAATCACAGGAAGACATGTTTTAGAGAAATCACAGAATTGAGACCATAGCAGATATTTTTATTTATTAATTTTTCCTTTTCAAAGGAACTTAATGTACAGAGCGCGAAATCAAGTGGTATTTTATTTGGTATCTTGCCACTCGACACATACATCTCATTCGGCCAGTATTAGACAAAAAGCCTCCCTTTTGCATTAGAAAAAAAAAAAAATTTAATTATATTATTATTTTATTTTATTATTTTTTTAATTTTATATTAGAAGATAACAGAACTATTTCAAATATCCCCGTCCAATAAATCAATCCATGCTTTACCAAAAATATTCAATCTTAATGAAGTTTAGTCAAATTCAATCTGATACAGAAAGGATTTTGCTGCGGGTGTGCTTGTGTTAATGGATTCTAGCCCCACGTAGAAAATATTAAGTCAATGGCAAAGCTGTGTTCGAATGACTTATTCAATTTCTATTTTTTTCATCAAAAGAGAATTAAAAACTATCGGGCGTTGGTGTTGAATTCATTCGACATTGTTAATAATGAATACAAAAGGACAATCTGCAAATATGTTTGAGAGATTGAAAGCGGAACATTGTGTTGTGAGAATATACTGTCTTGTTATTACGATTTATTTGTATTGTTTTCATTGCATTTGATGGCGCAAGCGTGAATGCTTTATTGGAGCAAATGTCTATCTAAATACGTAAGTATCCTTTTATTTTGTCATCGATTTGCCGACATTTGATTGGAAATTTCAGCGAATGCCTATACATCGTTTGGATGATAACAATATTGAAATGAATGAATGTTTTATTTTATTATTATTTTTGTGACAAAAAACACTTTATTTAAAAGCGTAATTAGGAGAATCGGATAGCTTAATATATTGACACCATCTGCAATAGTGGTAGTTGATCAAATATTTGGATTCTTATAATAATGTTTCTCAATATTACTAAATATAATTGTAAGTTGAATTCTGAAGGAAGTGTGAGGTTTCATAAAGTTAAAATTTTTAAAGATACTTATGATGGGTAGAGTATAAGATTCTTAGGGTCTGTACACATCTGAACACGTAACCAATGCAACGTATCAAATTTCCATAGTACGCTGTGGTTCGCGGTAGTTCGAAATGAGCCGAGTACTATGGAATTTCGATACGTTGCATTGGTTACGTTACCGCGCGTGTTCAGATGTGTACATGCCATTAGCCACCGAATGACAAAACTTTATACACGTATTTATAGTAAAAACAACTAAGCCAGCCTTCGAAATATGGGTCAAAAACGACAGAATGCCGTTTGTCGGTGACTATTTCTAGAATTTCCCGTTTTTCTGTTAATTTTCGATTCGACTCGTAATGACGAGTAAAAGTATTTACCCAAAGTGGTTGTCTACACAAACATACGGAGAGTATTATTTATCGTATGAATGCTTAATCCAAATTTCCTGTATAAGCTCGCTTTCTACCACCGATGTCAGTTTTTTATAGCACGCTTTCCCATAACATTCTCTCGTAGCCAGGGTGGTACCCCTAGGTAGGTACCTGCAGTTCTTGTCTACCTACACAAAATTTCCTAACGCGTTTCCTGTATGTGCGTGTACGCGTATTTTCAAATATATATAACAGATTTCACGCACCACCATGTATTTAAGTTATCGAGTGATGTTCATACTTGTCTACTAGGGTTATCATCCAGAATACTAACATGCCATGGTATTCATGCAACCTCTGATTTATAATAAAACGCCATCTTTTGAGGCTTATGTTCGAGTTCAAGCAAACAGAGTTATTTACTCTTACTGAACAAACCAAACGAAGAAAATGCAGTGCCGTATAACATGCTACCGTCCTTTGATACACAACAGCAAATCTCAGCAGCTCAAAAGAGCAAAATTAAGAGAATTATTATTTTTTTGTTTTGTTTTATATTTTTGTCCAATAAAAAGTACCAAGCATGTCAACGAACTCTGATTCTCCACTCCTTTCTGTTCCTCGCCAGCCTTTGTAGATCCTGCTAGGTGTGGCATCGCAACATCCCGATCACCTGGCCTATGTAATTATCTCTGGGTTGGCATCTGTAATTTGTACCCGAAATCGATTCCTTCTCGTAAAGAGCAGACCCGGGTACCGTAGATTATGGCCTATCTATTTAGCACGTTGTTGGGCAACTCTTTTTAGAAGTTGCCTTGTTTCCACAGCTGTTCTCACAGCCTTATCATGTATTCTGCAGCATGATCCGACTATTAGATCCTTATCACGCGTCTGTAACGCTAAATTTGTTTAGCGTAACCAAGTCTTGACTGAATCTAACACTGAATAAACTATTTTTTAATTAGAGTGAGTAACTAAGGAAAACTTAGGAAATAGCAAGGTATGCCAACATACTATGTTTGAAGATTTTCCGCGATTTTAACATACTTGCCGTCAATTTGGAACATCGCTTTGATGATAGAGTAGCCGAGGGGAGGGCGACAATCTTGCTTGGACCACTTTTGTTCACTATGCACAAAAGCTATGCGGGGGCTAACTGTTATTGGAGCACTGGAGATTCTACGTCATTGTTTTGTGTTTTTATTTTTGTTTGTGTTGTTCAGTGTTCCGTTGGTGTCTCTATTAAATTCAACAGAAAATTTAAGAACTTGGTATAAAAAAATGTCTTAATATGGTGTAGGTACATAATTATTTTGATTAATTTTATAAGAAGGTACGAAAGAAATACCTATCTTATTATTAGTCCGGATTTAAAATTGCTTTATTATTTTATTATACTCCGTAACTATGTATACTTATGTAACAATTTTCTTTTCATATAATTATTTATTATTTAAACAAAATTCCCGAAAGTAGAAAGGTTGGTTGGTAGGTGCTCTAGAAAGAACTTGTATGTATGTAAGTACATCTATCTACCTATGTAAATATTATAATATCTAAGAGGGTAAAAGTCTTTGTATGTATGTGATTACGCAGTACCTATTTGTATTCCCTTGTGCCGTTCGTCTGGAGTGGGTAAAGATGATATTAAAAATTAACAATCAGCTGCCCCTTTTCTTACCCCCTTGAAGACGTTGATGAATTAATAATTAAAAGATACGGAAATTTTCAGCCAAATTTCCTACGGTATTGCAGGTCCATCGTTTTTCTCCTATTATTTAATTTCAAAGACTTTTACCTGTTTTGTATGCGATCAATTTATTATCTTTTATGGTTGGGTATAACTGCATAATGACTTTAAATTTCGTTCAATAAATTTTCTCTAAAACTTGGACTTTGACTCATCACAAACATATTTTGATCAAAATATGAAGGTATATAAAAAATATTAAGACAAACTATGGTTTTATTTTATTGTAAATGTGTATTTAATTCAGCGTTATTATAGGGTCTATTAGATTTTTCGGTATTGCATTCAAAGTTCTCCGTTCTATGCACAAAACTATGGTTTTATTTTATTGTAAATGTGTATGTATATTCAGCGTTGTTATAGGGCCTCTTTCTTAGATTTTCCGGTATTGCCTTCAAAGTTCTCCGTTCCCTAGAATAAGAATTAGATTTCCCTTATTATTTATTGTTATTTTTTGGTTGGGAAAGAGTACCGTGCGATTCGTGTTGATGAACAAAATTGTGTTTTTTTTGGTGAAAAACTATTAATGAAGGCGGAGGAAAAATATCAAAACCGGCCGGTCTGAAGACATCCGTTTTCCAGCACACCAGGTAGGTCACACTTATATCCCTCTTCTTTATACAGTCCTAACCCACCACATTTTCTGAGGGCTTCCTGCTTTTACATATTTTTGGTTAGAAGGGGGTTTACCCCGAAGTCTTTAGACTGACCGAACCCTGTCATACAGAGAACATCTGGAGGAGTCTAGAACAAGTTCAAGGATAGGAACAACGTTGTAGGCAAACAGACGGGAACTTCGTGAGGGAGTGGAGCAAATACATTAAGGACATCCGCAATCCTTGGTATATAGCACTGCAGAATATTGCTATCCGGTGTGGGGAAGGAGTGCACATAGTGGTAATAATAAACAGCTTATCGCAATCAGGCATTTGGTTGAGGAATGCCAAACTAGAAAGTTCTCAGGGAGCATCTGGGACATCCACGAGGGGAAACCGGACGCGGTGGCTTGGCTTGCAGCACTGGAGCCGAGATTATAGGTGCTTGTGACGACGCAGCCTGCAAGGGCGAAGAAGAAATCTATCCGAATGCCCCACGAGAAATAAGTAGAATCAAATGTTTCAAATCAATACATACTAAAAAATAATAGAAAAAAAATCTGTGTAAAGATATGATATAAATTTGTTTTTTAGCACACGGAATTTGAAAGACCTCTCACTCAATTTTTTCGGTTCATTAATTTGGGGAAAATATAAAAAGTACGAAATATATTAACGATGTTTCGGAACAAATTGTAAAGCTAATAAATAATATTGTTGGAGATTGTTAGTAATAATACAGATATAAAACAAATAATTCACGGGTACTTAAATTTGAATACATATGTAATAAAGTAGTCAAAGTTTAAGGATAAAATAAATAATTAATTTACATTTATCCCACTATAATGTGGTAAGTAAACCAACCTTCAATATTTCCGGCATGAATATCTCAAGTAATGATCCTAAAACAAATTCACGTCTTAAATACAAAAAAGACTGCCATGTTATAGTTTTCTTTCACTTGGTCATACGGATCAAATTTGGCCGCATTATACTGAGGTTGCAATAATTTCCAACATAGGATGACCTTACTCGGTGATAACATATTTTGTGATTGTGGAACAACCTAAAATGAAAGCCACTTCCTAACTTGCCCACCAATTAATAAAGATTTTTTGCCTCTACTTTCTTTGTTAATCATTAGAATTTTGAACGTTGTTTTTGTATAAAATTGGGGTAAGACCAAAAAACAAAGTCAGAATAGATCTGTTCTTGATCTTTTGGATTCTTTACATCAAGCAAGAATGAATAACAAGAAGTCTGTGGTACATTTTTTCATTACTGTTCATTCGTCAAGATAAGTAGTGAGCCCTCCCGAAATGAGATCCTGGCGACGGCCCTGAATATACCTACTTAACCCTTAAAAATTCGAACCAGGTCATATTAAAAAGTAAAACATACTAAAGTAGTGTATATTTTATGGGCAACACTTTCACTGAATAATGCGAATTCCCAGCGCTTATGCATACTACTAACATATGCACTGTTTCAGATTATAATAATATGGAGGTATTAGCCTGTGTATCTACCTACCTACATGGCATCTGCCTAAGTAATTTTGCGCACGAACGCTGAGTAAATATTCAGAAAATGTTAATTACACAAACTTTTTTATTTAAACGAAGGAAGAAAGCGGGATTCTAAAAAATCCCTTTATGACGGCAGTATTGTACACGGCACATAAGAGAGGGCTAATTTGATTATTTATTATTTATATGCTGGGGTAGGGAGCGGGATGCCAGATATATTTTAATGAAAGTGTAAACGAGAACGAATAACCCCCAGGTGTTTTTTTTTTGTCTATTTTTCTCGAATGTGGGCTCTCGTTTAGTATAAAATTAGCACACATGCCGAAGGTCGGTTAGTATTTCAAAATATTTTTACCTCTTTTACGTTCTTGATAAATGCTTCGATTTTATAAGTTTATATTTGCATCATCCAAAATCCAAACTCCCTTTACGCCCCACTTAGGGGCATAGGGAGGCAACAAGAGCTCTCCATTGCGCTCGATCTTGTGCAATGTTTATGACCTCCTACCATACCATGTCCAGATTCCTCAACACAATATGAGAGGGTCTTCCTCGTTTTCGGGACCCTGATGGGAGGAAGAACAGCGCTCTCCTCGGCCAACTGTAATTTGGCATCCTTAACACATATCCCAGCCAATTCCATATCCTCCCTATAATACTAGAAGTGATGGGCTCACGCTGCTCATACCTAAAAGAAAATCAATATTTTTAACGTCCTGCTCGTTACTAATCTCCAAACATAAAAACAGAGTATGTAACAACTAATGACTCTAACAATTCATTTCTAATGTTCGATTTTTAAATGGAACAAACCACTACGGGCTTACGACCGTCTTCTACTGTTATTTCGAAGGCTGGCTTAGTGTGATCACTTTACGTTAACAACGTTCGCCATTAGGTTGTAATATTTCAGTCTCCGAAACTCCTTATCATGAGAATTCTCAACATGTTCAAGATGCCGAAAAATCTCATGTATGCAACAAGTAGATATTTAATAATTAATGAAATATAGATATAAAAGACTGCGACTGCTGTCATGTATTTGGCGCCAGGATATGACAATATCCATTTTTGTTAATGTCTCATATTTATTACTTATTGGCTTTGTTGGTGCACAACGGTCTAATTATGTCTAAATTCTTGTGACCATTGCTCAGGACTAGATCTTAAAGAACATATTTCTGGATCAGTTTGTGGTTTAAAATTATTAGGCGCTTGAAAATACATGCATAACCATGAAGTGTATTTTTTTGTCTCTTCATTGGTTTATCCTCACTTCCTTTTTTAAGGTTCTAAGAACGCGCAAGGTCTATGAATGGAGAAATAATCTCGATGGAAAATGAGACAAAGATCCTTAGGGCACCCGCAAAGGATAGCTGAAAACCTCTTATGATTCTGCGTATGGATAGATCCGGTTCGAAGGACTATTTTCTATTGCTTAGAACACTGAAATGTTGTTTAAAAGATCATTTACACAATATTTTTTGTTTCCCTATTGAAACATTCAGGGAATTATTTTCGACCACCGAAATAAATAAAAACTTTTATTAAATTCATAGAAAAATAAGATGTTTTATACGGGTAATACGCTTATATTTCTTAGCAGGTACATCATTTGAATGAGAAATTTGGACAAAAACGTGTATAAAATGATATTTGGTCTGTTGCAAAGGAAAATCTCCAAAGTGGGTGGGGATTATTTTCGTCATTATCATTTAAAAAAGTGATCTGTAATTCGTTAAAAAACATATTGTATGTATCATACGATTCGTTTGTCCTCCGACATTTTGAAAATACCTATAAAGGATATTATTATGTAGGTGCGTTACTAGGGACAAGCGAGGACGTTATCATCATCATCTTCAGTGTTACAACCCGTGTTGGGTCTTAGCTGTCTGCGAGAAGCTTCATTATCTTGAATTGTCACCGGCTGCCACATTCCAGTTATAATAATAATATAACACTTTTCTATACAAAGGTGTCAGTATAGCCGGCGGAACTTATTGCCTGAGGCAATTTTTTCCAGTCAACCGGTCCCGTCCAATCTGAGACAGGCCAACCCCGGGTAGAATTTCAAGTGAAAAAGCACACTGACCCGGCCGGGAATCGAACCCGGGACCTCGGATCTG
The DNA here is from genome assembly GCA_963576905.1 of Mystacides longicornis. Classification (NCBI taxonomy): domain Eukaryota; kingdom Metazoa; phylum Arthropoda; class Insecta; order Trichoptera; family Leptoceridae; genus Mystacides; species Mystacides longicornis. The sequence goes on along the minus strand of OY756429.1, from coordinate 18,075,952 downwards.
AAGTCCGCGCTAGTACAACTAGGCTAACGAGGTCGGTTATGTTATGTTGCCCCTGCGAAAATAAATACCATCCAACCATCGTAGCTTTCGAATAAGTAACTGTAATATTATCAAAGTTATCCGGTATGTAGGGCCGCGGTCTGTTGCTGCTTCATCTCGATATTTTATATTAGGCTGCCGAAGTGACCACCTCAGTCCTCATGCGACGAAGCTTTTTATTGGTATTTTGCCCGTCGCAACATTAGACTACAGCCCTACAGCCCGGATAACTTTGATAACACTATAGCTTTTCTTCCAAGACTTCTTCTACCTTATTTGAAAGAAACAAAACATTTAGTTTTTTCCACAATATTTATTAACAGTTAACACCTACTAGCCTGACGAAGAAGACGTTCGGTCTTCGAAATAATAATAATAACATGATAATTTATATAGCGCCGTTTAGTGCATTGCACTTCAAGGGCACTGTACATACAATATTTAATATCACCCAGTAGGCTCGTCAAAGAATTTTAAAATTATAGTCAATAATCCCTTTACCAGTTCGTCAACAAAAAATAAAATTAATAAAAACATGCATCACAGTTGTGCTCATAGATAATTGTCCCGTTCCTATGTCGATGTCTGACCAGACCCGTAATATTGAGCAAACAGATGAGTCTTTAGGCCCCCCCTGAACGCCTCCAAACTCTGCACTTGTCGGATAGCTAGGGGTAGAGCATTCCAGAGGCTAGGTCCAGCCACACAAAAGGCACGATCACCATAGCGTGTCAGGACCCCCCTCCGGGGCTCCTCCAATTCATGAGGAAGACTCCCAGCAGACCTCAGTGTCAATCGTCTTGAGGTGATAGCTCTGGGATTGCACATTTCATTTATGTACTTAGGTGCATCCCCACATATGGCCCTGTACACCATTACACAGACCTTGAATTGTATTCTGGCAACAATTGGTAACCAGTGAAGATCCTTGAGCAATGGTGTTATTCGACAGTACTTATCTTGACACATGATTAATCTAGCAGAGGCGTTCAAAAGTGACTGCAAGCGACCCAACTGCACACCCGGAAGGCCACAATATATTGCATTACAGTAGTCTATCTTTGAAATGACGAATGAATTCACAAGTGTTTTAACTGCTTCTATAGGTAAGGCGCGTCTAATATGCTTTAGCTGTCTCAGACAAAAGAAACCATCCCTCACCACACTACTGATCTGGTCATTCATCGAGAGGCAAGTATCCAGTTTAACCCCCAATACCCTAACAGAAGAAAGAGGCTTAACAATTTTTCCCCCAACAGATATATTGTCATTGTTTATTAAGTGTTGTCTTCTGATGGAAGACAACCACATAAATTCAGTCTTATCAGAGTTTAAGCATAGTTTTTTAGCAGACATCCACTGTGACACTTTCACAATGCACTCAAGAAACACTCCCACCAGTTCCGTCTGTTTATCAGGTTCCACCGAAGCATAGATCTGGATATCATCAGCGTATCCGCTCACATTCAGCCCGAAGTCTTCAATGATCCGCTCCACCCCAGATATGTACAGTATGAATAAAAGAGGGTCCAATATCGATCCCTGCGGGACGCCCACTGTAAGCTCTCTCTGCGATGCCTCGGTACCTCCAAAGACGACGGTCTGACGGCGATCAGTCAGATAAGACCGTAACCATTGTTTAGCCGATCCAATAATGCCAAACTGCCCCTCCAACTTATCAAGCAGTATATTATGATCCACCGTATCGAAGGCCGCACTCATATCCAGCAGACAGAGCAGCGTGATTCTTCCCCGCTCGTTGTTATATGTAATATCAGACATCAACTTCACTATGCTTGTCTCAGTAGAATGATGTTTCCTATAGGCTGACTGTTTTTTGGGCCACAAACTATTTTCTTCCATATGACTGTTCAACCTTCTACATACAATCTTCTCAACCAGCTTGGCGAGATACGGTAGATTAGAAACCGGTCTATAGTTTGCCTCCTTATCGGGATCCAAATTATTCTTCTTAAGTATAGGCGTCACCTGAGCACACTTCAGATTATGCGGCATATGTGATGTTTGAAGAGACACATTTACCAAGTGAACTAAGAAATGCATGATAGAGTCCTTGCACTTTTTTAATAACCAAACTGGTATAGGATCAAGTTTACATTGTTTGTTTTTAGTGTTCATTATAACACTGTTCATCTCCTCCAATGTGGCTAATTCAAAGCCACTAAACACTGAAGGCACTATAACTTGTTCACTTATACCATTTAGTTGCGTGGATTGAACTTTTGCCTGTATGGTATGAATTTTAGTCTCAAAATATGATGCCAGATCCTCTGCAGACCTATCCGAAACTGACTGATTTCCATCTTTTCCATATATGATATTGAGTGACTTCCACAATTCTTTGGGATTATGTTTCTCATTTTGAATTTTAGTTTTCCAGTAATCTGATTTTTTAGCTTCAACTACACTCCTGTAAGCCTTCTGTGCTGCAATCCACGCACACCGCTCCTCCAAGCCACCATCAGATCTGTACTTTCTTTCCAGTAGTCTCATTGTTTTTTTACTACATAGACACTCCTCATCAAACCAGCAATCAGATGGTCGGACTCTGCATTTAGCTACATAAAGTGGAGCATGGTTAGTCAGCAGTGAGGTCATAGTTTCATTATATAATTCAACCAGTTCACTCAAGTCTGCAGTCCAGGCCGAATGACTACACCCTGAGATCGCTGTTTTCCTCAGTTCCATCTCAAAGGAATCAAAATCAAACCTCTTCCAAGCACGGGTTGCTATCGACTTGTATTCTAATGGAGGTTGCGTTAGGTCTACTTCAGTGTATACAACTCTATGGTCCGAAACCCCTGCATCATGAACTACAGTGGGCAATTCGTTTTCAGATCTAGAAATTATTATATCAAGTATACCTCCTGCATCATGAGTTGCTACTCTCACCCACTGAGAGAAGCCAACATCCTCAATCAGTTTGTTGAATTGCATTGTGTGTCTGTCATTGTTTCTGTCCAACCGAATATTTATATCTCCAGTCACTATAATGTCCATATCATAAAGCGCCAACCACTCAATGAATGACTGAAATTCACTGTAAAATTCACCCGTGACTCGTTTAGATCCCGGCCTGTACACGCATACTAACATTATGGGCTTCCGTGCGTTTACCTTGCAGACTAAACATTTAAACTGTGTGTACTTATTATTCTGAATCTTCGATAGCCGGAAGTTCCTCTTTGTTACAATCATGATGCCGCCATAGTTATGCCAGGACACATTATTTCTATCAACCTTTTCATTTATAGGTCTGGCCTCATCCAGGACGTTATAACCTAGTGTCTGTAATTTCTTGATTGTAATGTCATCACTGTTTTCATGCCACGTCTCTGTTAAGCACAAAACACTCAGATTTAATCTCTCAAACACGCCATGCACATCATCTATTTTACTTCTTAGAGATCTTATGTTCCAAGTACCCAACACAACAGATTGTTTTTTTATAGAAATGTGTCTCTGAATATGTGGCCTGGCCAGGTTTTCTGAGTTGACACCCGTACAGCATATTGTCTTATTGATTCTATTTTGAATTAAGACTGGAATACGTTTATATAAATTTCTCCCCGCTCTGCACCCTCTCACCCTACGGTATTTAGGTTTGCATGCAATTTTCTTGTTCACATCTCTGATTACACTTAATAGACTGTCACTTATGGGCACATGGTATGATTTTAATTTGTGTAATTCCTCAAGAGAGTATGAAAACATATTATTCCAATACATTTCACTTCAAAAACAGTCACTTGAAAAATTTATTGAGAAGAAAAAATAAATTAAAACAGATTATTGTTACATGTACACAGAAACCTTCACATCAACACATTATTTCTCAATTATTATGCTTAAATTGTTATAAATTTGTATGTCAACACGGATTTACATGATTATAATTTAAATTATTTCATTGGGGGTCAATTAATTGCATTATTACTAATAAAAACTTATTTAAAATACAGGACAACACAAAAACACAACTGTATGGCAGCTTAAAGCGCCATCTACACCGGTTAGCTTAATAAACACTAGGTATATCCACCGAGTAGCTACAGTCGAAAGGATAAATTAACTTCTTCTACCGGTTGGATCATTATACAATACCCTTTTGGAGCTCCAGATCTTCCATAAGATGCAAGTGATCCAGTCAGTAGCTTACTTCGATATCTGATAGAAGAGATAATAGAGCTCAACGTTGCATCTTCTTCACCAAATTTCCCTGTTGTTGAAAGGTTCGTGTAAAGAATTTTTCTTTGAAACTTGTCCATCTTGTCTCGTCTTCCAGGCATATGTTAAGACTAGTCTTATTAATGTCTTTAACTGTCAAGTGAGACTGAAGAAGTTCCGGTTAGCTTAGTTAATTCTACTCCCAATCTACTTAATCATATAATTATCATGGCCTAGATATTTGTACCCTTCCACTGTTTCGAAAGTGTATATAGCTTTAAATGTTTAAATTGGGATGGCTGATTCCCGGAGATTTAGAAGACGTATTGGAAAATTCAAGCTGAAGTAGTATTCGTTCTTTATTACTTAAGTGATAGATAAACGTGCATGTAACAGACTTTTGACTTCAGAGTGATGAAAAAAATATTTTCGAAGGAAGAGTTCTTATTATGTAAGAATTTTATTCGTGCAATATGTACGAATGAATGTTTCAAAAAAATAATAATAATACATGTTATATTTTTGTACAATATGTGTAGTATTTGGAACGATATTATTATGAAAGGGTATGTAGGGCTAAGGCGGAAGTTAAGGTAAGAATAGTACCTTGTACAGAATTGTTAAATCATCTAGTACCCAGATCTAACAATTTTTTATTCCCAATAACAATTTTATCTCTGCTGTTTTATTCGAAACAAAGATTAGTTACCTCCATCTCCTTTAATAATTGTTTCCTTGAAATGCCGAGGTTCTTAATCTACCCGTCCATCGTTGATCTCGCTAAGTTGCTGTCACAGAATGAAAACAACTTAATTTCGTCGCGTCAGATAAAATAAAACACCATATAAAAAAACACGAGTTGAACAGGTTGACAAGTCATTTCAATGACTTAACGGGTTCCGCTCATTTATTTCACTGTTTTCGTGTATATATCTGTATTCAAATAACTTTATTACATTTTTAAATAAAAAGATTAATTTTTAATAAAAGTTAAACATATTTAAAAAAAAATGTTGATATATTTAAAAGTTAGGATTGTATGATTGGGCTTCATGAAAGAGAACTGAAAAAGGTCTGCACATCACCTGATCCAAATGAAAAATTCCCTTAAAGCCACAGTTCCATGATGGTGAAGTTTCTCAGATCTACAGAAGGTTATCTGACTGACAATCTGTTCCATGTAGCTTAATCTGTGCATCTTCTTTCAAAATCTAAGGGTGCGTTTTACACCAAATGAATATAGATCCTGAGTTATAAATAGAGCATACTTTATTTTATGGTTGATATTGGACACCATGGAAACGACAACAAGCAAGAACTAATTAATGACAGATCAACTATAAATAAAATATAATCTACTTCAAGCTATGGCTCTAAGTTCGTAGAGTTGACACCAAACGAACAACGAGCCAGAGCTGGATATAGTACATTATATTTTCTTGATCGTTGATATGGGCAATATGGGCATTGAGTAAACAAAAACGAGAAAAAACAAGAACTCTGACGCGCCTAATCCGTCATCGCTCATTAATTAGTTCTTGGTCATTGTTGTTACTATGGTGTCCAATATACCGATAAAAGAAAGTATCCTCCTTTTCCATCTCTGGATTTTTGTTGGTTTGGTGTAAACGCACAATTAGAAAGTAAATTTGATTTTGTAATTTTAACTACATCTCTCTCTGCTTTATTATTCATTTTATGTATTGAATGCTATTATTATACCAAATGAAAGTTTGTGGAGGTCGATTCTCTCTGCCTACCCCGTACGGGACACGGCGTGATGGGTAAAAAAAAAGTTTATTTTAAATATCGTTGTGCATAGGTCAATAAAATGAAATTCACTTTCGCACTTCGAATCTTTTCTTCTTACATCAATTTCAAAAGAATAAGCCTACGAAAACACCTATACGAATGTGGCCAAATCTAAGCTTGATACCCCAGTTTGCGCCCTTTTCCCCTATATATATGAATGGAAGAGAATGAATGTAAAAAACTGAATGTAAAAGTAAAGGATATAATAAAAAAGTAAGGGATTGCTCGCTTAATATTCCATATTCGAGTGGAATACCATACAGAGCATTTTATATATTATTCCTGTTGCCTGCCTCGAACGTACCTCATCCTTTTTACCTTTTAACGGGGAATACAGAAACAAGTCCTTTATTTTTTCACTAATAATCAGTTGGAAATCTAAGAAAATATGTAAAAAAGGAAATAAACTATGTGGAGCTGAGAATGTTAATGAATTTTACAACGAATATTTTTCTCAAACCAGCACAATACAATATGCTTTATTCAAAGCCAAATTCCTTTTAACTGTTATAGAGAAAAATCATTTTTGTTATTTGTCATAATAGTATACACAATATAATATCGTAATTTTGATAGAATAGCTCGCATGATTGATGAATGTTTATATTTTTTAATGTGGATGAAAAGTGCGGAATCAAGATAATTATTATCAAAATTTATGTCATTAAATTTACATACCTATTTATGATTTTATGAATCATAAATATGAAGATACAGTTGAAAAATTAAATTTAAATAAAGAATTAATCAATCAATTCAATTCTCCCTTTTACACCCCACTCAAGATAATAGGGATAAAACAAGAGCTCTCCATTGCTCTCAATCTTGCGCAATGTTTATGACCTCCTCCCACACCATGTCCAAATCCCTCAGCTCTGCTTGGAAGGATTGGAACACAGTGTGAGAGGGTCTTCCGAAGGAAGAACAGCGCTTTCCTCGGCCAACTGTCATTTGGCATCCTTAACACATGTCCCAGCCAAGTCCATCTCCTCTCCACAATAGTAGAGGTGATGGGCTCACGCTGGCTGTGCGGGCGTATAGCGTCGTTCGTGATGCGGTGGTACCATCTTATACCCAAAATTCTCCTGAGGCACTTTTAAATGCAGAGATTTTTTGTGCCGGGGCTTTGGTCAGGTGCCAGGACTCACACCCATACAGGAGAATGAGCAACACACACGCATCAGTTTACATTTCGTCTCGACACTAAACGCCGACGCTTTCCAAATCTTGGTCATGTTTTCTGTTGATCTATCAATTTCATTTCTCAATAGAGCATCAATGTGCCGTTTTTTTGTGTTAAATAATAATAATTATGGTTTATGAATTAGTAAACGAAACCTGTAATCAGTAATATTCTTCCCGTTTTGCTATGTTTTCCGCCCTATTTTTGTCCACAGTGTCAACGCATACAAAATGTTTATCTTCGTTACAGCGAAAACGCCACGAAATTTTTTATGAACTCTGGTGGTAAAAATTTGAACTACCTAAAGTCGACTTTAACTAAAAATAATAATCGATAACGGTACTTTTGCGAAAAGTCGGTTTTAAATGTCATTTTGTTGTTATGAATCCCGTTATTTTTTAAAGCGAGTTTAAAGTCTCCTTTATTTTTTATGAAACCGGCCGAAAGAGAAGCAAAAACGGAAGACTCATTTTTTTTATTTTTACATCAACAGTTTAAATGAAATTTATAAATCCATCTCTATAATAATTAATGATTCTTACTCGTATGTCCATTATAGACAACAATGAAACATGGAACTATCCAACGTAGATTTTATGTACACGAATAAATAAATAAATGAAATAATAAATAAAAAAAATGACAGGACAAAAACCTCGTTAGTCTTTAAATTTGACTGCAATATTATTAGTTAAAAATAAAATTGTTTACGTTTAGGATATCCCTCACGAGGCAAAACAAATAGTTATAGAAATGATAACTTCTTACATTTTATGTTTATGGCACCATGAGGTACCTATTCTGCCCTTTTCAATTAATTCCATACTGTACTATTTATATTATGTTTGTATACAAATTTTATTAGGACCCTCGTAGAAAACAAGCGGAAAGAGAGAGTGTTTAAAGAATTGCATCCTCTGACCTGATTATAAATATCACTTGATGTATTTTTATTTGATGTACGTATTGGTGTATTTTTTTAAACTTGGGTAAACTACTACTTAATGTTTTTTTTTATGTATTTTAACGAACGGTAATAACAATATTTAAAAAGCTCGATCATTTTCGTCAATCTCACGTTGACAATAATTACATAAAATTATTAATTTATTTGTAATCTATACAACCAATGGTTGCTTTTACATACAATTTACAAATCAAAGGGAAAAAATACAATAGCTATGTATCACAATAAAGAAAAATAAGAATTTAATGAGCCAAGCATTAACATTTTTTTGTAACTATACAAAGTAAGGTGTAGAAAATAATATATCAATTTCGCCAAGATCATTAGCCCCCCTCCCCCGCCCATAATTAACCTTTGCATGGGCGTGTTAATAGAATAGTTTGTAACACTGTTTGCTAATCTAATATATAAAAGTATATTGTTTTTAATCAATCAATCAATTGTCTAAGGATGCAACAAAACTAGATCTTACGCAGCTTCGATGACCTTCTTCCACATCATGTCTAAATCCCTCTCTTTGCTTCAAAGGAACGGAATAAGGTGTTAAAGGGTTTCTCGTTCCGGAAAAAAAACGGCGCTCTCCTCAGCCAAATTATTTTAGATGACTTAACATTTCATTGTGCAAATAAAACATCAAAATCCATAGCTTAGATTTTGTTCTACGAGTATGTTTGTATGAATTTTGTGCAAAATCGTATCTTTGGTTACCAGTTTTGTCTCCCCTCCCGAAACAATCTTTCACTTTGTACGAAAAGTATTTTAACAATGTCCTTTAAATTCATATTCAGGTTTAAAATTATGTTTTTATAAAAGAGTAAGAATATTATATTGTACATTTTTTCGTTATTATAATATAATACGAAAGGAGCATTTGGTACGCTTTTAACGACCAATTAAGGATTTGTATTTCTATTGGCTCAAGCGTAGGTACTTTTTGAAAAGAATTCGACCCTCGCGTTCTCTTGATGTTATTAGAGACTCCACGCATAACCTTTTCTAAGTACCTATCAAACTCGCCAATTATACTGACTTTTAGTTGATATATTTTATAAGAAAAAACTAGCTTTCTGTCAGACGTTGTCCTATATTTATTATGAACCTTCAAAGGAATTTGTATAATGATTAATTAATTACCTATTTGACCAATGTTATTCTGACCGATGGATCTGTTTTAAATCATGTTTAAAGGACACTTTCTGAAAATCGCATCAACTATCAAAAATTGACAAACGACAATTAAAATATTATAAGTAGGTTATATATATGTTAAATTTTCTTAAATTTCAGAAATTAATCCAGTCGTTCACGCGTACCGCGATGACCAACCTAAAACCTGTACCTAAACAATATATTCCGCGAACTCCCTTTTAAGGTTTTTAAGGTATAAATCTTCTAAACAAAATGTTGTTTTTATCTCAAATGTATATATTATGTACTACTTGTACATGGTATAGAGCATTAAGCTTTGTTTTGGCTCTCCTTTAAAATAACAATTTATCAATAAGTTAGTTCTTGCCGTCTATCTTTCATTACCATACAGACAGACAAACGGTTTTCATACGGTTTTATTTGAACAACTTTTTAGCTTTGACTTTTAATTCTCTCCCTACTTGCTCTGTCATTAAAAACGCTCAACAAGTGTAGATTTTAGTAAGCTAAAGCTTTGTCAGTAAGATGGGAATGCAAAAGATTATCCATAAAGTCATTGACAGACTAAGGGGCATTTATTTTACCCCTGGGCAACCCTTTGGAGGTGTTATCACATTGGTCTAGGTACCTCATATCGTATCATGAATATGTCGGCAATAATAGTCGGTACGTACGAAGGTAATCACATTAGTATATATTATTATTATTATGAGGGTAGTTTCAAGTAGGGGGTGTATTATGCACACACTCTCATAGCAAATTACTACTACCGATATTCAAGTTTACAAAGAGTAATTATAACTTGGGCAATTTGGTTTTAATAAATGTTTTAGTGTCCTTTTGGGATTTTGATACGAAACAATCTGTATTAGTTGGAACAATGCCCACATATATACACGGTAAAAAAAATTGTAGTAATAAAAAATAGGTATTATAAATTTGTGTTACCTATATATTATTTTTCATTTCTATTTATCATTCATATAACAGTTCTAAAAAGCCTCACCGAATATACATACCTATTAATGTACTTAAAAATGTTTTTCTATGAAATGAAAATAAACTATGGGTATCAAAAATCGTTATTTATTTTATTTGTCTGACTTAATAACTTTTTTTATAAATGAGTCTAGACTCTCCGAAAATGAGCACAAATACACTTTTGACATCTTTCACAGGATGTAAGGCTAAAAAGCTGTATGCCCATAATGCTTTTAATTAAAAAATTTACAATAGATGAACTTTTACAAAATTGTATGTTTACGGAATCCTGCACTCGTAGACACTAATTTTCTTTCTCCTCTACATTTGCGAAAAATTCGTTAATTCGGAATTGAGGAAGACCTTGTAGTGAGGGCTGCATTGTTCACTACTTCAAGTTCATCACATACTTTCATACCACACTATCTCTTTTGACAGTTTTTAATAAATTAAAATATAGGCAAGTATAACTATATTATAATACCTATATTTCGGAACTGTAGTTCCATTCACGAAAAACTGGTAGCTTAGTTTTAAATTTATTACAAATATATACCTACTTAGGTATAATATATGGATAGAAACTACTATGTAGTAAGTGCAAAAGAAACTTAATCCATTTTACAGCACTAGATCTCAAAACATGTATACAAAGGTGGGCGAATCGTCGTTTCATACGTTCCACCAAAATTGGATCTGGCTTTGCCTGGCCGAACTTACTGCAACGCTCGATGTCGGTTTAGCAGCCGAAATGCACAACTATCATAAGTGTATGTAAAAACGTGCATGAGATCTCAATAGTTCCACGAGTGATGAAATGAATTCAAGGGAGCATGAGCTATCTGTTACAGAGGTTTGCGAAATTGGAGGCGGCAATGCTGATAGATCGAAGGCTGACGGTTCAATTCTGCCATACTTTATAGGCACACCTCAATGATTTATCGTTCATGGTCATTGGATACTCTGCAACTCGTCAGTAATCGTGCAGGACCTAAGCCTAAGAAGCTAGTCAGTCAGGATATTAAATTAGTGAAAGAACCGGAAAGAGGAAATAATAAATTACTATTGATTGACGATTTAATAACCAAAATGTAATTGTAAATACTAGTGGTCGGCCAGTGCTCGATATTCGACCATAACTTATTGAAATTCTCAATCTCAATTTGGGTCATACCTACATTGAGTTAGAATATCCCGCCATTTTCCGCTCCACCTTCCATTTGAATATACCGCCTTCAAAAAGGTTTCTGCGCCCATTATGAGGCGCTTTTGATTTTACATTTGTTTATATGAAGTTGATAATCTTTATAAGTAGTCTGTGGAATTGTGTGTGAGTATCCAATACATAACATTACAGTAGTGTTTGTAATGTTTTTTTTTATTGATTTTATCAATTTTTAATGCATATTTTTTTTAAATATTAGCATTCGCCAACCCTTCTCTATACAAAACTGTAAGTGTGCGAAATTTCATACTCCTCCGTCCGCGCAATTTTCGTAAAAATAGTCACAAAGTTTTCCTTCACGTATTTATATATTTATATAAATATATATAGATACTTCAAGGCAAAATAAGCTGTCACTTTTTGTGTAGGAATAGATTTTCATTAGTCCTGCTGTCTCTTGATACGTATGTATTATACATGTGTGTATTTGTATATAGTTGTGTATGTAGGCACTAAATAAAGACCTCCTCTCACTCTCTCATTCGTAATTATTTGAATTGACCCTGTTTCTTACTTTTATTGCTTTATTAGCCGCACCTCCCATTTCGCCTCCCGTTCCCTCAGTCCGTTTTATTAGTTTTACGGCTTCTTAGGTCAGGTACGTGGACTTTTTCTAGCGGTAATTCGCTCGGACTACGCTGACAGAAACATAATACCTTACATGTACTAACTATCCTATTCATTATATGTATACTTTTTTGGCAATACTTATAATTTTGTTTCAATGCAAGTTTGGTAAGCCTTTAATAAAGTACATAAAAATTAACCAATCTCCCTCCCTTCTATGTTCATTGAAAATGATCCGTTTTAGATTTTCCCCATTTATCTTTTAAACCTGAAAATTTATTAAAAAAAACTGAAGAAAAGACACCCCTCTCATACTGTATTCTGTTTCTTTCAAGCCGAGCTGAGGGATTTAGAAATGGTACGCAGTGAATATCTCTTGTTGATTTTCTATGACTCTGAGACTCTGAGTAGGCTTCAAAAAGGAGATTGATTGATTGATTAATTTCATTTACCTCATCTGTAACTTTGGTCCTTTCTCTAATCCATTAATTTTGCTTCTTTCAAACTAACTCATTAAGGATTCAATCAAAATGAAATATTTAGAATTTGTTCATATATCGAATTACACAGAATATATCTTGAAAAATTACCATAAAAACATGCACGCAGGCTATCAGATGTCTTCAAAATCGATGGATTCTATTTGACTAAAGGACCAAGTGGCCGACGAATTATTTAGTATAACTAATTCTAAGGACCAAGTGGTTGAAAACTTATGATCACTTTTTTAATACTTACAAAGTAGCGTTTTTAAACAATATGTAATTCTTTTCGGATATTTTTTATTCATAAAGTCATTCCATCCTTCGTCTCTTCACTTTTTCAGCCGTTGTTGGATACGAGGATCTTTCTCACAAAGTATTCTCCTGGGGCACTAAATTTTAACTGTTCTTCTAACCTTTTGGATGTCTAAGGGATTGTCCGCTTGTATATTGTTCGCCGCCTTGGTATACTACCCTACATAGATACTTACTAAAACTAAATTTGCTCACAATCTGGAGCATATGATGGGTACTAAAGTTTTCCAAAACTTCTCAATGATGTTCCTCTGAAGTGGTAGGTAGCCTGGCGGTTATCACGCCGACTTTCGTACTGGAAGTCGTGGTTTAGTAGAACCCATGTTCCGACCATCTTCTTTTTCAGTATTCTTGTAAAATCTTAATATCCTCTCTCAATACCAGTCTGGTCCTCGTTCAGGCCACAGCATGATATTTAAAATTTAATTAAGGACAGTAAAATCACTCTCTTAAACGCAGTACATACTCGCGCTGCGAACGTGTGACATTCCATCAATTTAATCGAAAGGTTGAGTGTATAGGTGATTCGAAAAACGAACACGAGCGGATCACATGCATCCTTTTGATAAAATTGATGAAACGATACACGTTCGCGGCGCAAGTGAGTACCGACCCTTAGTACTATTTGATTTCAGTAGCGCCTTCAATACAGTAGCAAAGCTCAAATATCTAAATCTGTCCAGCAGGATTTTTCGCGAATAAGTCATAGTTTAGAACTAATCAAATATTAGAGACTTTGGTCTTAAAGGGTGCTTTGCGCTTAAACAACCGTTTCTGCACATTTACTGTATCGATTTTACCTAATTATTCCGCGAATCCTTAACATGTTTTAAAATTGAAATTTATATTTTATTATAATATAGTGAATAAAATAATTTAGCAAGCTCAGAATGCTTTTTGAGTATTTCTACTTTTTCTACATATAACATCTTTCAAATTTCCTTTTTTTTTATTGATGTAAATATAGAGCAAATAAGTATTTATTTTACAAAAGAAGTATATTATCTATTTGAGTCATGCCAAATCTTAAAGATTTGTCGGTGTGTTCTCTTTCTATGTACCTACATGATATTAAATAAACTTAATAAAAAAAATTAACTTAAAAAATAACCTCTTTCCATAACTCGAAAAATCAATACCTATTTCGTAGGATACGATAAAGAAGTGCGAAGTAATTGGAATTTGTCGCAATTACCTTAACATAGTTTAAAATACCCTTTTTACCTTTCTGCTCAATCTTTCTACACCCATATCTTAAACATACCGATTAGTATCTTAAAATGGAAGCATTTTCATGGTAAAAATTAATCAATATTCAATCAACTATGTTTAAAACATAACAATTTCCTTACTGTGTGCGACGTTTTCAGCCACAATTTGAGATGAAATCAAATATGTATCACAAGACTTTTAAGAATAATTGATTCTTACAAACAGTAAAATATCTTTAGATTATACGAAATTTCATAAATCGTGACGCAGATCAAGTTGTCACATTTTTTTAATACCGAACGAGACGCACGTCGCTCAATTATTATTATTACTATGTGATCTAAGAAATCATGTGTGAATCTTATAAAAATAATAAAGGAAAACAGTATTACAGATCAAATCTCGACAAATGAAATTCAAAGGATTGTGAAAAATAAACGTTATGTACTCAAAGTAATTTTAAAAGCGTGGAATATTGAATGTTTGATTAAATTTATCAATAACTAGCGGCAAAACCTGGCGGACGACAGGCATAGGAAAGGACATATCAGTTATTTTATTGTCTTATAAATCAGTTTTATTTTCTTAATGAATGCTGCTCGCTCAAAGCGAACACAAATAAACTCTTTGACTCTTTTACGGTAATCTACATAATAAAGCTTGTCCCGTGAAAGAGGAAGATAGTCTGCACCAAGGATCGATCTCCCCACGAAACAGTACGAAAGCTGGCGTCATAACCCCCTAGACTACAAACCATTTCAAAGTGTTACCAAAAAATTCATATCGTTCATTAAAGTGTCTCTTTTTTATTTTGGCACGTTGAGAGTTCGGAAAATAATTAATATTTCTTTTTTTTGTTGTAACGTTTACAACAACAAAAAATATTTCTACCTGTTGTAACAATTGTACCATCTAGAAACAATATTTCCCGCGGGCACCAGTTATTATAATCGTGTTTAAAAAATAAATTTAAAAAACGTTCCAAATTCAAATTTCATTCTATTTACCACAATCCACAATAATATGTCGTGTTTTTTTGGTATAACTTGAAAAACGTTATACCGAGAATTTCGTTATATTATGCTATTCGAGATTCAACCGTTAATCTTCAACTTTTTGTTGGGTTTTACGGCATTTAGTGTCCGTTGTTCCTACTCACTTGTCCCAAAATATATACGCGTACAAGCGATTTGTATTTTTTGCTCTGTTATCAATACTAAATTATTTGTCACTACATCGGTCGGTCAAGTGTTTCTTGTTTCTCTTTCGGAATCCCACTTTTTTATCCCGGTCTCTTCATTTATAATTCACCCGCCCAGAGCGCGTAGAATATGGAGAAGGTGCACAATAAATTAGAGTTGCGTGTATGTACGGTCAACACAAACATAAATAAATAATGGTTAGGCCGAACAAAAACGGGAAATGATAAAGTGGAGTTTTATTCAAATGGGACGGGAAGGCAGTAGTGGGGCGGTGCGCTACGGAAATTAACTGCACGATTCAGGAAATAGGGATTGAGTTAGGAATAACTTAACTGAACATCATCGCTGAATATTAAAACTCTAGGATTAATAATATTGTTTTAAGAGCATTCTTGGTCCTTTGCTATTCGCGCGGTGGTGTGTTTAAACATGGTTTGAACACACGCAAGTGAGCGCGCGAGTAGATACGACACGTGTAAACGAATCACCTTGTATTATTCTTTATTCATAACACAGTCGAGACATTATGATTGATTGAAGAGTAAAACACTTTTGTAATAATTCCAAATTTGAATATGGGAAATATTTTTTTACGTGGAATCGTCCATTTTATAATGTACTGTGCGAGCTTGTTTCCGTGGGGGTTTATATTATTATTGGGATAAAAATTTCTCCATAATGAAGGTGTTTTTTTATATATAAAATACGGAATAGGAAAATCTATACGAGATCTTAGGAATTCGCTAAAAAACTTAGGTATAAAAACACATATTGTAGTTTTTAAATTATTTTTATTTAGTGTCACTCATAATCCTCAGTTATGGAGAAATTTTATATGGGTTTAAAATTTCCATTTTAAAACTAGCAACACAAATCTTAAACATTTGATAATAGAGAGTATTAGGTAGAAAGTATTAGAATAATTTTAAAATGATACACATTTTTATTTTATTTTTATTGTAAAAAGAACAGAGAAAAGTGATAAAATGTCACTATCCAGTAACAGCAATGTGCAATAATATTTTTTTTAAACATTAATTACATATCCTAGGTACATATTATGAAAGAATAAAAGAAAAAGAAGTAGGATGTACATATACGCACTATATTCAAAAGCAGGTCAGTATCTACACATTTGTATAAGCGTGAAAATCTAGTGAAAATACTGTAGTTGACCAAAGATTTTGGCTAACAGGAGATGCTTTACTGTGTCAATACCACCTTCACAACAGGTGCCTTCAGGCTAGTCTAATGGGCTTACCTGAACTTAGCAAATCTTTTCCCATCTTAGGCAGAATAATTCTGCCTAAATGTATATTATTAAATAAGGTTTAATTTAATCCTTGTCTGGGTCTGCCGCTAGTTATGGTTATGACGCAGGCAGCTAATACATTATGAGCATCTTTATAAAGTGTAAATATGTACGAGATTAAAATATTCCTAATTATTAATGTCTCTTATTACAAATTCCTTTAGGATTATCTTTGTACGTTGCTGGGGAGGGTGTTATGACAACTACTTGTATTCTACTGTTAATTAAACATTTATGAGATAGGATAAGGTACACAAGTTGCTTTTGCCTCATATTCTTCCCAGCAACGTGTAGAAACCATATTTTATAACGTCGATATCCTAGCTGTATAAGCGCCATGTTTAATACCTGTTTCGATTCCCGGTTAGGGAAAAATATTCTACGAGTTATTCGCTTGAACCTTCTTCCTATGGCCTTCCTATAGAACACCCTACCTTATCGCAGATTGAACAGGAACGTTTAACTGATTTTCCATAACGTTTCAAATACTCATGGATTCTTGAGCTTTTTCCAAGGCACCCGCTGATGGGATCTAGGTGTCCGGAGCTTATTTCTTGCGCCTTTGCTGACCTTTTGGGGTTTTAGGATGAGAGGTGGTCAACCTCACGGTATCGATCTGATTGAACAATTTAGTATCTCTTACAAATGCTTTCAAGATCAAACTTATTTCATTGAATTGTTGGTTCTATATATTAAATTTTACTACTTTTTATGCATAATAATATTTTTAATTGGCTTGTTTTAATACGATGTCAAGTCATTTTCTCAACTTGCTATACGAATTTACGCATTGATATTTTGAAAAAATTACTAAATGAATCATTATACCGCCCTTAAAATTAGTAAAAAATATTTGAAATTTACATTGCAAAATAATTTAAAGTACAAAATAAAACAAATAACAAACTTTGAAGCGAGTTTTTGTAGTGAACGCAGGTTTTCCACATTTTCCACTTGCTTTATACGCGTACAAATTGCAAGTAGTTACATTTGTGTACAATAATATTACATTGTCGACAGTGTCTGTTGTAGAAAAAGCGCTGGCAATTAGAATGCAAATTTTGATGGCATCTGGCAGACTTTTGCAGGACAAAAATAGTAACACAAAGCATTCGCATTCACACATGATGACGTACAATCACTTTTCAAATTTTGTGAAACAGTAGCTAAAAATTTTAAGATTGTAATTTCTCCCTGTGACAAATTGAATTTATTTTTTCCCAATAGTACAAAAGTGATTATATTACGTAAATTCGTTCAATCAATGATATAAAAATTGGAGTACCTATGTAAGCTAGTACGCACTATTACTACGAGTTCAACAAACTTTTATCCAACATCTTTTTGCCTCTTTCCTGTCACTGACCATAGGGTGTCTGTCCCTTAAGTTTGAGCTATGGTATTATTACACGAATGTGTTGAAAGTTTGACCAAGAGATCTGTGGTAATAATTATTAATTGCTCTCTTAACAGTTTTTGCGTATCTTTGTGTGCCCATTGTAAAATGGTATTTTCTGTCATTCGCAGCTTTGTATTTCCTTTCTTCATGATTCGATTTCGTGGGGTAAAAGATTATCTTCAGTTCACTGGTTTCAAGAAATATTCAGATCATGAAACTGCAGCATAAACAATGTTGTCCTTTTGAAGAATCTTATCATTCGTGCCAATAAGGTCTTCAAAATAATAATATTTTGATAGCATCATCTTTCTCCATATTATTATTTACTCAAAAATGTCGTCATATTTATGTACCTCCACTGTACCAACACGATCACCCAGTTCTTGTTCAATTCACTCCAAGTGGGGTATTTACTTATTAGAGATACCAACAGAACACTGAACAACCTAAACAAAAACATATAATCTCCAGTACTCCAATAACAGGTATCTCCCTCATTGATATCGTGTATAATTTTGGGGTATGAGATTACGACCAGCGGCCGCCTCCTCCTATGATTTGATGAGATCTACAATACGACGAAATGAGTTGTTGGGATTTCAAATTCTTTGAAAGACAATCCCAATTACTTCGAACATGATTTTATCGATAATCCAGCGTACACGTTAATATCCTTTGATCTACACTTAATTCCAAATATCAGCTGTCTATTTTTAAAATAACAAGAGCCATCCATTTACCAAAAACAGATTATTTTCGTGCAAAAGCGCCTTAAGTAATCTTTAAAGGAGAAAATACGGAGAAACTAACTAAGTAAATATACCTAAATCCCAATATTAAATAAATATATGTTTTCCATTTCGAGAATAAAACCGACAAACTCATCTCCATAATTCAGAACATTTGAGAGCCTACTTCAGTACATGTTTTATTTTTTATTGCTAGAGCCTAGACCTCTCTACCGTAAGAGCTTAAACGCTTTCTGCATTAGAGTTTGCCTATATTTTTAGACTGAAAATAGATCGCTCAATATACAGTGTCTTGGTGCCTTTATTTGTCAGTATTTAGGTACAACGTTCACCTCAACTGACCTTTTCGGTCTTTTGATTAATTATAGGTACCTACCTTAAAGATATTTTGAATTGAACAGTACTATCTCTTGTCATACAATCAATATTTCTGTTAGTTCAGCCATTTTGTTTTAAAAAACCAGCTAATATCACTCGACATCTTCAAAATCAATTCCCTTCAGATTTCTCTATTTCGTAATGTGTTTATGCTATTATTGTTCTACCAGTGCCGAAAAGTGGATGAAAAAATGCGTGCGGTTGAGAAAAGGCCGCAGAATCTAGTAAAGTGAAGACTAATCCGTGAAATAATTAACACTCTCCCAAACGTCAGAATAGCCTGCGGAGCTCCATTTTTTACGGCTGCCTAACCGACACCGGGCATCGCAGCGATCTCGCCCGGGTGGGGATGTAGCAGAGTTGCCAACATGGGCGATTTAACGCCATTTGGGCTACTCGGAAAGAGAATCGGCGACGAAAAAAGCTAAAAGGCGACTGGTCGTTAATTAGGCTACTATACTTTTAGCGAATTTTAGCCTTTCCGGATACTAAATGACCCTTTTTTAGTGAACTTTCACCTCTCCGGATACCAAAATTTTCGGAATGACCTTTTTTAGCGACATTTCATCTTTCCGAATACCAAATTTTCAGTTGGGCTACTTTGTGTATGAAAAAAACGGCGATATTAGGCAAAGCGCCGTTGGCAACACTGGGATGTAGAGGGGAAAGACGAATGTAGTATTCAGTGTTTCCGAAGCGTACGTAACAGCGATCAGCGTTACAAACGAAGAAACTTATTTTACGGACAACCCTTGATTACTTGTCTTGTAGGCGTCTTTGATCCGAACTTTAAGCAGGTGTTATAGAAATATTATTACAATGAATCATAACACATATTAGTGGCATTTTTTGGCAAAAAGGGTTTCATCACTTTGCAGAAGGCATCATCTTCGATGTACATTTTTTATACCCGTTTACTACTTGCACCCGGAATTCTTGGGGACCATACGCATTAACTTGTCTAAATCTATCCTAAATGAAGTTTCACTTATTGAATACACAAATACGTGAATAAACAAATATAACTATTAAGATAGTGATTTTATAGGAAAAGAGGAAAAACAAAGTAATTAAACAAACCCAGTACAAGAGAAAGTTATGTATATGCAGTACAAACCTGGTATTATATTCTGTAGCTTTTAGTTCCCAATAATAATACCGTACCACGACGATGTAAGTTTAGAAGTGTACGGTGGTGTATTGTATAATAGATAAGGTTACGGGTGCAAACCCTCACCTACACGGGATATTAAAGTTAAATATTTAATGCATAGAAATCGATAGACTGGATGCACAGAGGTAGAAATACTAAGAGAATATTGTGTTTCTAGAATATTGAAAATTATGACCAACTGTACTTTATAATCCTCTCTTTAGATCTGCTTCGAGTAGGTAAACAAAATACCTACTTGTAGAATGCTATATATCACGGAGGGGGGGGGGCTATACTTTTGAAATTTAATTGCGATGTCAATGTCGACCGATTGTGTTTGAAATTGTCGAGCTGTAACGATACTCAATCGCGAACTAGTAAAGTTTTCGTGTTGTAAATGTTACCTTTTGTTGAAAAAAATTCAAAGATATCTGAATATTCTCAAATTTTGCTGTTGGTAACGTTACAACAACAACAACACTCCCTTTTACACCCCACTCAGGGACATAGAGAGGCAACAAGAGCTCTCCATTGCGCTCGATCTTGCGCAATGTTTATGACCTCCTCCCACACCATGTCCCTCAGCTCTGCTTCGAAGGAGCGGAACACAGTGTGAGAGGATCTTCCTCGTCTTCGGGACCCTGATGGGAGGAAGAACAGCGCTCTCCTCGGCCAACTGTCATTCGGGATCCTTAACACATGTCCCAGTCAAGTCCATCTCCTCCCCACAATGGTAGAGGTGATGGGCTCACGCTGGGTGCGCCGGCGTATAGCGTCGTTCATGATGCGGTGGTACCATCTTACGCCCAGAACTCTCCTTAGGCACTTCGTTTCAAAAACTGAGACTTTTTGTACCTGGGCTTTGGTAAGTTATGTTACAACACAATAATATTATTAAATTAATTAATTAATACTTTTCTATACAAAGGTGTCAGTATTGCCGGCTGAACTTATTGCCTGAGGCAATTTTTTGCCAGTCTATCGGGTGCCGTCCAATCTGAGACAGGCCAACCCCGGGTAGAAATTTCATGTGAAAAACATTTTGAAAAACTCTGACCCGGCCGGGAGTCGAACCCGGGACCTCGTCCTCGCCTATACCACTAGGCTACCGAGGTCGGTATTATTATATATTTTTAAATTAACAAAATATGTTTTCCATTTTGAGTGTAATGTTTATACTATTCGAGAAAGAATGTGAATAAAATACAATAAATATTAATATGGGAAAGTTACTTGTATAAATCCTTATTTATTTTTATATCCTTAGTTACTTGTATGAGACATTAAAAAATGGATATATTCATATCCTGGCGCCAAATACATGACAGCAGTCGCAGTCTTTAAATTTGGTTGCTCTCTTGTTCTCAATAATTTCCAACTTTTTTCTCTATATTTCATTAATTATTATTAAATATCTACCTGTTGTATAGATGAGATTTTCCATGTTGAACATGTCGAGAATTCTCATGATTAGGAGTTTCGGAGATTTAAACATTACCACCTAATGGCGAACGTTGTTATCGTAAAGTGATCACACTAAGCCACCTTTCGAAATAACAGTAGAAGACGGTCGTAAACCCGTAGTGGTTTGTTCCATTCAAAAATCGAACATCAGTAATGAATTGTTAGAGTCATTAGTTGTTACATATTCGTCTTATTTATACCATTTTTTCGCAAAGCAATACTGGATTCTGAATAATCTCAATGCTAAGAAACCAAATTGAAAATATCATCGTTATTGTGATTGCAATTGAATAAGAGCATAGTATCCCCCAGAAGCGTTTAAAAACCAACTAAAAAGGATTCTAACTCTCAGATTTCAGAACGCCATCACGTTAGATACTTTTAAGATTGAATACCTCCAATAGTTCCGCCAATGGACTTCTCTCAGCGTCGGATAATATACGCCGTGCTATCCGAGAATAATAGGTATTAGAAATGTCTTTTTATTCGCATTAAATAAAGCCAAGGAAAGGTTCTAATATTGCTGTGAGGGTCGATGTAGGGATGTACTGAGTCCTTTTTTATAAGGCTATCTTATCTGATGTCCCATAACCAGGAGTTTTTATATAGGTAATAGGTACCTACCTCTATATGGCACGTGTATTAGTGTTACACCTGATCTGATAGGTACCTTAAATATATGCTTTAACACCAAAAAATATAGAAAATTGTAGGCATTGAAGGGCGATTGCTTATTTTTGATAATTATTCTTCACTAAAATAATTTCTGGCCTAAATCTGGACACGCCCAACTTTTGACAGTTTTCACAGAAATGCTGGAAAGACGAAGATGGAATCTACAACTACTAGTCTACCAACAACATCCGCTACATACTTTGAATTTTTTTTTTGATGTCCCTCTGTTTTTAACTTTATAGAACAGGTATGCAAGCAGTGATGGTACAAAAAATAATTCATTACACAAATTTTTGTATCTGTTTGCTCACCATAATCAATTGCGACAGTTAAAGATATTGTTCTCGATAAATAAATATAAGTATATAAAAAGCCTTCGAAGCTTTATCATCATCGCCATTAGCTCACTTTTGCCTAAAAGCCATCTCTCTCTTTCTCCACTCCTTCCGTTTCTGTGCGGTTGCCATGAACTACGACCGGCGAAGAAGTATGGGCAGAAGACAAACCTAAGGCCAAAAATTTACCAGATGGCCTAGCGTTAGAGGACTAGTATAACTTTTTATAAGAAGAAGAAAACACAGTTGGGGTAAATTATATTATAAGGAACACTTGAAACTATTTTCAAGTAGTTATATTAGTGATATCTGAATCCCCCAATATTGACATCAAGGTGAGGAAGAGTTTAATCAAAACTCTTGTCTTGAGTGTATTGGACTGTAAGCCAGAACGAGTCCGGGCGTCTGCCAGTGTTTGAAATATAGTGCAACAGACGCATGCCAGGGATCTATCGGTCGAAGCATATCACAATATGATGAGATGCTGAGTAGATCCGGAGAAAAAAGACAACTCTTAAAAAGAGTTGCCCAACAACACGATAAATGGATAGGCCATAACACCAGGCACCCGGGTCTGCTCTTTACCATCATCGAAGGAGTGATAGAGGGCAAAAATCATAGAGGCCACCCCAGAGATAATTAATTATATTAGACCTGGTGATTGGAGACATAGGCTACAGCACCTACCAGGAGGGTGGCCGGTGACAGGGCAGAATGGAGGAACAGACTCATCATGCCTTGTGCAGACCAATCTTAGGATTGTGACTAAAAAGAAGAGGATATTATTGAATATTCACCTTCACACCTTCTTTACCTGGTGTATTGTAACATAATGATTTCGAATGACTTTTTTCCCCATTAGGGTCCCTAGGAAAGAAACGACCGAGTATGTATGTATATTAAGAACGATCTTAAAATGTCCTGTAAAACGACAGTGAATTGAAGTAAGTATGTGAAGTATGAAAACTTTTTTTCCATACATGATAATATAAAGGATTCTACTCGGGATGGTTTTTTCAACTTTATTAGACACACATACAATCGTGGTATAAAATAATATATTATATTATTAAAATTTCGGCTTTGGGATTTTTTTCCTCTAGATTCAGAATACCTTAAATATCTCTCCCATCTTATTCAGAATAATTATTCTATGAAAGTAGAAAATTTCATGCCTCAGTTGAAATTTATTTTCGTCGTAAATTCTAACGTAAAATTACCTATTAAATATTTTTTTTGTAATCTGTACTTATTATTAAAAAAAATGTTTCCATATAATATTCACCAAAATATTAACATTCGAGAAAATATTTTTCGTACAAAACATATTGGCTGAAAGAGACACACTGTATATTTTGAGAAGACGCTTATTAATAATTTGCACCTTCAAACCAATTGAAAAATAAAAATTGAAAAATTATTTTCTAAATATTTTGTTATTCCACTATAATGCCTACTTAAATTTCAAATACAAATCTATGTCAGAATATCATAAATTCTTCTTTCTATAAATCTTGATGTCGACTGCCAGCTGTCTTTCCACCTCTTTGGGGGTCTGCCTGGGAGTCTGAGTCCTTCGGGGTTTCCTTGAAGGGCCATACGTGGCAGTCTGGCCTCTGACATTCTGTTAACGTGTTCCCGAGATTTCGATTCATTCTGATTATCTTAAAAAAACGTGTTTAACGATATTTTCGTTATATTATAATATACTAGAAATAACTTCTTTAAAGTTCTTAAAAGTTCTCCTTCTTCACTACTCTCGGTTTTCCGTTGTTCTCTTCATTTCGATATATTATGAAAGGCACTTTATTATTATGTCTTGGCATAGCTGTTGCAAATATTTCTGACGCGGATGTCCTCTACCAATTGAACCTCGACCGTGTCACCGAAATGTCATCAGTGATATTGAACAAACTTGTCAAAGAAAACAAAACAAACTTCACCAAACTTCTTTTTGCTATACACAAACATCTATCTATATGGAGCTAGAATGGAGCATTGATTCTTGATAGTTTTTTTTTTTTTTAATATACGGCTGAGGCCTTTTACAATTACAATATAGTCAAAAACAAAATAGTTGGCAACACAATAGACATACATTATAGAGTTAACAATGAATCCGTCCACAAATAAGAGACTTAGGGAATTTCCAAGCCTAAAGAGCAAGACAGGCAAGTAGGAAAGGGCTGAAGATGCAGACTCCGGTGAGTGCATGCATGCAAAGGATGGACTATCAGAAGGATTCTTTGGTGATCTTCCTAAGGCGGCCGATGCTGGTGTCAAAGAGGTCAATACGACCAGCATGCGTGAAGACGTTGGACAACTGTACTTTTCAAATAGTTTGTAGTAAGAGAATTATCAGTATGAATCAAGAATCTTCCTCTAGTTTCGCGGGCAGGTATATGGAGCTTAATGAGACCAATAAGTGCAGGGTCGTTGAAACAATTATTCAAAATTTTGATAAGCAAAATTAGGTCAGTCAGTACACGTCTTTCAGATAGGCTGTTTATATGTAACAATTACCGTACGCTGTCGTAATTTATATCTTTACTGGGTATACCCAACATGAGTTAATACATCTAAGGAATTTGATAGTGTACAGTAAGGTTCGTTCTACAAAGGAAACATTAACGAGTAAGAACCGGAATTCTGGAACATGCTCTAGAGATGTCAATCACGAGTAATTACTAATAATTGTTGTTCATTTGTTAATTGTGTGCAACCTGTATACCACAATATATGATTTTGAGACTGAAAATCTAGATTATATCAAGCAAGCGATAATTTTTTGTACATAACATATAGAATCAGAATCTTGGACAAGAAAGATTTTTAAGTGTTCACTTGTTTAGTTTAAACCCACCTTAAGAAGAAAATGTGAAAGAAAGTGGTTATAGACAAATTTATGTTGTGAAAAAAAAAATTATGAATTTATGAGTATTAAATTTATGTAAGATTATCTTACTAATTAGTGATTTTGGAAGCAGGCACATTATACTTTGTTATGAAATATTTCCTAATTAACATGTGTAATATAATCCAACTGTTAACGTTGGCTTATAGCCGAATTTGAAGTCTTGGCAACAGGTTGTAATCACTTAATTAATTTCAGCAAAAGATTGCCTTTGGGCGCATTCCACAAACGAACAGAAACTACCTTGTTATTATGTTAGTTGCTGGCTAATGAACTTTCTTTTTTGTTTTAATATCGAACCCTTATTATCTTTGTCTTAAATAAAGGCCGTACAGATTTCTTATGCGAACGGAATTCCAAACTAAATATTATTATAATAAATTCAATGAAGGGACCATTTTATTAAATAATTTTAACAAAATTTGAACTTAGCCCTCATTTCACGTTTAATTTGATCCCTTGTTTTATCTAGCGAATTATTAATTTGATAAAATTGACATTTTAATAAAATATCAAGTTAGTAGATTCTCTCATGTAGGGGTATCGCTCTTTAAAGATATCCTTCACTTTTGTGTTGGGTATAATGAAGTGACCATGGGATGATATTCTGTTTGTTTGCTATCACTGCATTGGGTGATTCTCGTGTTTTCTTTTTAACCTATGTAGGACATCTTTAGAAGGCGGTAAATTTACATTTTCCTATATTTATTTTATTTAGAAACCAATAGAAGGAAGGTAAGTTTTTCGTAGAAACATTTCAAAATGTAATTTTGTAAAAACAATTTATACTCCTTCATTTGAAGACGAGTGGATACGTCAAATAAACTCATTAATAAGTAAAATAAAAAACTTCACGTGTAATCGTTTTTCGCTATTTACTGAGTTGGTCTACTTATGGATGGAATCGATATCATCAGCAGGTTCTTATATGTGGAGAACATCATTTTAACAATCAATAATTCTCACTTTGGACCCCACTTACGACTCTTACGAGCAAAGGGAGACAACAACGGCTTTCCATTGCACTCGATCTCGCGCAGTTTCAACGACCTCCTCCCACACCACACCTAAATCCCTCAGCTATGCCTTAATATATCATAACACGGTCTTCTTATTTTTCGAGACCCTGATGGGATGAAAATCAGTGCTCTCAGACAACTATCATTCGGCACCGTAAACACATGTCCCGTGGATGTGGAAGTGATGGGACGCATCCGACGTATATAGGGACTTTCGTAATACGGTGGTACCAACTTATGTCCAATATTATTCACTAGCTTATACCCGTCATGCTTTACGTTTTTGATTCCGATTGTCAGGCTTGATCGGTAGGTAATTAAACAGGTTCTAGTCTAGCTTCCCATTGCTTAACAGACCTCTATAACTGACATAAACACAGAAAAAGAAGAATGACTTTTTTACCGACCTCATAATATTATACGAACCTACCGACATAATTTGCAAGTTTTCATAGAGAGAGCTCTATGGTTTGAATCTTAGCTACATTCCGTACACCCTCTAATGTGTGATAATTAATTAGGCATTCCACCCATAGAGGGTGATTTGTGCTATGTTTTTGAGAAATTTGTATGAAGATCCTAAAAAAATAGAGTTTTTTTAAATAGCTGTAAATATATTGAAGTTAATGCAGCAAATTGTATTTAAGAACCTTCTCCACCATTTTGTACGGCTCTGGGCATATTAATATCTGACCTTAACGTCTGTTTTCTACGATTGATGAGCCTTCAAAAATATAAACGGACTAAAATATTATTATTCATATTCACTTTTTTCAGAGGCGGTTTTTTTGTGCCTGAGCTATTTTAAACAATATTTTTATTCATTTTCCTTGAGATAATTACATTCCATTTTGTTGTACGTGTTTTAGAATATCAAAGATCAATCAAAACATAAGTTCGTTTCTCACAATCGTGATGTTGAACGCACTAAAAAATTAAAGTAAATTTCTGAATATTTTCTGCTTTTTGCGTGTTCAGTTCGTATAATGTTTTTTTTTTTTTTTAATAACTTTACATTTCTGTTAATAAGTAGAAATATGATATAAAACATAAAAGAATGATATCCAGTTGAAAAAATGTCCTTTACTAGTAATATATTTTCATTTCATTAAAGTTCGCAGTATTTCCAAAAGGAATAAATAATTATTCAAGTAGTGCATTTTTTATCGTGATTAAAAACCTACACAAGCATCTCTATTTTTAATCCACGGGTTTTATTAATACTTTAGTTTCTTTATTAATACTTTGATATCTGCTACCGTGAGTTCTCAGACGGTAAGTTCATATTACCTATCTTAGCAGAGAAGAAAAATTTAAAAGTACCTACTCTTCTAGCGTTACTCTCTCATAGTTAGATTAAACGTATCTAAAAGCTCTTCACAAATGAGTTTTTTTTTTGTCAAAGTAAGAATGAATACACTTAATGTGTTCAATATCATATAATTTTTTTTTGTTTGATTTCATATAAATCTGTTTTTTTTTTTAATATTTTTTTATTATTATTACCATCATCAATACAAGGACAGCAATAATCATACATACATATAATTATTATTGGAATTTACTGCCCCACTAAACAACGTCTGTTCTTGGGCAGTACAACTTCAAATTAAATCATGCAACCAACCAATCAATGTAAGAAGTACTAATTAAACTAATAAAAAACATAATACAGTAAAGTAAAAATAATAATAATCTAGGAAACATAGAATTTGTAGTGGTCTCAGATATGCCATTCAAAATGTGGTTCTGTTGTCCTCATGTAGGATGTTAAGAAAATTCTTTTCTCTAAACTTCGAGGGTATCTCATGATTACATTACATCGTGATGTATCATGAAATACAATACCGATATTTTTATATTTAGTATACAGCATTGTATTTCATTTTTATTTAGGTAATTTATTTTATTAATTTTTTTTATATAATGATGTATACTTTTTATGATATATTATGAATTAATAAATAATTGATTTAAGTAATAATAATAACAAGACAAAAAACAGCCAATTTCAGTCCTAAATAAGGCCCAGTACTCACTTGCGCCGCGAACTTGTGACATTGTGTCAGTTTTATCGAAAGGTTAAGAAGTGTATACGTGATCTGAAAATTTGACACAATCTCACACGTTCCGTACCGACCTTAAGAGTACCGACCTTAAGAGTCCACTGCACTCCACTTTACAAAACAAACAACAATCACAAACAATCAACGGCATTTCAGCGCAGGATGTGAGTCAGTGCTCTAAAAAAAAAACAAAAACCACTTCAAATAAGGTTTCACTGCTAGGTTTAAATATCTTTCATACAATTGAAGGTAGGTACCTATATGTAACTTATAGAATATGTAACAACTAATGACTCTAACAATTCATTACTGATGTTCGATTTTTAAATGGAACATACCACTACGGGCTTACGACCGTCTTCTACTGTTATTTCGAAGGCTGGCTTAAGTGTGATCACTTCACGTTAACAACGTTCGCCATTAGGTGGTAATGTTTAAGTCTCCAAAACTCCTAATCATGAGAATTCTCATGTCGAAAAATCTGATGTATGCAACAAGTAGATATTTAATAATTAATGAAATATAGAGATAAAAGTTGGAAATTATTGATTACTTTACTCATACTTACTCGTAAGCTACCAAGAAAAGTAAAAAATAAATCAATGTTCGTTTTGCTAAACATCATTAATATAATATATTTTTTATATACCTAGGTATTCGTTATTTAGTTTGCACGTGTGATACTTGCTATTACCCTGGCACTCAATGGTTTGATTTTAACCAAAAAAAATGTTTTATTCATCTTCTCAGAAACCCCATGTTTGATATTTCATATTACACCATTTTATGATGAATTATTACACCCACACGTCTACGTATATTAAAAAAGTAGAATCCCTGGAGGAGGAAAAGTGAAAAGGTTGTTTGTACATTAAACACCTTCTTTCGTTTTATCTTAACTAGCTATTAGCAAAGATACTCTCTTGTTATATCAATATTATAATCGGTTAGTTCTTACATAAACGAAACAACTTTTAGTTTTTTCATTGGATAATTATTAATTAACTATCCGATTGATACTAGCCGGTGTATCCTTTATGTGTTGTGTTCATATCATTTATGAATATAGTGGTCAAATATTATCTTCATAATGAATAAAAAAATAAATAAAAAATAATTAATTGTTGTTTTTTATTATTGGCATTGCATCCATCTAGGGACTATTCATCTATGCCTATCAAATAATAAAATATGTCTAATACAAATTAAATTACAAGCCAGGGGTATTTGTATAATTGTACATAAATATAATATATTAGATATATAACTATAATACAATGATATTTCTATTTATAAATTTAAGTAGGTAGTCATGTCATGTATGAAATATGTAGATGGCAGGGCAGAATTATTAAAACAGCATTTTTTTCAACAATTTTCATTTTTTATCGTCACATGCCGATACTCTCTCCTTGCACAAGCTTTAAGAGAGAAGAAAAATGTTGTATAATATTATACATGTATGTTCAGCGATATTGGGTGGTTCAAAAGTTATAGACGTTTTTGTGAAATTTTAATTAAAACCGGATTTCTGACTAAACTACGTAACTGTGGCTAGATTACGATCATGTTTTTTTTTCTGGAAATAGTCCGATAGTGACCCTTACGCAAGGTATTATTGCTATGAGTCAGTACCCGATAGCTTTTGTTCAAAAAATTTTTTTTCATGAATTTTTTTCCAAGCAAAAATTTTCTAAAATCTTTCAAAGGCTCTAGACAAAAAAATTCACCGAACATTTTTTTACAAACTATCTTAAAAACTTCTACTATTCATAGAGAATCATCCCTGCAAATTTCATTTGGCTGGTACAAGGGGATCATGCTAAAACGCTCACATTACTTGTACAAGTATCAATATTCAACATTTTTTCATTAACACACAGCTTTGGTATATGGGTGGTAAGAGCCAGTTTTTCAATTATTTGAGGTACCTAAATGCATAATTTGATGTGATATTTAAATAAAATAAATTATTCATTGGTCCTTAACGTTGCGCAAGATCGAGCGCAATGGAGAGCTCTTGTTGCCTCCCTATGCCCCTAAGTGGGGTCTAAAGGGAGTTTGGATTTGGATTGGATTCATTGAAATAAAGATAAAAAAATATTGTTTTACACTCCTAAAACTATAATTAAAACTTTTATCGAAAATAATAACTTTATTATAAAAAAAAATGTTAAAATAGAGATAGACAATAGATATTCAAAGAGCAAAACGTGATCAATGGTGAATCATTTTGGAACACTCAGTTCGACTGGAAATACCTACTTGATTTTTTTTTTGTGAATGCGTCTTTTTCACAATTGCAGGCAAAAGTTGGCAATGTGCTGCGTGCGCATTAGACACTAGCTGACTGTTACTTGGCATTACTCCGGAACATTTCGGACCTCGAATCTGTGGGGCTAGTACGAGTTTCATCGAAAGCTAAGTGCACGCTAATAAGCGCTTATATACGTGCAAATAGTGTTCTAAAATCAAACGATAGAATCGTTCGATCATTTTTGTATGGAAAATTTTCGAAACTCTTTCGATGATCGTTTCGATATTCGATCATCGAAAACTTATACTAGGGCTACTGTTAGATAATCTTAATATATATAAATCTCGTGTCACGATGTTTGTCCTCAATGGACTCCTAAACCACTTAACAGATTATAGTAAAATTCGCACACCATGTGCAGTTCGATCCAACTTGAGATATAGGATAGTTTAAATCTCAAAAAAACCTGGGGTAACCTACGAAAACTTCAATAATGTAACCCAAGGTGTAAAAAATTTAGAGCTATAAAAATAGAGAGCTATTTTCCGATGTCATCGTATCACGCCTAAACGGCTGGACCGATTTCGCTAATTCTTTTTTTGTTGTGTCGGCTTTTATTATGAAAAGGCTCTTATGAATGAAACAATTAAGAAAGTTGCGTGGAAAATTAGAAAATCAATGAAAACTTTAATTAGGTAACAACCGATGAGCAGAATACCTAATAAAATATCGGGACGAAGTTCGACGGGTCAGCTAGTTTAATTATATATAGTATGTGTATGTACAATATTATCGAAAAATATATTTTTAATAATCATAAATTTTAAATTGACCGGGACAAATGACTCTTGGACCGGGACACTGGGAAACAAACCTTAAAACCGGGACATTACCGCCCTACCGGGACGTATGGCAGCCCTAACGTAGAGGCATATAAATATCCAATCCAATCCAAACTCCCTTAAGACCCCACTTAGGGGCATAGGGAGGCAACAAGAGCTCTCCATTGCGCTCGATCTTGTGCAACGTTTATGACCTCCTCCAACACCATGTCCAGATTCCTCAGCTCTGCTTCGGAGGAGCGGAATACAGTATGAGAGGGTCTTCCTCGGGACCCTGATGGGAGGAAGAACAGCGCTCTCCTCGACCAACTGTCATTTGGTATCCTTAACACATGTCCCAGCCAAGTCCATCTCCTCCACATAATAGTAAAAGTGATGGGCTCACGCTGGGTGCGCCGGCGTATAGCGTCGTTCGTGATGCGACGACGCCTAATTATACCCAATCTTATACCCAAAATTCTCCTGAGCAACTTCGTTTCGAATGCAGATACTTTTTGTGTCCGGACTTTAATCAGGTGCCAGGACTCACACCCATACAGGAGAATGGGCAACACACATATAAATATATGAATTTTATTTTCTTAGTTCAAAAGAATTCTGCTGAAAGGTTACCATATCATTAAAATAACGCACTTTTAATAGTTTCAAAGAAAGAAAGTAAGCTTAAATAAGATTGAAAGATTTATTGTGGAAAATAATACTCACAAAAATACGAATACCTAAGTTAAAGCGGTTTTTTTTTTTTTTTTTTTTATTTTTTTTTTTATTTACATATATAAAAATCAATCATTTATGTAAAATAAGTTTCTAACAAGCTAGGCAATTGATAAGTACATTATTCTTTACGGCTTGCAAATCTCAGCAAATTGCTTGCTGGCTATTCTGAATTGTTTATAGGTACCTATTTGGAATGCAACGAGAAAGGTCCCTGTAGGTATACAGCCATGAATCGTTTGGTTACATTTAAATCACTTCGCTTTAAGTTACTGCGCAATAAAATTTATTGTTTACTGTGAATTTCTAATAATAAATTGGCCAAAATGTTTACAGCAGTTGCAGTAAATAACACCAGAACACGTGTATGCGGTGTATTGTTTATTTTGAATAAATACAATGTATCAAATTCGAATAGACCAAAAAGCAGAAAAAATGTACCTAGTGATTTTACCAAGTTTATTATTTGTATCATTTACTCAAATACTTTTCTAGCGAAACAAAATTATTTTCGATGCAGACTCGCAACAATTGTCTGTAAACTTCGACTATTCAATGTCGTTAATTAGTAAAGAAAAACAGAGATTCCGTGTACAATGAGCTCATGAAAATACCAGCGGGGCCGACATACACTGTCCTCTCTTAACTATGAATATGTAATTTGAATTGGAATGATGATAAATTACATAAATTTATTGTTTATTTTTTTTTTGCAAGTTTTGAGAGGTCAGACTATCATGACAATACATATAAATCAATAAAAAAAGAAATGGATTATGGACCAGCGAACACCCCAACATTACCTACAATATAAAGAACACCTCAAATAATAAATACATAACATCAATATAGTAAAAAGTCAAACTAGATAAAAATATAAAAATAAAATAGTAAAAAGTCAAGAAATCAAATTAGCTTAAAATAAGCAATCAGAATTTTATACAATATTTCTCACAAAACTCAACATACAATGAGATTATTGCAAAAACAATACACATAAATCGATAAGTCATTAAGATTGAAATTAAAAGAGTGAATAGGCAAAGCAATTAAAACAAAAAAAAAGTAAAAGTCAATAAGGTAAAATAATAAAAACAAACATCAATATCAATATAATTCCATGTTTTATCTTATTTTATTGTAATATTTGCAATTTGCATTCTTCCAATCACGCCGACTAACAAACAACTGACAGTTAAGTCAAACACCAGTTGAAAATTTAAAAAAAATAGAGCAGTTTTTAGTTTGTAAGTATTGTAATAATATTGATAATTAAGAGTCTCACAAATGAAGACATAACACGTTCTAAGTTGTTCTTGATTCTTGTGTCCATTTTTCAGGACTATACTTAACAATATATCAACAACTGAAAAAAAAAGTTAAATCAAAGGCTGGCTTAGTGTGATCACTTTACGTTAACAAAGTTCGCCATTGTGTAACACCAGGTGGTAATGTTCAAATTCCCGAATATTATGAGAAATTTCAACATGTTCAACTTGTGGAAAAATCCCATGTCCCGGGCAGGATTCGAACATGCGTCCCCCGTCGTACCGTGCCGAAACGGTAACCACTGATCCAATTGCCCCGACGCTAATACCTTCATAATAGTCTATATAAGAAGTAGCTGATGTTAATGAGATATAGATAGAGCCATCTGTTGGAATTTTTTGAGAACAACCAGAGCAACCATTTTTTTATAGACATCTACTCCTGTCATATTGTTGGCGCCAGGATATGACTATATCCATTTTTGTATGTGTCTCTTGGCCCAGTGGTATAACAGTAGAAGACGGTCGTAAGCCCGTAGTTGTTTGTTCATACCATTTATAAATCGAACAGTATTAGTCAGACATCAGTGTTGTTGATATATCGTGAAGACATAAGAACCGCAAAGATGTTCAGTGAACAAATGCCAAAGGATAATTCATAGACCTTTAGGACCTACTGAAACGCTGAAAAAAAGAACGGCAGATATCTTCTCAAGGTAGATCGGCAGATACCACGGCAACAATAACAGATCAGTAGGCCTTATCAAAAAGGGGGAAGCATAAAAATATAAATTTGAATTTCAATATGAAAAGTTATATCATAAAATAACAATATGTTTGTAATTTAATATTTAATATATGGAGTTCTTTTATAAGTTGACTTGAATGAGAACTTACGTACACATTTCTACGTACGTACAAGGCAGCCAAAATCTCAGGTGCGTTAAAATTTAAAGTATGGAAAACAAGAATATGGATGAAACAGCGAAATGTTAATAAGAGTTGAGTACGCTTACGCGGCGTGGCGTTATGGCATATGGTGCCCAAAGTAGAGCAGACATGTACAGGAATGAACAATTATTGTTGAGAACTTCCGTATTAGGATGACAGCCGTCGTATCACTAAGAGTATTTTCTTTCTCTTTTTTAAGACTTTTGATTTTTAGGAAATTTGAAATAAATATACCTACATACCTACTTAAAAATATGACATAATGTTGCAATACAGCTGAATTTTTGTATTTTAATTTTTCATGTATTATTTTAACAGCCGAGGAGAGCGCTTTGTTTCTTCGCATCAGGGTTTCGAAGACGCGGAATACCCTCCCATCATACCATGTTCCGTTCCTTCGAGGTGAAGCTGAAAGAGTTGGACATGGTGTGGAAGGAGTTTACAAGAATTGCGCAAGATCGAGCACAATGGAGAGCTCTTGTTGCCTCACTATGCCCCTGAGTGGGGTTCAAAGGGACTGTCTGTAAATGGGTTAATTTTTTTAAAATAATGATTTATGTTCATTTTTTTAAATTTGTATACAACTGGGGCTGAATTCAAGTGCAATAAAATAGTCGCCAATTGCATCGTTTAGTCGGTGTTCCCATGGTGACTACATGAAAGGCTGTCATTTGTACGTTGTTAGTATTGGGACAACGACTGAATGATACCGTTGGTGGCCATTTTTAGCCCCAGAATGCCAATATGCTCGAAATGGGAAGAGAAGGGAAGCAAATCGGTGAGGGATCTTCGAGTCCCAAAATTCCCAAATCCGACACGCTTTTCCTGAGAATCGCCGACAAATTGGCTGCAATCGATTGTGAGACAGAAATCAGATGGATGAAGATGCACTGCTATCGGGATTTACATGCGATATGGCGGTGCATCTGAACATCCCAGGAATTAATATCTATAACACTTATGTAGTTAAATTAAAACATTTTTCCTTCTTCCTCTTTATTTCGATCTAGGATGTATTCATTTTCAGGAATTAATCTGGTTCTTGTCATGCCGATGACTAGCTTTCCCTCCAACTGTTTTGTGGTATGTATCTCTCTGGTGGTTCTTCAGTTACTATATGGCGGAATAGGTCCAGAAGTTTCTCTGGATCCATTCTGCCAACGTTATATCTCCAGTGTCATCTCTCCTCTCTACATCATACAACAACCTGAATATTGCAAGTCGATCAGATTTTCTCATTCAGGATTCTATCTCTGTATCTTTTGCCCAATATTTACGGTTTTCTGAGTAGCTGCTTAGTTTTTACCATGTCCGCTCTTGCCTCGAATCCATAAGTCATTGTAGATCTGACGCATGTTTTGTTAATGAGCACGTTGCTCTCTTCTAGCATATGTTTGTTAGTCCACATATAGTCTCTGGGACACCTGGAGCAATAATATTTAAAAGATAAGTTTTGTATCAGGCCCGCACGATTGGCCGCTCCCCTACTCTTGATTTCATCACGTAAAGTTGCAAGACCAATTTCGCGCACGATTTAATCTGACACTGGTGTTTGTAACAAAGTTTCTCCTTTATTTTTCTTACCAGAAACTCTTTTCTATTAGAAAATTTTCTCTCCGTATGTATAACCGAAGATATTAAATATACGTTGAAACAATTTTCTCACCGGATGACTGTGCAATCTTTGGAGCACACATAGCAAATAGAAATGGAATTTTGTTATTGCTATGCTCCATTCCAATCCGACTAACTTTATTTTTTTCATTACAGTTTACATACTTTGGGACTAGTTTTTCAAAATATTTAAATTCATCGTACACAGAGTATTTAAACTAAGCGCCATAAACAGTATCTTTAGAGAAATCCTGTTTCATATTATCATGTTCCGAAGAGCTGAGAGATTTGGACATGGTGTC
Source organism: Mystacides longicornis (assembly GCA_963576905.1). Lineage (NCBI taxonomy): Eukaryota > Metazoa > Arthropoda > Insecta > Trichoptera > Leptoceridae > Mystacides > Mystacides longicornis. Next base: position 18,039,218 of record OY756429.1, on the reverse strand, counting down.
GGAGTTGATCATTAAAAATATGCGAGATCGAACGTAGTGGAGGGCACTTTTTGCCTTCCTAATTCCAAAGTCGATTAAAGAAATTTTGATATATCTGAAAATTCAATTCTTTGATAACATTCGTAATGTAAAGCAAGAAAGTTCTACGTATAAGTTGTTCAATACCAAAGCTACGGATGGATAAAAAAAATGGAAATTAAAACCACAATAGCGCTGAATAGACACGCTCACATACATCATGATATTCTAACGGTTAGTTTATTGATTTTCTACATGCGGCAGATACCTAGGTAAAAACCGTATGCGTTTCCATATGCAATGTTACTTGGGATTAAAAGGCGAATTTAAACTACCTACCATGGCATATTCTATACAATATTATTAAAAACTTTGAAAAAAAAAGTGAAATTTCTCCAAAATTAGGCGGATCGAACACATCGAATCCGTACTCAAGGAAAAGCAAATCGAAGTAAAATACATATTTTTTTTAACAATTACATTTGACAATGAGTCATATATTGCTCAGCTTAAGCGAGTTATAATCACAACCAAAAAATATTATAAAGTTCAACAAAAATGGTCGATTTACCGCTTTTCTCGAGCTAAAAAAGCGAGATCCTATTAGTATGAAAAAAAATAACCGAGTAGGTATGTAATAATTGTGTATAAGGGAGCCATATTTTCGAATATTCATGGTAGCTCGCACTGTCAAAATACAAAGGGCAATACGACACACTTGATTTACATATTATTATATACGTAGATACACCTAGCCGTCATGCAACATCCTAATGGTACATACGTGAGTGGAGTACCTACTCGCCTTGTACGTACTAGAGATGAAATGAATATCAAATGTCCCCCTTATAGAGTTACCCATATCAATCCCCTGAGAGGCTCTCTTCCCAAATTGAAGAGAGTTTCACTGCTCGTATGTATTTAAAATGTTATAACACTCTAGCAGGTTGAAGCGATGCCTAAAATGTGTTTTGTACATAAGAGATACATCATAAAATTTTATAATCGTGTGTATATTTTGGACTAACTGACATGCTTTATATACTGTCGATTCAGATAGTCAGGTTTGATAGTCTAGCTCCATGTTGCCTAAAAGACCATATAAGGTTTTGAGCCGTATATAAATGTTATATCCACAGAAAAAGAAAACAAAGAATGTCAAGTTTTGAGCGTTTGGAAGCGTTTGGAAGAAGCGAAAGAGGTTTGTTTGGATAGGAAAGAGTGGAAATCCGTACTCTCTGCCTACCCCCTTCGGGAAACGGCGTGATGGGTAAAAAAAAAAAAAAAAAAAAAAAGAATGTCAAGTTCTCTTCATTCATAAAAAAGAAAAGAAAAAGAATAATTTCGATTACAATTTTTATAAAAAAGAAAGAAAAAAATGAAGACTTTAATCACATTTTTTTAAATTTGTTTTTAAAGCTTTTAATAATAACTAGGATTTTTAAAAACAGTTCTAAATGTTTTGCACAACTCTACGCAGAAGAAAATTTTGGTCTTTATTTTCAGCGTGGTGTGGCAACATAAGAAAATACGCAGGCACTCGAATTAAATTTATTCTACATTTAATGTAGGAAGGTATGTAGATTATGAATTATAATAAAAACACAGAATGCAATAAATTATGCATAGGTATACCGCGTACTAGAAGCTGCATCTCGTATACTTTTTTATTTAGATAACTTTTTCAAAAATGGTGTATTTTTGCTGTCTAACTTGTAAACACCTCTAAAACAAGCTGTAAAGAGATAATCAATCGTTCTAATTCGTTACTCCATTCGCTATAAAAGGCCGCTTGCCTAGCATAGTAACTTAGTAATTTGTGAAGTTTTTTACTCCGTCAGTAGTCTTGCCTCCTACGTCTTTTTTCCTCTGTACCTCTTAAACAAAAAACCTTCACATTATTGGTATACGTTAGTATAGGGACAAACAAGATGTCCTGTCTAAGAAATATTCATGAGTGATCGTGAGTGGATGACTTATTTAATGCAGCTTAGGATCTTAAGGCTTTTGCAGAGGCGGTCACCAACTTTGGGGTGATCTGATAGATCACACATAGAAGAAACATTATGGTGTGGACACCTTTTTCTGTAAGTTGCCTTTCCACTGCATGAAATGTAGGTTCGAGTTTTGCCGAAGCATAGACTTTTCTAATATTTCGAAAATTCTCGTAAAGTCGTTTACATCAGGTAACTCTTCCGCGGACACGGACTATCAGCTGTCATTCCACCCTTTGACTATCTGTCTAACGTATTCTATCTTGTGGTATAAAATTAAAAATCATTCTAAATAGAATTTAATATCATTAGTACTTACTTAACGTGTTAGATCACTTATCCACTAGACAAATTCGCTCCAATATTCTGCAGCATTGTCGATACATATAAAAAACTACTTACTTTTAAGTGCCTTACATTACAAGTAACTCGCATTGATTTTCGTATAAAATGTAATAAAAATAACTGTTAGTTCATTATTCCTAGAATAAAACATATTTTATTTTGATTTATGTTCTCATTAGATTTTATCTTTATTTGTTTTTGTAGACAAATGAACATGACAAGTTTTAAAATCGTTCTTTTTGCGGCAAATTGACGGTACATGGATTTTATTGCGGATAAAGCTAGTACCAAGCATATTGTAAACGTATCAATATCCATGCGCTATTCGACAATAATATTAAAATACAGACAGAATTGCAACAGCTACAGTGTGAATTTCATATTGCAACTGAAAGATACAAAATATACAATGCAATGTCGCGAACAAAGTTGAGAGCTTTGCCCATTAAATATGTCATGAAATGTAAGTATATGAGCTGTAAAATGTTCAGTAGCGAATCGAAGGTATAAATAAGTAAACTGTTGTAGCGAGACATTTGAAACGACAAGAAGTATACTCACGTAAAGAATACGGCTCATAAAATAAGTTTCTTGAGTCTACTCGTATTTAAAAACAAAAAAGGTAACAGCAGAGAGCACGTTTCATTCGTATGCATAGCCCGGTCATTGCTGGACATTTTATCGATGTGTAGGCACTTGATTTTAAAAAATAATGACTGTTATTCTGAAACGAAAAACAGACGATTGAGTTGCGTCGTATCCAATTTTAATTGAGACTTTTGACATTTCTCTTTTCTGAAAATGTTTTATCCAATACATTAGATGCGTAACTACTGGCAACCGATTAAGTTCTAAGCAAGAGCTTCTTGCGTTGAGTTGGAACGTGAATTTGAGAATACCAGTCAATATATTTTAATACTATTTATATAATTAGTGACATTCCCGACAGGCGTTGTCCTGTAGTCCTTACTATAAATATGGATTTCAAATTTGTAATTTATACAAAAATACGTTTAAAATATGTATGAATGTTAAAAAAATATTTCTGAAAGCTTAAAAGAAATTCTATCAAAAATCTGCGTACCAATGTTTTGAAACTCAATAATTCTAGTCAAGTAAATAAAATTTTGGTTGGTATTGAATTTTTCACAGCTGGAAGTGTTGTCAGTAAATCCGTTCTATACCTACTTTCATATTATATTTTTTATATAAGGTATGTATTTGCTATCCATTTTCGAATTTTTAATAATTATTCTGTTATCCGGAGAGGAGAAGAATCCAATAACCAAGCATCATAAAAATCTGTTCATGACGGTCTCGACTTATAATGTTCGCACTAACCCGACTTTCTTTTATATTATAGATATAAATATATGGATTGGTACCCCTAAGTTTTAGATAACCGAATATCGAAACGATCATTAAAAGAGTTTCGGAATAATTTTAATAGTAAATGATCGAACGATTCGATCGTTTGATGTTAAAACACAATTTTCAGGTTAATAAGCTCTATTAGCGTGCAATTCCAATCCAATCCAAACTCCCTTTACGCCCCACTTACGGGCATAGGGAGGCAACACAAGAGCTCTCCATCGCGCTTGATCTTGCGCAATGTTTATGACCTCCTCCCACACCATGTCCAGATCCCTCAACTCTGCTACAAAGAAGCGAACGCGGTATGAGAGGGTCATCCTCATCTTCAGGACCCTGATGGAAGGAAGAACAGCGCTCTACTCGGCTAACTGTCATTCGGCATCCTTTACACCAGGGGCGGTACCACCATATAAGCCCAAAAGCCTGGCATGCGTAGCGAAATCAATGATAATGACATAAGATTTATTTTCTATTAACACAAAAAACTGATTAGAAACGATAATAATTAACCCACACAAAATTCAAATTTCGCGCCGCCTGTATTTCGTACTAAAGTACAATATAGAAGTAAGTATCTACAATCTACATAGGTACGCCGCGGCCGTACGTATGCAAAAAGCGACTACAATGAATTGCATAGGTACCGCAACAGTGTTCTACTCGCACCTATTTGGCTTTTACCGGGCTTTATGTAGCGTACTCTTTCCAACACATAAGTCTCAACATTTCCTAGAGAAATCATACACAACTCCCTATGGTTAGGCCTCAATAATTCATTTTTATATGAAAAAATTGGAAGTCCATAGAGGCCGGGCTTTACAAGATTAATTGGAATGATTCATTGGTTGATTTCTCACTTAGGGCTAATTTCACGCAGGTGCTTTATAATAAAATTATTATTGGACGTAATATTTTGACCGTATCGATGTTACAGCTGATGCAATGTTTTCTTTTTGAGGTTAGCTCATTAAATCTTTGTTGACATATTTTTGTGGTGTTGTTAAAAATAATAAGAAATTAAAATTGCGTAATATTGTGCATGATATACTTAAACTGCTTTGTGGTTTCATAGACTGTGTTTGTTTCAATACTTCCTTTTTGATATAATTATAGTTTTCTGTGAACCTTTAGTGAAAATTGTGCATCAGGAGATCGCTGACATTGGACATCATTTAAAACAGGCCATTCTTTATTTATTTACTCTACTGATTTCTTAACCATATTGTTTATTTTTTCATTTTAGGGTGATATTACCCGCTTTTTTTTAATTACCTGAAGTTCTTTTTTTAACCATAAAACATGAGTGTTAAAAACTTTAAAATCAATTGATATATCTGTATACATCTCCAGAACTTTCATTTAAAATCATTTAATGTTTTCCAACTGTAAGATTTCATCAACTAAAATATTAAGCGTTACCATACCAGCAATTGCTGACTTGTTAACAAGCGCTTCAGCAGAACGTGTGTTTTGAGCATTAAAACGAATTCATACTTATATGAGAAACACGCAAACACATATTGTTCGTATGTCAGAGTTATCAATAATTATTGCGATAGAGAAAAAAATATAGTTAAGGTATTCTTTTTCTTTTTTTTTATGCATTTCCACTCACAAATGAGTGATTTATGGTTAAGGTATTCAAAAAGATCAAATTTCTATTAAAGAGTCATAAAATCATTTTTAAAGAAAGGTCGGCGTTTGGAACTCGGGTAGGTATAAGTAAATTATAATTGAAATCTGTGTTTTTTAATCGTGATAGTGTAACATTTTCTATACAATGGTGTCAGTATAGCCGGCGGAGCTGGTCCGTCCAATCTTAGACAGGCCAACCCCGGGTAGAAATTTCAAGTGAAAAAACACTTTTAAAAACTCTGATCCGACCGGGAATCGAATCCGGGACTTCATGATTTGAAGTCCACGCCAGTACAACTAGGCTACCATGCTCGGTAAATTAAAGTGATATAATAGAGAGATTAACTTAATTTTCGGAGTTCCTTCAAATATGTGTAGGTACCTACTATTCTTTTACAGACTTGAAAATAATTTGCATGCGTGCCCAGATAACCCTAGGCACGCCCCTGCTTTACACATGTCCTGGTCAAGTCCATCTCCTCTCCATAATGGTAGAAGTAATAAGCCCACGCTGGGTGCTGGCCTAAAGCGTCGTTCGTGATGCGGTGGTACCATCTTACACCCAAAATTCTTCTGAAGCACTTCATTTCGAAAGTGCAGACTTTTCCTACACCCATGCAGGAGAATGGGCAACACACACGCATCAAACAGTTTACGTTTGACACTAAACGCAGACGCTTTCCATATTTTGGTCATGTTGTTAAAGGCGCCATTTTTGCCATACCGATACGTATTGTGAGCTCATTCGATAAAGCGCGTTCTAGTCCCACTGTTCGTCAGTCTCGCTAAAACTCGCGAACGGTTGGACTGGAATAGTGCAAGGTCCTACACTAATATTATGTGATCAAGTTATGTTTGAATATTTGATTGTGTTTAAAGGAAATAAATAATGTACTAATTTCAGTTTTTTCTTTTTTTCAGATGGGCGCTTGATATCAAATTCATTTGAATAGACAGACATAAAAACGCATTTTTTACAAACATTTCTGTGAAAAATATACCTATCCTTAACTTGGGAATGTTTGACAAAAATGAAAAGCATTTAACATTATTAACAAAATATTCATCAGAAAGAACTGTGTAAACATCATATTAGCTTAAGATAACTTAAATTAGGATGTGATCGAAGCTATCACTTGTTGTATTTTGAAAGTTAACTCAAAGATGAGGAATCAAAAACGTGGGAGAAAGAAGCTGGGGAGAGGAAAAAAACTAAATTTAGCTCCGTTAAAATCAACACCATTCCAGTTTGATAGGAATATTTCGCGGATAAAGCTAAGCATGGAACAATCGCTTAATTTTGAAGGAAAAACACTTTCGATCGAAAGGAATCATAATTATTCCAGAGTGTGGAAAAATTACAAGTCAAAAAATAGTACGACAACCAGACGAAGACATCGAAAACTGTTCCGGCCTTCAAAAGGAAACAGCTTCATAAGATGTATTTTCTTGATTCTCTGCTTACTCACCAATAGAGGCGTGGAGACGTTCAACCGAGGTAAGGGAAATATCGATTCAATATCAATTAAACCATAACTAATTAATGTTCCTCCAATAAAAGACACTAAATCAACGTTTAGTCAGTTAATTGAGTAACTTTCACTGTATTTTGAACTGTAGTAGAAATCACAACAAAACACATAAGTTCAAACTTATTTTATAGGTACTTGGGTACTTATTCATCGGCACAAGTAAATAATCTTAATGACTTTCTAATGTTAGTTAAATACCATCAAAATGTCTGAAGAAGAGTCATTTTTAGATATAAATTTATAGTGTCCGTGTATATGTAACTGAACTCCAAAACGACCGAACTAGTTTTTATGAAATTAGTCGTATTTTATATGTGGATTAGTGGTTCCAAAAGTGGTCTATATCGACCCCCCCGGAAATCTATGAAGATCTACAAACCATAAAAAAAAATTGAGAAAAAAATTAAAAAATTAGATATGTAATTTTTTTAAAGAACACACGCTATAAAAGTTAGAAATCTCTCAAAATAAATTCTCCGAGGACGACACGACATAATATGTGTAGTGGTACATGAGTTCTATACCACTATTCCAAATTTTACTCACTGACGTAAGTGAGAAAATCACAGGAATTTGGTGCGGAGATTTCCGAAGTATTCTATAGGGCCGCTATACACGTTTCCGTACAAAATTTTGTTACTTCCCGCCAACGTAAATGTCACGGAAACTTATAATAGGGGTACTTGGTTTGAAATACACCCCTTCAGGCACCGCGTCTGCAGTTTTGAAGTCAATTTTGCGTAAACAAGAGCTTCAACGTAGAATTTTACGGGTAGAATCGAAAACCATCGAAACAACGAGATACGAAGTCCGTCACATGACGATGGGTTATCGATCACTAGTTTTAAAAAATAATATTTTTTTCCGGATAGTTTCAATATTGTGTTAGTTTCAAAATCGGAAATTAAACTTTGTCGGTAATGTCTATTTGAAAGCCTATTAGAAATTCAAATGTGAACGTATTCCGTTTAGAATGTGGAAGTTTGAAGAAATTCACCGTATACATATACTGCAAGAATATATTAACTTAAGTTTTTATTCGAATATGCACGTATACCATACTATTTTGTTTTATACAAAACCAGCTGAGCCAAATTATTAGGATAACCCAAATATAAGCTTAAAAAAACTCTTTATACGTAAGTATAGGTATAAATTGGAATTTGATTAAAATATTGCAGTTTTAACTCATCCATACATAAATTTCAACAGAAACAGCTGCAAATAAATATTATAAAAAAAATACATTTTCTAGGATCAAATTGATCGATCTCGGTTGCTTTGTGCTAAAGGCGCTTACGTCGGATGAAGATGTTCTCGGTTCGATTCCCAATCGGGTGGTGTATATGTGTGTAATGTTTATATTATCTACCGATTGCGCGTATTAGGTTATCTTTCATAAAAATATTAAATATTGCTGAATTTAATTAATAGTGAAAGTTGTGCATAGTGGTTGTTAATTTATTCTGATGGAAATAAAATCCCGGAAAAAGGCTGATATTAAAATAAATACCTTTCCTGAATGCCAAATTAATAATCTATATATTAATATACGTGAAGCAAAAACTTTTTATCCCTCTTTACAAAAATTGCGCGGACGGTGGAGTATGAAATTTCACACACTTATACTTTATATAGAGAAGGAGTGACGAATGGCAATATTTTTTTATTTATGGATAAAAAGTACATTAAATCAATAAAAAAAAACATTATAAATACTACTGTAATTTTTGACACTCACATACCTCTATGTAGATATTTGACACAGACGCATATATACTTTTGGTTTATCTGTGGTCAAGTTGAGAACAGATGAAAATTGTTTGTCTTTAACAATAATAGAAAAACTTTTTACATTTCTACATTTCATATTTGACTAATCCATGTCATTGTTTTTTTTAAGAAAATTGTGATATACATAGCATTCGCTGAATATACCTATCTAATATAAAATCCCCATATAAAAAGAATAATGTTCAAACTTGAATTTAAAATTAGTTATAGTCAAATTTCGATCAATGGGCGTTTTATTAATTGATTTTGTTACAAATTCGAGTTAGGTTCTCTTTTATATATTTTTGATTTTGAATTAAGATTTTTTTTTACTCGATGCCCTTTTGCGTGCGTATGAAAATTCATAAAAATTATTTCAGCTGTTTGTAAGTTGTTCAATGACATCAATATGACCAAAAGAAATTTGTTTTGAAAAAATGCCTGATTGTCACAAAAGAACGATCTACATAGAACAAAGTAATAATAATCAAAAAGTTTACCGCATTCCTCCAACCGAATCTAATAATTGTATTTTTGTTCATAATAGACGATTGCAACCAGCCGCTTGGGATGGAAGATGGACGCATTCCGGACGATTACATCACAGCCAGTTCCTCTTATGAATTGAAGAGTGTTGGACCGCAGAATGGGAGGTAAGCAGGATCTTTAACATTTAACATTATATATTTATATAGTATCGATTTGACTTATTATATACTAAGGTATTGTCGCCGGGTCGGTTGTCCGTCAAGAAGACTATGGATGCGGGTTCAAGACCTGCAGGGAGCATGGAATATTTCAACAAGTTGGACATAATTTGAAATGTCGAAGAATTTGACAACTTATATTAGAGAGATGCACGTTATGAACTGCGGACAATTTGACATTTCTTCCCGTTGAAACTGTTGTATGTAGGAACACCTACAACATACAATTATTACGAAAAAACGAATAAACGCCTTTGATGTAGTACTTTGATCACAAAACGGCACTTTAAAAATGATATCGTTATTATTATTAATAAGTATGAAAAATATTTCCCGAAGTCGAATTAGTTTTGTCATTTGCATGATAATTAATATTTCACGCGTGGGCTATGCGAGTTTCAGCGAAAATATCTAGTTACAGACGTACATAATCAATTATTATATTTGATAATAGGGGTGTAAAGTATAGTTCCAGTGTCCATCCTTGTGGAACAATTTCCACATAATTCCCCTTAGACTTATTTGCATAAAACAAATAACACTGCTCTGGAGCTAAGACCGCCAAATTATTGTGTGTGTAACATAATAAGGGCATCGAGTTATTATCGTGATGTTTTCATTTACTATGTATTTAACTCTTCTCTCTCGGAAATGAATGTTAATACTGGCATATATCCCCTTGATAATTTGTAGGAGGCATCACTGATACAGCCGCCCCATATAAATTATACGTATTATGGCCTAATAGTAAGTGTATCTTATGTAAGTATCAAAGTTTAACCAGCCACTATCCCTCTCGTTCTATTGTTTCAATTTATTCCTCTATCGAAACTTGGATTGTTACAATTACGCCAACATCTGCAATGATTATATTACGAATCGATTTTCCATTTCAACTGTTGCTGTGGTGGTGGACTGACACTTGGAAACTTTGTGCACTACCTAACTACTAACTTCACCAAACTCTCTGATCTTAGCCATAAATTGTCCAAACTTCTTGATAGGGGTGCCTCAACACTCAACGGTTATCAAATCATAACATTTTATTTATTTTAAAACTATACGAGAAGATTTTTCAATATTTTTGATGACGGCCTTCTTCTACTAGAGTTGATATAATATGCGAGGAGTATTTGGCATTAAAAAGCACAGTTGTCCCGCGACTTCACCGATTGCGTAACGAGTCGTATTGACTTGTTTAACACTAGCATCAACAGTCTTGAGAGGATCACCAAAGAAACCTTCGCACAGCCCATCCTTTGCTAATGCATGCACTCATCAGTCTGCATCTTTTAACTAAAAACCCCTCTTATATACCTTATAAACCTTAAAATACTCTATACCTGCTGGGACACCTTAGGCTGTTGTACTTTTTAAAGGATTTATAACTGACTAGCTGACCTTCCCGTCGAACTTCGACATAATCCAGAATAAAAAAATAATTTTAACATATTGCATGAATTAAATTCAGTTCATGACATAAAAACTGAATTAAACTCATCTAATAATTTATTTCATTATGTATATAATGATTATTGTTGATTTGGACGCGGGATAAAGCTCGACGGGTCATGAGTTTGTTAATAAAAATAAAAAATTCCTCAATAAACGTGAAACTTAAAAAAAATCCAATAGATGGCGGTTTAGTAGTTTGTAAATCACATGTGCTATACGTTACGATATTCTATATGGTCTTGATTCGACAAAACCAAATTTTACCGAATTATTATGCATAGATAATAATATAATATACCTACTTGTTATTATGGTAAGATTTCAATAGGACAATAAAACAAATTAATTGCCTTTTTCTAAAGCTATCATCCGATAGATTTTGCTCTTGGTAAATAAGAATGTTAATGTTAGGGATATCTATTGAGTTGAGATTGATAGAGACGATGAGAATAATGCAATGTTTTATTTTTCATAACGCTATATTATGAAACCACTGAAATAAATAAATTTAAATATATATATTTCTTCACAGACCTTTGCGAATAATCCTATTGTCGATGTCGGGATTCCATTATTATACAGAATACTCGAAATACAACAATGCGTGCGATGATAGAACTAATCATTCAGAAAAAATTGATTCCGATTTTGTTGATGTGAACAAATGCCAATCAAGTTCAATGTGGATTCCCCTTATGTTTAATTGTGTAGCCGCTATTTCATGTTCAATAATTTTTTAATGCGAAACTGTTACTTTTAAAATATAAAGGTTTTTTTTAAACAATTTGTTGGTAGTTATCAAGGACGGACGATCTTTAAATAATTGAACACGGCCAAGTCAGTGGAGTCGTCTACACTTTTTCGGGATTTTTTTTTTAATAAAAATGAATCAGTACTCACTAGAAGTGAACCCAAATACACTTCTGATATCTATCACACTAAGCAAGGCTTGTGTCGTGAATATGGAAAAGATCAGCACCGGGATTCAAACCGACGATCTCCAATACGCTGTACGTATGAAAGCCGCCGATTGATACCACTGGACTACCAACCACCTCATTGTTATCATCATAAGATTCATGGTTAAACCTGATCCTCAGTATTCTCTTCGATGTAATAGTAAGTCCAAAGATGTCAATATACATTGATTTTCTGAAGAGTGACTTGAAAGTTAAAAGCTTTTAAATACCAAAATATCATACATTGGCTGAAACGAATCTTTGGCTTGTTTGGAAGCTCATTCATTTCTATATGTTATCATAAGCTTTTACAACTCACAATCCACTAAACATCATAAATTGTTCGCGCACTTCTTCAATCTAGTTGATGGTAACAATTTTTTATAATACATACATGCTCATTTTATCCACGTGTTAAAGGGTGTGTGGTTCCCTTTTTATTTTATCGATCTGTAGCGATTCCCTGGTGGGTAAGCATTTCTAATGTTCCAGGAATGAATAATATTCGAGAAAAAAAATATTATTATTTCCTCCATTCTTAAAATAATCTCTCGCTTATCAACTCGAATCGCGCATCAACAACTGAAAGACGAAATAAGATTTTTTTTACTTTGATGTCACACCCAAAATCAAGCCTGTATAAGGGGGAACGATTGGTTCTGCTCTATCCAACGTATATTTCATCCCAATCACATGAAATAATATATCATGGGTGCATATAAAATATAACTAATGTGTGAGTTTAAGTCCGCACAAATCTAAACCAAATTTTTCAGGTGACTATGATATATTTAGTAAAAGAAACCATGGAAATTGTGTCGTGAAAATTCTCGCATCCGACCAGTATTACTGCAACGTCATTTCACACTTCTGATGTGTTTTTCGTTTGTTTCGAAACTTCAGTGCTTTAACTATTCAATAATGAGCCTGAGGTGACAAGCTCCGTTGATTTATTTCAAATTTGAAATTTTATTTACATAATCATATATCTTCTTCTTCTTCTTTATGCGCCTTGTCGGGTCTCTCCATCAACGTTAGTGATCACTTCGGCTAACTTCTCCCTGTCCTGCACTGCCTCGAACACCGCCTTACATTGCGCAGCCAAGTTCTCGGCGTCCCTCTATTTTTCCCTTCAGCGTTAGGTGAAGAAGGTGAAACTGAAACAAATTGCATTTGGCGATCGACTACAAACGAATTCTTCGACAATGTAGAGTAGGAAGACAATAATTAACTGTTCACTTTTATATTTTCATTCTTTGTTCGGTTAAAATAATTGTTTATATTATGTTCCAGTGGAGCAAATTTTTTCGCACTATACGCTGGCGAAATCTTCGTTTGTAGTTGAACGCCAATTTGAATTAGTCTAGACCGGCTGCTTCATAATAACTAGGTACATGTACATATAGTAATTATTATAGTTCCAATTACAGCCTTCAGATTTCAAGCAGGGTAGAAGCTTGTCAACCTTATAAAAATATTCCCGCAATTGAGAAGTACCTATATAATATGCCTCCCCACTCTACGAAATATTTATGGATTTTTACATACCTAATTCTGCCGTTTAAAAGTGAACTCGAACTTATGATTAGTATAAATTGGTAGCACGCTTATACATTGATCTTCTTGAGTAGGATAGAAATAGTTTCCTACACTTGTGTTTGCAGAAATTTGTGCGGGTTTAAAAGCTCTTTGATATTATAAACGACAGAAGAGAATCTACCCACTCTTATATACTCGCATATATTATGTAGTCTTATTTAGAAACGATCCAATTACGAGGTATGTCGCTGTGAGGTGATAAACATATTGCGCAAGATATACAAACCTAAGTACACCGCTGTTAATTACTGATTGCCTCATAACTTATGAACCGCAGCCGTGTTTTAGTCGTAACCTGAATTTGAAGAATATCCTATAATACTTACTTAAGAATATCCTATAATACTTACTTTAGAATATCCTATAATACTTATTTACGTTATTTCTCAGTTGACAACAATGGTGCTAGATTATTCTCTATTTGCTTTTGATTCGTTTACTTGAATCAAATGTGGGAAATTTCAGTTGAGATTTGTTTACCGTAGGGCATTTTAATACATAGTGCATTTCAGATAGATACCTATATTATGAAAAATTGTTCTCCGACTTGTTTATTATTTAAAAGGTCAAGGGACCATATGCCCCTCGTTTCACCGCAACCAAAATAGGTGTATTGTTACATCCATCAATTCATTCAAGTAGATCCCTAAGCATGACGAATCATATATACTTCATCTTTTACAGAAAGCAAAGATGGTCACCACCTAAGATCGAACCTACGAAAGCGTGGTTGAAGTTCTGAACATTTCATTGACACGCAATAAAAACTCTCATAGAAATGAGTTAAAACCAATTTCATAATAAAATCCGTCTACATTAATGCAATCATGTGATTATAAAATTAATGAATAAACCAAAAAACAAACATTTTCGTTTAGCAAACGTAGATACATAATTTAAATGAAATTCTTCATTGAAAATACTCGTACCTACAGCTAACAGCAGGTATCTTTTTTTATTAAATCCATATTTCACAGAAACGACTCTTAAAATTTAAATTTTATGTCAAAACCTGTCCACGTACACCGCCGTAATAAAGAATATGAAACCTAAAGATATTATTATCATCATTTCCCTTAAACATTAGGCGTGAAGAAAAGAATGTTGTTTTTTCTTTGAATAGGCAGTGTGTAATTTCGGCGGAATGAATTCTTTGCATAATACTTACATTTCGTTTTGTGGGTCGGTTCTCCTAACCCGGTTGCCGGCGGGTGCCAAGATATGGAGTGTTAATGTGTAATGGCGCGCCTTTATTGTAGCCATATTTAACAGAGAGTGAGACACGAGGAGCCACTGCAGTGCACCCCGTGAAGTCGACGTTATTACACGGGATCTGACTCCAAATAACATGAGTTATTATAGCTCACTCCGGTACATCAGCTTTAATTACAAAAATATATCAGCTGGCACCCCTTATGCGATGCAAAAACATTCTTCACTCTAATATATTTTATTCGGTGGAGACAATACGTCGTTTATAACCATTAAATTATTAATATTGTACTATAATACGTACATACATAATATATCGATGTACAGCTGCTTTCTACCTATCTGAAAGAGATAAAAGGAGACTGGAAACCTTTGAGATGTGGTCATATTTAGAACAGACATGGCCAATAAGTACATCGCGATCGCCTCAGTGGGTATCTACATCCAATCCAATCCAAACTCCCTTTAGACCCCACTTAGGGGCATAGGGAGGCAACAAGAGCTCTCCATTGCGCTCGATCCTGCGCAACGTTAATGACCTCCTCCCACACCATGTCCAGATTCCTCAGCTCTGCCTCGAAGGAGCGGAACACAGTATGAGAGGGTCTTCCTCGTCTCCGGGACCCTGATGGGAGGAAAAACAGCGCTCTCCTCGGCCAACTGTCATTCGGCATCCTTAACACATGTCCCAGCCAAGTCCATCTCCTCCACATAATAGTAGAGGTGATGGGCTCACGCTGGGTGCGTCGGCGTATAGCGTCGTTCGTGATGCGGTGGTACCATCTTATACCCAAAATTCTCCTGAGGCACTTCGTTTCGAATGCAGATACTTTTTGTGCCTGGGCCAGAGTCAGGTGCCAGGACTCACACCCATACAGGAGAATGGGCAACACACACGCATCCATAACACGCATACATGCATAATTCGAAATAGATGTTAAATTTTTCAAAATAATATCCAGAAAAAAATTACACTACGTAATTATTAATACGAAATTTAAAAAAAAGGTATGCAATGCAACCGGATAAAAAATTGATACCGTATTTTAAATAATAAAAATAGATTATCGATCAACGGTCATATTTTACGGGTGGGCGATGCACCTATAGTATACGTAAATAGTAACACACGTCCTGTAGGCTTAAAAATGAACTACTCCAAAACTAAAATCATGTGTACTGCCGAACAACCAAGACCAGTAATGATAGACACAAAGGTTATTGAAAGAGTAGATTCATATGTATACCTTGGCCATTTAGTAAAGCTTGGTAGAGACAACCAAGAAGCGGAGATCGAACGTAGACGGGGCTTAGCGTGGGCTGGTTTTGGAAAACTGTCATACATCTTAAAGTCTAAGCGATTCGCAAACCACTTAAAGAAAAGGGTATTCGATGCTTGCATTCTCCCAGTACTAACGTATGGTTTTGAAACTACCACCTTTACAAAAAGAACCATGCAAAAGCTCCGCATAACGCAAAGAGCAATGGAGAGAACGATGCTTGGTATCAGTTTGCGGGACAGAAAACGCAACGAGTGGATTAGAGACAGAACAAAGGTGACAGATGTGGTCCAAAAGGTTGCATCGCTGAAATGGAGCTGGGCTGGACACGTGGTCAGAACAACAGACGACCGGTGGACCAAAAAAACCCTGGAGTGGAGACCGAGAACCAGTAGCAGAAACCCAGGGAGGCCACAAATGCGATGGTCCGTCGACATAAGAAAGGTGACCGAACACCAGTGGCACAGGGTGGCTGCCGACAGGGAGCAATGGAAGTCGGGAAGGGAGGCCTATCTGATGATGATGCACCTATAATGAGAAACAACAACGTCTCGCTACAAGCAAAAAAACTAGTGCATAACGCAATCCTGTTACCATCGATGATGTATGATTGTGAAACGTGGACATGGACGAAAAAAGAAGAATGTAGTATAAAAAATGCAATAGAGATGAAATCTCTACGAAGAATACGAGGAAAAAATTTATGGGATATGGAAAGGAATGAAAATTTTAGGTATGAATGTGGTATGGAAGTAAGTGACAAAGATGAAAGTTAATAAGTTGAGATGTATTGGACATGTGGAAAGAATGGATGCAAACAGAATGACAAAGATAATTCATAAGGCTGAAAGGAAAGATGTTAGAAAACGTGGCCGACCGAGAATGACGTGGATCGAACACATCGATTCCGTCCTCAAGAAAGGCCATGTAAGAAGTAAGAGAAATAGGAGAGGGTGTATGAGAAATGTTATGTCGGTGGAAGAAGCGAAAGAAGTATGCTTATACAATAATATTATGTACTTAAATCAGCTTATTTTGTAGACTCTTTGAAGTAAAATAATTATTCTCGTTCTATTTGATAGTTATGAAAGTGATATCAATTAGCGACTTATAAGCTCTTTAGTGCGTGCGTTGATTTATTCGACAAGAACAAACATTATTCTAAAGCTATTCATCAGTATGATATTTAAGTAGTTATTACCTCTTCAAACAGAATCGTGCGAAATCTTTCACGTAAATCGAAGCGGCAAAAACAAATTATTCATGGTCTCCTTACTCCTGCGAGATTTCTTGTCTGCGGCGTAGTCAATCTGCTTTCCTGTCAAAAGAAACCTTGAACAAAACATGGAATTAGATTAAAGAGGGTGTTTTTCTCTCTGTAAGAAACTAGTTTTAACGTTTTGAAGCGATTTAAGAATATTATATTATTCCCTGCAATATTAAAAGTTTTTTGGTTGTGTATTTAAAGATCCTTTTATCACATTTTTTTTTCTTGTGAATTTAATGATCCTTTTAGCGCATTTAAACATCATATGTGCAATAGTGTAAGGAAATATATGGAATGACCGGTAGAGACTATTTTGCATCCGGCAATGCAGGCTACGAATTTTTGGGATGTCTCAAAAATAACAAATTTCATAGGTTTTTGTTATTTTTATCAAGTCTTAGTATTTTTCACTGCAAAATTGACATACCTATTAGATAGTTAAAAATATGAAAAAAAAATTAAGCATGCCTTGTTTCGTATGTTGGTACGCCGTAAATTAATCAATCAATATTCAACTCTATCTTCGAGATCCCACTTAGTGATTACATCTTTTTAATATACCAATTAATACCAATGATAGAGCTCTGTCCTTCTTCCCATCAGTGTCGCGAAATAGAAAAAGACTCTTAAATACTATGTTCCGTTGATTCAGATCTAAGCCAAGAGATTTGGACATGGTGTGGCAGGAATCCTTGAAACTGTACAAATTGAACTCAGTGAAGAGCTCTCGTTGCCTCTTTATGCCACTAATTAGGGTCATAAAATCAATAAAAAATGCAATGCAATCAATATAATATGCCATCAACCAATACTCCTATATAGACATTCAGCAAAGGAAATAACTTTGTTTTCGATAGCTTTATGCATTTAATCGGTCTCAGCCAACATATTATTAAACTGCCTAGAAAAACCATAGATATTTACCAAAAGCCTGTTCTATAAAACGGTACCTGCACAGTGCACAGTGATCGTTTTCTTAACAGCTCATCTACCCAAAAAAATCTTTCGACCATTTCGTTTCTCAACATTTTTTTCATATTTTGTTAAAACAACGTCGTATTTTCTGAATAAAACATCAAATAAACATGGAAAAGAAAAATCACCCCACAAAATTTAAATCGTTTCTAAAGAGAAAAAGAGAGAATTGTCTTGATTGATTGGAATGAAATGGTGGTCTTGTTCGTTTACTTTAGTTAGCCCATTTGGTTAGAATTTAAACTGTACAAGCGATCAGTTTTTTTTTATTCATTGTTTTAATTCGATTTTCCCTTTTCTTAAAACAGCGGTATTCATCGATTATACTTTTAGTAATAATAATACCACCAAAGAAAAAGATTTCCGAGCTAAACTCACTTTTTTATAAAAATGAAATTAATTAAAATATTCTTAGATAAGAAAGAATGTTTAATAAACTACGGAAACATTTTTTCCGTTTTTCTGTTTTAATTGAAGACGTACCTTTTGAATCGAGTGGATAACTTCAGTTTTAAGGGCTTTGATGTAACAGAACCTACGCACGTAATAATATTATGTACCAACGTAAAGTATGGGGCGAAATATCTGTAACATTGTGTGTTATTCACATTGATTGATATTTCGCCCCACGGTTATCACGAAGGATTTGTTATAAGAAGTATGCATAGTGTATCCTATTTCGTGTTGGTAAATAAACTACTAGTTTTTTTAACCCTTTTAATATTTTAACGCCTTTACGAAAACACACGCCACCAAACATACTATTACGTCTTTCAATACTTACTTACTTACCGTTAGAAGGTGTTTTAAATAAATTAGCATCTAAAAGTAGAAAACGCGTTGTGGTTTGTGGAGACTTCAACGTGGACTTTAATTCTAATACTAACAATACTAAAATCTTATTAGACCTAATGAGTTGTTTTTCATTGACACGTAGCATTTACACAGCTACACGTACCACTAACACAACTTCGACTTGTATCGATAATATCTTCACGGATTTCACCGTTCATGAGTCAAAGTTGTGTGGTTTTGTGGGGTCTGACCATGATGGTCAACTAATTAACACTACCATCTCTATGGACCGGAATTTGCCGGAGTGTTCCCTAATAAAGAAAAGATATCCTAATGAAGAAAACATTCCCAGATTCTTGCAATCATTGAAGGAAAATCTTGAATCCATAGATCTTGATGAAGATCCAAATGTATTATTTCATAATTTCTTTAATAGTATAATTCTGAATCTAAATTGTCATATTCCGGTAACGATGTCAAAATCCAAACATAAAAAAACTTTTACTAACTGGGCAACTCCTGGTATAAGAATATCAAGAGATAAATTATTTAAATTATACAAGATCAAACACACTGGTGACGCATCTTTAAAGAGTTACATAGTAAGGTATAGTAAAATTTTTAAAAAGGTTTGTAAAATTGCGAAAAGTAATTATTTGAATTATAAAATAGTGAACTCCACTAACCCAATAAAAACGGTATGGAATATAATAAAAGAAGAAACAGGTAGAGCTCCCCAGAATAATGATCTGGACACTGCCCCTGTTAAAAAAAGTATGGATGAGGATATTGTCGATACATTTAATATTTTTTTTACTAACATCGCTGACGAACTAACTAGAAACATCGGCGTATCCAAAAGAATGGCTCTGGAGAATCTTCAAATCCATCCCCGTCTTGAAAATGTATTCAAATTTAGAATGATATCCATTTATGACATTATAAACACCACAAAAAAACTAAAACTCACAAATGCACAGGACTTATTTTTTCTATCAAGCAACTTTCTCAAGGATATCATAGTCGAATTAGCTCCTATGCTGTCCCATGTATTTAACCAGTGTCTAATCAAGGGCATTTATCCGGATTTATTGAAAATAGCTAAGGTTATCCCAATACACAAGAAAGGTGATAAGTCAAACCCTACTAACTATCGCCCAATATCTATTCTGCCAGTGATAAGTAAGATATTGGAGAAAATAGTTTGTGAACAACTTACTAAATTTTTGACCGATAATGACGTGCTGCATTCTCAGCAGTATGGTTTTCGTAAAAATAGGTCCACAGGACATGCTATGGCATCCCTTACTGAAAAGATCTTACGTGTTTTTGATGAGGGTCTTGATGCGTGTGGCGTGTTTTGTGACCTCTCAAAGGCCTTTGACTGTGTTGAGCATGATATTCTGATTGGTAAGTTAGAGCATTATGGCGTACGTGGCTCAGAGATTCGCTTCTTCACCTCTTATCTGAGCCAAAGACACAGAGCCAAAGATCACAGAGATAAATGGCGCACGATCCAAAATGTGTGGGGTTAAGCATGGCGTGCCGCAGGGTTCAATTCTGGGACCACTGTTGTTTTTAATTTACATTAATGACCTTCCAGACTCTTTGAAGGGCAGATGTGAGGTTGTAATGTACGCGGATGATACGTCCCTTCTTATAAAGGGCAATAAATGCGATGAAAGTCTTGCTGAGAATGTGGTTAGAATTGTTGAGGACGTAAACCGATGGTTTGATGCCAATAATTTAGTTTTGAACATGACAAAAACCAATGCGCTTTGTTTCTCTCTGAAGCGGAATAAAAATATATTAGCGAATCAACTCCTGGAAAGTAATTCATTACACATTGTGAATAGCTATAAGTTCCTTGGAGTTGTAATAGACGAGAAGCTACAATGGTCGCCACACGTGGACAAGCTCTGTGGTAGGTTGAGTTCGGCGATTTACGCCATTAAAAAAATTAAAGACATGTGTGGTGTAAAAACGGCCAAGAACGTCTACTTTGCGTACTTCCACTCGATCATGATCTATGGTGTGATGGTTTGGGGTGGAGGGGCGGAGGGGCGGATTTCTCAAGAGTATCAATTTTGCAGAAACGAGCTCTGAGGACGCTACTGGGTATGCAACCGCGGGAGACTTGCCGAAATGCATTTAAAGAACAAGGTATTCTCACATTGGCGGGTGCATATATCCGGGAATGTCTTCTTTTCGCTAGGAGGAATCTGCCGAACACACCCCTAAACTCGGACCACCATGATCACAAGACTAGATCGGGTAATAATGTGCGCCCCATCAAGCATCGCCTGGCGAAAGTCTCCAAGAGCTTCATATGCCATAGTGTGCGCACTTATAATAAATTACCTGAACCATTTAAATGCATGGATGATGATACCTTTCAGAGAGAGATAAAGAAGTATCTGGTTGAACAATGCTATTATTCTATTGACGAGATGTTAAATCAAACTTAGCCTTTTTTTTATTATCACAGGGTTTAACTACACTTGTTTGTGACTGGGTTTGCCCTTGAACTTTCCGTTTATCCATTGGTCCACATTGAATTCTCGTTGGGATGGCCCCTTGGTAGAGTGCTCTCATTTGTTGTCAGTCAAACAACCTTTTTAATCTCGGTGACTCTCGCGCTATTATGGTATATATATATATATATATTTTTTTTTTTAATTGATTGTATTTTTTTTTACTGCATTTACTGACAGGAGACTGAAAGGCTCTTTACACCTTTTCAGCCTCGCCCACTTATGTATTTTTCTATTTATATGCATTTTTCTGTACTATAAAATATCACCCTTTTGAGATTTTTGTGACTTTCAAGATGTTTACATAATATACCTATTTATTTTTAATTACATCTGCTGACAGGAGACTGAGAGGGCCATTTACACCTTTTCAGCCTCGCCTACGTATTTCATTTGTCTATTTCGTTGTGTACTTTTGAAGATTGTTTCATGTGCGATTCTTGTTTGTTTTTTTTTTTTTTATTTTTTTATTTTTATTATTCCAACAACATAATATACATTTCAATTACAAATCAACACAATACATAATGGAATTTATTGCCTCACTAGACGCAGGTCTGTTCTGAGGCAATACTATAATTAATTTTATTCTGTCTCATGCGCTTCGCGGAATATAATATGTTAAATAGGACATGACATAGGCTATTGTTTAACTAGGTGGATGCAGGCTGTGAGGTGAGGTAGACGATGAATAAGTGGGTTTGAGCGTTTTATCTTAACACAAAGATTAGTTCGTTCTCTGACACCTCTCTGCCCTTTTGTAAGAGCCATCTAGTAACAAGACGTCCAATATACTTCGGGATAGGGTTTTGTTCGTTGGAACTTGGAATAATATCTGGAATTATCCTGTTATAGATTCGAGGAGCCAGGAACATATATTGTCTCTGTGCAAATGTGGTTCTTAATTTTGGGGGTTGGAGTATAAGTCTATTTCGCGTGTCTGCTTTGAGTATGTACTGTGGAATGTATGGGGCAGGATTTTTGTGTAAGTGCTGGGCAATTGTTCTGATATACAGTTGCCTGACATCAAGAACTTCGATCTCTTTAAAAAGTTGCTCAGATGAATATCTATATGGCTTCCTACACATTACCCTCAACAGAGATTTTTGTACTATTTTCAGAGGGTACAGATTTGTCTTGGCAAGCCCTCCCCAACTAATTATCCCATATGACAACACTGATTGGCCCAGGGCATAATATATTGTTTTCAATATCTTGATGTCAAATATGTCTCTTAAATTTCGAAATATATAAGTTAGCTGTCTTATTCTTTTAGTGATGATCTCAATATGGTCCGTCCATCGCAAGTGATTGTCTATGGTAACACCTAGGTATTTATAGTTGGTTACTCTTACTAATTTCGGACAAGAACACGCATCAGTGCTTATGCAATTATGTATAACTATTCTTGTTTCAAGATCGTTTGGCTGACGTCTGTCATCTATACTAAATGTAATATATTTTGTCTTACTTACATTCAATGTAAGTAAGTTGTTGTCAAGCCAATGCTTTACTATATTAACGCCATGTTCTGCAATTTGATGCACGTTTTGCCAATCATCCGACTTAAACAATAATACTGCATCATCCGCGAAGGAGACAATAGTACCACCCACATTGAGTCTATTTAGGTCATTAATATAAATTAAAAACAAGGTTGGTCCCAATACGCTACCCTGAGGGACACCATATGTCACAGGAGCAAATGAGCTGATTATATCCCCAAGTTTGACCGCTTGTTCCCTATCGCAGAGATAGGACCTGAACCACGCCATCGACAGATCATCCAATCCAATATCTCTTAATTTATTAATCAATTTGCTGTGAGGGACCGAGTCAAAGGCCTTGGCCAGGTCCAAGAAGACCCCCAGGCATGCATTTTTGTTATCAATGGCTTTGGCAATATAATCAGTCACAAAATGTAAGGCGTCATTGACTCCTCTATCCCGTCTAAAACCAAATTGTCTAGATGTCAATATATTATGTTTTTCTAGGTAATTTAACAATTGTTGATTGATTACCTTTTCCACCACTTTGGATATGGTATTCAAAAGTGCTATTGGTCGGTAATTCTTCGGGTCGTGGTGAAAACCATCTTTATATATTGGAACAATAATTGCTTTTTTAAGGTGATCTAGAAATATTCCCTGTGAAATACTGAGATTTATAATATGTGTGAGAGGTTTAGTAATTTCAATACAAGCAAGTTTTAGAAATTTTGATGATATTCCGTCCGGGCCAAGAGCACAGTCAGTTCTTAGAGATTTTAATATTTTGACAACATCATCCTCAGTGACGCAAACAATTGAGAATGTAGGTTTTATCGTTCGTCTCTCGTCGTGATATGATGCATCTAAAAGGTCATGTCTGGATCTAAGTGTTGCATGTGATGATTTTAAAATATTATCCGCTAACTTATTACCTATTGTTGCAAAATGTGTGTTAAGTTTCTCTGCTATATCACTAGGATTATTGTACATATATCCATCAGTTTCAAGTTTTTCTATACACGTTCTTTTTTGTGACTTGTTCAAGTTTTCTTTTGCTACATTCCATATTGTTTTTGTATTATAATTTTCACGCATTAGTTTATCCTGATAATATTGCTTTTTGACAAATTTAATTGTTTTGTGACATATCTTTTTGTATGTGCTGTAATATTGTACCAACTTTTCATTTAATGGAAATTTTTTAGTTTGCATATGCAGTTTGTCTCGTTTATGTAATGATTTAACAAGTGCTTCTGTAATCCATGGTTTCAACTTGCGTTTGGAATGAGTTATATTTTTTAATGTAGTATTATTTTCAATATGCTCATTCACAATCGTAATAAATTTATTTAATGCTATATTTACATCTAATTCCTCAGTTATACATTTCCAGTTTTGTTTTTTAATACTTACTAATATTTGTTCATAGTTGACCATTTTAATAATTTTTAACCTATCTTTTTTACTCTGTTTAGTATTGGCTTCGATAAAGACCACGGTTGCATAGTGGTCAGTGAAGCAAGTCTGCACTATAGCACTCTCCATCTGTGATCCAGTCTTTACAAAAATATGATCTATGCACGTGGCTGTCGTTGATGTTACCCTAGTAGGTTTATTGATGACTGATTGATAGCCATGTTCTGCTAGTAAACTTAAATACTTTTGTGAATTTGTATCTTTTTCTAGTATATTAATGTTAAAGTCGCCTGTTATAATATTGTGTTTATAATTTGGAATATTAACTAATACGTCATTTAACGACAAGAGGAATTCTTCCAAGTCTCTATTTGAAGGAGACCGGTATACAGCCAATATAGATATCTCATTACCAATCTGGATATTTAACGCATTCGCACCATACAGGTTTACTACATCACAAGTTGGTACAGGGCCACCCTGCCTGACATACACCACTACTCCCCCAGATCTATTCATATGTTCCTTTGATTGATAGTTCATATAATTTGAGATATGTGGGATTTCATCAAGATCATCCAGCCAACATTCTGTAAGAATTATTAAATCAGGAAAGACGTTCGCACCTGTCATAAATAACATGAATTCATCAAAGTTTTTTCTAATGCTTCTAATGTTTAAGTTTAATATTTTTGGTCTATTGTTTCCCCCAAACCGTTCTCTATATTCCTCAGGTAATAGATATATTGGTTCCACAATATACCTTTCCAGTTCAGATTGAAAGGACTCACACATTTTGTAGCTTTGATATATTATTATTTTTTACTATATATTTGTAACCAACGTATAGGTACTCGGAAATCCACCACAATCCACACAGAGAAGCAGACGCCGCATTACAAGAAATAAATTTTTTTACAAAATTAAATAGGTAAATGCAGTCAAGCATTGATGAATTAATATAACAATATTGGATAGTGTTGATATTTAGGTATTTAAGTGTTAATAATAAAAATCTATAATATACATACATACGCATACGCACACATGCGCATCCAAGTATTTTGATTGTATATAGGTATAAAAAAATAATGCGCACATACAATGAGTGCCATGCATCCAACCCAGAAACTCGATTTAGCAAAACAAAAGTAGAATTAAAGATGTTTATACGATACATAGATAAGCGATATAAAAAGCATAACGTAATATTTCGATACAGACCTGCATCTAGCGAGTTAACTGTTTGACACTTGAGGTCGTACACGTAGATTGTATAAGTTCGACATCCGACACTGAGCGAATTCGTATAACTTTTGAATTTTCCTTTTCTCGCACAAATATTTTTCCCGACTTTATCCATGTATAGCGAAAATTTTCTTTTCTTGCCTTAGCTCTTGCCTCCTTATATAAGATCTTATTCTCCATAGTAAGATGATCATTAAAGAAGATATTTGTAGAGTCCTGATTGACAAGTAATTTTCTATTATCTCTTGTTTTTAGTTCCTTTAGGAATTTTTCCTTCATATTCCTGGTAGTCATTGCTAGTATGACGTTGGATGTTTTTCCATCAGACCTCACGGCAGAGCGGCTAACATAGTCAATATCGTTCTCGTTGAGAGGAAAGTTGATTTTTTCTGCAAGTTTCTTGATGTATAAGTGTATATTTTCACCCGCCTCATACCTCAATCCCATTATTTCAATATTCTTTCCGTAACTTTCCTGTCTCAATTCGTTTTCTCTCTTCTCAAGGATTCTTAGTTTATTTTTCAAGCATACGACTTCATTATCAGTTGCCTCCTGTTGCTTAGCTTTAGCCTCCAATGCAACCACTCTTTCTCTAAGTTGACCATTTTCCTCCGCCAGGTAATTAAGTGATTGCTTCATTTCGACCAATGACGATGTTATCTCATTTTTTATAGCAATCATCTCAGTGGATATCACCTTTTTCAATCTTTTTGTGAGTTCTTCTACGATTCCATCGTATATATTTTCTTTTTTCATCGTTTGTTTTCCTATTATTTTGTATCATTTTTATTTGAATTCATTAATGTAATATTTTTGTATGATTTTGACGACTCCAAGTGCCTGAAAAGGCCTAGGGATGAGAATGAAAATAAAATAAATAAAATAAATAAAGTATCCAGAATACCATCAAATCTCTAACTCCCAATATTGGGCCACCCGAATCCTACTATGATTTGCCACCAGTGCGTCTTCGTGTATGCATTGTGCATGTCACACCTATCAGGGACATGTGAATAGGTGTGCGTTGTTCTGAACCGAGCCACACTCAACAGGTGTCGTGAACAGAGCCATACTCACTGCCATGAACAGACCAAAGACGTTTTTCAATAAATCAAACAATCAAATCTCCCTTTATAACCCACTGAGAGGCATAGGTAGGCAATAAGAGCTGCATTGCGCTCGATCTTGCAAAATGCTTATGAGCTCCACCCACAATATCTCCAAATCTCTCGGCTCTGCTTAGGAGCGGAACAAGGTATGAGAGGGTGTAACTCCTCTGCGGGTCCTTCACGGGAGGAAGAAAAACGCTCTTTTCGGCCAACTGTCATTTGGCATCCCTAACACATGTCCCAAGTCCACCTCTTCTCCATAATAGTTGAAGCAACAAGTCTTCGCTAGGCACACGCTCTGCGCAAGACCGGAAGGTAGCACGCGTGCTGTAAAAAGAATATCAGGGGTTTTAGCCGGGTAAAGTTCGGCTCTTCTTGGGTCTTAGGGCTAGGTGTCCACGAAGGATTTCTCCTCGGTAAAAATGGTCCTATGGTCAGGATCAAAATCTAGGGACCTTTTGATGTACGTCGGTGGCAACTGAGGGGAGAGAGCCCAAGACAGAATTGTGCGGAAGGAGATAAAGGCGACTTTTTCCATGAATTAGTAAGAAAAAACACATGGAAAAAGTATAATCCGACTGGGAAACTAAACAATCCCGGGACACATCTTCATAAAGTTAGTAATTTAGTAATAATAATAAAGTAATAATAAAATACAACTGAACCGCCTACAGATGACATTTAACTGCGCTGCAAGCCTTATTTTCCGCGAGGATAAGGGCTGCCATATCACACCTCTGCTGGAAAAACTACATTGGTTAAAAGTACCTGAGAGGATCCAATACAAATTGTGCTTCATAGTATACAAGGCCATAAACGACATGGCACCCCATTCACTATCTGAACTCTGTATCGTCAAGGAACCTGCAACAAGATTGAGATTAACAGGTGCAACAACCTGGAATCGACTAAGGAAAGGACCAGCCCATCAGTACATTCTGGAGCAAACTGAAGACACTCCTCTTCCCACAGAGTTTCCCGCGCACCCTTGAGATGGAAATCCATTACATGGCGTCAAACAAATCATCCATCATCATCATAGTATTTTGTATAGAACAAATAATATAAGGATCCAAATAAAATGTTTGACGAACTAACAAACATTCGTACATCCAACTTTTTAGTGAGAAGATTATGGGTGTTCTGAACGGACATATTTTCCTGATTTCAATATTTCACCCCTTTCTATAATAGATACCTATAACTAAACCATCCATCCTTATCAATCACTCATATTCTTAAACCCGTTTCTTTATATATTATCACAGGAGTACCAGCATTGTTATTTGACCCTCGCAGTTTCCACTCGAAGAAAAGGATACATCGCTATCTCTTATTTTTAACCCATTCAACAAATATAAGGCTTATTTTATTTTCAAGGCTGTTTTCTTTTCACTTTATTTGATAAAAATGTTCAAAATCCTACTGTATGAAATTCTGTAGTACCGACAATTTGAAGTGCTACCCTTTTTCTCACCCTACTCTCCTGTCTCGAATATCTGTTGCATGTGGTAATAATAATAATTATGTTACGTTACAAGAATTATAATTATAAAATGTTACAGAATTCGTGAAATTTATTTTATCCGTAGGTGGATTCTCTTCCATGTCCAATTTGGTGTTCTGGAAAACCAACCCGACACGGGAAATATTTTTCATACTTATAAAATTATTTTATTGTTATAATAGCTGGTGTTCGCGGGAAATATCATATCGAAGGAATATGCGAAACTTGATCAGAAGTTCCAACATAGAACTGTTGCTACGAGAATAAATATCAAAAGTCCGCATTCCCCAATTTGATAAAGGAAAATTGGAACTTGCTACGGGACTAGTATATAGGAATGTCAAATAATAATTAATGATCCTTTTGTATAACTGTCGTCATTATTCACTGTGGCAAAAAAAAAGGTTTCGCTGCTAGTTTCTATAATCAAGAAGAATCATTTTACTGTCGATACCTTTTTCATTACTTATAGTAGGTAGGTACTTTTTTCTTTTAAAATGGTGGTCATTTTCAATGAAACATACCTACTATTAGTAAATTAATTAGGTTGGTTCCGTTAAATTAAAATATTCCCATGTAAATCTCTTGTAAATATCAACGTGAAATTGACAAAAATACTTCAGGTTAATGCAACTATACTGTGGTTTAAATCTATACGGTACCTATATTAAAACTACATAAAATAAAATAGTAGCTGAGTCCTCTACATGCACTGTGGCGAAAATATATTTTATTTACAAATAAAAAACAATAGTAGAGAGGTAGGTGTGTATAATAAGAAAAAATATCAAAAACATAAATAACCTCACCCCTCCAATAAAGGTATGCTTGACTTTGGAGGGGGATCAAGTAATGTATTATATACCTACCTACCTACCTTACATTTCTGTGAATAGGTACTTGAGCCATCTCGTTGCATCCTTAGCTCGAACCAAGCTGAATGTATATTATTATAGAAGACTTTATGTATTAAGATCCTCGGCTGTACATACATCAGATATTTATTTTGTCCCCGTGGTTAGTTTCGTAATAATACGTTCTAGTTTGTACACAGTAGGATACTCCTTTCAACGTTTCTTTGGAATGAAAGCTCAAAAAAATCAGCCCAAAAAAATTAGATAGCTCTAGGTATTTTAGGTCCTTACAATCATAATTTATTATCCAACAGTGATTCGCAACAGTGCCGCGCATCCATCGCCATGGGGGAACACATTTTCTTTGAAATTTTTCTCTTGTAATTTCTAGTCGGGCTTGAAATACTGTCTCAGATTGGACGTTATCGGTTGACTGGTAGAAAATCGTTCAGATATTAAGATTCACCGGCTATACTGAAACCTATGATTAGAAAAATGTTATTTATTTATATATTTTCATTTCTAAAATGATAGGATCTTCATAACAAATTTTCTGTCAAAGAGATGTTAAAGCAAGATGGGTAAATGAATAAATTGGTATTTAACTTTGAACTTAAAGCCCTATGTGATAAATAAATAATCAACTTGAGTTAACTTTAAAATTTTATTGTCAATTGAGAAGAACAACCCTCACAGAGCACAATAAGATAATGAATAGCCCGTACGACGGCACAAATAAGATGACCCTTTCGCAGACGTACCCGTTCTCGTTTAAATATTCCGATCACAGACTACATTGTTGTTGCAGGACAACACTCGCACATACCTCCACACTCTTTCCGCATTCTGACAAAGCCAATAAGTATCGCTTACAGCTACTACCCGAGACATTATTACAGGAACAAAATTACGTCTTTTAGAACACAATGAGTATATAAAACGGACAAAGAACACGGCGCGCGGCGTTTTAAATATTTACACATTCTTTTTACTATTGTTGTTTATTTACTTAGAGTAATAAAAATAAAGTGCCAATCTAGGATAGAGTCCACTGACAACAGGATAATGTATGCATGATAACAAATTCAACATAAGAGGGGCTTGAGGTACAAGATGGAAAGACTTCCCTCTACTGAATAGAATTCGTAGTAGCCATGACAGATATGCAGACCTCTTTTGTTAAGTACAGTTGCCTCGATACCCTGAAGTGTGACTGTGGAGCAGAGATACAGACTATTTCCTATATTGTGACCGATTGCATCCTCAGAATATACGAGGGAAACCCTTCTGACTTCATCTTCTTAATCGAGGCGGCGACCGAAAAGCTGAATGGGAATCATTGACATGTCGGAAATCCTTTTTCGATTCCGTCTTCGACTAATTTGAATATATTCTGTAGATACAAAAATCATATTTAGAACTACATACTAGTATCTCTGGACTATTCTCAAAGTTTGGATTGCTTAGATAGTCGGGAGATAGAAAATATATATTGAAATACTTGTATAAAAATACATTAACATTTCTATTTCTATATATAAAAATGGTGCCCTATTTTTCTTGGTCATCACATCACGGGTTAACAGCTGGACTAATTACGATAATTCTTTTATTGTCATATTTTGGTACTTTTGTCAGGAGAGGGTTTTTATAAAAAAATCAATAATGATGCAGGAACATTAGAAAAATTAATAAAAAATAAATTAGATACAGAAACTATCAGTTGTTTGATAGTTGGTGGGATTAGGATCACAGCACACCGTCTGTCGGGAAAGCTAGTTAATTATAATAAAATTTAGTCCAGTTTTATTCTAGGTGCATATTATTCTCGTACGATTAACCATTGAGTTGGTTTCCTCAGTTTGCTTGCATGGTACCCAAATCACATTTTGTTTCGCAAGAGCACGAATCTCTTATTTTTCACCCAATGGGAATAATAAAGTTAAACACGACAAAGGAGAATTAGCTTGAAGTCAAATATTTGTTTTTAATTACATGTTTGAAATAATATTCAGCTAGCACGCAGACGCCGACTTGCACTGAGCTAACTCTTTTGTGATTACACATCGTATTATAATAGTCGAGAAGGTGTACGGTACGTATATAATCATATTATTATTTTTATGTTGAATAATATTCACAGATGATAAAACAATGAATTTAATTCGCTAAAAGCATAATATAATCCATTAGAAATCTACTTTGTATTGGATTTTCCCCTATTTACACATACTCGTGAAAACAAACGAAACACAATATGGGAGGGTCTACGCCGACTTCATAACTTCAAAAGTCTTTTCACATCCTTAACGTATTCATTTTGTCCCGCTCTTAAATAATGACGCATTCGGGTAGCCCAGTACTGATGTGGCCATTGATGCTTTCATGCAACAGGGAGGACCTAGAGGTGATTGTCACTATAGTTTTGCTATGGCGTTATCACTTATTCAAGTTTCGATTGTTGTCAGTATAGTTTTGCTATGACATTGTCACTCATTAAAGTTTCAATTTTTGTCAGTATAGTTTTGCTATGGCATTGTCACTCATTCAAGTTTCGATTGTTGTTAGTATATTTTTGCTATGGTATTGTCACTCATTCATATCTCATAGAAAAGTATTTTCAGATTTATAATTGGGTTCTCAAAAGTAGGTACGTTTGATTTTACACAATCTTCAGAGCTAAAAATTGAAAGTGCTTATGTGAAAATTTTGTACAACACTTACATAATACTATACATAAAATCCAAAATATTATGGTATGGCTTTCTTCGACGATTAACCCCGATATATTCTATGAGCCAGATAGTAAAAAAAAACTTACGGAACAATATCAGTTTTGGACTATCAATATGTGGGAGGTTGATATTGCCTATGAAGATGAATTCATTTTTTTTAGCATGATCACTTCCACCTTTGCTTATACTTTCCTGTGTAAAGTGTGAGAGCTGAAGTACTTTAATATAAAAATACTAGTACAGAAATACGTACCTGCGTGTATTTTTCAAGAGTTTTAGACATACGAATATTTTTACACTTAATACATCCTGCATACAGGATGTCATCTTTTATTATTTTCTTTCCAAAACAGCTTCAGAGAAATCATTCGATCCTTCGTCAGTATTTTCAATTTTACATTGTTGTCGTGGATCGTAATAGCTTATTTATTTATTTATTAACATAATAAACGGCCAAGTGGCCTTTAATACAAATTTTACAAATTAAAGAAATGACAAAATTGCACAACTATAAATTTAAAAAAACTCAAATTAAGAAATAACAAAACTACTTAAATAATTAATTAAGGGTGGGGAAGGAAAAGGGAAACATTCGTATACCATGATTACAATACATTTTTATAATATGTTTTTTTTTTTTAATTTTTACCTAGGCAGGAACGCGCAGACTTGGTTTGTACTAAAAAGAACAGTATGAAAATATTTAATAAATATATTTCTCGTTTTTAGGAAAAACAGCACACGCATCGACATCAACTGTCATCCGTCATCCTTAAAGTCTTCTCTCATTTATGTAAAAAGCTGATTTAAATTTTAAAAAAATCGTAATCGAACTACTAGAATGCGAAAACCAACTATGGTAAACGGGCATAGGACTATAACAATTGCGAGAAGAATTCTACTTGAATCTCTTCATGCTTTGTACCACGTTATCATCCCAATTAAAGCATAATGATCTTACGCCATACCTATTCTGAATTGTTTTCTTATTTTGGACATCCAAAACTCTCTACAAAAAAGGTTTGATAATAATAATATTCAAATAATAATTATTATCCCACTCAAATATTCAAGAGATTAAATAATAACTCAAAAACAACGACAAAGAATAACAGTAGAGAAAATAACAAAATGAGATATTAATTCTTAAAACAACCAATACATGACAAATACAGTAAGAAAGGAGAGCGGGAAGAATGGCTTTCTCTTTTATTGTTTAATAATAATAATTATATTATTTGAAAATTCTCTTCAAAAAGCGTCGTGAAAAACAGAACTATTAAAATCTGTTGTCGATTTTTTTTGCGACACTCAATTCGAGTTTCTACATGACACTTTTTAAATTTACTCTGAAAATACTTTCCCCTTACATTCCAGTGAAATGGAGTGTTTTAATCCAGAATTATGTTAAGCATAGACAGAGAGTCTCTAGACTTTCAAGGAATTCGGGTGGATGTTTTTCATCATCTGAAAAACATTGGCGCAAAGCAAGAATCGATAAATTCTTGTCTTCATATGGGCGTTGAAGTGGATGGAATGTCGGGTGGGTGATGTACATAGACATTTGAATTGTTTTTATGGTAAGGAAATCACGACAAAAAGGGTATTGAACGGTTGAACGTTGTTTTTATTCCAGACGCAAATCCTACTTACAATCAAATTCCAACTGTTTTGTTTACTTATTGATACCCGCAGTTTGTCGAAAAATTATCGGTTATCAAATTATGCTTCCTCCTTTATTTCCTCATTTATTTATTTATTTATTTTTGGTATTTTTCTGTGTCGAATCTCAGAAAACCAATGCCTCATAATTGTAAGTGTCAAGGTACGTCTATTGTCAACGCCCAACGGTATTAAAACGGTAACAGAAAACTTGTCGATACTATAGGACCAAATCAATTCATGGGCCACATTCTTGCGATGAGCAAACGCAACCAAGAATGTTAAATACAGAATAGATCTAAAATACATATATAGTTCTTGCTTGGTTAGACCGCTTTCTGAAACCTGTCAGAACCCCTTAGAGGTAACATTCCTGTTTGCCTGAAAATAAAAACATTCAACCTATGCAAGCTTCCTACTATGACATACGGGGCAGAAACATGCAACATAACCCTTTTAACTGTTGAACTTCAATATAGGAGTACCACATAATTGGGAATAACCTTTCCGGACTAGAAAGAGGATCTTTCACCAGGATCAAGATAGTAATTTAAAGACTTCGACTGTTGTCATGTATTTGGCGCCAAGATAATATGAATAACAGTAGAAGACGGTCGAAATAATCGTAGAAGACGGTCGTAAGCCCATAGTGGTTTGTTCCATTTAAAAATCGAACATCAATAATGAAAATTATTAGGTTTATTGTTGTTATATTATATTCGATTATTACTCTGATTGGCGTAAAGGTAATTGTATACTGTAATGCCAATTAGAGATATATTAGTTAATAATAAAAAAATATGGCCTACATACCTGATGGGGCACATAATTCGCAACACCAAATGTAGTTCCTTTCATCATGAAAAGGAAACTGATGGTAGTCGCAGTGCGGCTAGACGAGGATGTCCTGGCCTAGAAATATCAGTCAATAGACCGGAATTCTGCAAGTGGAAGAAATGTTCCGGTTAGCCCAGGATAGAGAAGCCTACGCCATAATGGTAGCCGACGTCGGGGAGCATGCTGGGCCGTTAGATTTTAGAATGCATACCTAGAACATTATTTAAGAATAGAAGTTGGCAAAGCAACAATCAGATGGAATAAGGGCATAGTGAGAGCGGCTGGACGGAGTTACTAGATTGGAGATTGCTGAATGAAAGGTGAAGAGGCCTTGTTCTAGCTCTGCACCATAGTTGAATAATGCCTTCAAATAAATTAACAAGATGAATCGGTAATATTCAAACTGTGTTTATTTGAAGGAATAAAGCTATTTAGCTTTTAGTATGAATAAACTTTAGAGTGCGCTGAAGTAGGTTAAGAATAGAAAAGCAACAGGGTGTGATAAATATCGATGGAGTTTATCGGGATGAGGCAGGGGGAGTTTTGTGGTGCCTGAAGCTTTTTAACTTATGCTGGTGGGAGGACCTTACACCTGGTGCCAGAGTTTGCGAAATATTAAAAATATTATTTGTTCGTTGTTGACGTAAGTAAACAGAGGCTGCCCCCCTCCTTCGTGTAATCTCGTGTGAGTGTTTTTTTTTTAATAGTCCTTATGTATCTGGGTGGTCTTACTTAGCCGCAACATCTGTACATTGTCCAGTCTTGGATGTTTTGTTTCATACATTCATAAGTACATAGCGGCAATTTTGGTATTTTTATTATCTTTGTACCCTTGTACAATTCAAACATCAAACTTGGGATTGATAAATTTAACTTTTTTTTTACTAACGATTACTTTTAGCTAAAACTTACATAATTTCTATTTCATTTCAGAAATCACAATTTTTAAACAATATTTTCGTAAATTAATAGTTAACATAATTGACAATAAACTAAATGTACCTATATAATATAATAAATTTGAGAAAATGGGATAAAACCAATATATACCTCTTTGATTACTGAATACCCTTTTCAACAAAAATACACGTTCAGTATAGTAGTCAATTATGAAATTTCTCATTTATTCATCACATTATATAAGCATAATTTAATGCATGATGCATGGTGTAGGAAGGTCATAAGCATTGCACAGGATCAAGTGCAAGGGAGAGCTCTTGTTTCCTCCCTATTCCCCTGAGTGAGGTTCACAAGGAGATTGTTGTTGTTATTCAAAAAAAGATGTCACGAGCACTATATATAATAGTTACGTCACTGGCTCTATCGAAATGTCTTCTTGCGTCCTGAAGAACTCCTGAAGAATTTAAATACCTGAGAGCAACCATTACCACCTCTGATGACCTCAGGGCTGACACGTATCGGTATGGCAAGTGGCGCCTCCAACAACATGACCAAGATTTGGAAAGCGTCGGCGTTTAGTGTCGAGACAAAATGTAAAAATGCGTGTGTGTTGCCCATTCTCTTATATAGGTGCGAGGTGCGTCCTGGCTCCTGAACAAAGCCCAGGAACAAAAAGTCTCAGCTTTTGAAATAAGGTGCCTCAGGAGAATTCTGGGCGTAAGATGGTACCACCGCATCACGAACGACGCTACACGCCGGCGCACCCAAGGTGAGCCCATTGTGGGGAGAAAAAGGACTTGGATGGGACATGTGTTAAGGATGCCGAATGACAGTTGGCCGAGGAGACCGCTGTTATTCCTCTCATCAGGGTCCCAAAGACGAGGGAGACAAGTTTACCGTTACATAGGTACGTTAATTTAACGTAAGTTCAGGTGGAGTAAATACAATGAGAACTATGATGATGTTTATATCCAACTGAAAAAAATATACGTCATCATTATTGCTCAAATTTTATGGATTTCCGAAAGACAAGCGATCGTACGATTATCTTTTGAATTTGAAAGATAAATCGTTCGTCCAGAACACACGTACCAAATTAACTGAACGATTATTTTGTTATGAGAAATCGCTCAGAAAAATTTATAGATATTATATTATATTATCTTAACGATATTTATATTAACGTGTGAATCCAGCTACCGATCAATCTTCTCGTGTGTGTTGCACAGCAGATAAATTGTACCAATTTATCGGTGAACGATTTGACCAATTTATCGTTGATCTTTCAGATACCACTAACGTGCAGATTTATCGCTAAGATTTGAGCGATTATCTGTCAAATCGTAATGAGAAATCGCTACGTGTGTACCCAGCTGAATCTAACAATTCATTACTGATGTTCGATTTTTAAATGGAACAAACCACTACAAGCTTACGACCGTTTTCTACTGTTATTTCGAAGGCTGTTATAGTGTGATCACTTTACGTTGACAACGTTCGCCGTTAGGTGGTAATGTTTAAGTTTCCGAAACTCCTAATCATGAGAAATATCGACATGTTCAACAAGTCGACAGATCCCATGTATACAACAAGTAGATATTAAATAATTAATGAAATACAGAGATAAAAGTTGGAAATTATTGAGAAGAAAAGAGAATCTCAAAATGATGTGTAATTTGGCAAAAGGCTGTTCTCATAAACGTACTTTCACACATCAAAACTGTTGTGGCTGAATTTCATAGAAGTCTAGATGCCAGCGTTCTGAAAAAGGAGGACTCAATTCAATTATATTCAGAACTCCTAAATTACGACCCCGCAAATGCAAAAAGTGTCCTACGTTCAAATGAAATGGTTAGTAGCCCAGCGGTTAGGACGCCGGCTTTCGTACTGTTTCGTGCGGAGGTCGTGGGTTTAATCCCGGGTGCCTACCATCTTCCTCTTTCACGACACAAGCTTGAAGTAGCATAGTATGAAAGAGTCAAAGGGTGTATTTGTGTTCACTTTGAGTGATAATAATATCAAGTACATACATTGCGCAAGAACGAGCGCAGTGGTGAGCTCTTGTTGCCTCCCTATGCCCCTAAGCGAGGTTTATGAAATGACAAAATCAATCCAACTGCTATAATTCCTTTTTATATTTCGGCATGGTTTCTATGATTATTAAATGCATCCGCGGGAATATTGTATAATGTGATAACTACTGAATGTGTATTGTGTACTTCTTCTTCTTCTTATGGTCGCTCACAATCTGACCTCCAGAGACCGAAGCCATTGGATCGCGTCACCCGTTAGTGCGTGAAAGTCCTGATGTACTTAGTTAGACCTTTTTTAAATGCAAAAGTACATGTGGCACTCGTTTATCAGATGATCGATTGTTTGTGTCATCCCACATGCGCATGCTAGTGAGTCCATCCATCCCCAGTACTTGATCCAAGGATCGTACCTGCATCTGTTGCCACAGGAAGATATGTCAAATTTTCCGCAGTCGACAACGTGGTTAAGTAAAATTGGGGGAGATTTATAGAACAATCATAGATAATGACCTTTTCTACGCAAGTTTTTTTTAGCTAATGCTAGTTTATCCATAAAATAAATACAATGCTTCAATTATTATATATTTTTTAAATGAATCTGTGCTCACTCGAAGTGAACAGAAATACACTTTTGACATCTTTCACACTAAGTAAAGGCTTGTGTCGTGAAAGTGGAAATGGTCGGCACCGCCGGGCTTCGAACCCACGACCTCCAACACGCTGTACGTACGAAAGCCGCCGATTGATACCACTGGACTACCAACCACATATTTTTAGAAAAAAATTCTAATGACATGTCATTGTGTTGGGAGGAACAGAAGTACTGGGCCAAGCACACGGGTCACAATATATACAGACAGTCAATATATACAACCAAACCCGCGTATGGCCCACACTTTGTTCCTTACAAAAATTGAAACAATAATGTTTCGGGGCGAGATTCTTATGGATGGAAAGATCTCCATAAACCTTATGGTATATCCTAACATACAGCACATGTGTTAAATAAATTACTGTATCGACATCTATGTGACAAATCTGTAAACCTTAATTATGATTAAAACAATACTTATGTAAATGAATATGAAGTACGCACGTACGAGTTGAGTATTTGAAATGCGATCGGGCAGAGTCTGGAGTTAGCTCATAATATAAACAAAATGTCAATAAATGAATGCGACGTGAGTCGATATGTGCCTATATATAAAAATGGAGCCCTACTTCCATTAGTTATAGCTGGACCAATTTCGCTAATTCTTTTTTGTCGTGTTTCCTATTAACAAGAGATGGTTTTTACGAAAGAAAAATTCATGAAAACTTAGGTAGGTAATCTTTTTAGTTCTTATCAATAAAAACTTGAATCATTTTTTAATTTAAATGAAATTTCTCAATCTGTCAGTCGATTGATAGTTGGTGTCATTGTGCAGTGTTGAAAACAGATTCTTTTGATTAAATATAATAATAATAAACAATAAAAAAAAAAAAAAAAAAAAAAAATAGGTTAATAAGTTTTTATATATAAATTCGAATTAAATATTCATAGTAATTAACAAAGTCATTCGAGAAAGCTATAGGTGTTTATAATAACATGCAGAAGCAATTAATTAATTTGCCACTATATACCTGGTAGAATAATTTAAAAAAAAAATTAGGGACGTTAAATAATTTGTAGGACAAACAAACAATTTATAACCTTTGTCGTCCAACAGATATTGCTGATGGTTTTTTTACAAAGCCACTGTGCATACATATAAGAAAAAATATAATATTATATAGCATTTTCATTTAAAAAATCAATAAAATATTTTATACTTACGTATTCTCTTTTTCGTCATTTGTAATTCGTTTTATTACCTATTTCGTGAAACAGCATGATACAACACAATAATAATAAACTTTTAGTATTGATTTATGGCAATGACAAAAATTTAAGGCAATGAAAAAAAATCTAAAAAAATTGACTTATTTTGTCTTCATAATATGTTTCATGTTCCATCAAGTGGTTACGGTCGGGAAAAAAATATTGAAATATTATCAGAAATGGATCCGGTTAAAAAATGATAACCAATGAGAATGAAGGTCAGGTACCTAGGTACATATACATTTTTAAACAACACCATCCTTTTTAAACCCCCTATCAAAGTGTATAGAAGTGAAAATAATGCCTCATTGTGCCGGAGCACTCATGTTTGATGACATAGATATTTTGGAAACATCAAGCATTGAATGCCGTATTAAATCATTTTCATCGCACCAGAGCGACAGTAAATAATGGGTGATAATATTTTTCTGAAAATAAAAAATTACTTAATTTATCGACAATGTATTTATGTATTATATTTATTTATAATGTTCGTTTTAGGATGCCAACAGTTTTATTATACTTGTTTACGTTTGTTCTTGCTTTGTGAATTGGTTTTAATTAAATTAAAACCAATTCACAAAGCAAGAACAAACGTAAATTCATATTCTTGAATTTGTTTAAAAAGCTAACCTTAAAGTTTACGTAGGATAGAGAGGCTAGATATATGAAAAAAATAATATATTATTATCCCTAGTAAGGTCAGAATATACAAATCAAGCGTCCGTATGTAATATAGAATCTAGAGCCGACGCTGTCTTAACTAGATATATCCTTCGTACCAGTGTAGTGAGATGAAGATTTATAGAAATATGTATCTCACCAGTTAACAACATTCGCCATTGGTGAATATTTTGAGTCACCAGCTTACGAATATTCTTCGTGCAATATCCTGTCACCTATCCAAAGAAGTACCTATAATTTTTTTAGGGTTCCTGTAAACGTAACAGCACATGCTTTCTCAACTCTTAGTGTGTTTGACCCGATAAATCAGATCCAATCCAAACTCCCTTAAGGCCCCACTAAGAGGCATAGGAAGGCAACAAGAGCTCTTCATTGCGCTCGATCTTGCACAATGCTTATGACCTCCTCCCACACCAAGTCCATTTCCCTCAGCTCTGCCTCGAAGGAACGGAACACGATGGGAGGAAAAACAGCGCTCTCCTCGGCCAAATGTCATTCGGCATCCTCAACACATGTCCCAGCCATGTCCATCTCCTCTCCGTCATGGTGGAAGTGATGGGCCTGCTCTGGGTGCGCCGACGTATAGCGTCGTTCGTGATGCGGTGGTACCATCTTATAACCAAAATTCTCCTGAGGCACTTCGTTTCGAATGCAGATACTTTTTGTGCCTGGGCTCTAGTCAGGTGCCAGGACTCACACCCATACAGAAGAATGGGCAACACACACGCATCAAACAGTACGTATCGAGAGCTCAGCCCCGAGGTCACCAGTGGTGGTAATGGTTGCTA
This sequence comes from Mystacides longicornis, assembly GCA_963576905.1. Lineage (NCBI taxonomy): Eukaryota > Metazoa > Arthropoda > Insecta > Trichoptera > Leptoceridae > Mystacides > Mystacides longicornis. Next base: position 17,998,640 of record OY756429.1, on the reverse strand, counting down.
CCAGGTACTTGAATTTATCCACCCGGGAGACCTGGTGACCATCGATGGTTATCGGCAGCTGTTTATCGGGGCAGGCATTATTCCCCATGAGCTCCCTCTTACTGGCATTGACTCGAAGGCCAAGGCGTGCTGTTTCGTCGCAGAGTCTTGAAACATTGCGCTGTAATTCCTCCACTGTCGTACTGAACAACGCTAGGTCGTCCGCGTACTCCAGATCGCACAGTTCGCCTATTAGACCATCTCTCTGTGTTATCGGTATACCTCTTGCTCCTTGCATGGACTTTCTCAACAAGAAGTCCATTACTATTATGAATATAAAATGAGCTAGTACGCAGCCCTGTCTGACTCCCGTAGTGATCCTAAAAACTTCAGTAAGACCACCTGGCGTTTTGACGCTACACTCGGAGTCTTCATACAGGGACTGCATCATTTTAACTATTTTGTAACATTTTAACTGTTTTTTCTTACCTTTGAGTAATTCTATTTTTATCCAACTGAATTCACAGAATGCCTAAATATATCCGCAGTTGCTAATCACTATCTCCATCTCTCTTTACTATTGAACGGGTTCTATGTATCGTGCATGTGCCTTATACATACGTGCTGCAGAATTCCCCTGAGGCAAATTATGTCATGATAGCCTTAGAGCTCTCTAAGTAACGCGAACAATTAATGTTGCATTAGTGCTATTCCTCTGCAGTCGTTCGTTCACATTTCAATGACGTAGTTTTGTAGAAACCATTTCCCAGAATTGGTATTTTTTTAAGAATCTTTATCTCTAACGACGGGAAGAGCTTTGTCTAATCCATAAAAAAACTACAAACCTAAGTATAATTATAATCCGTTATACAAGTATTTTTTAATATATATTTTTGATTTTTCTTTTACTGAGAGTACAATCATTCCAAGTACCCTGTCTACTTCTTTTTTTTCTTGACTTTCGATTATTTGTTTCTTTCCAACATACCTGATTATAAAATTGATAACATTAAAATAATATGGTACGGGTCTCAGGAAAAAAACCTGCAACCTGACTGTGGAGAATAAAATCATAGAGCAGGTCGGCTCCTTCAGTAATAATAATAATAAAATGGTTTATTCATTAAAATAACACAAAAATACACACATGCAATCATGAAAAAAAACAGATAGGAACAAATTTATCCTCCAATTTTTTTTTTAAATGAATCTGTGCTCATTCAAAGTGAACACAAATACACTCCTTGACTCTTTCACAGTAAGCTACCGTCGGCACCTGGGATCGAACCACAACGTCCGTAGTACGAAAGCCGGCGTTGTAACCGCTGGGTCACCAACCACTACCACAACCAACACAATTATATTCAATGAGTTTTAATTCAAGATATAAAATAAAATGAGTCAAGATACCCAAAGTCAAATAGATCGAGTTACACAAATCAAGCAGGCAAGTTAAAAATGAAACACACTTCAGTGCCTTGGTATATAAATTTGTATGGGGGTGCAGATCTCGTTGAGGAAATATAGACCCAAGTCTGCAAGCCTGCTACAATGTCTGGTGCTTTAAGGACCACAATTTTCAAAACAAGCATATGGCCATTGAAAGCAAAATGAGAATATACAAAGCGTACGCAAGACCTGTTATGATCTATGGTGTCGAAATTTGAGCAGACACGGTCAGAAGTAAGCAGATGTTGAGAACTTTCAAAATGAAGTCATTATGGACGATTGCCGGCAAAACTTTGAGAGACCAAGTGAGGGACACCAAAATCCACAAAATATGTGGCTGATAATATAGTAAGATGGAGATAATTGTGTAGCCTCGTCTAGAGAATGAACACTACCGGACTCCCTTATATCGCTCTGCACAACCAACCCCACGGTACTCACCCTCGAGGAAGACCTAAACGATGACGGACAGCTATGACGCCACCTCAGAAGAGTAGCTTCGCTAGAACAGGCTAACATCCCTCATAAAAGAAGAAGAACGGTCTCATTTACTGTCAAGAAAGAGAGCTAACGATTCTATCTTCACTGAATCATGAAACTCCGTATTAGACTGCGTGGTCTTTATGCTGCAGATCATTAAATAAAATTCTAGAAAATAATACAGTTAAATCTCCCCTAAGTTATCAAGTTGGTACCATTGCTCCAGCTTTGTGCAGTCAGAGACAAACAGTATTATGTCTTAAGTTCTAATACTACTTGCTAGACATATTATAAAGTGATTAGCATAGCCGCTGAAAAATCGATGAAAGCGCCGCGCCGCGGCCGCCCCACACTTGTATTTTAGAATGTATCATAAAAAACGTAGGAACTTAATGTCATTAAATTTGACCGGATTTTTTGTGCATTTTGCATTTCTTTACGAAAATTTTCATACATATTTAAAAGTGGGTATATTGCTTTTTTAATTAACAAATACTCTGAGCATAAAACGATGCTCTTATGAGCATCATTTTCGAGATTCTGTTAAAATTGTTCTTCTTTTGTTTTGATTGTTTTTGTTTTATACGGCAAATCATAATCTCGCCGATGTTATGTTCACAATTCTATTTAAAAAAATATATGCCTACCTTGATTACAAAGGTTATTTGTTGAAAATTCAAGATTAAACCTCAAGGCTCGTGTAACAAGTTCTGTGAGTTTCAAAACGCCCTCGGATAGACATCATCTGTAAATATATGTTATCCTGCATTATATCTTTGTACCAACTCCCTCTTTTAGAAATTTTGTTTTATCTTATTTTTTGAAAAGTATTTCCAGAAGCCTAAATTGTGTGTGCCTATACTTACTTATATATAGAAATTTTATTTCTTGGAATATATAATATATGGAACATTGTAATATTTGCCAAAGTAATGAGAATATAATAAAATATAAATTTTACAGTATTAAATAATTCATGTGTTACTTTTATGTACCTACTTATACAGGGTGACTGGTAATTCGATACATTCCTTGAAAGGGGTTATACTAGATAAAATTTGCTACAATTTTGTTGCGATTAACCAGGAGTCAAATACCAGTGGTTTTCGAATTATTTAACTTTTTAGACTTTTTTTTCAATTTTCCACCTTCTGACATAAAATTGAGAATTGTGAACAAAGTCCTCCATTTAGGATAGTAAAAATACACTTTCCCAATAGCTGAATAATAAAGGAATGATGTTCAAATAAAACAATGCATGTATGTTCACGAGTTGGTTAATTTTTTAATAAAGGAATGGTTGAAGTAAAAAATCATGAATAAAATTTAAAAAAATCTCAGAAATACAACGATTTAATATCAAAAGTCAGTTTTTTTCATTTTTAATTTCGATTTTTCTAAGAGAGTTACTCCGAAAAAGTATAATATACTTGGCGTACAAACCACACGAAAAACTTTCCCAATTAATAAGTTTTCCGAAATGGTATAAATGTTTTTCATTTTACTACAGTTTTGGAAAATAATCAATATTAAACGATCAGATGGTGCTATAATGGCGTAGGCGTTTTCATACAAACGGCTCTACTAGTTCAACACGAATAAAATTCAAAGCTGCGCTTCGTTATGATCACTAACACTAGGTCGTCCGGTATTAGTATGGCGACATTGAACTGATTCAGCATCTTCTGATCGTTTAATATGATTTATTTTCCAAAACTGTTGTAAAATGGAAAACATTCATGCGTTTTCTGAAAGCTTATTAATTAGGGAAGTTTTTCTTGTGTTTTGTACGCCACTACGCCATACTTTTTTGGAGTAGGTACTTCCCATAGAAAAATAGAAACTAAAAATGAAAAAAACTGACTTATGATTTTAAAACGATGTATTTCTGAGGTTTTTGAAATTTTATTCTTGATTTTTTTCTTCAACCATTCCTTTATTATTCAGCTATTGGAAAAGTGTATTTTTACTTTCTTAAATGGAGCACTTTGTTCACAATTTTCAATTTTAGGTCAAAAGGTGGAAAACAGAAAAATGCTCTAAAAAGTTAAATAACTCGAAAACCACTGGCATTTGACCCCTGGTCAATGGGAACAAAATTATTGCAAATTTGCTCTAGTATAACCCCTTTCAAGGAATGTATCGAATTACCAGTCACCCTGTATATTATTATTTCTAGGAGAAAGCCTGTCGGAATAGTATCTTTAAAAATAGCAGATCATTAATAATATGAAACAACATTTTTTTATGTTTAAACCTTCTTCTTCTTGATGTCGAGTCACACTGCATGTTCTTTAACATTATATTGTTATAACTATATACTATCACCTCTTTCCATAATAAATTCACCAAACAAAACAATTAAATAAGGGTCAAATTATAAAATTGTAAAAGAATAAAAAAAAAATCTCATATGAATAAAATCAAACGGTCAAAAGAATGAAAACAAAAAGACAAGGTATGTAGGGCCAACATGCATATGCAAGTCTACAGATGGAAATTTTCCTTTGCTCTGACAATAGCCCTGTTCTCATTCCTCCACGTTCTACAGAGTATTTTCATAAATCCTATGCAAAATTCTCATCTCTACTGCATATCTTTTCTGAAATCTTCTCTTTACAACAGAAACAAAACGTGAAAGGTTCACCGTTTTGTATTTTCTAGTCCAAAATATTTGATACATAATAATATGTACCTATAGGTTCTTGAAATGAGTAGGTCTTTTTAAAGTGCAAACACTTGTTCCCTTTATAAGGCTCGATGCATTTTTCGTGTTACTTTCACCGTACAACGTTGAAACGTTCTGTTGACTGTTTTAATATGTTTATAATACTCTCAACTTTTTATATTTTATGATTCAGGTAATTATAATATACCCTTTTTATAATATTCCTATTTAGGTAGGTATATAAATTTCGTTTAAAGTGAGAATCCCTGCATTTTTTTAAATTTAAATATCGAAGCTATTCGAATATTATTTTAACCAACTCAGGTTAACATTGACCACTCTCAGTCCAAATCGTTCATCCTCAATAATTTGTAACGGATTTTTTTTCGCCTGAGTTTAAAATCCTAAACAATCATATAAATAGAATAATGATCGATATGCGAAGAAAAACGAGAAAAAAAAACTAGACATCATCAATTGTTTTCGTTTTTTTATTGGTAGAAGATATCCACCGACGTCGGTAGCATAGTTGTTTAGGAGTTTACGGTCAAAATCAAGAGGTCCCAGGCTCATTTTCCGAGCGTTTTTTTTTTCTATGTAGTTTTCACCGGAGTTGGCCTGTCTCAGATTGTACGAGGCCGATTGGCTAGAATAGACTCAAGCAATAATTACCCCCGTCTATATGTAGGTACTAAATATACATTTGTATTATGTCTGAAGTGGTTGGTAGACTGGCGGCTACGACGCCAGCTTTCGAACTATTTCGTGCGGAGGTAGTGGGTTCGATCCCAGGTGCCGACCATCTTCCTCTTTCACGACACAAGCTTAAGTAGTTTACTGATTTCAGATTCATTTAAAAAAATGCATATTTTTAATAACGCGATGTTTAGTAAAAAAAAATACCTGTTTATTAAAAAAATCAAGACCATATTTTTATAAACTAAGATAAGTCCGATCGATCAACTTAATCGATGATTACTTAGGGTGATCAAATTTTTACCATCATGCCTTCAAGCTCCCCTCGGGCTTCCTGGCCAAAACATTCGAGGAATATTTTCATTTCCATGTCGTTAAATTGTCAAATAAAATTTCACGATATTGTAATAGAATGTTACCTTGTAGTTAATCGCAATATTACAAGTGAAAGTTTGTATAAAAGTAGCAATATTCGTTTAATTCCACCAAAGAATTTTCACCTTACTCAGTAAAATTTAATAATTGGATTTGGAGATCATCCGTAATTTGCCAGCTTTTACCTCATCCCAGATTCCACCCCTCCGTTTTCGAATTTGACACCATATCGTTACGACATTAATGTTATTTTCGTGCTTTTCTATATTTTTTCAACATTCGCCCCCGTGTCAGTAAAAGAAAGCTTAATTAAAATTGCAGATATAAATGACACCCGGTGATCAACTTTAACCGCCTTGAAAGTGGGTTTTCTTATTCTACAGAATTTTTTTTTTTTTAAACACTTAGGTATATTAAATTGGTTTTGAATTTGTTTTTAAGATGATTTAAACCGCTAACCTTCTCAAAACTTATCGGTATGATTACACGCCACTTGAGTTTTAAAGATTTTTTATGGCGAAAAAAACCGGCAATAATTTGGAATTCAAATAAAAATTATTTAACACTAGCTGACCCGTTAAACTTCATCCCACCTTAGAATCAGAATTTGTTGTATTCATATGTACCAAATAAATACCTATTTAATGTGGACGATCTCTATATTTCATCTATTATTAAATTTCTACTTGTTGCATACATGAGTTTTTTCGACATGTTGAGAATTCTCATGATTAGGAGTTTCGGAGACAAACATTACCACCTAATGGCGAACGTTGTTAACGTAAAGTGATCACACTAAGCCAGCCTTCGAAATAACAGTAGAAGACGTTCGTAAGCCCGTGGTAGTTTGTTCCGTTTAAAAATCGAACATTAGTAATGAATTGTTAGAGTCATTAGTTGTTATTTTTTCTTTAAGATCTAGTCCTGAAAAAAGGTCACAAGAATCTAGACTTAACCTTTCGATTAAATTGATGCAATGTCATACGTTCCCGGCGCAAGTGAGTACGATACTTAACATCAGATTTTGCCTAATAGCTCGCTAATCTATATTACAAAATGTTTGTATTTTAAAATGGTGCGCGACGTTTTGTTTTACAAATTACAATGACAGTGAACAGTAAATTATGTAGATTCAGAGTTTTCGACTAGTTAAATCCATTCCTTGAAATAGGACAGGAGAATATTATAGGTAGGTACTGACTGTTATCAGTATCACACAGTACTCCCAGACTATTTCCCAAATCTCTCCCAGATGATTTTACTGCGGTTTGGTCTACATACTTGTATCTGCCTTCAGCGCTCTTCATTCAACACATTTTAGAAATAATCCAGGTTTGATATCGCAGTATTAGACACAAGCACACATACATAGACATTTTGTATACGTACATATGTTCGAAGCGTTAACGCTGTTTCATAACACCCTTCTTCTCTGGGCTAAGTTAAACGTTGGGTATAAGTCTTATATTTGATTCGACATTTTCATCCTTGCAATATTAAAAATATCCAATCAATTACAACGTAAAACATCTAAATGTAAAATATTCAATAAGTGGGCGAGAAAAATATTGTAGGTGAGATAAAAAGTTGTTGTATTTTTAAAATTAGATACTCTTTATCTTAATTTTTTATTAATACAGATACCTACCTTATTCTTAAGAGTCTAGAAACAAATTTTCTAGAATCTCGTTTGTGACAATCACTTTTACGAATCTGGGCTCACCCAAAGTGAATACAAATCCGCCTTCGAATATTTTCACATAAGACAAAGCTTGGTTGTGAAAGTGAAAATGGTCGGCACCGGGATTCGAGCCCACAACCTCAGGATACGAGCTCAGCATTCAAAAACCGCCATCTGATACCACTTTAAAACAATAAAATGGAAAGAGACATAAATCGTTAGAAGAAATATGGATCCGCCTTATTATATTCGCTATGAAAGGGCATTTGCCTATCAAAGTAATTATACCAGCTCTCTGATCGGTTTTTCAAGCGAGTCATTTTATATTTTTTCTTCCCTTTGACGTCTCTCCGCCGCCATTAAGTAGGTACTCGTAAACAGAAAAGGTGACAAAAAATTTATTAACATTTTTGTTCCATTTGGCACTTTTGAATAATTGTTGGTGATGATTAAATAATATGAACATTATTTATCTGACGAAATTATTAAATAACAGTTTGTGGTCGAATCTCTAATTTCTTTTCGAACACGCTAAAAAAGTGAACTGAACTGTACATACAATTTGTTTCAAAATATTAACGCCTGCCTAAGAAGTTTATACAAGCGCATCTTGTGGTAAATCTTTATTTTTTTTAAATCTATTGATTAATTTCTATCCCCTTCTGCATCGGCTACTTGTACAGATGGAGAGGGAGGACAATAAAAGATAAAGAAACGTAAAACAATTGTTACAGTTTTATAAGCATTGTGAAAATTGCCATTGGGGTAACTCAGTCGCAAAACAGGAAACAAATTTCTTACAATTGATATCAAAACGGTCCGCTTTCTTAACGAGCCCTTAGAAGCGGGAAGTAGGTACTTTTATGTTTACCTACTTCATTCAATACCAGCCGTATTCAGATATTTGACGCTTCCTGCAATGTTGAAATCTTTTAACCCTTTTCTTTCGTGTTATTTACTAGCTGATAATCGCCTTACTTTACGTTGTTGATTCGAATAGTCAGGCTTGAGCTGTAGGACATTAAACAGGCTATTTTTATATTTAAAAAAAGCGGATTTGTAAGGTTATCTGAGACAAATACGTCAGTGGGGCAAGTGCATCAAACAACCTTCAAATACATATTCGATATTTTGTGCAGAAGGAGCTTGATGACAGTCCATTTCAATATAAAAATGAAAGAGCCTTGTATAGCTCTATCATAAAATTTATTGTTCAAATGTGAACCGGTTTCCGGACCCTTTCGATTCATGTTTGAATAATAAATTTTGTGATAGAACCACACAAGACTCTTTCATTTTTATTGTCAAACTGGCATGGGATTTACGGAAGTTTTTAATTTTTAAGATAATTTAAAGATAAACTATTATTATTATTACAAATCACTACAAAGTTCCTATGAATAATCAATTACATATAGAGTGCCGTCCATTGGAAATATTCATAGCACTTCATATTATTCATAAGATTGTTGTAGGACTTTTTTTGACGTATTTGCCCCACTGACGCAAGTGCCTCGGATACTAACATTACTACAATTGTAATTGCAAGGCTGATAAAAATCGAAAGCATCGCATTAATAGAAAACCACGAACAAAATATCTTATAGTTCTAAAGTGTTCACATGAGAGCAATAACGATAAATAATAATAATAAATAAATTTTATTGAGACATAACAGTTTGAAGTACATAATATAATAATAATTACACTATTTTTGTTCTTTTGTAGAAACCTAAAAATATCTCACTGGATAGAATTTGGAACAACACAAAATACACCAAAAGTTTTGTCCTATATTTTTTTAAGTATACCTACCTGCTACCATTGGTCTTTCCGGTTTAATAATGATGCTAAATTTAGATTATGTACCTACTTTGCTTTGAAAGGGTCAACGATTATCTTGTGCCTAGCCATTAGCTCCTTAACGGTTTTGTTCTACACTGAATTTCAATACTGGCGATCAGATTTCAAAGGAGTAATATAAATCTTCTTGAGGATTTTGGAAACTTTTAAATTGAATGATTTTACGATTCCTTTAAAAAATATAACACATTAAGGACCGATTTTACGAGAAAAACAGACCAAATATCTGTAAGTTAAAAATATTATTTTATTGTTGGTCCCTATATGGTTCCAAATGGTAACTATTGATTTGGACAGGACACTGTGCAATAAAATATCTACAAAATCGGTCAAAAATATTTCATAAAATTTTATTGCAGTTTAGGATATTTATGAAATCGGGCCTTAACAAACTTTGTTTTATTTGAAAGCCTTATCTAATTTTACGGTAGCTCATCGGATAACTCTTTATTAGATCGCAAGTTTCAATGCAACAAAACGTTGGTTAAAAGCAATGACAAGACTGAAAGAGTTGATAAATATAATTAGAAAATAAACAATACGTTACGTGAGATGAAAAAGCGTTACAAGAATAATTGTTTTTTATTTTACATTAATTGAATAACAATTTCGAAGGATTTTTATTGTTTTCTCGCACTATATTATAATTCCTTAGTTTAGCATTTATAATTTTACATATCACGCACTCATAAAATAAGCTTTTATATTGTATTTTTTATATTTAAGACAAAATTGTGTCTGAAACCTTTTAACGGATTTGGTCTAAACCGGTTTTATTAGAAAAGTAATACGAAGATGGTTCTAGACCACTCAAAAACTTATTTACTTAATATATAAAAATATGTTTCTACCTATGGCCGTTACATACTTTGAACATCCAACAGGTTTCAATTATTGAGAGTTGCATAATAATTTTAATAGCAAAGATGCCAGTAAAACAATGAAAAAAAGTCATGCAATTTGTATATCACGACACTTTTTTTCTTTTTTATACAGACTGTTAACACAAAAACTGATCTGTCATTCTATTTTATAAATATTTGTGGTTATCGCGTCGATGTAAAAAATCAGAGTTGCACAATCCAGATATCCGCTAGTACATATAAATTTCAAGAACACATTTGAACCAGTGTAAGTGAAATTTAATCCCATTGACGTGTCCCGATCTTGTTCGTAGAGATTTAACCTAGTCTCATTCTTTGGAATAAGTAGGTAGGTATATCTAATATATTCTAAAGTTTCTTTATTATAAATGCGAAAACCCTGTAATGGTATTTGTTCGCAAATACATAGCTACTCGGATATATAATTGAAATAATTACCTACGCTTTTTGTCAAAAAAGATTCCCCGTTCAACTTCTCACCCCGCACGCCCATTAACAGGCCTTGTGGGGGTGAAATACCCACGTCTAATGGAACCGCCTTTTGTCTTTAGTCTTTTTCACCCCTAACCAACTAGAGTTCGAGTGACATATGGTACAGAATAACTTGCATTCTCGACATGCTCGCGACTAATGTTAAAACTTCTTTCATAAGTTTATTTGTGGGGGAACTGTCTAAACTTTATCATTAATCAACATATTTGTTCAATTCTTCTCAATAAAATACAATAATATTAGGTATATTTCTTGTGTCGCAAATTCCCCGTGTATTTCATTTTTTACTACATATTACTACATACTAAAAAACAAAAAGATCCCACAGAACCTCAAAACGAAAGTATTTGATCAATGCATACTCCCTTGCCGTGGGGTTGCCGGCTAAGAATAGCACCTCTGCTCTTTTTGCTGGTTTTTCGAGCATCCTGTAAGAGGCAGGAAATCGAAAAATCAGATCGGGACCGTGAGATCGACCACCTCACGTCCTTAAACCTCAACTGGTCAGAAAAGGCACAATGAGCCTCGGACGCCTTCGAGCGCAATGGAGAGCTCTTGTTGCCTCCCTATGCTCCTGAGTGGGGTTTAGGCCTCCCGCATTGTGGGTTTGGTTCGGGGGGGGTCCGCGGCGGACTTGGTTTGTGTGGGGCCGGCTTTTCGGTTTGATTACTTCGATCGAGCCGAGGGGTCGGTTTCGTGTGGATCGGGTTTACTGCGGATTGGTCTCCTCCGGGCTGGCTTGCGTTGTGCGGGGGGCCTTAAAGGGAGTATGTATGTATGTATACTCCCAGTTCTCACATACGGATGTCAGACGTGGACCCTCACAAAGGAGATTGTGAATAAATTGCATTTCGCTCAGAGACACAAGGAGAAATGAGTGGATCAGAGGAGTGACAAGGGTGACTAATATTGTCCAGAGAGTTACGGAGCTGAAGTGGTCGTGGGCTGGGCATGTGGCAAGAATGACAGATGGCAGATGGACCAAAATAATTTTACAGTGGCGTCCATGGTGGGGAAGGCGAAGCAGGGGCAGGCCAATGATGAGATGGAGTGACGACATCGTGGCTTGCGCTAGTTTTGGCTGGATGAGAAGGGCACAGACGAGAGAGAGATGGCGACAATTGGGGGAGGCCTATGTTCAGAAATGGACGCGAGAAGGCTAAAGAAGAAGAAGAAAAATTTCATTTTTTTTAAATAACAGTTTTCTACATAAAATATCTTTATAGCCGGCATAAGGCAATTTTTATCCAAAAGGTTGACCAAACGCCAGCTAAAAATTTAAAAGAAAAAAAACTCATAGAAAACGTCTGACAAAGCAAACGCACAGCTGATATCAAACGGGCAACCTATAAAGAGGATGTACATTGTACAGTATAATATTCCAAATACTTTGGACTTTGGAGCCTCAAGGCAGAAAGGTACGAAACCGTGAACAGCTCTCCACACGTCTACTTTGGCTGGAGCGCCCTTCAGTAAGCTTGGGAAGATTTGAGAATCAAATATTACATTTGGCACGAGAATAAAGATCCGTCTTCCTACCAAGTATGACGCAATGAGGATGCAGAGGACAGGGCAGTATGTCGAGGACTTGTGGAGTCCATATGCTGCATCTAGGGAGTGGACATGGAAGAAGAAAGTTCTGACCTGAATGAAAATCGCAACGGGCCTCTTGATAAAAACCAATTTAAAAAAAAACTGAACTTGTCTATGGTCGACTAGGGCAACTAGGCGACCAACTTCAGCGGATAGTTTTTGTTGATTGACAATTGAAATTTATAGTCAAATTCACTCAATTTAGCAAAGCACTTTTCCAAGATCGGTTTATGATCTACATATTATTTAGTTGAGTTGTAGATAGTGTGATTTGAGTAGAAGACGTCCATATTCATGAAACGTTTACTTTTGTTTTTACCCAATAATTTTAGTGTGGCAACAGACATACGCTCAAACAAAAGAGTGGTATAGTTGAAGAGATGCAGAAAGTACAAATAGTTTTGATAAGTAAAAATATATTTTCACAAATTACGATTGAATTAACTGTTTGTTAATTAACACGGTATTGTGTTTGCCAATCATGCCGTTTCACTTGATGCGTAGGCAGAGAGGACCGACCTCCACATCTTTCTATCATGACGTAACATTTCTCATACAACCTCCTCTGACCTAGCACTCCTTAAGGACCAAATCAATGTGTCCACTGGTCAATTTTCAAATCAAGACATTATCAGTACCCGTATTCTAAGTTTTATCGGATGGTGGTCACGGAAGTAAAGTGAGTAACACGATACATTTTGTATGTAAAACGTCTATTCGTATCGAATGCGAGAATCGCTTTTGTTTCTAGAAATATCCTTGTGGCGGCGCTATACATGTTTTCATACAAAATGTATCGTGTAATACTCACGAGACTACCTTCCGATAAAACTTAGAATACGGGTACAGCTTACAACTACATGCACGTTTCCACGGCCACAGCGATTAAGCATACTTCTGATCTAGAAATCCCTGGTTCAATTCCCAGTCAAGTCAGGTCATTACTTTTTAAGGATAAAGTTCCGTCGGCTGTAGGTAATGACACTTATGTTTTTGTACTAATGTTTGTGTATCGCATATTGAAGTTGATTGAATTAAAAAAAAAAAAACAATAAGGCCTTTCATGTTTATTATTTTCCTCTGGTACCTTTGTTGAAAATCTATTTTTTCATTAATCCTCAAATACCTACGCTTGGTTTTGTGAAAATGAAAATATATACTTACTACAAACTTTCGAGTTTCTCCAAAGAGTACAAAGGTTGTTGGAGAGTTTCGACGGAACATTCTTCATTGCCAAAATCAGCCTCGGGCACCTTGGGAAATTTGCCGAATAAACCCACAAGAGTTTCCTACAATAACATCACCCGAAATCAGAACCAGCTGTATAACAAAAAACTACGAGACTGTTCTCAGTATGTACAGTACATCCAATAAACTTGAAGTTACTTTCTTACTAAACAAAAACTGATAATGCTAGCCTTCTGTTTATTCTTGGACATCTCCCTCCGATTTTAAAAATAAAATTATAGAAAGACAATATCTTACACGGATGCAGAATATATAATATAAAAGAAGGTCGGGTTAGTGCGAACACATATAACTCGAGATCGGGTGAATAGATTTTTATGATGCTTAGTTTATTGGATTCTTCTCCGCTCCGGATAACAGAATAACTAATAAAAAATTGAAAAATAGATAACAAATAATATAATATTAAAGTTAGTGTGGAACGGACTTCCTAACAATAACGCCGTCTGTGAAAATTCCATAACAACACAATTTTTATTTACTTGACAACCATTGAGTTTCAAAACATCGGTTCGCAGATTTCTGATAGAATTTCTTTCAAGCTTTCAGAAACATTTTTAAATATTCAAACATATTTTTGTATACATCTACATAATATTTTAGTCCGTTTATATTTTTGAAGGCGCATCAATCGAAGAAAACAGACGTTAAGGTCAGATATTAATAAGCCCAGAGCCGTACAAAATGGTGGAGAAGATTCTTAAATACAATTTGCTGCATTTCCTTTAATATATTTACAGCTATTTAAAAAAACTCTATTTTTTAGGATCTTCATACAAATTTCTCAAAAACATAGCACAAATCACCCTCTATGGGTGGAATGCCTAATTAATTATCACACATTAGAGGGTGTACGGAATGTAGTTATGATTCAAACCATAGAGCTCTCTCTATGAAAACTTGCAAATTATGTCGGTAGGTTCGTATAATATTATGAGGTCGGTAAAACAAAAATTGTAAAAGTGTCATTCTTCTTTTTCTGTGCTTATGTCAGTTATAGAGTTCTGTTAAGCAATGGGAAGCTAGACTAGAACCTGTTTAATTACCTACCGATCAAGCCTGACAATCGGAATCAAAAACGTAAAGCATGACGGGTATAAGCTAGTTACTTATATAAAAGAAAGTCCGGTTATTGCGAATACTTATAACTAGAAATTGGCTAAACAGATTCCTCCGGTGTTTGATTTACTGGATTCTTCTCCGCTCCGTATAACAGAATAACTAATAAAAAGTTGAAAAAAAAAATGGATAAGAAATAATATAAAATATAATATTGATGTCAGCATGGAACGGATTTCTTACGACGCCAACGCCATCTATGAAAAAATCTATAGCAACAAAATTATTGTATACCTGATAACCATTGACATTAAAAATATCGATACGCAGATTTATGATGGAATTTCTTTCGAGCTTTCATAAATATTTTTTTAACATTCAAACGTAATATTTTAATTATATTTTTGTATAAATTAAAATAAAGTCGAAATCGATATTTATAGTAAGGACTACAGGACAACGTCTGTCGGGAAAGCTAGTAATAAATAAACGAGCCGGGAAAATATATGTTATGAGTTTTTTTCTTCTGTTCTATCCAAATCCATCCTTCTATAGGTATGTAGGGGCAAGTAGTGTACCTTCGAACAAATTGCATAAAAATGACTTAGAAATTGTTTATCTCAATAAATATCAAACATACAAAAAAATCAAATACATTGTTAGATAGGTGAAAGATTTCCCTAAATAATGGTATTTTTTATTTAGATGCATTTTAATCTTTAATAAGTCCCTTCCAAGTATTTTTTTTTATAAAACACTACAATTTTGTTCGAAGGTACACTCGGGTGTTTACCTTCGAACACCTTGATGTGTACCTTCGAAAAAAGGGTAACTTAAGGCAAATTTTGAAACAAAATAATTCGTTATCAAAAAATGCGCTGTTCATTTATTCAGGAAAATACAAAAAACGTTACCTAAAACAAAAATTAATGTACAAACATTCATTCATTCTCCATTTGAACCCCATTATGGGGCATAGAGAGGCAACAAGAGCTCTCCATGCAGAATGTTTCACCAGCTGCCTGCACAAACCTTCCCCCCCCCCCCTCCCTGATGGGATCTAGGTGTCCGAGGCTTATTTATTGTGCTTTTTCTGACCTGTAGTGGTTTAGGGACATAATGTGGTCAACTTCTCGATCCCGGTTTGATTTCTCGAGAATAGTCTAAATCATGAGATTTTTTTAAATATATATAGAATCTGTGCTCACTCAGCACCAGAATTCGGACCCACGACTTCAAGCTGAACGTACGAAAGCAGCTGATTGATACCACTGGACTACCAACCACCTCAAATGAAAATAATTGTATTGCAAAATGATTCAAGATTACTTTGATTAAAACTTGTGGCTCGACCTACTTAGGACAGGAAACCTTTTCCAGTAGCTCAACTCAACCAATCTCTCCCGGCCCTTTGTCCCGTATCCACGGTTGTGATATTATATTCTTTTAATGCCCCAAGATAAACATACACCACGACTCTAAACATCTGTTATTGTTAGGCTGTAGTGTAAATATGGAGATTTTTTAATTTTGTATTTGTAATATATTCGTAAAGCAAATTTCTCTTCCTCATGATTAACAGCATAGTTAGGGGGCATCATATAACATTCCTATTCATTTTTAAATAATTTTAAAATATATTTAAACACCGTTTTAGACCTATAGTTGAATTTTCTGTGGCTTTCCCGACTGGAATGCCCTTTCGACATTCTTCAACAGCCTGATTAATATTTTCGATACAAGTTAGAGGTCTTTTTTCACTAGTTTTGTTTCTTGGCATAGGAAAAGTCAAAATAATAGTCAATGAAGATTTGTATTTATATGCTCTGAGTGTACCTTCGAACAGTTCGAAGGTACACTCAAAATAATGTTCGAAGACTCAGAGCATAAAAATAATAACACATCAAAAATAAATAGTTTAAGGTCATATTAACCAAAAAATAATATCAAATAACAATCAAGATAAATTAGTCTGCCAAATGAAATAATATAATTGATTGGAATAGTAAGATATTTACTAAAAAAAATCTTATAAAAATTGATAAAATATTTACTTTTGGTATAAAAAAACTTTGAAAAAAGATGTGATCCCCGCGCTATCAGTTGAACATACCAAACTGCACTGAGTGTTACTATAATCGAAAAATGTACGTAAATTCAATAGTTTTGTATTTTTTTAACATCACTAAGCAAGATTTTTTGAAACTGTTCGAAGGTACACGCGTTCGATGGTACACCACTTGCCCCTACCATATTTTTTTACCATTTGCTTTTTTTAATTTTGATCTTTTCATTTCGCGTCTTATTCTGATTTTTCTTTGATAACGCAAGATTATAAAGTTTAGTAATTCCGAAGTTATACTAACCTATAATTAATGCTAAATTTTAGAAAATTTAATTTCACCAACGTAGGTAAACTAAATTAATTTTATTGTAAAATATACGAAGTGGTTGGTGACCCAGCGGTTACAACGCCGGCTTTCGTACTGCGGACGTCGTGGTTCGATCCCAGGTGCCGACCATCTTCCTCTTTCACGACACAAGCTTTCAGTAGCTTACTGTGAAAGAGTCAAGGAGTGTATTTGTGTTCACTTTGAGTGAGCACAGATTCATTTTATAAAAAAAAAAAAAATATAGTACCTACCTTTTAGTAATTTGAGTTCTCCAACATAGATTTAAACAAGGTGTACCTACTAAATCCGAGGTTTTTCATTAAAATAATTAAGTAGATACCCAATCAATATTTTTATAGAATTTTGAAATTTGCACACATATCACATACAACTCAACCTTGCAGAAGATCTCCTTGAAGAAGGAAAGACAGTTGGGAAACAACAACACAAAAGGAAGAATTCTTAAGAATAGACCAGCATGGACTAAATCAAGAAAGAAGAAGAAAATAAAAATAAGAATTTAAAATTATTGCAACAAAGGTTTATCTTCTGCTTGCTTGTTAGTAGGTACATATATTTACTGTGTACGAAAATAATATTAATATAACTGGGGTTATCATTTCACCAAATATGTAAATGTACCCTGACATAGCTCTGTGTATGTAATCTTACACAAACGTCAGTTTGTTGCCGACTTCAAACAAATCTAGCGGTTATTCAATCCCACAATGAATTATTCGTAAACATCGCTACGTTCTAGGTTTTCCTCGCCAGCTTTGTGCCGAACTATTGTTTAGCAAAACGTTTATCTAAAATAATAATATTGTAATACCTACACAATTCCCAAATGAAATTATATACCTATATATATACTAACTTTCCCGACAGACGTTGTCCTGTGTTCCTAAATAAGAATATTGAGTTCGAATTTGTATGGTGATTAATTAATTATCATTTGACCAATGTGATTCCGAACGATGCGTCTGTTTTAAACCATGTATATTCCATCCGCATTCTGTCAATCGCACCAATCGACAATTTCTGTTAAAATTTCAAAATTGGAATAAAATTTATGAGGCAAAAGTACTATTAAGGTTGTCTACGTAGAGTTTTCTTTAATTTTCTAATTTTCCATGCATTTTTCTTAATTTTTTTCTTCTAAAAGGACATTCTCCTGATAAAAGCCTATACGACAAAAAAAGATTTAGCGAAATCGGTCCAGCCGTTTAAGCGTGATGCGATAACATCGGGAAATAGCTCTCCATTTTTATATATAAGATAATATAATATAGAGAGATGATTTTCAGGTTGTGTACCTACGTAGTACATTTAGTTGAGAAACACGAGCAGCAACAATATTGGCGTCATAACTCAAGTAAGAGAAAACTATTAACCTTATAATGATTTATTATTTCTACAAATGCGGTTCTTACAGTGGGTATAAAGTGAGGGTAGGAGTAGCTGCTTGGGACGAGAGATATAGCGCCGCTGGCCACCTTTCCCCTCGCCAACCACCATTTGTTATTATTCGATATAATCATAACATAAATGGCTCGGGCTGGACCAGCTCACATACAACGGCTCTACCTAATACGCTCTGGCTGCTGGATCCGGTAATGTTCTCTAATAAAACGCACTCCCCTTTAAATAAATTATTTCTCTATCTAATCTAATATGCATCCGAATGTTTCGCCGTTACTTTTTATTTATGTATAACGTTGCAACGTGTTTACCTGTGTGGTCTATGTTTATTTTGATGATTGTTATTATGCGACGTGTAGGTACAACGAGCAAATTTAATTTTCTGTAGTAATTTCACAGCAACGCCATATATTTTTTATAGTTTTTTCGGATTTATTAAACAAATTTAATAAGGTTTTTCTTATAATTATTAGCGTCAATTTTCTTTAATTTATCAATCAAAATAAGTCGGTTAAATTATGTTTTAAAAATATCGTGCTAAGTAGGTACTACCTCTTCATTTATTTGGTTTAGGTACTTCTGAATTAGGGATTTGGTTGTGACTATTTTTTTGGGAAATCTATTGCTCGTTTTATTTGGGAGAAACATATTTTTTCTATTCTATTCATTAAATTCTCAATCAAAATCTTACTATAAAAATGTATCTGAATTTGATTAATCCAAATAATTCTTATGACATCTTTAATCTAAAGCAAAAAATGTTTACTAGAATAGATCCTTTACTTTTACATAGTTACTATTTGGAACCAGGTAGCATAATATTTTTACGGATATTTGGTCTGTTGTTTATAAACCGGTCCAAAATCTAAATTTACTATATCAAAATCTGTATATTTCGTGCAGTGCGAAACAAGCCTTTCGTACGTTTCATCCCGCTAACCAAGGTATTCGACTCCCCACGAGCCTTTCGATCTTCCCCCTTATGAGATATTACACTACAGAAATATATTTCTTACAACAGTCTAGACAAAGGCAGACAAAATGATCGAAGGAAATTCGCCCTACCTGCTGGAGTTACTTTGGTGAATAGAACGTAGGTAATATGCTCGTCTGTTCTTGTGGGCCCGCGAACACCTGGCCGTTCGCTTTTCGTGTTATATGAATAATCCCGTACATAAAATACGCTATTCATACTTCATGGGAACTATAAATAAAACTTCTCTAAACAATGCACACAAAGGATTTCATACACCTAACTCATCTCATCATTCACAGCTCGTATGTACTTAGCAAAAATATTGTCTTATTATAGGCTTCGCAATAATAATATTATAACATAATACCTAATAGATGTTGGAGGCATTTCGTATAGTAGTAATAAATAATAAAAACAAATTTACACATTATTTAATCAAAACAATGCCAGTCAGCGTTAGGGAATTGTAATCTCCCAGATTTCATGACAGGAAGTTAAGCCTACATGATCCCTTAAATATGTACGAGAAACGTCAACACAAAATCTTTACAAGACTATTATATATACCCGTATGTATTACCTTCGTGTATATTACAAATTGCTTATAATATTGATTTGTCTCCGGTCTTAAGTGATTATTTCAGCATCCTACTTTCTTAAGGTGCGTTTTTTAAGTGCAAACCACCGTCGCGTAACGTAACTAGACATATTATAAATAATCTGACACGTCGTTACAACATATTACAGAATGGTGTAAATTGATATAACATAACGTTATTTGACAGAGAATGACATAATACTTGCATTAGATATTATCTGCATTAGCAGGTACGTTGATTGTACCCACCTAAATATGCACCTGTTATTGGATCACTGGAGATTCTATGTATGTGTTTGTTTCATGATTTGTGTGTTTGTGTTGTTCACTTTTCTGTTGGTGTCTCGATTAAATAAATAAATATTACGGATTATGACGTAAATTGACGCAATATTTATTTAATAGAGAATGTGTCAAATTACGCCATGATCCGTAATATTTATTTATTTAATGGAGACACCAACAGAACACTGAACAACACAAACAAAAAAATCATAATAACAATAATTTATGTTATACCTACCAATATAACATAAAATTATTTTTATTTTTTTTTATTTTATTATATCAATATAGACCCCGTTTCTAAAGCGAAAAGACGCTTGTGTGAAACGGGGATATAACAATTTAGGTACAATGCATTTTAAACATCAAACTTATATCTAGTTACATTTAAAGATTTATTTCTCGAAACAATGCATCAACAAACGCCAAGACGCTGGGAGAAAAATCGTTTTATTTTATTCCTCAACATGGTCCCACTCGTGATTTTCCTAATATTAATTGGCAGCTTATTGTATTCTTTTATACCAATATACTGGAAGTGGTGCTGAGCCGCAGCGGAGTTGCACCTCGGAATTCGGAGTGTTTCCATATGTCTAGAGCCGGTTAAATTTTGTGTCTTGTAGTTTTTTATAACTTTCAAAATGGCAGTTTTTTTATAAATTACATCTTATTTTATTTATTATTTTTAAATAACGTAACATGAAACAACATAATAATGTAAGATGTCATAAAACAGCACACTTGCGTATGCATTATGCTGTATATTGATGTAACATAACGTAATTTGACAGATTATGGACAGAACTCGCATTGTATGTTATGAATTGCATGGCATAACATTAATGCACATCATGACGGAGAACGTCATGAATTGGCATAATATAACATTAATTGACATAACATAACGTATGATGGCAATAAAATGTAATATTTCATAACTCAGCACACCTGCGTAACACTGTGCAGTATGATTTGAAATTGACATAATACAATTTAACCTTATTCGACAGATTATGACATACCTTGCATACCATAAAGTACATAATATACTATGACAAGCATTCCATCAGTATGACATGTCGTATCAGTATGGCGTGAATTGACATAATATATCAGAAATTGACATAACGTAACGTAACAATGACATAACATAATATAAAAATGTATATGATATAACAGTGTAATTTGTCATAATATGACATAACGTAACAAATTGAGATTTTATAACATAACAATATACCTAAGCCATAATATACCTAAGCATTTTATATTACGATGACGTAACATGACATAAAAGTGTAACATGACATGCCATAAGATATCGTTTTTAAACAAGTATTTATAATAGTAATATATTTCTGACAGGATTTATGAAAGCTTAATTTAAGAAGTCATTTAAATAATCTCAGTCGCATTATGTACGGTTCACGTTAAGACAGTTTATCTTTAAAGTTTATTAACTCTTCAAATTATTAAACATCTTCGAAAATAACACTGAATTGTTACTAATTTCTTGAAATTTGTAAATTTATGAAGAATTTGCTAAGTATTAGGCGACGTGAAATTTATTTATTTTTAAAGATTGAACCAAAAAGTTGTACCAAAACGTCATTACCTAAACCAAAAAGCTGCAAATTTATTTTCAAAGATTTAACCAAAAAGGTGAAAAAAGACGGCATTAAACCAAAAAGGTGCAAATTTTGTAAGAAATAAAAAGTCAGCTATAACAATTCTTCTTTAGGTATCATTGCTATTGGAGGTTGGTGATTATCTGTTAATTAGCATCGCTATATCGGGCAAATCTCACTTATTCAAACCACTCTCTGATTCTTCAGCCACGAGGGATTTTAGGCCACATACCTCGCGTGGCCGCTCTTTTCCTTCCATAATGCCCTGTATGAGGGCATAGTTTTCATTGCTGGACCGTCTTGAGTGCATTAATTTTACAATCATACCAACCTTATATTGTTCATAATTCAACTATTATTTTTTGAAACTATTCGCATTCCATGAAGGTCTTTAGTAAATTTCAACAACTAAGGTCCGCCATTCTCGATCACTCCATCCGTCCAAAAGAAACGATGTCATTCCAAAAAATTACAGTACCTAAGTGTGGAAAATCAATTGAATGATATGGAGTGATAGGATCAGTCCAAATTCAATCGCGCCTAGCCATTCGTCCATCGATCTAAAGAAAGTCAATGGGGAAACTGGAGTAGACGTGGCCCGAGTCGTCACGTCATTTGATTGTAAGCGTTGAAACAGTGAGGGGTCGTAGTTACGCGTGAAAGTCGCTGACACCACGCGATTAAAAGTGGTGCAGTGTAAAACAGAATCATCCTTCCACCAGACTACACGTGTTATTATTTTAAATTTAATATGTTTTTATCCATCACGCCGTGTCCCGTCAGGGGTAGGCAGAGATAACGGATCTCCACATGTTTCTATCCAAGCATACTTCTTTCGCTTCTTCCACCGACGTAACATTTCTCATACACTCTCTACTATTTCTCTTACTTCTTACCTGGCCTTGCTTGAGGACGGAATCGATGTGTTTGATCCACGTCATTCTCGGTCGGCCACGCTTTCTTACACCTTTCCTTTCAGCCTTTTGAATTCTCTTTGTCATTCTGTTTGCATCCATTCTTTCCACGTGCCCAAACCATCTCAACTTATTAACATCCATCTTTGTCACAACACTTACTTCCATACGGCATTCCTTCCTAATTTAAGAATAGTGTATAAACGTAGTGAAATTTTGTTAGAATTATTGAAAATGATCGATTTAATAATTTCGGAGTGATCATGGCTCTAAATACGAACTCTGAGTACAAAACATTTATTTTATTAAAGAAATTTTGAGCAAAAATTTCAAAATACACAAGCAATTACCGAAATATTTGTTATAACGACGTCAGCATCGTTTTCATAGTACGAGATTTAAACTTAATGACGGATACAGTGTTCCTCAATCTTATATATAAAAATGGAGAGCTATTTCCCGATGTCATCCCATCACGCCTAAACGGCTGGACCGGTTTCGCTAATTAATTTTTTTTTCATGTAGGCTTTTATTAGGAGAAAAATAATAAAAATGCATGGAAAATTAGAAAATTAAAGAAAACTCTAAGTAGGTAACATTTATACAACTTTTTTATTTTTTTTCCAATTTTGAAATTAAATAGGCGTTGACAGGTACTGGCAGTTATTTGACAGTTGGCGAGACTGATGACAGAGAATTCGGATGCAAAACATAATATTAATGTGGTTTAAAACAGATGCATCGGTGGGAATTACAGTGGTTAAAATGTAATTAATTTATCATTAAATATATCCAAAATGATCACAGGACAACGTCTCGCGAGAAAATTAGGTTCTGGTAATGCGAGTAAATGGCCATTAGGGTTAAAGAACAAAAGACGGGACAAAGTTCGACGGGGCAGCTAGTTTAATAATAAATACGGTAAAAGAAGGTTAGAGTGTGCCGATGCTGCTTAATATTATTCCCGCGTCTAATAAGAGGTGCTCGAACAAAGATGGACTAAAGAAATTTACCAAGGAATGGTTGAACAAGTGTGGATTTATTTATACCTAAGTGATTTTGCGTTATCCTGTAAATAATGTGTAAATAGTTAAGTGTTTGTATATTTTGTACCTAGGTAATTACAAGTTTCGAATTTCGAATTTGTAAGAATATAATATGTATATAAAAGTGAACACGCCGACAAGTCTTGTGTTGATACTTGGCGTGACACAATATTGTAATTATTATTGTATATCTATTTTATTGACTGGTATTCTCAAATTCACGTTCCAACTCAACGCAAGAAGCTCTTGCTTAGAACTTAAACGGTTGCCAGTAGTTACGTAACTAATGTATTGGATAAAACATTTTCAGAATACAGAAATGTCAAAAGTCCCAATAAAAATTGAATACGACGCAACTCAATCGTCTGTTTTTCATTTCAGAATAGCCGCCAATACTTGAACGTGTTTAAAAAAAAAAGAAAAAATATATTTTAATATTAGACTACAAAATGAATAAATATTTTATGGCCCACTGAGATGAAACTTCAACCGGGGTTAGATCGTCTACGTTTGCATTAGTTAAGACATCGCTGCACAGCCGGTGTAACCTAGAAAATAAATGACGGTGTTTCTCTGATATTGAATTTTCAGAGTATTCTTGTTATTTTGAAAGATGTCAGCATTTCTAGCATTGAATGCGGAAACATTGTTTTGTTACATTCTTTATTTAACGACACTTACTTGGGTTTAATTATTGCCATTAAAGGAGTATAATTCATATACAATATTCGTAATGGGTTTTTTTTTATTTTAAAGGCTAACAAACTCCCATTTTCGTCATCATTAAAGTAGAGATTTTTTTTGTCTTTTTTGATTAAATTATTGCCATGTGAATCTATTTAGAAAATAACCGAACACAATTTGGGTTCACTTTGAGTGAGTCCAGATCCATTTTGGTAGGTATATTAGGGTGATTCTTATATGATCGAAAACAACATAGCTATTATAACAATAACTGTAAGGAAAATTTCCCATTTACATTCCGTCTCCATACATTTTCTATACAAATTTTCAACAGCCGGCAGCGACCCCTAAACTATGTTTTAAAAATGTCAACGAGACAACTGAATAACAGGGTGTCCTGTTGACATTTTAAAATTCAAATTTTAAGAAACACCCTTACTGGTATATATAAAAAATAGATGGCATAGCATTACCGACATAATCAATCAATCAATCAATTCTCCCTTTCACACCTCACTCAGGGGCATAGGGAGGCAACAAGAGCTCTCCATTGCGCTTGAACTTGCGCAATGTTTATGACCTCCTCCTACATAATATGTTAATTTATTTTATCAAACTTAAGTACGACGTCCTCAATTGCTTAGTTTGCATATTGGCGCTAACTTCTGATCTAGAAATCCCAGGTTGGATTCCCGGTCAGTTCAGAATTTTCCTAAAGGAATTTCGCTCTAAATTACTACCCAAGATTTGCCTGTATCATATTGGATGGAACAGGTCGCCAGAGTTCTGATTATTGATCGTTGTTATTTCCTCGGGGTTCATAACAACGATCAAGCAAATATGTTCGTTTGGTGTACATACACCCTTATCTTATAATAATTTTAAATTAAAGGATTTCTTCAATATACCTACTTTAAATTTTAAAAAAATATCCCTCTTTATGACTATACAGTAAAAAGTTGTACAGATAAGGTAGCAAAATTGAAAGACAGTGCAAGCTAATAACGTGTAGGTACAGTAAGTTTACAGCACCCAAACCGTGTAAACTCCCCACTGTTTTCAATACAAGTTTACTAAGAGTTTTGTTTACTGGGTAGGTACCTACTTATATTCCTAGGACGAGAGAAACAAAATGAGAGTTAATCATTGAACATAGCGTGATTCACTTTGAATCGAGTATTCAGAGTCAACCTTGTACCTGCTTCTATCCAATCACCTGACAACTATCAATGTTCGGAAACGATTCGCAAGTTTCATCAAGATACTGAGATATTCATCTTCATAAATTCAAGTCTTCCGTAGTCCGTTAACCTAAGAGAAACTACACAATCTGGACGTTAAATTGTACCTATTGAAATAAAACTGGCTTTTGAGAACACAATATTCCATTAACACTTGACATACTAAGGTGTCCTTACAAGTTGAAAGTTAATATTATCCATTAAATTTCATTGCAAAGTACAGATTAATATCATCGTGCACGTACTTGATTTTCCGATAAATCCATGGACCGATCATGGACTCACTTCTTCTTCTCCATTAGGCTCCTCCTTTTTCTTCCCGATCATCCCTAATACACGCGCGACCTACAAATACAAAAGGTCAATATGTTCCCCCTTTCACCCCCCCCCCCTCTTTCTCCCAAAATATTATTCAACGAAAATTCGTTGAAAAACCTTGTATAAATTGTTCTGAAAAATAAATTACCTAATCAAAATCAAAAACATCATTTAAAATCGAAGGAAAAGCATTCATATGGTTTCTTTGAAACTCTTTAAAGGGAAACCAACCGAAAGTTTCTACTTTTTAGTGATTCACACAAAAAAGTATTACGTTACAATCAAACCGCCTGTCATCTCCCCCCCCCTCTCCCACCCCCCCCCCCTCTTCACCTGCAATGGACAGTATTTATTTAATATTATTACTTCCTTCGTATTTGTGTGCGTGTGTTAAGTTTTATTTATTTTCACACAACCGTTGACTTCAATAAATCACTCCAAAGATTTTATTCATCAAAAATAGAGAATTTATACAAGTTTCAAAGAAAATGTCGTATGTCAGCTGAGAAACAGTGAACACTTTCATGGAATAGAAGGCTCTTTTAACCTGGCCTAGGAGGTTGTTCGCCCTCTGCTCTGCGGTCTGAAATCTTATAGATGATTTTTTCTCAATATGTTGATAATACTATATTATGTCAAGAAATAAAGAAAACAAACTTTACAGTTGTCCCTGTCCTGCGCTGCGCGCTTCCCGGGACAACTCTTTTAGAATTCGGAAGCCCCCCCCCAGGCCTTCAGCATCCGTCATTTTCCCTTATCTACATAGATGAAGATCCTCTCGTAATGGTGACCGATAATAAATAAAAATAATGACCAACATCTATTAGGGATCAACATATAATATAAAATTTGTATAAATATGGAGCTGAAGTTGATGAAGGCTAGTATTAAAAGTATGAAATCAGAAATAAGCAAAGAGAATAT
This sequence comes from Mystacides longicornis, assembly GCA_963576905.1. Classification (NCBI taxonomy): domain Eukaryota; kingdom Metazoa; phylum Arthropoda; class Insecta; order Trichoptera; family Leptoceridae; genus Mystacides; species Mystacides longicornis. The sequence continues at coordinate 17,971,744 of OY756429.1, read as the reverse complement.
GCTTACACCTACACAGATTGTTCATATTATTATGTAGGTATAAAGTAGGCACGGGTATAACATGTGTGTATGTAGTGTACGAAGAGTAGAAACATGATAATATGACACAAATTGCTCCGAGCACTGCTTAGTGCTTATATGTACATGTCGTATTTCCGTTGAATTGGGATTCAGTAGCAAAATATTCCAAGTACCTACGTATTGCGCCTACTTATGTATTTACCCCTAGAGGCACGTTTACTTAACTAAGTAAGTGGAGATTGAACATTATAAAACTGTAATGATACAAGTAAACCATCTTCCTATTACTGACATTATTTATTCGTTTATAACTCAAAACTTAATAATCCACCGCGCTCCTACTTCCCTCTTATATTCAATAGCTACTGGATTTTTCTTAATTAAAGACTAGACATTACAAAAATGTGCTAAGCAATATTACAAAAAAATATGTATGCAAAAGGTGAATGTGTTAAAAAATGAATTACATTGAGTAAATCAAATTGGGTTCCGTCAACTAGCTAATACGTCGCACTCAAAAGTTCTTCCCATTTTCCCTGTTTTATGTTTAAGTCACAAATACCTTTGTTAAGTACTCAATTATTTAAGTCGATTTCAAACGGATTATTTTGACAAAACGAAGAATGACAAAAAACATCTTTTGACTCGGTTAAAAAGTCAAAAGAGACTTTTTTGCCCACGATCGTTTTTTTTTTTTTTAATTAAATTTGATCCAATGTATAATTCAGCCCTTGTAGACTTTACTGGCGATCTCGGCGTCAGTAAAGTCTACAAGGGCCACAGTCTATAATAAAAAAAGTCTGTAATATTTAAAGTCCGATACCTCATCATGAATTCAAAAAAATGATAATTCAAAAACATTCCAAATAGAAATTCCGGTCATTTTATCAGTTGCGGATTAATTATCATTGTCTGGAATATCCTATTTTAAAGCAAATAAGATCGTCGAGAATAAAACATTATTATGTAAATTTGAATCAAAACTTTTATAAGAGTCTTAAGTATTCAGTTAGGAAAACAATCATCTCCTTGATTGCGACGAAAATGTTTTGTATAGATCGGGTGGAAACGAAATAAAATTTCATGCATATTATTATTTTAGTAGGTATTTACAATTTTCTTTTTGTCTTAGCGTGATAAACTGTGAACCATTTAGATATGCTGCTCAACACATTGAATATAATATTTTGATTATTGTGTAACTTTAGTGTAAAATGTATTTGTATAAAGCCGTCGTCGGCCATTTTTTTAAATACCTATACATACCTTCACTGACAGTGATTATTTTTCAACAGCTATATATGACTATAATAAAAAATGGATAGGTAGGTACCTATTTTCCTTGGTCACGGCCACGGCATCACGGCCGTAGACATCTGGAGCAATTTCGCTACTTCGTTTTTGTTTTTTTTTTTTGCTATTTTAAAGAGAAGAAACGGCTTATACCTATTTTCGATGATTCTATTAGCAATGAGGTTTGTGGATGCGACTACTAGTTGTGGGCCAAAGCCCAGCTTTCGAAGAAGTTTCCAAGCCTTTCTACTTGAATGCTTGAAGTCTAAGCTTTCCACTAGAGAAGACCATCTAGCTTTGCGGGCCACGTCCAGAGACTCCAGCAGTATGTCCGCTATACTTTAGTAAAAAAAAATTAAGGGATCGCTAGAAGAAATCGATAGGAGGGTGACGCCTAGGGCAGCAGAATATATTTGAAATATTGACGCGGAGCTATAACTCCAACAAAGGTCGCACGCATACGAAAGAAGAAGAGAAGAAAAAAAGAGTTGCGTGGAATATTAGGAAAATTAAGAAAAATGAACATTGGTAACTTTCTTTAAAGCGCATTTGACAATGTAAATTTTTATATTTTCAAAATAAAATCGGCGTTTGACATAACTATAGCATCAGTTGGTAGAGAGTCGGTGCGACTATTAGAATGTGACCAGTAAACATTGATTATGTTTATGTATACGGGTCACATTCGGAATTGGATGGTCGGAATCAAATTGGTTAAAAAAGGTGATTCATACGAATTTGAATTCAATATTCATAGTAAAGACAGGAAAACATCTATTGAGAAAGCCAGCTTAAAAATAAAAAAAAAAGTGGTTGGTAGCCTGGCGGTTACGAGCCGGCTTTCGCAGTGTTTCGTGCGGAAGTTGTGGGTTCGATTCCATATGCCAACCATATTCCTCTTTCATAACACAAGCTTTAAGTAGCTTACTGTGAAAGGGTCAAAGATTGTATTTGTGTTCCATTTGAGTGAGCACAGTTTCAATAATACTAAAGAAACAACGGCAATGGGGTACACAAATTATTATCATATTTTTTAACCCAACCGTATGATAAGTTTTGGCCTTCTTGTTTGATCCACAGTTTACAAGATTTTATTTTAAAAAATATTTTAAATATAATTTGTTCTTTTAGGTTAAACAAAGAATACAATGGCGGCGCGTGGTGTGCCAAAGCACAAATAAGCGGAGATAAAGATAAAGAATACTTGGAAATTAGATTACCTGGTGGGAACCATATAATTACCGGAGCAGCGACTCAGGGCAGATTTGGGAATGGACAAGGAGCAGAGTACGTGGAGAGCTACTTCATAGAATACACAAGGGATAGCATGGACAATTGGAGAACTTACGAAGATGCGACAGGAAATAAGGTAACACGAAATGTTTGGTGAACAAAAATAGTATTCTGTGAACACGAAACTATTTTTGTTTTATCAATAAAATCATGGTTGAATAAAAGTAATAATTCGATCAAATATTTTGCTTATTAACAATAATATGAAAATTTCAATAGCAAAAATAGTATTTTGTGAACACAAATTTTTTTTTTATCCAAACAAGCATATTATTACTATCAAATTTAGTAAATAAATACTTAATTCGATAATAATATTTTTCTTCTTATTGTTCAACTTAGAGATATTTTTAGACAAAAGTTGTTCAATTAAAATATAATATAATTATTGTCTTACTCTTTAGTCAAACAACTCTTGTACTCGTATATAAGAAAGAAATTAGCCGCATGGGTAACATTGTTGTAATACAAACTTAAGGCTCGTTTTTCTTTTATAATGAATACTTACCACCAAGCATTTTTGAAAATTTATGTAAGAGTGATTTACCTTTACTTGAAATTAACATTGACGCTTGATATATACTTTTAATTTAATCTATTGAATTTATTTTTAATCTATTTCATGTATGTATTTAATTTTATATGAGTTTAAGTTTGTATGAATTTTACCCTTTTTAAATCTTTTATCTCTTCATTGTGTGGTCTCGTGTGATTTGTGTGTAATTATTATTCTTATTTTCTCAATCTTGTTTTTTTATTATTTTTGTTTGTTATTTGGGTTGGCTGGAAGAGATCCTGCGGGATAAGTCCGCCCTCGACTCTAGTGAATGGATTGTATCAGAAATGTATTTTTAATTCATAACAATAAAGCTTTATTGATTCATTCTCTATGAGAGAATCACCAAAGTATCCTAATTTTAACTTCTTTGGCAATTATTAAAGACAGGCCGTTGCACTTTCGTCCAATAAAAACGCTTGCCAGTCAGATATCTATGATGAGTGTATGGCAAAAAAGTTGCAATTTGGTAAACTTTTTTACTCATAAACAGAGTAATATATGTGTGTTTTTTGTTCTTACATTTTCTTTTCTTTCAGAAAATCCTTTTTTTTTCATGAATAATTGTACATTATATTTTACCCTTATCGATGTTGGCTTGCATTCCGTGGACAAAAGCTTCACTCTAATTAACTGCGAAATGTTTTAATCAATCAAATTCAGAGCTCTGGGCGTAATGAATTACCGATCCGTTTCAACGTTAACCTCTCTTCTCGATGTACTTTATGTGCTCTTTATTACGAATCAGACAGCTTTTGCACACCTACGTAATGAGAAAATAATTAAATTCGAGCTCCTCTTGAAATAAATATTTTCCAGACAGTTAATAATAGTTTAATGTTCTTATTACTCTGAAACAATGTTTAATATACAACACACCCTTTCTATTGATCATTTCCGGCCACTTTCTCTTAACTTCTTGCTTTTATCTGATAGGTTATTAAAAAAACTGCTATGTTTTAAATAATTCTATCCATTAATAAAAAATATATACTAAATACCCTAAAACTAAATAATTAATTACCTGTTCTCACTTGCCTTGTGTCGGGTCCGATTTTTATTCGGGTGATTTGGTGGCAAAACAATGGAGATGTTCACACCTACCCTCAATAAGTGTGAAAAGCTCCATACAAAATGTTCTGCCACCAGAACACTCACAAGTGGAAACAGGCTGTGAGACCAAGGGCGGATCCAGCCTTGGCACCAGGGGGGGGTCACAAAGTAAAAAAAAAGGTCATCTTAAAAATTTGGTATCTGGAAATTACGCTTTTCCTAAAAAAAAAAAAAAAAAGGTCATTTTCAAAATTTTGTATCTGGAAACTACACTTTTCCTAAAAAAAAAAAAAAAGGTCATTTCCTAATTTGTTATATGGTACTTTTGCTCCAGGGGGGGGTCATGGCCCACGGAAATTATAATTATGCTAGCAAAATAAAGATTTTATTAATAAATATCACTGCCCTACTTCAGATTACATAGCCTAGGGGGGGGTCATGTCCCCCGTGACCCCCCCCCCTGGATCCGCCGTTGTGTGAGACGGTAGAATTTTTATATTCATCCCTCCGTGTCTAGTAAGGGGTAGACAGAAAGAACGGACATCCACAATTTTCCTTCCAAGCGCGCTACTTCCAACGACATTACGTCTCCTATACAACCTCATCTATTTTTTTTTGCTCCTGACTTGACCTTCCAAGGACGGAATCGGTGTGTTAAATTCCTTACACTTATCCTATTTGCATCCATTCCTTCAACATGCGCAAACCATCTCAACTAAATACATAACTTGCATATTTTGACACAACCCTAACTTCCACACCACATTCTATCCTAATATTCTCATTCATTTCCATGTCCAACGGAGTATTTCCACATATTTTTCGTAGAGCACTCGTATCTTCTCCATAAATACATACATATCGACGGTATCATTATAATTTAACAATTATCACATTAAATATTTCGATTTTAATAACTTTCTTTAGATTAAAAACCTATAAAAAATATTTCGTATTTCTTGTCAAGCTCGCGAAAAATATTGACTCTGATGACGTCATTTATTAATTTTACTTTTTTTTCAATTTTCGTAGGAATTAGTTGGTAATAGAAATACCTATGTGGTCGCTCTGACACATTTGGATCTACCCTTCGTGGCTTCGAAAGTTCGCTTCATACCCTACTCCAAACATTTGAGAACCGTATGCATGAGAGTGGAACTATACGGCTGTCAAGCCAAACGTAAGTATTTCATTGTTTCATATTCCTATTCTGATTAATATAGGTAACTTTACAGAATAAATGCGAAATGGCGACTTTGCTAAATTGCTGCGTATTTTAATGTGTAGGTATATTATTATTATGTGCGAATGATCTTATAATATTGTATATTTTATAACACACTTAAGAGATATTTTACATAATTCAAATATCTCTTCGGTGTTAGGTTGCTTGCGATACCAACTAACAGTTATACCATTCGAACAATTCTTCAACAGAAGGAGTCGTGAGCTACTGGGGCGATCAGGGACATATTTACGAAGCATCTAATTTCACTGCAGATCTCAGAGATGTTAGTTATGATGGCGAAGTATCAAATGTATCCATTAGTCGAGGTCTGGGGCAGTTGACCGATACTCTTTTTGGTAATGACAACTTAGAGCTGAAGGCTTCAGAGAAAAAAGGAGGTGCGTTCTTTAATTTTTTTTAGTTTTTTTTTTTTGTTAATTTCACGAAGTAATAAGTCTTAAAAGGTAATATAATATTCAACAGGTACACGCTGGGTCGGTTGGAATCGTAATATTCTCAACAGATCGGTTGTTTTGTATTTTGGATTCGACGACCGTAAAGAATTCATTGATGTCAACATACAAGCCAATAATCAAAAACGGAGAGGTATCGAGGTAAGAATATTTTTCATTTTTTTTATTTTCTCACAATAACACTCGCAAACCAGTAAAGGCTTTAAAAAACTACAGCACAACCGTTTCCTTGAAAACAATAACCGCACCAAATCTCACAAAAAAAACATAATATAATAAAATAAAACATATATAAGTACATACATAAACAATGCCCAATACTGAATATTTCGATAGTTGAAGATAAATGAGTTAAGTAATTCAAATTTGGTTGAAGTAACACATTAATATAAAACAATATACATAGTTAAACGTAAAGAATAAAGATAAAAATGATTTTCAGCTAGAATATTCCTACGCATGGCTGAAATTAATTTATACGCATCGAATGCGATTCTTGCATAGACGTTTTTCATACAAAATGTATCACCTAATTGTCACTTTTTTTCAAGTGACACCCTACACTTGCTACAGAATAGGGGTCCAGGATTAAAAAAAAATCGAATTTAGTTTTAAAGACATCAAAATTCATCTTGAAGAATTCTAATAACATATTTAATATTCGTGAAATTTTTAGTGTTACAAAAAACTTGAAATATTCGTATCAGATAATCCGAATGTATACGGAGATCCATTGAAAGCTGGCGTAGCCCTGGTTGACGAGACTGATGTGAAGAATATGTCCACCCCTATGAAGCACGCCGTGGGGCAATATGTAAAACTTGTTCTACATTTTGCAAGCGATTGGATTCTCATCAGTGAAATACAGTTCGACTGGGGTAAGTATTCTTTTATTATTGTTTTGCTACAACACATCGCTCTTTTTAGATTCGCGGATTTGTCTATTTCAAAATATAAACACTATTGATTAGATCGCTAATACTAATAACAGATTTTTCACTACAACTAATCAGTTATTTTTGTGGAAGATATTGTCTGTTCTAACTCCAAAATAAACCTAACAATTTGTCAGCATATTTTTTTATTATAATCGCTCATTCTTATAGGATAATAACATTAATTACACAATAATCTATCTCTATTTACACAAAGAGAATTTCATAGAATCGGGTAGAACGGGCATTCGCTCTATAGTCTAAACTCACTTTTAGATGTTTTATAGTATTATAGCATTCGATATTTTTTTTTATCCATTACGCCGTGTCCCGTAAGGGGTAGGCAGAGAGACCGGACCTCCACTCTTTTCTATCCAAGCATACTTCTTTCGCTTCTTCCACCGACGTAACATTTCTCATACACCCTCTCCTATTTCTCTTGCTTCTTACCTGGCCTTCCTTGAGGACGGAATCGATGTGTTCGATCCACGTCATTCTCGGTCGGCCACGCTTGCTTACACCTTTCCTTTCAGCCTTATGAATTCTCTTTGTCATTCTGTCTGCATCCATGATTTCCACATGCCCAAACCATCTCAACTTATTAACTTTCATCTTTGTCGCAACACTTCGATAAATAATTCAAACAAATCTAGTCCGTCAAAGTGCTATATATGAATTGAATCACCTGTAATATTATTAAACTGTGAGTCACGTCATAATATTTTCATGTTGTAACTTTTGTGTTATAAACTAAAATAATATCCAAATAAAGCTAATTACTTTCTTTTAAATATGCAATGGAGCGGGTCCTAGGGTATCATCAACACGATTTTACACCGTATAGTTGTGAAAACTATAATAGTCGTAGTTATAATATGTTTGTAGGTAGGTTTATAGGTGAATCAATTAACGTATTAACAATTAGCACTACCCACACGTATTTACATTCACCACGTATTTAATTAGAAACTTTGTTAACTACTAATCATTAAAGCTTGTACCTACCATAAAAACTTTATACATTTTGGCAACAATTTTGATTTTGGGCCCATCAAGTTGATTTACAGCTTGGTCTTTAATTTGTAAAAATAAATTTATAAGTAATGTTAACTACACTATCATTTTATAACAAATTTCATCATTGATTGTTGTTACTCCATCATTTATCAAAATGATGAGACTCTTGAAAATGACGGAAAAGCGCTTGAAATTGGAATGCATAATTTTGATCCATGACTCTCATAACGTAAATATACAAAATATAGGTACCTTATACTTATATTATCAAAAAATATTGAATCTCTTACACTAATCGTTACCACAATATACGATTCGTCATCTCATCTGTTTATCTCGAATATTTTCCTTAGGTTTCCCTCATTTTTTCAATATTTTATTAAACTAACATATTACCTTTGGATCGGGGTGACTATGAAAATCAAGCAATAATTTTACTTCAACATCATTCATTTTTGGTTTTCTCAAACTGTAAGATAAAAAAGGGGTTTTATTTTTATGGAAACTGGCCCCCCTCCCTATATTTCACGAAAAAGTTCAGTTCGAACTAAACTCAATTATTTACATAAAGGTGTCGTTTCCTTAAAAAAAATATTTTTTAAGTGGTGAACGAAACAAATTCCAATCTAATAAGATTTATTTTCACATTATTCTGCAACTTAACTAGCTTTATCGTGAATTACGCTGCTAGTCGACATTCTTTAACTTCGATAGCTAGAACAATTACCTACCCGTATTAGCTTTTAGGTTAGATTTTTAGATCTCCTTGACCTTCGCGATATTGTCTTCAAAATGTTCAAAGTCATTTCATATTTTAATTTCATAATTAATAATTGTAAAAATATTTTGTCCATTAATGTAAAATTCAAATCAAAATCAAATTAAGTAGGTACTTGAACTAAGGATGAAGATTTTAAATGATTTTTAATTTACAGTCGTTCCTGATACAAAACCGCCCATTGGAAAAGCGAAAGGCGATGAGCAAACTAAGGACTCTAGAGATGGAGTATATAAAAAGACTCAAATTGACACCGAAAATGAATTCGGACCTGAATACAATGTCGATAAATCAGAGTTCTTCGATGTAAATTTCAACACCACCGGACCGAGCTTATTTAACCCCGGGAGAGATCCAAAACATGAAAGCCTATTCAACAACACAATCTTTAAGATAATGATTTGTGTAACTCTTATTCTGGTTATAATTTTGGTATCGGCATCGATATATTTCTTCTGCAAAAGTAGGAACAAAGATCGTTTCCTGAACAAGCCGATGAACTTGAAAAATGCACGCAAATCTCAACTACTAACTCAGGCAAAAATGACTGACATGGTTCGTGCCCCAACTCCGCCGGAAATTGATGAGTTGTATGCGGAACCATATCGTATATCTGGTGCTTCTGCTTCGAGCAGGCAAGTGCCAAGCTGCAGGGCAATGGAGGCTTACTCCACCAACTCGTTGCATACTTGTGGTAAGAGAATGTTTTAAAATTTAACAACGTTTGACATTGAGTGCGTTTATACCAAACGAACAAAGACCTAGAGCTGGAAAATAGAGTAGGTACCTATATTTTCTTGATCATTGATATGATATGGTCACCAAGGAAATAACAACGAGAAAGAACTGTCATTGCCCAACTGTCTTGCTCGCTGTTGTTTCCATGGTGTCCAATATCAACGATTAAGGAAATATATACTTAGGTACTCTATTTGCCATTTCTGGATCTTTGTTCGTTTGGTATAAACGCATCCTTAGAAATAAAACTCGTATACAAAATCCATATACTTATATTTTTGTACCTATGTAGTTACTGTCCAATTTTACACATTGAATTCGTTTATACTTTATTACTATATCATTAAATCTATATTTTTCTTTCGTTCATTAACATTTTTACAAAATACAAGTCACAATAATTTATCTTAATTAATTTCTGGACTTGTGAGTTTTATCTCCGAAGAGACGGTATATAACTACCTACCTACGGCATTTCATAATTTATAAAATATAATATTCATACTGTTTATACACTTTTTTGAAAGAATTACATAAAATTCTACTTTCTAAGATTAAAATACTGCATAGTTAATGAGCTGATGTTAATTTTTCTCTTTTTTTCGCAGAATTTTCAAGTTTCCACGACAACCGGGGAAGAATAAACAACATGAAAGCGGGAATGCCGTACACCATCTCTTATTCCGATTCAATAAACGAAATCACAAAGTATGGTCATTTTTCAGACGAACACTACAGCGCTACATCTAGCACAGTTCAGGTAATGAATAATAATTAAAGGATTTACTTTTTTTAATTACGCTACTAGAAATTGTATTCTCTTTGAAATGATAAGATTCATCTTCCTTAATGTACCTAAGCATAACTAAGCATTTTCTCGGAAACAAGGGGATTTCCCATTTCATTATTTCAAACATTGAGCTGGTCTAACTATAACAGTTCATTATTTTAAAGCAATTATTATTAATCTATTGGAAATTTGTTTTAAAGTAGGTATGTACCTATATGTAAATATTTTTAGTGGGTACCTACTTGGTACTTACAAATTTCAATGAACACGAAATAAGTAGGAACACAATTTAAGTATTCTATAAAGTCATAAATATTTTGATAGGTGTTTAAATGGATTAGGTATGTTATGAAGATTATTCGAAAAACAATAATTGTTCGAAAATTAATTTTTCGAATGGCAATTGCTCGACTCTCAATTGTTCAAAGCACAGTTTTACAAACGCATATTTGGTAGATATTACAAATAGTTATATTATAATTCGAATTTTTACGTCATGTTAGATACTCCGTCGTTTTTACACCACACAAAATGTTCCTTACGTGGGAAAAATTAAGCTAGAGAAATAAATTAAATAAATATATTTATTGAAAAATTAATGTCCGGAATATTTATGGTGATTGTAATCAATTGCAGCCTGATTGCTTGGAAGAGCTTTGTATTGCCGGATACCTAACCACCATGAAGTTTCCCCCCACTCCACCTCCCCAAGGAACCAAGCGCGTCAAGACTATTTGCAGTTCCAGTATCCACAAAATAACTAACATGGGGTTTCACAAGATGGGGCCGGTATGTATACTTTTTCTATTATATTTTTAGTTTCAAGGCCTATTTCACACATACGCGGTTACATTCGTTTCGGTTTCGGTTCCTGTCGGGTCACTGCTGAAAAATAATGTGAAATAGCCCTTAGACATAGCTATTGTATTTCTTAAGGATTAAATGATATTTTCATTTATGTTAAAAAAAAAAAAAATTATATTTCAGGTTTACCTATGTTCTATGAAGGATGAGGATAAGGGCACATCATTGTCATTGATGAAAAACGTATGGTTGGGTTCATCCCGAAGGAAAAGGCAAGTTAGATTTTTGTTCGTCCGGATTATTAGATCATTTTAGATCCAGATCAATGCTTCCAATTAACAATTTTACCTAATACCTTAATAATCATAAGTAGTTCCCAAATTCATTTGACCTAGAGACCCCATTTCATATTCAAAACTTGCTCACGGACCCGGGGTCTTCCAACAATCACATGAGTTCGAAAGGGATTTGGGACACAAGAACACCGAAATGTCAAAAGGGGTAGAGAGAGGGGAGGGGTAGTTATCATAATATAGACACCAGAGATCACTTTGGAAACCACTGATCTAGATCCACATTTGATTTCTTAATATATCAAAACTAATGATTTTTCATTATATCAAAACTAATGAACAGGAGGGAGTTCATCAATGAAGCAACGTGGCTGGGAGCTTTACGCGACACTAATGTCCTCAGCGCTATTGGTATGAATGAGGAAATACCAGCTAGTGTGTTTTTCCCCTATTCAAGTCTTGGTGACCTGCCCGATTATCTACGGCAACGCTCCAAAAGAATGAATGGCGATGTGCCCGAGTAAGAAATAAACAATTAAAATTTTATATTTACGTAGCAACCTACTTAGTTAAATTTTATTTTTTATTGCACTTTTATGATATTTTTCTGAGCTCGTGCGCTTTTATCAACCTCGCGTTCAAGGTTCCACACGAGATTAACAAAAGAATTGAGCTCATAAATAATTATTATTGTGAAAGTGCATAGTTAAAATCTAAGATGATGAATACAAATAACTTCTCTTTTTATAAAAGAATACATTCTTCGATTTGAAGTAGATAGGCAATCTTTCTATAATTTAAAACATGAATTCGTTGAATAAAATGTATTGAACTGTTTCAGCTACGAAGAGATCATAATTTATTTACGACAGATTGCATCCGGAATGAAATATCTCGAATCAATGAACATTGTACACTGCGACTTGGCAGCAAGGTGAGTTTCAGCACCCTACATTAAATTTATCATTATAACATGATGGTGAAAAAAGGATATTATTTTATTACCTTCCTAAAACGTTCAAAAAGAGTTGAAATAGTGCAGTCCCTGTATGAAGACTCCCAGTGTAGAATTAAAATGTAGGTGGTCCCACTGATATTTATGTATTAAGTATTTAATTTTTCAGGAACTGCACTATTTGGCATAACTTGGTTGTGAAGATATCCAACCATGCAAACTACTGCAGCAAATACAAACCTGATTACTATGTGCACCAAGCGAAGCAAAGACTACCCATCAGATGGTTATCTTGGGAAGCCTTACTCATGGTAACATACTAGATTACATACATTTAGCATAACATAACAACAAGCTTAATTAAACTTCAATACTGTTTTCTACACACATTTTCTAATTTTCCTTACTATTTGTATGAGTTTTTTTAACTTTGTGTGTGCATTTTCCCTGTTTAACACTCACAAGAGTACAATAACTCTAGAGGTGAAAGATTAAATGAAGGAAGTAAAATATTTGTAATTGCTGATGAAATTTCTTGTCCAATTTCAGGGCAAGTGGACATTTCAAAGCGATGTTTGGGCATTTGGTGTGACCCTTTGGGAAATTTATACGATGTGTAACAAACAACCGTTCGATGAACTGAAGAACCACGAAATATATGAAAATGCTGTTCGATGGAAAAATAATAGCACAACTAGGCGTATACCGTCTCCACCGGCTTCATTACCAAGAGAACTGAAGGTTATATTCAACAGCTGCTTACAAAAAGCCCCACATGATAGACCATCGTTCGAAGAAATCCATCGCATGTTAATGGAAATCGACTCTAAAAACCTAAACAGGAACAACTATTGTTTCTAAATGAATTTGATCAAATGCAATTTGTGACCTAGATTCATGTTTTGCGCTTTATGGGAAACCTCCTATTTTTATATGGAATAACATTCTTAAGTTTACTTTTTAATGAGTAATTCTTTCTTGATTGTTTCTCAGATTTATTATTACATGTTACAAAGACAACACTGTTGTTTGTTCCTACTTAATCTATTATCTAGTATAGGAAGACTCCTCAAATTGCTATCATGAACCTTTTTATATTATACTGAATATTATTAATATTAGATATAAGTCAAGTGTTACATCACTTTTAATATGAGGTATTTCTATCCACCAACTATATTGTGGAGAGGAAACATCATAATTATACATACTTCATATGAATTTGATTTGTTATTAAGTATTTATGTATATAGTTATTAATAGCTGTCTAAATTAAAAATAATATGAATTTATTACATAATAATAATATTATTATATAGGTTATATTTTATTAATATCTCAAAATGTAATTCTTTGTAATACAGATAGTATTAAAAAGTATTATTGGCATTTTAATGTTTAATAATATTAAATTGTATTAATGCCTGCTCCGGGATGCATTTTATGTACTTACTTTACAATGAGATGTCCATTTGAACAAAATACGTTTCTTTTGATCTCGTATTAAGATTTAAGACCATTGCTGTAATGTAATACTGAGCGTTTAAGTCTAACACACCAACATATTAATAGATTATCTAACTCATAATAGTATTATGATAATGAATTATACTTTAACCCTATATTGACTGATATTTTACCCCTTAGCTATGACCTAGTTAAAATTTAGTAAAACCTTTGAAAGTATAATATAATATAATAATATTATCCAAGATTATTGATCATTTCAACGACAATATTTTATACTTATATCGCCAAGATCCCGGTAAACTTATCATAACGATTTATACTCCTAAAAAATTTAGTATATACCATTATTCTATGGTGGAATTAATTTTCTATTGTGATAAATTTTAAAATACATGATAATTACGAAAACTCAAGACTGTTTTTATTTAAAAAAAAAAAACTATTAATTATTTGAATATTGTAACTCATTCACTAAACATATTGTAATGTATTACTTAAGTTCATTCTTAAAACTATCAACAACAAAAAAATTTAATATTTTGGGTGAGATTCATTAACTTTTCATATCAAACTTTACGTTTGATGGTCCCAAAACTTATCGTGTTTATGATATTTACATGTATTTTAATCAAGCTACTTATAATAAGTGTCCTCTACATAATATAACTTAAACATACATTTTCTGTGGCAACTTTCAACTATTAAGTATCTACTAATATTATTAATTTCCAAACAGACGAAACTATTAAGTCCATAGCTTTGACACAATTTGGTTTTGTGATGGAACAATGAGAATAAAATACATATCTTAATATTTCGTATTTACTTCTCTTGAACAATGTGAATGAAACAAAATGCTACTTAATTTTAAACTTCGTCACATATCAAATGTCTAATTGTGTTGATGTTGTTAAAAGAATTTTCTCTACATTACAATATGTTATAAATGTTGCACTTCTGTGTTTATATCAATCTTATATTGTTAGTATTAAGTGTTTGTAACAATACTCTATGACCCTCTTCCAAGTATTGCATTAAAAATTGAAGTGATACTGTTGTAAAATACTGCAGATGGATCATCCACTGTATGTTTTGTATTAACTGTCAATGCAAGACAATCACTTCAGCATGAAATCCTATTTTGTATTAATTTATTGCTATTATACGAACACAGTTTATTTAAATAATAAAATAGAAACTAGAAAAAAGTAATCTTCTTTCGTCATAGTCCTATCAAAAATAATATGATAATAATAATATAATATATAGCATAATAATAATTATTGACATATTTTGTCTCTATTTTTATTACTCTACATCTTTTTATGTTCTGAGTGGTGTGTAGGTATATGTCATATTTAAACAGAAGCAAAATGATCAAATATATTTAAACATTTAAGAAATAGCTATGATTTGTACTTATTACAGAATTGTTTACTGATTTTGGTCCCCAACTTCTGAATGAGTAAATCCTGGATAAGTCAGATTTTTTCCATTTTTTCCAATTTATGTCAAAGAACCTCGTATTAGTTAGGATGCCTAAACTTTAACTTTTGAATAAAAATAAATTATTTATTCTCAATATTATAATTTTTGTGATAGGTATTTTAATAGATATAGAACTCAATTTACTATCTATCTGAATATGTTAACATTAATTTAATTCATCAATTTTTTTAACAGTTCTCTTGTTTCACTAATGGTGTACCTTTTATGTAATTGTAATAGTATTATTTAAAATTTCTCAGTGAATTTTTAGGATTTTAAATTCAGTTTATGAGTCTAAATGGATGTGGTAACTATCTACTACTCAATCAGGGTTACAACTGTATTATAATATTTCAGACATAGAAAGAATACTTTATTATTAAGTAAATGTGATTTTATCATCTTCTAATAATAATATGATTCGTTATTTTTTTAAAGTAAATGTTGTCTTTAATATTATGCATATACAATAACCAAATAAAAAAATTGTCTTTGTTGATGTGAAATTTAAAATTTGGATCTTAATAATAAAATTTAAATTGAACAGGTATTTTATTCGATAATCTTGAATATTGATTTTTTTTCTCAAACTTGAAGAAACCTCATATTTTTCATTTTTTCACTCACACTGGTTTTTGTATTAATTATGTTAGAGATTAAGTTACTGTTTCAATTAATGTGGTGTTAAAATACTTGATGTTTTTTGTATAAGATCTCATTCTAATTTTATAATTTCTTTATTACTTACTTACATTTGTTATTTATTTTTTATCTAACCATGCTTCCAAAGGTTGCTTTTAAATACAAATTCAATAATGAAACCTTATACCTTTTCATTTTTTACTTACAAACTGGCTTTAATATTTATATTAGCAATTAAGTTACTATTTCAATAAATGTGGTGTTAATCTATTACTTGATGTACCTATTGTGTGTTCCATCAACTCATTCTAATTTTGGTCATATTTTATTACATACATACAAAGCAATGAAAATAGTGTGATATAAAACATTAATTTTTTGATTCTACGATAGAAAACCAAAATTTAAAAAAATGTAAAAATAGCAACATACAACTATCTTTTGAAATATCCGACAAACTCCTCGGAACTGCGCAATATGAAAAAAAACAAGTGCACCACCATTCACAGGAAGGGCGGATCCAGCATTGGCGCCAGGAGGGCGTCACGACATAGCAAAAAAGGTCATTTCCAAAATTTCGTTTCTAGAAACTAAACTTTTCCTAAAAAAATAAAAAAGGTCATTTCCATGATCCTAAGGGGGGTCATGAACCACAATAACTTGTAATTATAATAGAAAAGTAGGTATTTTTTAATAAATGTAAGTACTGTACTTCAAATTAAAGGCCTGGACCCAGCCAAGGGGGGGGTCATGACCCCCCCCCCCCCCGAATCCGCGCTTGATTCACAGAGACATTGTATACAACAGAAAAAAAAATGTTATGTTCCTAATTATGTGATTTTCAATTCACACATAAATCCTACGATTTCAAACCATGAAGGGGTCTTATGGCCTCCGTCAAAAAGTTTAATCAAGGCAGTAATTATTTTATTATAAAGACAACAAAGATTCAAAAAAATATGTCGTAATTTATTTGAAGATTTTTAGATCAATGAACACTTTCCAACTTCTAAAACACAAACTTTCAATGTTTTTTTTTTGTCTGGTAATATTTTAATTTGAAAAAACCAAACTCAACGTTTTCAGAATCACAATATTCTCTTTTCTTCGGCAAAGTAATCTGCGCCTCTATTGTATTACTCCAATGAAGAGAACAGTAGTTTGAAAATTATATTTAATTTTTTTAAATTTATGCTGCTGAATTCTCTCATAAATCAATGATAAAAAATTCTTTAAAATTTAACATAATATTTATTTCATGATTTATTTTCACATTTAACTCAACAATCAACAACAAAATAACAAAAAAGGTGTGCAGTTTGAATACAAATTAATATTTCATAATAAAACCATCATCCGTATTATGAAAGAAATCATTCATTTATTTTACATATCACTTTTACAATATCAAAACTATAAACATCTTATTGATTAAACAATATAGGTACATGTATGTATATCATGAAATGCACTTATATTTACTATATTTTATATGTTTATTAGAAATATAATTGTGTATTGAGCTTCTAAGAATTATATCAATGAAAAATACATTTTTCTTTAAACATTATTTCTTGTGCATTTATTTCCTACCTAGCTACCCAGTAAACTGTTAAACCGTATAAATAAAAATAAAAATGTTCATTTGCTAAAAATAGTCACCAAATATGAAACTCTAGAACTCACCACAAGGCCCAGCGCATATTAAAACCCCACCGTATAAAGTCTCCACCTACGGACAATCAGTCAATAATAATATCTCAAAGCCTTTTCATCAAGGAAGCAAAACTCTATTTAAATAAATGAATCTGAATAAAACATAATACAGAAAAAAATATTTTTTCCTTTTAAAACCTGTTGTATTATTCCATAGTGTGGAACTAAATTTGTAATTTTTTACTTTACTGTACATTGGTTGCCTTTTAGATAGACCCTCTCACACAGTGTTCCATTCAGATTAGGACCTGGTGTGAGAGGAGGTCATTGAATCTGCATGAGATCAAGCGCAGTGGAGAGCTCCTGTTGCCTTCCTACGCCCCTAAGTGGGGTTACAAAGGGTGTATGATTACGTCAATACACCAAAACAAAACAATAATGTATACATTTCAATGTACAGAGGCAAGTTCATCGCTACTATCGATGGCCACTGAATTACTAGCTACTAGACCAAGTGTGATCTAAGCTTAAGAAGTGTGTCTTTCACTACTAGACTATTAAGGTATTAAGGACGATAATAAAGAATATCGGACTAAAACTACTTTCGGTAAGAGATGTACATAATATTGTGATGTGCGTCTCATTTTAGAGGTAACCAAGTCCCCAAATAACTAACGTGACAAGCTCAACAGAGTGCAATCTATTGGAATAGCAAACCTTAGAATACTCAAATAAGACAATAGTTTAAGATATATCTAAAAAAGTAGAAAATATTACATTATTTACATACTAATACAATAATTATTACATCTAATATATCACTTAAATATTTCATTTTGTGATGATCAAATGGTGGAAAAAGACAAAAGTTCTGAAATAGAAATGCAAATATTATGACAAAAATATATTGCTTATAAAAAATATAATATATTTTAAATTTTGACTTTTTAAATCATAGTTACTTAATGTAAATGTAAGTATTTCAGATTAAGAATCCCATAACTATAAATATATATCATGCTTATCACATTTTGCAACAGTTATTTTTTTTATATTAATAATGTAAATAACACTCTTATATAGAAAGATGCGAGTACAGTTGGTGGAACTTAATGCTTAAAGCATTCTCTACCAGTTAACCCGTCCTATACAATCTGAGATGGGATAACCTCGAGTAAAAATACTGGGAAAATTAATAAAAATTAACTAATAGCTTGTATTATTACATCCCATAACTACTTGATTTTTTTTAATGTATACTTAATATAAAAACCTTTGGTATATTAATTGTTGTATTTTAAATAATAAATAGATGCTAATTTTAAAAATCAGTCACATCTTGTGATGATTCATAGTTATAACAGAATATTCAAAGTTAAAAAAAGATTGGGTCAAAATATAACAAAAATGCACAAAAGATAATGGTTTGAACACGATTTATAATAAGTAGCTAAACATTCTCATTCAACCCCTTATTTTTTTGTAAATAAAACCATTTATTTCAAGGACGTAGCCAAATAATAATTTCAGAGGGGGCTCAGCTTGGTTGCGCAGTGAAAGAGAATAAAAACATAAACGGGTCACTGTATGTAAGTAACTACATATTAAGGGGGGTCAAACCCCCTTCATCCCCCCCTTAACTATGGCCTTGATTAAATTTATAATTTCTTAACCGAAGATGATTATATTATGATTACATAAATTTCCAATATATAAAATGAATGAATAAACTACAAATTATTAATACCTAGGTATTTATTATAAACCACAGAGGAAAGTAAAAAAAAAAACAAAAAAATATTCCTAATCAATTTGTTCAACAACTAAAAAATACATAATGTAATTTAACTATACATCGAAGAATAAAAATACATAATTACTCGATACATAACATAAAGGATTAAAAATAAAATTGCAACTATGAAGATGACAACACCACGTACTACCCTGAAAAAGATAAATAAAAATATTATTAAATTCATGTAATTAATCATATATTAATGGTAATGCTGAGAAGAAAGATCAATAGATAATCAATCTTGATATTTTAATATCAAATTTATAAGCTACTTCCACTTGAATTTTTTGTTAGCCCATTCTGACACTATTTATTTTTCTACGACAATATAAATTTACATGGTAGTAACATAGAATGACAATTCTTTATTTATGTTGGGAAAAACTAAACATCAAAGACTTGAATCTGTACTCAAACTATTTCAATCAACATCTCCGAACCAATAACAAATTCATTTGTTTGTTTTTTAATTATCTACGGCGCAAACACCTTTGACATGTTAATTATTTTTCGTTACAAGGAGAAAAAAGAAAAGAGCATCTTTTATTGTTATTTAAATTTGTAGCCAAAGAAGACTTTTATTTTAAATTTTATCAAAAATAAAAACTATGAACATAGACATAAGTAAATACCCTAGGTAGGTACTAAAACACTGTATTTTTTTGTTAGGTAAATGATTATTCTTTACGAATGTGGTACTTCTTAAAGCACTCTGGCAACCACCAAACTTTTTTTTCTTCAAGATCACACTTTATATAATCTTGTCTGGATTTTTTTTATCGATTTTGGTGGAATATCAAATATTTAAACTCAATGTTAAAATTTCTGTGGCCTTTTTATAAGTAGGTACTAGGGATGTTAACATTATTTGTAAATGAAATAAAATAATCACTGGATTAATTATTTTTAATGTATTTATTTACGTTATTTTTAATGTATTTATTTACGTTATTTTTATGAAAATAGTCACATTCTATTCATTGTTTTTATATAAACTGGGTGGTTATTCCTGACGCTTTCTTAAGTATTCCTTGATACTAAAGTTGCTACTTTTCAGCAATTGGTATTTTTGAAATTAAGAAGTGGCGCTATTTCGATGCGGATACTTTTGGAAGCTTGTCGTGACTAAAAAATCCGTTAATAAGTCTAGTTTGATACTAAATTGGTATTCCTGACACATTCTTAAGTACGCCAAAAAAGGCGGGTACTTACGATTTGACATTTTATAATAAGATAGCAAAAGTGTTGTCTTATTTAAGGCTCTGGGGTAGGGTAATCGCTGTTTTTTGGTGTTTTTTCATGCAATTTTTTATCGTTGTTGTTAAAGATAGCTTCTTGAAAAAAATATTTCAATGTTCTTCAATCTTTCTTCTAGTGCAAACACTTTCAATATCTTAAAAATATTGAATATTTATAATGGAAAAAAATATTTTAAAAATATCTCTATCGTGACTTTTCAAGAAGATTTATGCATTAACTACGAGACCTAGAAATGTAATTATTTTTCTAATCGAAGGAGATTTTCAATTTCTAGTGCAAATACGTAGCATAATTAAGTTTTAAATTGTATTTTTTTTTTAAAACTGAAAAACTACAAATTGTATTAATTTTTTATTGTCTATGGTTTATTTTATAGAAGATTACAGGCCATTACAGGTAAGAGAAGAGCTTCGGGGTGTGCGGCGTCATATGAATTGTTTATCTCGAAGCGGGCGCTGTGTTCTCCTGTCCCTTTTATCGACATTTGGATTGTTTTATGCTTATTTCGTGATAAAAATGATAGTTTTGTGTGCTTGGACAATATATTTTTATTATAATTTATTCGTTTTGAACTTAAACTTTACTTATTTTGACTTTTTTTTATATTTTGTTTATAATTGACAGTGACATTTGTATATAAGATATCGTAATCTTGTTTGTATTTCATGATCAAAAATAGTTTTGTGTTTGTGTGTTTGGACATTAAAATGAACAATACAATACGTGGTGGATCAAGAAATATCATTATACGTGTGTATTCGCCACGTATTCGGAATGTTTGGTGGAATTAAAGCCTGAGAACTGTCTACTAATGTTTTCTAACTAACATCTCAATTGATTGGTAAATACTGTGTTTTTTGTAGATAAAATACTTTTTAATGATTAATTCTAACATTTTCAAGTATAAGAAGTTAGTTAGAGCTCATTTAAGGATACTTTATTTGTTTTAAAAATATCTGTCAATGAAAGATCACAGGACAGTTTGTTTTGACGATCGAAAAACAAAACACGGTATAGAAAATAATGTTTGTTAAATTGCAATACTATATTGTTACCATTATATTTCGATTTCTTATCCCATTTTAAGATGGAAAATTTTCATTTATTTTTACTAAAATAATATTTCTATTAAAATACAATAATGGTATTATTTTCCTATCCCATTCTTTATTTAAAGTTGATTATTTTTACTTTTTTAATTAAAATAATACTTTACTTTTTTATATAAAATAATGTTCCTATATATATATATATATATATATATATACTTATTAAATTATAATACTAATATTAATAAATCAATCGAAAATAGTAAATATGTTTTCGACAGTGTCAGCTCATTGTTTTTATACAGTAAAACTTTCATATCCAATAATTATTCTTTATTTTTTTTTTCAGGTTTTAATATGTGCGTTCTATTAGGATAATTGTAATAGAAGAGAATTCAAATCAATGCAAATTTACCACGCCAGGTAAACATAGAAAAGGGCGACCAAAAAAAGGATTGGAGAATTCGACCGCTGTGCCGTATTAAGGCAAAAATCATTTTTCAATCATCATTCATTCAAAAAAGCAATACCCAGTTTGAGAACCATGTTACAAGTTGTACGAAATTATTTGAATTTTGATGGGAGCTACGAACTTCTACTAAAAACTGTAATAAACATTGGGTTTTCGTACAAAAATGCAATTCAAATAGGAAAGTATTGATGTAGACACAAAATATTGCGGCTAAAAGAGAAAATTATTGTCTTAAAATAATCATGGATCACAGGATGTTGCCAAAAGAACTCCAAAAAATATAGTTTAATATATAGATGAAAGCTTATTAAAGAATATTACAGTTTGTATATACTTTATTTAACTTCAATTAATTCATTAAACATCACTTTATTTTAATTATGGATTTTTATTTTTTCAAATCCCGAAGTCCAAAATATGTAAAAAATTTGGCAAGTTATTTCAGAGAAAAAACCTGCTAAAGGAACAATAAATCAAGGGAACAAAAAATAATTGTTCAAACACAAAACTATCATTTACCTTTATTATTTATTTTTCAGTTTTCAAAAAATAATTACAATTTAAAACTTGATTATACTACGTATTTGCACTAGAAATTGAAAATCAGCTTCGATTAGAAAAGTAATTACATCTCTAGGTCTCGAAGTATATGCATAAATCTTCTTGAAAAGTCACGATAGAGACATTTTTAAAATATTTTTTTTCATTAAAAATATTCAATATTTCCGTTACAGTGTTTTATTTTAGCACAGTCATTGTTAATGTGTTACCATGAGCGATAACAGCGCCCTCAATTTATTGCCAATTTCTTGACAGACTGCAAGTTTTCTTACTTTTTAGTGTTAGGAGATTTAAATTGCGGTAAGTGCAGGAGAAGAGGGGGACAAAGGGTATAGACACGCCCATTACCCCAAGGTCATTGGCTTACCCCCTAGCCTTAATTGACACAGCACTTTTCCTAGCTTATTTGAATAAAATTTCGGGATTAAATATTAAAACATCTAAGTATTATTTAAAAAAAAGTATTTTATACATTTTTTAAATATCAAAATATAATTTATTAGTAATTTGGTATATTATATACGGTGAACCAAAATGTTTCGATATAATCTAATTAAAAAACTTTATCTGAACATTTTTAATGTAATAATGAAACACAAGTGAATATTTTAAGTGAGCCACACAAAGAATAATTGACAACACTGTAAGCCCGTACATTCTAACCTCAAAAAATCGTGACGTTTGTCGGTTTGCGCGCAGTTCGTCTCTGTGTTTTATTGAACTTTAATGTTTTAAATACATTAAAATGAAAACAAATCAGTGCTTTGGTGTACCCTGAAGACGTGAGGGATATTATGTTGCAGTTAGCAGTTCACAAAATTGTTATTTATTTACGAAAATGTAAGTCATACTATTCTCGTATAATTTGACATTACGTAGTTCATTTCGATTATATTATTTTGTGAAAACTACATTGAAATGGCAGTTTGATTACGCTCTATGGCTTAAAGAATACTTTTATTTATTTTAGCAATGGATGAGCTCACCAGATTGTGTAAATATGTAAGGGCAGACATTTAAGAATACCTATAAACAAAGTTGTAATTCAGGAATTTGAGACTGGCCAAGAACACCATTAGGTCAAGAAAAGGAGAAAAAAATGTATGTATACCTTTATTCATTTAACCAAGTGTTATGTATTAACTTGTGGTTTGTTTAAATAACAATTTATGAAGTTTTATACTACTGAAAGTTTTCAAAGGTAAGGGCTGCATGTACATTATTTATCAGTAGAAGTGGATACAAAGAATTCAATCAAAAATTCTTGATGAGTACTCTTTTGAGCTTGTATAATATTGATAATAACTTTACAGATATATACTTTTATTCGGCAATTGAGTTATGGCATCTTCGAGAGAGAAGAAAGGCTATACAATTTAAATTAATATTTTATTAATGTTTCTGTTCATATTTGCAGATATTGTATATAGTAAAGCTATTTCAACAACTTTTTTGTTCTTTCAAATATACAAAAACATCTGGGAGTAATAAGTGTTTTGTTTTTTTTTTAGGTATTTATTTATTTATCGGCTTTGAGATACGAGCCCACAACCTCAATACGGCTATAGGGAAATCAGTGACCAAGATGCTATGCTACATGCAAGCATGCATACTCTGTTCCTCGACTCCTGCTTGTCACCGGCCAGCCTCTACAAATCTCCTGGTAGGTGCTGCAGTGTATGTCGCCGATCACCTGGTCAATATAATTATCTCTGGAGCGGCCTCTATGATTTTGAATTTGGATACAAGTTTATTTATGTGACTAGTATTTGAATATTCATAAATCATATAATGATTGTTGCATACTTTCAACAAAATTGTGGTTCGGTTTGAAGTTTTAAGATGTCCCAATCAATTTATGCTTTACAATTTTTTTTTATGTTTTTTTATTACATAGAGAAAGTATGTATGGGTTTTAGATAGAGTTTTATTTGATTAATATAATATATATTATTGCAAATTACAACCTATTCAAATTTTGGATATAGGCATTTAATTTCAATTTATTTTAGGGTAGTCTTTGACAAAAGAAAACGTTTTTAAATTTTATTTATTTATTGTAGAAGTAAGTATATTTGTATTAAGTTTTTTTTTTAAATTATAAGGTGGTTGATTATTACTGTGTATGGTGTTGGGCTGATAGATAATATTTTGAAACTAACAATCTTTAACGAAATTACAAAAATTATTTCACGACTCTCATTCCAATAAAATCTTACATTGTGAATCTGTTTTTTCTTTACCATATTCTCTTCTTTTTTGGGATAACATACTTTCTTAAGTCCCTCATCATCATCAGCACATAAAGATGGATAGAATAATTGTTTTTTAAGGAAAAATAATTTAGGGTGAGTATAATGAGTTGAAGGTAAGATATCATAATTGCAAACAGCATTCATGAAAAAAGATTTTTTCTGTTAAATACAGTTTACTTAACCTTGAAACTTTTATTTGCTTACTATAATATAGATAGTAGAAGTTGGTTGCTTAGTGATGAATTAGCTGACTTTACATTCTTAAGGTACTTGAGTTCGATCCCTGGTACCTGCCTTATGTTTATAGTTAGAGTATGCCCGTCATTCAGTTGTAATAGTAACGCAGGGTGCTTTTGTTGAATCATTTCTGAATGTAATGCAAACGGATGGTCCTATATAAATCAATCGATTCTCCCTTTTACACTCTTCTCAGGAGCATAGGGAGGCAACAAAAGCTCTCCACATAACAACTCAAACGGGGCATAGATTTTTATGTAGATATAACTACCTAAATGAATTGGAGAACTATATTTTTCAAAGCAAAAAGAGAAGCCTCATTGACCTGCAATTTTAACAGTTTGGTAAGCAAATCGGATTGTAAAATTAGATTTAAACTTTCACAAAGAAACGTAAACATTACCAATTGCACTTATTTTAAAGTAAAAATTAAGATTTAAAGCAAAACATGAGAAACAAACATAGGTATCACACACTGCGTATTTTTGGAATCAAGCTGTCAAAATTGCAATATTTTGGCTTCACTTTTGAATGCGAGTCGGGATTTAAAATTCGGGATTCTTCTAGAGAAGAGAATTGTGAAATATTAGAGAATTATGTTTTTTTTCGTCACGCATCAGAACGGATAATTCATGTATATAATGACGGATAATTCATGTATATAATGACGCTTAATTTCTAGGTTAGGGAAAGCTTGTTTATAGTCCTGACAGTTATCAATAACAATAATCAGTATGGCCAACTTTGAAATATCAAATTTTCTTTAAAAGATGATTTAAGTTGAAATTATTTTACTAATAATTAAATAAATGTAGTAATTAATTGACATTTTTAATATTTTAAGTATTTGTTTTAAAATATTTCGTTAAAATTAAATATTTATCGCAATAATATTAAAATAAGCTGAAACCATAGACAATACGATAAAAAATACAATTATTGTTAACGGGCCGTTAAATTTAGTATCCGACGAGATTCAAATCACAAAAAAGAATCGGATTAAGAAAGCGTCAGGAATACCAAATTTAGTCACGGACTTTTTAGTCGCGATCTTTAGTCTAGTATTAGTCTCGAATAAGAAAGTGTCAGGAATACCCCTGCTGTTCACTTAAAAGAAGACATTTTTGTGTTGGAAGGGTTAAATGTCTATTTGGAAGAAAATCTTCAACATTGTTGCTAGAATAAAAAATTTTAATATATAAAAAATCTGAATATATAAAAAATCGGACGCCTGGGCCCCACCAGGGGGGGTCCAGGCAGCTAGTGTCCCCCCTGTGTTGACCACGGCTCGCTCTAACAAGAGCTTGAAAATCGGGACCCTGAATGTCCGCACTTTGAGGGCGGGCGGGGAGCTTGTTGCTGCCAAGTTGGCGGGAGATTATGGACTGGATATCCTGGGGCTGAGCGAGGCACGCATCCCAGGGACGGGGCAGAGTGACGCTGGCAACTATGTCATGCTGCACTCTGGTCACCGAACTGCACGGATGCGTGGCGTCGCTCTACTTTTAAGTAAATATGCCTTCTCTCGCCTTCTTGGTTGGGAACCTGTTTCTGACCGCCTGATGAGTGCGTCCTTCAAGATGACAGGCGAAACACTGACGGTCCTCCTATGCTATGCTCCCACTGAGGATGGGGATGCGGCTGCCAAGGACTGTTTTTATGACAGTCTGGATGCAGTTGTGTCCCATGTCCCAAGGCGCCACCGCTTAATAGTACTGGGGGATTTTAATGCCAAGGTTGGCAGTGACCCCCAGTATGGACCAGGCGTCATGGGTAGGCATGGCATGGGAGTGATAAATGATAATGGAAGCCGTCTGATTGGTTTCGCCACACTCCATGGACTCTTAATAGGGGGAACTTTGTTCCCCCACAAGGATATCCATAAATATACTTGGACCTCGCCTGACAGGAGAACAAAAAACCAGATTGACCATCTTCTGGTAAGGGCCAGCAACCGAACTGACCTGCGTGATGTCCGCACCTACCGAGGGGCAGACATGGATACTGATCACGAACTCCTTGTGGGTTCGTTGAGATTCAGATTTACCCATTTCCAGCAGGGGCCGTCTGCCTCTCGCCCGCTGGACATACGCAGGTTAGAGAGTGCTCAGTGTCGTCATACGTACGAGGCTGAGTTACGCACCAGGTTTGCCCCCTTGCAGGATTCACACGGAGCTGTTCCGATTAAGACAGCTTGGAATAGCTTCCGTGACGCCGTTATGGAATCCGCACGTTCTTCTGTCGGCTATAAGAACAAAAAGAGGCCAATATGGATGTCCGATGGGTCCTGGAGCCTCATCGAAGATCGCCAGAAGGCTAAGACCCTCAGAGACAGCGAAAAAGACCCTCAAAAACTGGCTGCTTTGGTGTCTGAGTACAGAGAGCTGAGCCGCAAGGTGAAGCACTCTGTACGAACAGATAAGAGAAGACACCTGGACTCTCAGATACGGCGAGCGCAGTCAGCTGCACTCGGAAATGACTCAAGGACACTTTTCGAAATCACCCGGGAGGTCGGGGGCAGGGGTCAAAAAAGACCCGTGACGGCAATACGAGACTCTCGTGGAGCCACTGTCACTGCCCCCGAACTGATTAAAGGGAGATGGAGGGAGTACTTTGAGTCAATATTAAACCGTCCCGAGCCCTCCTCACCTTACAACTTTGAGGAGGAGTTGACTGGTCTGAATATACCTCAGGCAACTGGGATATGTGAGGACCCGCCGACATACAGTGAGATGGTGCTGGCCGTGATGAGACTTAAGAACAACAAAGCGCCAGGAGACGATGGAATTCACGCAGAGCTCCTCAAACAAGGCATAGACACCCTTGGCCAACCACTATTAGATATATTTAAAATGGCGTGGGAAGAGGAGAGGTGCCCAAAAGATTGGCGGAATGGATCCATCGTCGCAATATTTAAAAAGGGGGACCCCCTTGAATGCGGAAACTACCGTGGAATTACTCTGCTGAGTGTTCCCGGTAAGGTATTATCTCAGATATTACTACACCGCATTCGGGGGCCTGTCATGGCTGTCCTGAGAGAGCAACAATGCAGCTTTGTACCTGGAAGGTCCTGCACGGACCCAATTTTCTGTGCCAGGTGCATCTTTCAGCAGTGCAAGGAGTTTAACTCTCCAGTCGCTTGTTGCTTTATAGATTTTGAAAAGGCCTTCGACAGCCCACATAGACCATCGATATGGAAAATTTTAGCTCTGTACGGTATACCTCCGAAGATAGTTAAAATGGTGCAGTCCCTATATGAAGACTCCGAGTGTAGCGTGAAAACGCCAGGTGGTCCTACTGAAGCTTTTAGGATCACCACGGGAGTCAGACAGGGCTGCGTACTAGCTCCTTTTATATTCATAATTGTCATGGACTTCCTGCTGAGAAATTCCATGCAAGGAGCAAGAGGTATACCGATAACACAGAGAGATGGTCTAATGGGCGAACTGTGCGATCTGGAGTACGCGGACGACCTAGCGTTGTTCAGTACGACAGTGGAGGAATTACAGCGCAGTGTTTCAAGACTCTGCGATGAAACAGCACGCCTCGGCCTTCGAGTCAATGCCAGTAAGACGGAGCTCATGGCGAATAATGCCTGCCCCGATAACCATCGATGGTCACCAGGTCTCCCGGGTGGATAAATTTAAGTACCTGGGAGCAACCATTACCACCACTGGTGACCTCGGGGCTGAGCTCCCGATACGTATCGGTATGGCAAGTGGCGCCTTCAACAACATGACCAAGATATGGAAGGCGTCGGCGTTTAGTGTCGAGACGAAATGTAAACTGTTTGATGCGTGTGTGTTGCCCATTCTCCTGTATGGGTGTGAGTCCTGGCACCTGACTCTGGCCCAGGCACAAAAAGTATCTGCATTCGAAACGAAGTGCCTCAGGAGAATTTTGGGTATAAGATGGTACCACCGCATCACGAACGACGCTATACGCCGGCGCACCCAGCGTGAGTCCATCACCTCTACTATTATGTGGAGGAGATGGACTTGGCTGGGACATGTGTTAAGGATGCCGAATGACAGTTGGCCGAGGAGAGCGCTGTTCTTCCTCCCATCAGGGTCCCGGAGACGAGGAAGACCCTCTCATACTGTGTTCCGCTCCTTCGAGGCAGAGCTGAGGAATCTGGACATGGTGTGGGAGGAGGTCATTAACGTTGCGCATGATCGAACGCAATGGAGAGCTCTTGTTGCCTCCCTATGCCCCTAAGTGGGGTCTAAAGGGAGTTTGGAGTGGATAAAAAATCTGAATATCTTTTCTTATAGTATTGAAAGAGGTGGGTTAGTCTACACCTACTGTACAAGGTGTATTACAATGTGCTTTGAACATGCACATTTTATAACAACAGTTAATCTAAACCAAAAACATCTGCAATTGAAAGGTTTAAGGAAAAAAGGTTCCTATGTAAAAAAAAATAAGAAAATAACTAACACAACAACTCATTGAATTCAGCTCATCCTTAATGCAGCAGACTGTGACTTTTGCCATATCTCAACGATCTTCATTGACGAAGCAAGATATGGAATTCAGAACATGTCCCATCAGCATTTGAACACTCAACAACATGGCCCAGGAATTTACATCAGAACTTTGTATTCCATTTTCACCTAACAATAGATAAAAAACTAAAATCGCAGACCTAATCCAATAATAAACTAGTAGAGGCTAATATGAGATACAACCCCAAATAACTCAATAAACATTT
Source organism: Mystacides longicornis (assembly GCA_963576905.1). NCBI lineage: Eukaryota > Metazoa > Arthropoda > Insecta > Trichoptera > Leptoceridae > Mystacides > Mystacides longicornis. The sequence goes on along the minus strand of OY756429.1, from coordinate 17,941,915 downwards.
TAGCCTGTTTTCGATGAAAGAAACTGAATTCCAATAAAAATAAAATGTCTAAAATACCAATGAATTGAAAAAAAAATTCAAACTTGTTCTTCACACTACGTACTTATTTAATGTTAATAATTCATTATAAAGTGCTTTTATAAAATACCCATTTTGGTGTTATAACATGATGTGGACACATGCACAAAATAAAAATAATGTGTAAAACTTTGATTTATTTGTACTATGAACTAGACGCAGCATTGGGAACACCAAGTTTAAATATTTATGCCATTTTTTTGTTTAATTTTTATGTCAAAAGCAGTGAATGCTTCAAAAATCACCACAATAATTAGTAATAATTATCATACTAGGCAAGTGCCTTTCAAAGCAAATATAATAAGGCGGAGCCATATTTATGTAAATGATTTCCTGTCTCTTTCCATCATATTATTTTAAAGGATTTTTATAAGCGAGATGGCAAATACAACATGTTTGTTTTTAGAGACTTTTGGAAAAGATATTTAAATAAAGAATTACACGAGATAGTGTACATTTAAAAATATATATATATTTTTTTTACCCATCACGCCGTTTCCCGAAGGGGGTAGGCAGAGAGTACGGATTTCCAATCTTTCCTATCCAAACAAACCTCTTTCGCTTCTTCCAAACGCATAACATTCCGCATACATGCTCTCCTATTTCTTTTGCTCCTGACTTGGCCCTCCTCTAAGACTGAACCGATATGATCGGATCATGTCATTTGAGGTCGACCTCGTCTGCGTGCACCCATTCTTTCAGATTTATATATCCTTTTTGTCATTCTTTCCTCGTTTATTCTCTCTACATGCCCAAACCACCTTAATTTATTAACTTTCATTCTAGTCACTACACTAACATCCACACCACATTCCTTTCTAATATTCTCATTCCTCACCTTATCAATCAGTCTCTTTCCGCATATCCTACGGAGTGATCTCATTTCCACAGCATTCATTCCAACTTCCAGATTTTTCGTCCATGTCAATGTTTCACTCCCATACATCATGGATGGTATCAGGATTGCATTGTGCATCAGCTGTTTGGATTTAAGAGATACGTTCTTATTTCTCATTAGAGGTCTTAGTGCACCGCCAACCCTTCTACCAGCCAGTTTCCTTCTTTCAATCTCCTTTTCACATCTTCCATCTCTGCTAAATAGACTACCTAAATAAACATACTCATCCACTTGTTCCAAGTTCTCATCATTCACACAACATTGCGTTCTTAAATCTTCTCTTTCAAAAACAAGCACCTTTATTTTATCGACATTCATCTTAAGACCATTCATTTCACAATTTTGATACACAAGCGTCACAAGTTCTTGCAAATCATCCATCAATACTAGGTCGTAACAACCTTTTATTGAACATAGACCAAAGAAAAGGTCCCACTCAGAGCCACATTTTGGGAAAAGATGCCACATCTAGTACAATGTACATATAATAATTATTCAATGGCGTAATAATTGGTAAGGTATCGTATGAATATTCCCAAATGAGACTACTAGTTGATTATTGTTTGGTAGGCGAACTATTAGAAAAGATAAAACATTTCGCGAGCATAAAATTATCAATGATGTATTTGTAATGTGAGCTGCAATTCCAAATTGAGAATTAAATGTAATATAGGCATGGAGAAAGTATGCAATATGTGTGTGTATTTTTTTGGGAGTAAAACTCATGGAGGACCCAGGGTATTAGTTAACCATTATTTTTGGAGTCCACCTGACCATTTGGTCTCATGATGGTCAAAAATGACCAGTTTTACTGGGATGTGTGAGTTCACCTTTAAATGTATATACCATAGTAGCCTGAAAGTAACGCAATATTTTTCGACCATTTAGTTTTCGTTAAAAAATTGACTCGCATTAGTGCGACTCGATATGATATTAACTAGGAACCTCCTCTTCTATACATAGATTTCAGTATAGCCGGCGGAACTTAATGTTTGAAGCATTTTTTCAAGTCAACCGGCTCTGTACAATCTAAGGGTGAAAACACAAAGAACACTGATTCCGACCGAGGCCGATCTGCACAAATAATGTTTCTATGCCGGAAAGTGGGTTCCTGTTTTTGCTTTGCATATGCCCATTCAAATGCATAGAAACCATAGACACATTCTTTGCGCCGATCGGAATCAGCGTTCTTTGTGTTTTCACCTTAAGACAGGATTCCAATTCTGAGTAAAAATTTCATGTGAAAAAAAATTAAATTTCTGACCTAACCGGTAATTGAACCCGGGACCTCTTGAACTGAAGTCGACACTTACGCCACTAGGCTACCAAGCTCGATGTGTTTTTATGTATAATCACCAAATATAAAACTTATCTGATTGAATTTTCCATTCTTTGAATTTTTTTTTTAAATCTTAATGAAAATTTTGCATTATATTAGGTCTTTACCTATGAAGTTACCGTTTTTTTTCAGTACTGTAGCCCTAGTATAAGTTCGATAATCAAATATCGAAACGATTTGCGACGACGAGAGTTTCGAAAAAATTTTGTACTAAAATTATCGAATGCTTCGATCGTTTCATTTTAGAACACTAGTTGCACGCTAATAAGCGTTTTTTGTGTGCAATTAGCTTTCGATAAAACTCTAACTAGCCCCACAGATCATTTCAAACAAAAAAAAGTTTTGATTGGCTGTGAATTCTAAATTCAAATTGATTTTGTTTTAAAAAGATGACATTCTTTTTAAGTGTTGTATTTTCATTTCATTTGAACATTTATCCTCATAATGGATACTTTAAAAATTAGTGTAATTATGGAATATGAGTTCCGTTATGGAAATTTTGGCTTGAAAAATGAACCACCTGGTCGCCCGGACACTTTGGTCAAGGATGATGAATCAAAGGCGATTTTGGAAGCTGATGATACTCAATCAGTAGCTGAGCTAGCAGCAGCTTTTGATGTTAGCATCAAAACAATATTGGTTCATTTGCGACAAATTGACAAGATAAAACAGCTTGTTAGATGGGTGCACCGTGTACTAAAACAATCGCCAGCGCAACGTAGGCGTCGAAATCTACCTTGCGCTGCTCAACAGGCACAGAAATGAAGAAATTTTGAACTGAATTGTTATGATGAATCATACCGTCACAAAACGGCAATTTCATAGGTAAAGAAAGACCTAATATTTGGGCTAATACGGTAAGTTCAAATTTCTTTAAAGAAATTAGATAGGTATCTGTATTTTGAAAAACACAATTTTACACTGCATGCTATGGCATAATCCTACCCACCTCTCTCGAAAACATATTCAGAAGGGGTGATTTTTTTTAAGAACTTTCATAATGTTGTGTTTTTTATATTGATCCTTTGTCAAGGAATAGATTATTAATAAAATGAATACCATTGAAATTTAGAAGTCTTCAATTCCAGATATATTTCTTTTGTCTTCAAGTAAGTTTCTTCTTTTGAACCTATGTTATAAATTACATAATCAGACCGATTCATTTTATTCTCATAGGGCAACTGAGAATGTATTCGTTTGATGGCTTGAGAGCTCTTCAAAGTATTTCTAAGACACAATCTGGTTAGCTGCTGATCCAATCCACTGGAATCAAAATTTATAAAATATAGATAGATACCAACATATAAACAAAAATTTTCAAAGTGGTAGTAAAAGTTATTTTGATTTGACTTTTTAACAAAACTTTTTAACGTTATTCAGTACGACAGTGGAGGAATTACAGCGCAGTGTTTCAAGACTCTGCGACGAAACAGCACGCCTCGGCCTTCGAGTCAATGCCAGTAAGACGGAGCTCATGGCGAATAATGCCTGCTCCGATAAACAGCTACCGATAACCATCGATGGTCACCAGGTCTCCCGGGTGGATAAATTTAAGTACCTGGGAGCAACCATTACCACCACTGGTGACCTCGGGGCTGAGCTCCCGATACGTATCGGTATGGCAAGTGGCGTCTTTAACAACATGACCAAAATATGGAAGGCGTCGGCGTTTAGTGTCGAGACGAAATGTAAACTGTTTGATGCGTGTGTATTGCCCATTCTCCTGTATGGGTGTGAGTCTTAGCACCTGACCAAAGCCCAGGCACAAAAAGTATCTGCATTCGAAACGAAGTGCCTCAGGAGAATTTTGGGTATAAGATGGTACCATCGCATCACGAACGACGCTATACGCCGGCGCACCCAGCGTGAGCCCATCACCTCTACTATTATGTTGAGGAGATGGATTTGGTTGGGACATGTGTTAAGGATGCCGAATGACAGTTGGCCGAGGAGAGCGCTGTTCTTCCGCCCATCAGGGCCACGAGGAAGAATCTGGACATGGTGTGGGAGGAGGTCATTAATGTTGCGCAAGATCGAGCGCAATGGAGAGCTCTTGTTGCCTCCCTATGCCCCCAAGTGGGGTCTTAAGGGAGTTTGGATTTTAACAAATGCGAATGCATGATGTGACTTTCAAAGTACACAGTTAACTCTCGAAGGGCCTTGACTTGCATCAAAAAGATAGTGTTGAATAGAGATCTTTTTCAACTTTTTGTTAAATTATCAACTACTTAATGGGAGACTCCCTTTTAAATGCTTTTTGCTGTTGGTAGTTTAGTGATTTGGTTCTCGACGTTATACCCGTGAACTAAAATACATTCAATTGTTTATATAAGACATGGATTTTGACATTTGCTTGATGGGGAAATAAGAGTTTTTGTGTGTGTTTATTAGGGCAAGGACTATGGTCTTTTTAAATTGTCCCATCCCATGGATCTACAGATCTTACAGGTCAATATGAGTATGAGATCTGTATGAGTCGTAATAATCTATTTAAGTGGAAGACCCATTAGATCCATGTTTTGAGCCAATTACATGTAGGATCCATTTAAGCGGATGACACTTAAGTTCTGTATGTTTTGTACACATGCATTGAATACAATGACCGTTTGTACATACACTGAAATCCATATTCTAATATATAGAGTTTTAAAAGAAAAATATCACAAAATTGACCAAACTGACCAAGATCGATAATGTCCCGGACGATTCGCGTCCCTACAAAGTGATTTCTTACCCATGAAATCAAATGACACCACCGTTTACTAGGTCTATTAAAATATCTACCGCAATCACAATATTATAATTAATTATTATTGACAGTAATAGTTTTTTTCAATAAATGCTTACCAATAAACAGTAATGATCTTGTGGAAGCAATTCAAAAACTTGTTGACTTCAAACAGCAAAGGTAATTCCATAACTATAAAATCTTTTCCCATAAGAAAGTGGATTATTGCAAAATAAATTAGTCTTCTAATTATGTGTGTATGTGTTATTCTATTTACTTTATATCTACACTCTGCTGAATTAAACACCAAAGCACCAAGCTTGTCCCGATCAATGTTTCCATCTTCATTGCAAATTTCTTCTCCAAATTCTAAAATCAAATCTCTCCAGGCCGGCTTACCTTTACTTATAACTGTAAAAAAGAACATAATGATAATACAGTGGATCCTCTCACAATGAGCAAAATAAAAATCAATAAGGTTGGTTCCTGGACAAACAAAAATTCGAATTAAGAGTACAAAATTCGTGTTTCAGAGAAAGGGAATCCCAGTTTCGCATTTACTTGTAAGCCTCAGCTTCTGCACCAGTGCATTAGATTGTGTTTAGTGCTCGTTCTGCTCACTTATTTTTCCAAATTTGTAGAGGGAGTATGTATGTATATAAAGAAAAAACCACTTTGCAAATCAATTGAAAAGTATATATTTTGATGTTTTCGATATTGAAGTTTTGTTAGTTGTAGAGATTCTTACTATAAAAGACATAAAGACAAGTTGGCAATCCTCCGCGATAGCATCCCAAATGCATCTCTAATGATTTTTTTTTTAATTTCGTAATGTATCCGTAATATCGCTATAATATGATAGCGTCCCAAATGTATGTGTGTTCCAATTGAGGTTCAAGAATGAACATTTTTACACGCATGATAAGCAACTGATTAAAAAATAACCTAATGTTTTCTTAGAATAATGTTGCATAATTTTTAAGTTGTGTGAAGTAGGTGCCTATAGTCAAAGATGACAGACAGGCTACAGTTTGCACATGCCTGTTCTACATTATGTCACAATTACCACTGTTAAAAATGTGCATATTCTTTGAATGATGTACATGAAAAAATAAGAAGATACAACAGCAAAAGTTTGAGCTGTGTTATATTGACAAGACAACTCAAGATTATCATTAGTCCACACTTCAATGTTGTTATAGAAATCAATTCAGAATTAAGATCGGTTGCTTATAATTATAATGAGATACGATAAAATAAATCAAAACACTAAGACTGACCTGTGTGCGCCAGTGTGTCCGCACTGATAACAGGGACTTTGAATTGCTGAAAATTATCCAAAACCGTGCTCTTTCCGGAGCCAATACTGCCTGTCAATGCAACTATGAACATTTTTATTATTATTTGCCGATGTTTTATTTAACGAGTGCAAACATCTATTATTCACAATCTGAATTCCAACAAAATCGACGTTCAGTCAAATGTCAAACAAAAAACTAAAAGAGAAATTAAACTATCTTCGTGGGAAAGTTACCACTATATGAAACTCTTGAAGCGTTTTTATCAGTCGTTTTACTCAACCCATCCCAAATTGAACTGTGTAATTCAGAACTTCAATAATGATAAGCAGTGATAATAACAATAATAATATGATAAAATAATATACGTCAAGAAATCTGACGTTCCGGTGTTGGCAACACTGTTATGTCAGGACCATGCGCAGTAGCATTTTATTTCTCTATGATTATTACTTGGATGAATCTATGGTTATGGATGGATTCATTGGCAAATCTTTTGAAGCCGCGGGGTCGGGGGGAGAAATCAATTACGACGCCATCTTAATGGAACTTGCGGGAACATATTCAGTGCTTTGATGTCTGTGTCACTGGATCTCTTTTGTAGTGTTTTGTTGTTGATAACTACGTTTACGAGTAGGTATATTATTGCTCTTTTAAAGTTTAATAACAGTTTTTTTTCATATTAAATTATGATGATTTAATGTTATGTTGGTTTTATTTCGTGAATTTTATTTCAAATCTTTCCTTAAACTGAAGAGATGAATAATTTAAGTCAAATACACAATATATTTCAATCTACTCGAAGTTCTGATATATATTTTCTATTATTTCATACAAATTATTGAAATATGGTTCAAACCAAGATGGCCGCCAATATTTCCCCACACCCCCTCTAGTGGCATCACTTGCTCTCATACAAAACTCAGCTGTCAATCTCTCCATATTTATTAATTCCTCCAAGGATTATTACTACTCGAAGATAAAAGTCTATGATTCGAACTCCCCCCCCCATCCCTTCGAATTAATGACACCATAGAATAAGTACTATAAAATGACACTTCTATGTAAAACCTCCGTGAATCCCCTCGCTAAATTTGGCTAAAGTAAGCGAGTAGTACGTATCGAATAGGGATGGGCAAATGAAAAAAATATATCGTATCGATGTATGAAGAGGAAAAAATATCGATATTCAAAAAAAGGTCATTTCAAAAATTTTGTATCTGAAACTGTACTTTTCCTAAAAAAATAAAAAAAAGGTCATTTCCAAAATTTGGTATCTGGAAATTATACTTTTCCTAAAAAAAAAGGTCATTTCCAATAAAAAAAAATATCGATTCAGAAATAAATATCGAATATCGATATTTCCAGATTAAAAATATCGACGATAAATATCGATTATTTTCTAAAAAAAATATCGATACTTTTATATATCGATATTTTTTGCCCATCCCCTAGTCTCGAATAGATTTTTATGTGGGAATACTCTTTACCACCTAGGGATGGGCAAATGAAAAAAATATATCGATATATATCGTTTCGATAGTTTTAAAAAGTATCGATGTATGAAGAGGACAAAATATCGATATTTCGATATTTTTTAGCCCAAAGCAAAAAAAGGTTATTTCCAACATTTGGTATCTGGAAACTGAACTTTTCCTAAAAAAAAAAAGGTCGTTCCCAAAATATGGTGTCTGGAAATCTTTTCCTAAAAAAAAAAACAAAGGTCATTTCCATTAAAAAAATATCGATTCCGATATTCAGAAATAAAAATCGAATATCGATATTTCCAGATTAAAAAAATCGACGAAATATATCGATTATTTTCTAAAAAAATATCGATATTTTTTGCCCATCCCTATTACCACCTCTTTACTTCGTTGACTTCCTTTTCCGATGATTAGTGAAGTCAACCATTCAAAGTCTCAGTCATACTTCTTCTATGGTCTCAGTTAGAAAAGGAATAAGGGTGACTTATCAAGCCGCATATTTGAAATGGAATCGCAGATGAACGAATCCGTTATGAGCAATAGTGAAACATTAAAACGAGAGGAAGAAGTTTGTAAATTCGGAAAACAAAACCCAATAGTTATGACAGATATCAAAGTGCTAGAAGAAAAGTTAAGAGTGTCGGAAGGAAATAATTCTGATATTGAATATGCGATTCAAGAATATACCAAAAATATCAAGAAGCTATATGAGCCTTATTTTGATAAATTAAAAAATGATTGTAACACTTTTTTGACAAGTATGATGAATGTGCAAGAAAATCTAACAGTGGATCTCGAATCAAAGCAATTCCTAATTGATACTTTAAATCAGAATGTGTTCTTACAAAATTTATTAAAAGATAAAGATTTGGTCATTGGCAAAAAATGTGCAGAACTGAAAGAAAGTATGGCATATTTAGCAGAATTGGAAAAAGATATTTTGAAATATAATATTGAGAGAAAACTTGCGGAAGAAGAAAAATTGTCTTTATTGACAAAAAATGAAGGGCTTAGCAAACTTCTAAATGAAAAAGATACAGAAATTACAAATAAAATTACCGAAATCGGTTTATTGAAATCTAACCATCGCAGTACTTTGAGGTAAATAAAAGAACATTTCAAATATCTGATAATAATTAGGTATTCAAATTTGTGGATTTTATAATGTGTTTATTAATAATTTATTTACCTAACAGTTTACAGCTTGAAATTGGAAAGTTGAAACAAGATATTCTGAGGAGAGATGAAAGTATCCTTGATTTAAAAAATCAGTTGACGTCTACTGGTAATAAGTTGAATGGCGTTACCAATCAATTAATTGAACTGTCTGGCTTAAAATCTGTCAACACTATACTGGAAGTATGTATTATTTTCAATTATCTAATTCAATCTTATCTTTGTTGCCTCTATAATTTAACAATTGTGATTTTTTTTTTAGAATAAAGTAGCTGATCTTCAAAAAGAATTAAACACTCTTTTACGATCAAGCTCTAAATTGCGCACTGATCATCTTCATTTGAAACGGCAAAGTCTTCATGATCTACATCGTAATTTGTCTTCAATCATTGGTAACTAAAATTTACAGTTTCGTCTGTTCTTTTTTTCAGGAGCATTTTTTTATGTTACGAAATTCTTTTGATTTACGTTTTGACAACCCATTTAAGGCTATATGCCAAAACTAGTAAAAATGCATTAGAAAAAATACACTTTCAACAACTTTCAGTCATCAGAAATGAAAAAAACGACTGTCAGTACTACACGTGAAAGTTGTCCATTCAACCATTCGGCCACCAACCACTTATAAATAAATAAATAAAGTATGCACATTTTAAATGGTTATAAAATGGTTTTATTCGTAACATAATAATGCTGGCAACAATATTTTAAGATTGTTTTTCATTTAAGTGTTTCATTTGTCACAAACAATAAGTAATGGTGTTTTCATCAATTCCAGATGAAGATAATGATACTTCTGATAGTAGTGAGAACACTGTTAAAGAGTTGAAAACTACACGTAAGATGTTGGAAGAAAAAATCATTGAAGTCAACACATTGCCTTCGGAAACATTTGAAAAAAACAATAAAAAATCTGATGCAAATGAAGACGTTGATAATAATATGCTGATCAAAGTACAGGTACCTATCCTACATTTCTTGAATCATCCATATGCCATTATTCATGATAACAGGTGTTGAGTATGTATCGTAAAGAACATTTTATTTAATAAAGTTCAATATTTAGGTTCAATGCGATGTGGAGCATGAACAAATTAGAGTGGAATGTGAAAGTGGAATAGCAGCATTGAAGGAGCAGCTAAATGTGACGCAAAAAGAGTTTGAGAAATTGAAAGCCAAGTATGATGAGATTGAGGCTCTGTCCACTGGCTGCATTGAAAGTTGTAAGGAATTGTCTTGTGATTTTTTTTTGTTAGAGGTAAGTTTGCCCAGCTTAGTCATGCTAATTTTAGTTTTGCTTTTTTATTCTTCTGCTTTCAACTTGGTGTGGCCAATCAACTTTAGTCATAGACAGATGTTCTTTCCCTTGTAATTTTTTAACAATCTGTACATTGCGAGAACCTATTTGTAATTCTGACACGACAAATCTCCCAATTTATCCGCATTTCTCTGAAATCCAGATTTTGGTTTCCCAACAGTGCATCTTTTGTCACATGGGGCCGTACATTAATCACGTGAGCTCAAAAGGGGGAACGGGGTGTGTTAAAATATCACATAGGTGGAGGGGGTCAAGTAAGAAAATCACAGGGGTCAGTGCATTTATTTTTGTTAACAAATTTAATGAAAAGTGGTTCCACTTTCAAAAATTAAAATTGACGATAATAAAAGCATAACTCTTCATTCTTTATACTAAAAAGTACACATTATTTCAGGGGGGGGGGGGTTGGTTCTGAAACCAACTCACCAAGTATCATCGGAGAGGGGGGTCTAAAAAGTTGTAAAAAAATATCACATGATTAATGGACAACTTCCATCTCACAATGACCCTGATTTTACTTCTTTGTCAGAAATCCACATGTGGTCTCCCAAAAGTGGCTTTTATTTCCCATCCAACAATTCTATCTCTTGAGAGCTTTCCTATCAATGTGTCTCGAAGTTTTATTTCCTGAGTCAAATAGAGTTGAATGGAATTCAATGGAACAAAGTTTTGTACATCTGTGATAGGAGCAGTCATTTCTGAAAATTAAATTAACACATAGTGTTATAAATTAATTGAAGGCTTGTTTCACTGTTTTGTCCATCTCTGACAGTATGTCCACCTTCTATATTTTACAGGCAGAAATAAAGAATCTACAAGAACAAATAAAAGATGAAAAAGAGCTGAAAATATTGTCTCCTGGATGTGCAATTCGGAAGAAAAGAGAGAGTGTGCATGATTATAAAAGTTTCTCCACAACTGATACCTCCGAGTATCAGAGTGTGCATGATTATAAAAGTTTCTCCACAACTGATACCTCCGAGTATCAGAGTGTGCATGATTATAACAGTTTCTCCACAACTGATACCTCGTGTAAGTATACGTGTATCTAAGTCTGGTTGGTACCCCAGCGATTCAGTCGATGGCTTTTGTATGTACGGTAATTATTCATGCATAATATGTCTTCTTTCTTTACAGTTGACATGTTGACATCAGCAGAAATAGCAGCTGCGTGTGTAGAATGTAAAAAGTTAAGAACTGTAAGTATCAGAAGCAACTCATCCAGTATTATCATATATGGTATTTGTCTGAACATAATGCACTATTTATTATTTATTTTCGTTATTTATCCACCATTTCATTTCTGTAAAATGTGCTTCGAAGTGTAGGGAAGTCAATACTGTAGTACGCCTAGGCACCTAGGTTTCCACATGTTAACATATCTTATGCAATTTTTTTATTATTTCAAAATGGCCACAGTGTATAATTAATTATTAAAGTCTTACCTTCAATGCTAAGTAAATTTCATGACCAAGAAACAAGTACATAGAATGATTACACTACACAATTATGGATATCCTGCAGATACAAATTATTATTTGTAATGATTTAGGGTGGATCTTTTGAACAAGCATTAAAAGTTTTAATGGAGGATTAACTCACTAATGCCCCATTAGAGAAAAAAAACGGATCTTTCAACTGTCAAATAGCGCGATTGGGGCATTAAACCCCTTAATGAAAGATTAAATTTAGTGGGCCGCTCCAACAGCCAATAGCACACTAATAGACAATTAAGAACTGTCAAAATGGTTGCCAATTTTGTCTGTTTTGATACCGTTTTTCGAAATTGTTGATGATTCTTATTATGAGAGAGCCCATTTTTTTTCGACCAATTTATAAATCGGATTACAATGCTTTCTATGAAGCATCAAAATAGGAACTATGCGGTACTAAAATATCGTCTATTTTATAAAAATATCTCACTTTGGTAGTAATGCTAAGTGAAATGTCAAAATCACAAGATGACGCACGTAGTACATAATAAATATTATTATAAACCAATGGGAATAACCTCGAAATACTTATTTTTAATACAGAAAATAATATATACGAATTATTTTATTTATTTGTTTGGGTTCCCTTTTAAAAATATTTAAATAACAGAAATAAAATAAAACTTGACTTGACAGTTGCAGTAAAACAAACACATAAGACCTTGTCTGTCATCTCTTTCTAACGAATGGTGTTTACCGCGCGTCTCGCTCTCACACATGTATAGAGTGAAGATAGCAACAAGTTCAATATTGCCAGTCGAAAAAACAAGATAATTGTCAATTAACCAATGGTCCATTAAATTTCTCATGAAAGACCCGTTTTGAGTTAGTGGAGCTTTTAAAGTTAATATGTCCATTTACTATTGGGCTGTGTTTAATGCTCCTTCGAAAGACCGGCCCTTAGTTGGGTTAGGTTGGTTTAGTTTAGTTAGAATTTTTTTTGCTCTCTGCTTTGCCTAACATATTATGTAGGTACAATGGATGGTATATTTGGGGAAAAGAATCTAGGCATACCTAGAATGTTGGGTACCAATCAAGGCAATAAAGATGAGACATCAATAAAAATAGATATTGACATGACAGCAGTCGCAGTCTATAAATTTGGTTGTGCTCCAAAAAATTCCAACAGATGGCTCTATATCTCATTGTTTATAAAAGCTATTTCTCCCCAGAAAAATTTCAGGTTTTTTCAAAATTCCTCGAAAAAGTGGTTATTCCTACGCAATTTCTTTGATGTCTATGGTTTACAAAAAATAAGCGTGTATGTATATGACAATGTGGTGACAATACTCTGTCAATTATTAAAATGGGTGTTTTTGGGGCTCTGTATAAAAATTATTTCTAAAATAGTGAAAAATAACAATATTGTACATACAAAAGCCATGAGATATAACTTTGGCTCGTGTGAGAAACAAGGGCCTAAAGATTGGAACCCTGAATGTCCACACTCTGAGTGCGGGCAGGGGGCTTGTTGCTGCCAAGTGTGCGGGAGACTATGGATTGGATATCCTGGGGCTGAGCGAGGCACGCAATGTCCCAATTAAGCGAATTTCACATTTTTTTTTGGTAGCTCCAAAGATGTGGTATTAGGAGGAATAAATTCCTGCAGTATATTTTGTAGATTGTCTCCACAATTGTCAATAAGCAGCAAAAATTTTCGTTGTAATTATAAATTTAGGTCCCAACTAGTAAGCCAATTTCGAAACATTTCAGAAGTCATCCATGCATTTTTGTTTGCATGGTACTCCACGGGTAAACCCTCCACCCTTAACCCCTTAAAGCATCGAGGTCTAGCACTTTTTCCTATGATCAGTAGCTTTCTTTTATCAGTACCTGACATATTTGTACAGCGTAACAAAGTGCGGTCCATCGCCTTTTTATAATCAGATAGTGCTATGTGTTTATAGTAGAGATGCAACGGATATCCGGCAACTATCCGGTATCCGGCCTATCTGGCACCTAAATGCTATCCGGCCGAATACCGGATAACTAGCACCTATCCGGCCGGATACCGGATAGTAAAAAAAAGATATTTTTGGATAACAAATACACCTTGAAATCACAAGAAAAATGTCTCCAACCTAGAAAATTGATTAGCAATCATACTGCAATAAGGGTAAATTATGGAGAATGAATATATAGAGGTAGCAAGCGGCTTCGCTTGTCTCCGTAAATAAGGAAAGTTTTATGAAATTACGTTTCGTCATATCATTCTGCTGAAAGATGCAGATAGATTCCGCGATTTTTGGAACAATAACGTTCCGGCAACGGAGTCAGTCCAATTATTTGGTATAGGTATGCCGCCTACGTAAGCGTAATTCATGCGTTGTACCCACGGTAATGCCCGGGCTCTACTAAAGACTTCTTCAGTATTCAGCGAATTTAATTAATTTCGAAAAAAAAAACACTCATACTTTAAGGGGAGCGCTGTTCTTCCTCCCATCAGGGTCCAGAAGACGAGAAAGACTCTCTCATACCGAGAAGGTCTTCCTCGTGTTCCGCTCCTTCGAAGCAGAGCTAATGAATCTGAACATGGTGTGTGAGGAGGTCATAAACAATGCGCGAGATTTAGCACAATGGAGAGGTATTGTTGCCTCTCTGTGCCCCTAAGTATAGCATAAAGGGAGTTTGGGTTGGATTGGATATTAAGGGAGCCGTAAACCTAAACAGATGAAAAAAATGAAACTGGGAACCTCTGCACTAATGCTATCCTGGCTACAACCTTGGTTCCGAGGGTAAATGTTAAAAATCTAAACGCTCTAATCATAGGAAAAAAATATTATTACACCACACTAATCCTGACTAACTAATGCGGTTGATGGTTTTTTTGACAATGTTCCCAATAATCCCATATTGATGCACCAACTAACCAGATACATAGGCCGGATATCCGGCGGCCGGTTATCCGGTATTCAGTTGCTTAGTTGGCCGAATATCCGGTATCCGGCAAAATTGCTATCCGTTTCATCTCTAGTTTATAGCATTAGGATCCATCTGGCATAGCACGATAATAGAGGCCGGTTTCATCAGCATTGTAAATGTCTAGGAATAGGAATCTTAAATTCATTGTCCCAATTAGGCGGAATGTTATCCCAATTAAACATATCAATTTACTATTGGTTTGGTTTCTGTTCTTTGAAATTTGTCCCAATTAAGCGGAATCGACTGTATTCTCATTCCTTTCCTTCCATACCACTAAAAAAGAACATTTTCACCATCTGCACAAATATTATGCTATTTTTTAAGTGCGGCTGGATACTTGAAATACTTATTTTATTTTTGTGAAACCTATTTATTTACAGTAAAATTATCACCACTCACCATAACAGCTTTCGCTTTTGCGATGAATGATGACATGATCAACAAAAAAACATAATTCTTTGAAGATTTTCTATATCATTCATCAAAGAATAATATAAAAACAGCGGAGACGCATTGTGTTACAAATCAAAATTTCCAAACTCATATCTTATGGTAATATTCTGATTTTGCATTTTTTTTTTATTTTCAGATTATAGAGCAGGATAAGTGTATCAAAGAAAACGAAATATTAAAATTGAAACTGATCCATATCAAACAATACATTCGAAATTTGAAAGTTGCCCTACGAAAGTAACTTTAATCTACTTGATTTCATATCCATCTTTTTTAATTCCAATTGTAAATAGTATCATAATATCACCGATAAATAGAGACTGGAAAATAGCCGTGTTATTTTTTTGTGAATTGTAATTTCAAATCAATCAAATCAAACCAAATAATTGTGATTATTTTTTTTTTAATATTCAATTCAAGTAGTTTAATTTTATTCAATTATAAAAAAAATTCTTGCACAATTTTTATTTTTTCATCATTAGCTTTTTAAATCATGTTAAAAAAGAGAAAATTTAAAAATGTCTCTTAATTTATATATTTTAAAATGATTTTTTAAGAATTAAAATGTCATCAAAACATCTTTTGTAATTTTTACAATATTTTGAGTTCAATATCAAAACATTAACTTTATCCATTTCCATTGTAAGTCACCTAGGTTAAGTGTTTGTATAAAGATCCTATGAATGGATGAAAATGTTTAAAATACCTATATTTATTTAAAAAATCAATGGAAAATCTTCAAATGACATTGAGGCGAAAAAAAATATTTTTCTACAAATTTCATCAATAAATTCAGAAAGTCTTCATATTACATCTAATTAGTTGTAGGTAATAGTTACTAGTGCCTGAAAGAGTTTTTAGGTAAATACTTTATTTTGTCAATAAGATACTTTAAGAATTACGAAGTTGCCTGTCAGCAATGTTCGTAGAGTTAATGATGCAAGAGGTTTCGTCACCAAAATGAGAATATTTTTTTAATAAATAAATTTTATATTTTATCTTTTAGTAAAGACATTATTATTTACTTTTGTTTATTACTATTATTTTTTTCTTAGGTATTATGCTTTTTTGTAAAGCCACGGCTAGACTATGGGCCATGTTGGCCAAATAGAGGCTCTGGCCCATCATGGGCAAGTAGTGTGGCCGCTTCACCAATGACCAATATCGCCCAATATTTGACATTGGCCGTTACTTGTTTACTTGTCGATCGAGTCCGCAAGTATTCACCAATATTGGCCCAATGTTGACAATGTCTTCCATGTTGTTATTTTCAGAGTTTTGTACATTATTTTTAAACAATTAGTAATTACAATCGATATCAATACAATAGACAACAATATAAATAAAACAGTATACGTAAAAAGACAGTAGGTTTAATATTGTGTTGCCAAATAATGCGTCCATTGGTTTATGTTGACAAAATAACAAAATAAAACAAGATTTGTGACAGAAGAGCAAAATAACATATAATTTTTTAATAAATCACTAATTTGTTTCTTTTATTGTACTTTAAACTAAAGAATATATATTAAATATTTACTTTGGTCTATTTTAATACACAAAACACCTTCAAGATGCGTTCACGATAACCTAAAATCTAAAATTTGGCGTGCGTACCACGTACCAGCTATCAAAGTTGGGCCAATAGTGTAGCCAGGTGTACAAGTGTATTTGCCAAATGTTGCTACTTGCCAATGATTGGCCAGAGCCCGTATTTGGCCATCCTGGACCAGCATGGGCCATAGTGTAGCCGTAGCCTAAGATGATTGGTTGGTTACATGATTTGATTTGAAGTAGTATTGCCCCAGAACAGACGTTGTCTAGTGGGGCAGTAAATTCCAATAATTATATATGTAAACTGTTTAAGTGTAATTGATAATGGAAATAAATAAAAATCTTGAACAGTTTTGTACAGTAGGTATATAATTTCATATTGTATCCTTTTATGTATCCATAATCATTTCATTACTACTTTTAAAGAAAAAACAAAATAAAAAATATCTTTGTATGTTTCAAAATGTCTAATTTCTGTGTATAAAATTAATTATATTTTTGAAAAGATTTTTTTTTGTTTTTCAAAATAATTAGGTATGAGTCTCCTGTGAACATTTGGGATGTGAATCTACAAAACTGGCTACAATAATACAATTGAAAAAAAAAGCAAAAAATCATTTCATTTCTTAAGTGGTTAAGTCAGTGTTGTGTTGATTTTTGGATATTGGCAGTTGTATTTCGTTAGTTGATAATTGTTTTTCGAAATTGCAAATAAGATTTCTCACGTTCAGAAAGTTTTGATCTTGGAGTACATGACCAAGATATGGGAAGCGTCAGCGTTTAGTGTCGAGACAAAATGTTAACTGTTTGATGCGTGTGTGTTGCCCATTCTCCTGTATGGATGTGAGTCCTGGCACCTTACCTAGGTCCAGGCACAAAAAGTTTCTACCTTCGAAACGAAGTTCCTCAGGAGAATTTTGGGTATCAGATGGTACCACCGCATCACGAACGTCGCTATACGCCGGGGCATCCAGCCCATCCCATTATTTATTTATTTATTTTCCTCTTTCTACGGCTTTATTAGCCATTTACAAATTAACATATAAAAATACAACAATAAACAGACATGATAGATAAAGCATTAAAATTCTGTATGATGTGTTATGATCAAAATAATTACAATAGACACAATAATTAGAAAAGGAATGAAGGAGGAGAATTATGGAGAGGAGATGGACGAGAGCGCTGTTCTACCTCCCATTAGGGTCCCGAAGACAAGCAGAGCTGAGGACATGGTGTGAGAGGCGATTACGTGGAAGGCTCTTGTTGCCTCCCTATGCCTCTGAGAGACCCTGCGCAACCATGCGATGAGCGATCATACAATGTGAACGATCCGTCCGCGTTTGAACATACGAAACTCGACGCGCGGACGTGGGAATCTTTCCAGTTAGGACACACGGTAAGTAAGTGGGTAAAAAAGGGAGTATTGTAAGTATTCTACATATTCTGTCTCAGCACAGACTCTCGTCTAGTGAGGTAATAAACCCTTTATACAAATTATATATATATTGTAAAATGCTTATGTTTTTTTGTATTTTTTGGGAATAAAATAAATAAATAAATATAGGCCACACAGTGCAATATTACACAAGAAATGATTTATATTGTATGCATATTATTTTATTATGTTGATTACTCAATCACGTTTTTAAAAAATAAACAATAGTAATAAAACTTTTACTTTATTTATTGTTCATATTATTACTATAACGTCAACAACAAACTAAAAAAACCACACACCAGAATCAGTGGCCGTCCTTTGATGAAATTTAAAACAGATGGCTCAGCGATGACTAACGATCTTAAACAACACGATATCTATATAATAATTGAGAAATGTTTGTGTGCTTTCTATCGTATAATATGTGAACATCACGCCTAAACGGCTGAACCGATTTCACTAATTCTTTTTTTGTCGTGTTGGCTTTTATTAGTAGAAGGTTCTTATGAAAGAAAAAATTAAGAAAGTTGCGTGGTAAATCTTCTATATAATAATTCAGAAATGTTTGTCTGCTTTCTATCGTATATGTGAACATCACGCCTAAACGGCTGAACCGATTTCACTAATTCTTTTTTTGTCGTGTTGGCTTTTATTAGTAGAAGGTTCTTATGAAAGAAAAAATTAAGAATGTTGCGTGGTAAATCTACATAATAATTTAGAAATGTTTTTTTATTAGCTTTTTACTTAATGTCATCGCATCACGCCTAAACGGCTGAACCGATTTCGCTAATTCTTTTTTTGTCGTGTTGGCTTTTATCAGTAGAAGGTTCTTATGAAATAAAAAAATAAGAAAGTTGCGTGGTAAATTGGGAAATTAAATAAAACTCGCATTAGCCCCTCCTTCTCTATCTAAATAATAATTCAGAAATGTTTTTTTATTTTGCTTTTTACCGTATGTCATAGCATCACGCTCAAAATACAAATGCTACGTCAGATATGAATCTGCACAGAGCCGTGCAAAATGCCGGAGAAGGTTCTTTAATACAATTTGCTGCATTAACTTTAATATATTTAGAGCTAATTAAAAAACCCTATTTTTTAGGTTCTTCATACAAAATTTTAATAAACATTAAAAGTGTCATTCTTCTTTTTCTGTGCTTATGTCAGTTATAGAGGTCGACAAAGCAATGTGAAGCTAGACTAGAACCTGTTTAATTACCTACCGATCAAGCCTGACAATCGGAATCAAAAACGTAAAGCAAGACGGGTATAAGCTAGTTATTAATATTTCACATATATATATTATATATATATATATATATATATGTTTGTCAACTAGCACTTCGTGGCTCAAACCGTCTGTTAATTACCGGGGATGTTGGCTCATTTCTACTTGTTGGCTCTTTTGTCACATACTTGATCAGAGTCAAAATGAGATTTTTACATTTTCGGTATCACCACGTGATCCTGAGCCGATTACTGTCTATAACTCATTTTGAGCCAATATTTGACATTTTGTGTGACCATATATACACTCCGATATACCTTTTTATCTGAAATATACATTCTCACTTAGGAAATCATTTTGACAATTTATTAAACAACAATAATCGATCAAAAATTGCAACGTTGCCAAATCATATTACTGTATCAATGCCATCCACGAAAGTAAATAAATTAATGTAGCAAGTCCCCACATTTGTAAAAATGTGATAACATTTGTATTAAGATCAGAAACAACGCCTATACGAACGCGCGAACCTTTTGTTGAATGCGCATATTTTGTTTGGCTCAGTTGCGTAACGAAGACATTACCAATACTATTACACTTAAACATCGCTAGGCTTGGGGGAATTTTATCAAAATGCGAATATAAACAATTAAAAACACGTATGAGAGTCGTACAAATGATTGAACATTTTAATAAATACGCATGATTTACATTCTTACAACTTTTCAATATTACGATTTTACGAATGAATCGTATTTACGCACTTGATTATAATTGTTTTGAATGGGATACGAGAAGGTTGATCAATATTATGTGATATCGTTTTGTGACCAATATTTGATTTCCTGTCCACATACTTTTTTTCACTATCATACTATTCCGCATGCATGTATCCTATTTCTTTTATTCTAGACGTTGCATTTCTTTAAGATCACATATCGATATATTCTACCCATGTCGATCTTCCACCTATCCTTTCAGGCAGGTAAAAAGTCACTCTATTTTCATTCATCCTCTCTATATGTCCAAACTCTCCAAACACCACACTTTGTTTACATTCATTCTTGTTACTACACTATTTTTTTATCTCTCATTATTTCCTCATCTATCATTCCGTTTCCGATCTCATCTTCAGCATTAATAGCGCACATCCTACGCAACATTCTCATTTCTACCGCATTCATACTACTTTCTTCCTTCTTGGTCTACGTCCATGTCTCATTACCATACATTATACTTAGATGGTATAAAAATTGCGTTGAGCACAAGCTTCTTCACTTAAAGCGAGAAAATCTACACATACGAGTAGGTACATCTCCCTTTAATTTATTTAATTCTTTATGCACAGATTACAGAAATCGATTTTTAAATCACTTTTTATCATCTTATTTTACTGACATTTTGTATACTTGCTTGCTTTGGATGACAGTTTGATATTTTAACATCTACAATACTCTTCTTCTCTTTCCAATGCGGCAATCCACTCTCGACCATAAAGAAGATTTTCAATTTTTTAGTCCAAATGAATAACGTGGTTTATTAAAAAAGATTTTTATACTTATGTATTATTTTATTCTTTTATTTTCAAAGGAATCGACATTGTTTAAATTGATTATATGAGTTTATTTTTAGACTAAATCATTTTTTATTGTAAACTAGCTGACCCGTCGAACTTCGTATCGAAATAAATAATATGGGTAGGTACTCTAGGTTTTATGCAACAGAGCTCAAATTCGTATTTTAGTTATTTAACATGAATGGCTAAGAACACGTAGAAAGCCGATTCCGACCCGCGCCGACCAGCGCAAAGAATGTTACTATGCATTTGAATGGGGATACCCACAGAAAAAGCAGGAACCCGCTTTCCGGCATGCTCATTTAAATGCATTGAAACCATAGACAACAATCTATGAGCCGGTCGGCGCGGGTCGGAATCGGCTTTCTACGTGTTCCTACCCAATGACTATATACTGGCATTAGCAAAACCTGGATAACACGCTGCATTCATCGGGTCTGAGTTTATTTTTACATCAAAAATATATAACCTATGTTAATATGATGTGGGAAGAGGTTATCATTGCGCAAGATCGAGTGCAATGGAGAACTCTTATTGCCTCACTTTGCTCCTGAGTGGAGTTCAAAGGGAGTTTTAATTTTGATTGATTTGATGTTAATATGTAAAAAAAATTAATTTAGGTAGGTATGTCATTATATTCGATATTTCAATAATTATTTTGCTCAGTTAAAATAATATTGATTGATTAATCAAAGTACCGATTCAAAATACGCATTGAGGTGTAAATACTTATTTTACCGATCATGCTGATTCCCGAAGAGGGTGGGCAGAGAGTATGGACTTCCATTCTCTTCAATCCAAACTCATTCGCTTCCTCCAAACGCATAACATTCCGCATACATGCTCTTCTATTCCTTTTGCTCCTGACTTAGCCCTCCTGTAAGACGGCACTGATATGGTCGGACGATGTCATTCGAGGTCGGCCTCGTCTGCGTGCACCTATTCTTTCAGATTTATATATCCTTTTAGTCATTCTCTCTTCGTTTCTTTTCATAACATGCCTAAACCTTCTTTCTTTATTCACTTTCATTCTAGTCACTACACTAACATTCACTCCACATTTCTTTCTAATATTATCATTCCTCACCTTATCAATAAGTCTCTTTCCGCATATCCTACGCAGTGATCTCATTTCCACAGCATTTATTCCAACATCCAAATTGTTCGTCCATGTCCAAGTTTCACTCCCATTACTCCCATAAATCATGGATAGTATCAGGATTGCATTGTACATCAACTGTCGATTTCAGAGATATGTTCTTAGAGGTCTAAGTGCACCGCCAACCCTTCTCCCAGCCAATTTCCTTCTTTCAATCTCTTTTTCACACCTTGCATCTCTTCTAAATAAATTACCTAAATAGACATACTTCCAAGTTCTCGACATTCACTTTCACACAACATTGCGTTCTTAAATCTTCTCTTTCAAAACAATGGAAATAAATAAAAAGCACATTTAATGCAGTAGGTATCTGTGATTTTTTTCTATCTTCTATTACAACATGGTGGATGTGTAGCAATTTTTATTTTCAATAAAGAAACAAATGCTAGGTTATTAGCAAATAATATCCAGCTTTTTTTACATATTAACGATGCATATTATATTTACGTTATATGTAGGTCTCATCCTCTGTAAAAATCAGCCCATAAACGAAGAATTGATTTTCAAACAAACAAAAAAATATTCTACTTGTTCTTAAAATTCGCATTCTATCAATTGCAACAACAATCAATTCACTGACAGTTCTTTCAAATGTCAATTAATAAAAATTCAAAAGTAGAAGAAAATTATATTGTAAAAAGTAGGTACTAAAAAGATTACCTACTTTCTGTCTTTTCTTTAATTTTCTAATTTCGCGAGCATTTTTCTTATATTTTTCTTCTACATTGTCCTGATTGAAATCCTACACGACAAAATGAATTAGCGAAATCGGTCCAGCCGTTTAGGCGTGATGCGATGGCATCGGGAAATAGCTCAACATTGTTATAGTTTTCTTAAATTTCCTGATATCCCATGAATTTTTCTTAATTTTTTCTTCTAAATCAACCTTCTCCCGATAAGAGCCTACACGCCAAAAAAATAATTAGCGAAATCGGTCCAGCCGTTTAGGCGCGATGCGATGACATCGGGAAATAGCACCCCATTTTTATATTGTTCTTAAATTTTCTAATTTTCCATGCATTTTTCTTAATTTTCTTCTTGTAAATAAAACTTCTCCCGATAAAAGCCTACAGGACAAAAAAAGAATTATCGAAATCTGTCCAACCGTTTAGGCGTGATGCGATGATATCGGGAAATAAATCTCCATTTTTATAGTTTTCTTAAATTTTCTAATTTCCCATGCATTTTTTAAAAATTTTTTGTTCTAAAAGGACACTCTCCTGATAAAAGCCTACACGACAAAAAAAGAATTAGCGAAATCGGTCCAGCCGTTTAGGCGCCATCCGATGACAACGCGAAATAGCTCTCCATTTTTATATATAAGATTTAGGTATATCAAAATATTATCTACTCACATACCTATAGATCCCTATCTACTTAAAAAAAAAACAATTCAACGAGACTCTGCAATTAAACAGCACGCCTTGGCCTTCGAGTCAATGCCAGTAAGACGAAGCTCATGGCAAATAAAGCCTGCCCCGATAAACAGCTACCGATAACCATTTATGGTCGCCAGGTCTCCCGGGTGGATAAATTTAAATACCTGGGAGCAACCATTACCACCACTGGTGACCTCGGGGCTGAGCTCCCGATAAGTACCTATCGATATGGCAAGTGGTGCCTTCAACAACATGACCAAGATATGGAAGGCGTCGGCGTTTAGTGTTGAGACGAAATGTAAACTGTTTAATGCGTGTGTGTTGCCTATTCTTTTATATGGGTGTGTGTCATGGCACCTGACCAAAGCCCAGGCACAAAAGGTATCTGCCTTTGAGACAATGTGCCTCAGAAGAATCATGAATATTAGATGGTACCACCGCATCACGAACTTTCTTCCTCCCATCAGGGTCCCGAAGACGAGGAAGACCCTCCCACACCGTGTTTCGTTCCTTCGAAGCAGAGCTGAGGGATTTGGACATGACGTGGGAGGAGGTCATTGAAACTGCTAGAGATAGAGCGCAGTGGAGGGCACTTGTTGCCTCCCTATGCCCCCAAGTGGGGTCACAAAGGGAGTATTGATTGATTCATCAAGTGATTATCAGACACAAACCGCCAAGGTCCCGAATCAGCTCATCCTATTATCAATGAAACACAAATTAGCTGGTAGGTATATTTAATTCGCGTTTGTACCTATATTGCGGTTATTTACTATGAATTATAGTATTAAAGGCTTATCTCTTTGCTAAAAATAATAAAAAATACATTAGGGACGCCTAACAGCGTTGTTTTAAATGCAATATCAATTTAAAAAAATCTCAACTTTGGTGTTGGATGAACATCACGCAAAATTTAAAAAAATATATATATTTTATTCATGAATGAAATTGTAAATTGAAAAGTGTAACTTTTAGAGTATTATGTCCGATAAATAAGATTTAATAAGATACTAAGCAGCTTTGATAATTAAACCCATTATAGTACAGTAACTCTATACATTACAGAATGCGTCAAATAAGGTAGTTATGTTTTTTTGCAAACTTGTAATATCAAATTTCTAAATATCTCGACTCTGGTGTTGGATGAACTATAATCAATCAATCAATACTCCATTTGTGACCCCACTTGGGGGCATAGGGAGGCATTTGGACAAGACCTCCACCCACGTCATGTCCAAATCCCTCAGCTCTGCTTCGAAGGAAAGAAACAGAGGGTCTTAGTCGTCTTCGGGATGATGTTGGTCTGATGAATAATCCAAGTTTTTGACCTCGAGCGCCGAATGCACCTTTGTCAAAAATCGAACAACCGCGAAAAAATCGTTATGTTTTTATTATTTGGCGAATATAACCGTAAAGCACTATTTTTTTGAAAAAAAAACATTTTAGCGCGTTTTTAAAGAAGAGTAAATTTGCTACAATATGATAACTAGATTTGTCTCTGTAGACCAAATAGATTCCAAGTTAAAGCCTTTATGATTTATTTCTTCTCATCAATTTATAATAAACGCTATTCTCATAAACTTCTCGTTAGAAAAAATCTAAATACCTACTCTAAAATACTTTAAAAAAATATTGTCATAAACGCTAGCCAAGTAAAAAAATATACGAGTGTAAATCACAACAAAAATAAAGTAGGTAGGTAGGTACATATAGGTCCTCAATAATACGGAAAATATGAAACCAACAGCGATGTGTGAATATTACGATCAGATATAGAAACCTACCTACCAATTCTACGTCTACAATAGGAGATGTATTATGCTATCGTCAGTGTGTTAGTTAGATCGATTTGGCAACGTTGTAAGAGCTAACAACTCTTGATCAACTAGTGTTCTTTAAAAATAGACAGTAAATAATTGAATATATAAGTGGAGAATAGAGTATATAGGAAGCTAAACATAATCGTAACGCGGGGGTGTAACATTCAAATTTATGTATCAACCAGGTAATTATATATTCCAGGTAAAAGGTTGATCAACTTTGGTGTGTTAAAATCAGATGAGCCAACATATGCCGTCTGACATAAATATATATATATATATATATATATATATATATATATATATATATATATATATATATATATATATATATATATATATATATATATATATATATATATGAAGTGCATATTATATGATAAGATATACGAAACATTATACGTACGAAATGTGTAATTTATTAACACGACATAATAAATTTTAATAAGCATAATTCTATAAGCCTCTGTATACGTTTTTATGACCGCTATGCGCAAATGTCTCGTCCGTCGAGACATTGCATCTTTTTTTTCGGTCTTTCAATTGTTTTTTTTTACCCATAAAGCTGAGTCATTAAAGGTATTACCAGAGATAGGGAAATTGACTATTACTTTTGTAGTAAAATTACTTGGAGGAATTATTATATATGGAGAGATTGACAGATGAATTTTGTACGAGAGCAAGTGATGCCACTAGAGGGGATATGAGGAAATACTGGCGGCCATCTTGGTTGCACCATATTTCAACAATTCGTATGGAATAATTGAAAATATATATCAGAACTTCGAGTAGTTTGAAATATCTTGTGTATTTGACTTAAATTAATCATCTCTTCAGTTTAAGGAAGGATTTGAAATAAAGTTCACCAAATAAAACCAACATAACATTAAATCATCAATTTAATGTGAAAAAAAAACTGTAATTAAACTTTAAAAGAGTAATAATATGTCTACTCGTAAACGTAGTTATTAACAACAAAACACTAAAAAAGAGATCCAGCAACATATTCGTTAAAACAGAGAATATGTTCCCGTAAGTTCCATTAAGATGGCGTCGTAATTCATTTTTCCCCCCGACCCCGCGGCTTCAAAAGTTTTATCAATGAATCCATCCATAACCATAGATTCATCCAAGTAAAATTACGTCTGTCATAGACAAGAAAAGTTATTTAAATCAAACCACTAACGCCATCTCCCGGAAAGAACCACACACCACGACTAAAGGATCCCCAGACTGGCGACTCATTCAACTTTACCCTTTTCTAATATTAATTTTACGATAATTTTTTATTCGACGCCTAAATGACGGCTGTAGGAACCTACCTACAGTTCTGGTCTACACAAATGGTGAAAATTTATTGCAAGGAACTTCTTTAATTCAAATTTCCAGTATAAGTTCACTTTTCTACCACCGCGGCACCGGCGCATTAGTTCAATATTCCAAGCTTCGTTATAAAATTCTCTCGTTGCCAGGGTGGTTGTCAGCCAATAATGAATATAGGTAGGTACCTAAAGTTTTTGTCTACACAAAAATCCATAATATTCCCTATGTACAGTGGCAAAGACCTTTCATTCGTTATGCGTCTGTTCTATGTTATTTCTTTAAACAAGAGTGAGTAATAATACAACACACGCATCAAATATGTACATAAAACATTTCGTCTTGACGCTTTAAAACCGACGCGTTCAATTCATAGCTGGGGCGCCACCAATATTTTAACAGTGACTTTAGAGTGCGAGGTACCTAATTAAAAAAAAAACGACACATAGGCGGTCTTTTATGCGTCTAAAATATTCCAAATAGGTAATAACATGCAATATAATTAGTAATTATTATTTAGTTATATTGCCTTCGTTGGAGGTTAGCACATTGGCCAATGGGTTTGCTCATTTAACCCATATTAAATCTTCGCCCGTTACAATCTTAATGGATGTGTTATTTTTTTAAGGATCTTATTACGCAATCTTAAAATCACACATTTGCGTATTTTAGGGGTAACATAAAAAACAGATTACTGCTAATTGGTCACAGCCACAGCCGCACACGAAGTATTTAAGTACTTTTTAAGATTTCTTAACAATAACAAACCTTCAAAGTGAGGTTATAGTAATATAATTATGTTGTAGATTCTTAAGTTTATCTATTAATATAAAGGAAAGTGCCTGACTGACATACTCACTCATCAACGCACAGCCCAAATGGATAATCGTAGAGAAGTGAAATTTGGAAAGCAGGTAGGTTTTAATACAAAACCTTCCACTAAGAAAGGATTTTTGAAAATTCCACTCCTAAGGGGGTGAAAAATAGGATTGAATATTTTTAAATGTATATGAATATCTCAGAAACTAGACATGGTACGAACTTGATTTGGCATATGAATTCTCATATAGAAATGAGTAGCAGGTTGCCTGGCCATTTTGTTCCTGATTTTTACTAAAAGGGATGAAAGAGAGATGATTTTTAAATGGCTCCTAGTTTAAAACTGGTTTTATCGAAATATCAAAAAAAATGTGTTTTCAGAAAGAGTCAAATTTAATTATTCCGTTAAAAGTAAAAAATATTTAGGGTGCGGGGTAGGTATCCCTCTGTTTTTCAAGCTGAGGTTTATGCCATTCAAATATGCGCAATGTTAAACCTCAGCTCGAGGCTAGTGCAAAGCTGTAAAGGAAATAGGGTAATCTTTTAATAAAATAAATGAAAAAAAAAAATCTACATTGGGTACCGGGACACGAAGGTATCGAGGGCAATGAGAAGGCCGACGAACCTGCAAGGGCCGGAGCTGCGAGGAATTTCTGCGGACCTGGGTAGTGAGTACGTAACTTTTGCTATAGCACGACTAACCACACATCAATCTAACTACTCATAACCACGGCTTAACTACATAATAACCACGCTGAAACGCACAACTAACTACATTTGTAACGTCCGACTTAACTACAAATGTAGTTAGATGTGTGTTTCAGCGTGGTTATTATAACAGCATCTGTCGGGTCGCGTTCCAGTGTAGTTAGCAGTAGTTAGGCAGTTTATATGTGGTTTAGAGCTGTCAAAGTTGCGCGTTTTGTTATTATTTTTGCATCGTTTGTTTTAAATAATTAATTTATTGGAAATAAGAATGCATTACTACTTTTATTAATTTTATTTTTTATTTTATTTCCCAAATTAAATATTTTATAATAAAATAGTAATACCGTAATACATATATAAAACTAGGTTAATATTTTTTTATTTGGGATTTGTTATCGACAAGATATTTTTTTTATGTCAGCCGATTGGAACAACTCAAGTTTGTAGAAAAATTAGCAGACGAAAGGGAAAACAATACATGATTTTGAACATTCGTATGGAAATTATTAAAAAATAAATAAATAAAAATAAAATCTTTCTTTATTTCTCGCAAGCAAATATTTTACAAACAATTAAGACATACAAATAATAATTAAGATAAAAAATCTATAGGGAAAATAAAAGAGTATCAGAAAACATCAAGTGTATTTACTTCTTAAAATTATTAAAATTCCACAAATCATAACTGTTTTTATATATTTGATGAAAAATGTCAAATAATGATGGCCGCCACAAGTTTCTTCATTGAAAAATACAATGAAAAAAACATTTTTTTGTGTTAGATGTTGGCAAACCTTACTATTTCCGGCTTAAAACTTAACTACATTGCGTTATCGCGTTACGTACTCGCGCTAACTACTAATGTAGTTAAGTCGTGGTTATGAGTAGTTAGATTGAAGTGTGGTTAGTCGTGCTATAGCAAAAGTTACGTACTCACTACCCTGAGCCATTCTTTAGTATTCCTCCAAGTACCATACGCAAAACTTTAGCGGACATTTACCATGAACACTTAATAAAACTCTGGAATGAAACCCAAACCAACCTATGCATCATCACCAGATCCCTAACGGGGCACTGTAGGCTTAACAAGCACATGTCCACCATCGGGATCCTGAATCATACAATCGTCTTCGTTACACTTCGGGTTGGTTCAGCAGTTTCCGGCACCCATGTCCCGTGGTGTAAATAGGAGCTCGTACAGGTCCATGCCTATTTTTATAATAATGTAAAAAAAACAATCAACCGTTCGCATTCATGGTCGAGTGATTTATTCAATGGAAAAGAATTTTCAATACGTAAATTTATAAGCATTAGTGATGTCAGAACCGGATACAATTTCATACCGAGTACCGGAGGGTACTTCCAGCAAACTACCCGGTATTAAGTAACGGGTAATTATCAGTGTTGCCAACGGATTTTGGCCGATGTCGCCGATTTTCAATAAAAAAGTAGCCCAAAGTCGCCGAACTGAAAATTTGGTAGCCCAAAGAGTCGCCCAATTGAAAATTTGGTATCCGGAAACATGAAATTTTGCTAAAAAAAGGTCATTCCGAAAATTTTGGTATCCGGAGAGGTGAAAGTTCACCAGACAAAGGTAATTTTATATCCGGAAAGGTGAAAATTCGATAAAAGGGAAGTAGCCCAAATGGCGACCGGTCGTCATTTGGATTTTTTCGTCGCCAATTCTCGTTCCGAGTAGCCCAAATGGCGATAAATCGCCCACGTTGGCAACACTGGTAATTATACCGGTTCATAAACCCCCCCCCCCCCCCAATCAAATATTACATTTAACGAATTCCTCGGTTTTGTAATAAATTACTTTTGTTGGTTTGTTTAATATTATTGAATATTTTTTAATTATATAAAACAATATAATATATAATCTATAATGTTGTATATTTTTATGCCAAATTATTTTAGGTACATTTATTATTTTTTGAATAATTATTTATTGGTCTCTTGAATTATAAAATATAAAAGTATATTTATAATTCAAGAGAGATCTTGCGCGCTCTAAGGGTGTCCTAGCTAGTACACGATACTACAGGTTATTATGCAAAAAATATTAGTTATATTATTATTTTTTAATTATTAGTTTGTAAAATATATTAGGTATATCTGTAATATACGCCTCGAAATAATAAAATAAATTATGCCGGTATGAATTAAGTACCTATGTAGTGAAAATGTCATATTTAAAAGTAATACGCAGAACATCCATAAACCGCGATACCTACGTTGCATCATGATTGTATACTCGTATCTAGGTATTAGGTACTTTTACTGCTACACCGTACGTGTAAAACAAGTACCTCACCTCCATAGAACCAAAACACAACTCTGTAAGGATACTGCTCGGAGCTCGGTAGTCGGTAGATATCTACCTGCAATACCGGCATACTGATCAGTACAATTTTACCGACAGAGTATCCGTCATTACTTTTCTACCGAGTCGATACTCTACCGACGGAGTGTCCAATCAGTCGATACTCTACCGACGGAGTATCCGTCGTTACTTTTCTACAGAGTCGATACTTCTACCGACGGACACTGAACACTTCCGGTTCGATATTCCGAAAACAAAAAGTAACGGGTATTCAATATCGGGTAACTACCAAACTGACATCATTAATAAGCATGAACAATGGGTAGATTATAGCTAGAGCGGGTTGGCCTTCATTTAACTTTGGACGCATTAACAGAGACGTAATGAGGGAAGTGCGCGCCTGGTGCAAATATCAAACTAATCGGCTCCCTAACCATGCTTGTACTCTCGTTAGAGAGTATAATATGTGTTCTGTGCCCTTGTACCTGGCGGCTGGGGCTATGATAATAATAGTGATATGAATGCACCCAGTCAAAGATAATATAATACCTTACGGATTTTACGGATACGTGCACCCAGTGACTCCCTGACTTATACGACCCTCCCCCCTCTCTTTAGGCTAGTTTATGGTATTGTCAATACTATAAAACAAAAGTATTCCAATATTTTTTGGCACAAAAATAAAAAATACACACTCGAGTTGAAGCTGAAGTCAAAATAGACCTTTCATCATCATGAGTTCCACAGCCCTGGGTGAGATTTCGCTTAATACTGAAGTCTCTACCATTCTTACTAGTTCACTGCTTTTCTCCTTCATTTCCACACTACAGATACCCCATATCCACACTGTCCATTTATTGGCGAGATGACAAGCGTGCCAAAATTTTCAAAGCATACAGGTCCTTGGTCAACTTCACCTATTTTAACTTAAAGTTAGGTAGTTTTTAGTACAACTAATTCTTTCAGATTTTAGATCCTTGTACTCACTCCACATTCCTTTTCAATATTATGATTCCTCATCTTATCAATCAGTCTTTTCCCGCATATCCTGCATAGTGAAAAAGGCTGTTTTAGATTATGTATTTTATATGCATAAAAGACACAGTGGCAGGGGAAGATGGTCACAAAAAGCAATAAAACAAGTGTGATAATAAATATAAAGAAAAGATTTATTTTAACTTAAATATTATAAGATCTTTAGAAGTTAATACAGGTAACCATCCTATAACAGTCTTTCTCTAATAAAATTGAAAATTTGCACAAAGCTTCTATAAAATGGTGTAAAAATTCTTGTATTTTTAAGAAAAAATAAGACCAGTCTTAAATTATATTTATAATGAATAACAATAAGCAAAGCAAAATTTAAGTTTTTTAAAGGGTGAAAAATGTGATTCAAAAATAGATTCTAAATGTGATGACACCATTTTTAAATTGTCAAAAAAATATGGAGTTTTTATTTAGTATTATTTTTTTACATTTAAATTTGATTAAAATTGTGTCGTCAGTTACTTTAAGTGCATTTTCTAGGAACTATCTACTGTGTTGTAGGAGGGATACCTGCACAATAATATGTAATATAAGCAATATAAAAACATTAAATTAACAGACTAGTAATATATTGTATGGCTAGTCAATCCTTAACATGGTGTGAGTACCCATACAATAAAAATAAGTAGACCCAATCCTTAATATGGTTTGAAAACTAAATTAAGGATTGGAGTCCCCCATATCTCAGTGTTGGACTAGGCTATTTTCAATAGTGAACACACTGTGTTGTTTTTTGTAATAACCTTAAAAGTACGCAATTAAAAAATGAATTTTACCATTGGGATGTAAGGAGAGCGATGTCACATCAAAATAACAAACTTAAAAATAAATAAAGAAACATTTTAAAACAATATAATAATATGTGAACTTAAAATCAAATCAGTCAGCCTTAATAAGCTAAACCCGAAAGCATATCACACAATAGACTGATATATGGGCACAAACATCTTTCTTGTGCACAACAATAAACAAAACAATATAAAAATTTAAAACTCACTTTGACAGTTTGAAAGTTTTTTCTAAGTCTACGGAAGTGACAGTTAATTATAAGGGTTCGAGAAGTCCAATCAAGTATTATTGAGGTGCAAACAATTATTATTTCTAAAATGCTGGAGTAAGCTACTTTTAAATTCTTAGCCAAGGTCGTCTTCTTATTATATAAATTAAATGAAACATACAGGGTTTGTTTTTATAAAAAAAAATCACGTCACCTCCATAGTAAAAAAAATCAAGAAAGAAAGTAAATAAAAAGTAAAGTAATCAGTAAAGAAATATTTAAAAAACAAAAAACACGTATTTGAACTTAAAATTAAAACAGTCAGCCTTCAAATTGAGTCATGAATATGACAGGACACGATAGACTGATGTAATATGCGCACACGTCTTACTAGTACACAATTGCATTTAAAAAAAATAATAAAGAAACATACAATTTTACATCTTACTAGTACACAATTGCATTTAAAAAAAATAATAAAGAAACATACAATTTTACATCTTACTAGTACACAATTGCATTTAAAAAAAATAATAAAGAAACATACAATTTTACATCTTACTAGTACACAATTGCATTTAAAAAAAATAATAAAGAAACATACAATTTTACATCTTACTAGTACACAATTGCATTTAAAAAAAAATAATAAAGAAACATACAATTTTATCTTTTTTTTGTTATAATATGAAAGTTTTTAAATCTATGGAAGCATATTCTTTTAGATCAGGTAAAAAATATAAGTGACTCGTGAGATAGAATTTTCATTTCTTAAAACTAAGGAACTATCTTATATTAAATTCTTTGTTTAATGTTCTTATTGATTAGATACTTAAGATTATGAAAAATATAGCATGCGTTCATTTACATCATATGTATGTATATATATAATTCTTTTCTTGAGTGCATTATCATGTTCCTTCTATTAATTCTGTTCTGCATCTTTTGACTGTTTTCCGTCAGATGTAGATTCATCACCCTCCGAATACTCTTTCTCCCTATACTCTAAATCGGCTTTCTCCTCATTGGATAACCCAGTATCACCTTTTCTTCTAGCACCAGGATCAGACTGTTGACTCTCTGAATCATTGGTCAAATACTCTATGGCAGGCAATGTAATCTACAAATTAAATGTTTTTTTTTTTAATACAATATTTCTTGAATCAGTATTTATAAAAACTATTTTGGAAGTTACAGAAGGTGCCGGATATATTGATCACGTTTGTCCCAGTGTGTTTTGATTCGTACATATATTTTACAGAAACAGCTATATATTATAGAACTAAGGTAAAAGCACCAGTGGTAGACAGTGCACCAGTTTTCGACATTTTGAATTAAAAATGTTAATATTAAGGAGTCTATGGTATTAACTTAATAGCTTTATGTTGCAATAATGTCTCGAATCCCTCTAGCTTCATAATCAATAACTAAATTTTAAAAGTGCAAAGTTTTAGTTGACTTTTTGACGGTCATCGTGTGTGCGCGTCTGTCATTTGTTGTTTTTGAGCAAAATCTTAACAAAATTATTAAGGAGGTAATATTTGTATTTTTTTTTATTTTTCATTAAAATGAATAATAATAGTACATTTCTATGTTTCGAAACACTACACACACTCCATATTTTGATGTCACACTAAATAATTCTGTTAAATTTAACAAATACTAAGTGTTAAGGGGGGTGTCGAATACTGGCTCAATTTTTTTTACAAACACCCAGTATTGGACAGGGGTGTCGAATACCGGGTAATTTTTTTTTTCATGGTTAAAAAAATATCATATATTCATACAATTTTAAATGAAATGAATATTACGTGGTTCAATTTTGAGATTCGTATTCCAACCTGGTCCAGTATTCGACAGGGCTTTGAAATGTGTCGAATACTGGTTCTCAACAGGTGTCGACCATTGGGTTCATAGTATAGGTAAGTTTAAACAGGTGTGATACATTTATTTAACAGACTGAAAGATGCCTCAAATTAAAGGAAAGATATTCCAATATTCGGAAGACTACATGAAGAATGCAATTGAGGATGTGTGAAGAGATTTCTCAACAACTTTGAAAATAATAAACAGCCGACAAAATGCAACATTGATTATTGTGAGCCTAGCACAAAATAAAAATTCTGAAACAAATTATATGCCAACTACTTCTGTCAGGGAAAATGTTGCGGATGCTGAAACAATTGTAAATTCTTTATTGGATTACCTGATTAAAAATAATCCCATTTCAATCCAAGGTTCTAATATTTCTCCTTCAAATAATGTTAAGTTCTTAGGTATTTATATTGACAGCGCTCTGTCCATGGAAAAACATATCTCGTCTACTATAAGCACAGCTTTTTACTTTTTAAGGCAGCTGAAACCTATTCGGCGATGCCTACCCGTAGATGCAGCTAAAACACTGATCAATGCACTGGTAGTTTCTCGTGTGGACTATTGCAATGCAGTTTACTCTAATCTACCCCAATACCAAATACTCAGACTACAATCAATTTTAAACGCTGCAGCTCGCCTAATATTTCAAATGGATCGGTTCTCTCACATTTCATCTTCATTATACACTCTACACTGGCTTAAGTGTTCAGAGCGTATAGAGTTCAAAATATGTCTCATAATCTTCAAAGCTCTTCACAGCATGGCTCCTAAATACATCTCAGAATTATGCACTCTACAAAACTTTAACAATAGACAGCAATCCTTAAGATCGATTTCTCGAGCAGATTATAAACTTGACGAACAAAATCTCTCAAATAAGCCAAATTATTTGAGCAGAGCGTTCGCAGTTTCAGGTCCTAAGGCGTGGAATAACCTTCCTGCCAACATCCGAGCGGCTGAGAACCCGGAAGATTTTAAGAAGTTATTAAAAACGCATTTATTTTCAAAATCGTACCCAGGTTATCTTTAAAAAGTTCTCATTTGATATTGTTTTGTGATTTTAAGCTGTTAGTTAAGCTACTCTATTTATGTATATACCTATTTGTAGTAATCTTCATATTTTTATACTTATTTATAGGTTACAGGCCCTAATAATTTTTCAAAGCGCCCTTGAGGTGATAATTATCACGAAACGGCGCATTTAAAATCGTCCTTTTATTATTATTATAACTACCGGCTAACGTGTCAGAAAAGTGCCAGCAGTAGTATCTTCGGAATTGTGGCAGTTATATCATAAAAAAAGATAAACAAATTAAAATTGCCGCAAAGCACAAAAGAGCTGACGAATTATTGAAGAAAAGGGCGAACAATGAAAAAAAACTGTTGTAGAAAACGTAAAAAAAAATACAAAGAGCAGCAATAACATCAAATGAGATGAATGCAAAAAATTGTTTCATTTGAAATGCATTCCATCTACACATCAAATTCATGTTCTTCAGAATGGAGACTTATTTATTTGCCATCTTTGTTAATTCTGAAAAAGATTTCGATAGCAGCGAGGATGATTTTGACATTGATCAAGTTTTACAAAGCGTAAAAAAAAACACTTGATTTTTTTTGTTGGTAAAACTAAAATATTACTTAAATAAAATTGTTAAAGTAATATATTAGTTTTATATAGTAAGGTAATTCATAAAATATATCTATATTCACAATAAAAAAATATAACAGTTTTATATACCTACCTAGTTAAAATGTTCATTTTTGAAACATTCTGACTAAATTACCTTTTCGTATTTTTTCTTAAATTTCATTACCGTATTATTAAGGGTTTTAGTACACTGTATACATTGTAATGAAGCGTTTTATTGTATTTTCTTATAGTGTCAAATATTGGGTAAAATAAGTGTCCAATACTGGGGTTGGGCATTTTCGCCCATGTCTATTACTGGTTCCACTTTAGAGGTTTTTTCAAATTGATGTAAATACACTATTTTTAGCAAAGTTGCTCAATATAATGATGGTAATAAATAAATAAAGGATTTAGGTTTCCATAACAACCTTTATAAAAACTCTACCTTCTGAATTTATTTTTTTATATTTTTTTTCTCTCAAAAATTTTCTTAATGTGTCTATCACTGGTGCTTTTACCTTAATGTTTGTGCGAGTACAAAAAAACATTTTGTCAAAAAAGACAACTTTTCTTAAAGTTCTCTATACTATCGTCGCAGATAGTTTTTGAATACACACACACAGTTCAAAACTGACCTTGACTCTCAGCTACTAAGAGTTCCTAACGCAAAGTGTCTATTGAGTCGTAACAAACACAAATAGTGCACGACCCTTGATATAAATACAAGAAAGTGTGATAAATTTTGAATGACTGATTCTATTAACTGAAAATGTCATTCTATTTCGAAGTGGTTGGTGACCCAGCGGTTACAACGCCGGCTTTCGTACTGCGGACGTCGTGGTTCGATCCCAGGTGCCGACCATCTTCCTCTTTCACGACACAAGCTTTAAGTAGCT
This sequence comes from Mystacides longicornis, assembly GCA_963576905.1. Lineage (NCBI taxonomy): Eukaryota > Metazoa > Arthropoda > Insecta > Trichoptera > Leptoceridae > Mystacides > Mystacides longicornis. The sequence goes on along the minus strand of OY756429.1, from coordinate 17,904,947 downwards.
TACTGTGAAAGAGTCAAGGAGTGTATTTGTGTTCACTTTGAGTGAGCACAGATTCATTTTAAAAAAAAAAAAAAAAAAAAAATGAAGTTGTATAAAATTCTTCAGTTTGAATTGGGACTTAAGACTTGATGCTATAAAGCGGCTGATTCTATTAACCAGTGATCACAACAACCGGCACCTACTGTATTAGATGAAGATGTTTAACCCATTCTGACATGGACCGGTGAATGATTGGTTCTGTTTATTTTGGTCTGTTTTTGGTTGAACACTTTTTAAACAATAATTTTTTTGTTGATAGTCAATTACTATTTTCATAAGAATATTGTTAATAAATAGGCACATAAACAATATTTTAATAAGTTAATAACATTTTTAGTTGAAATGATTCTCTAAAAAATCTAGTTAAAATTAAATAGTGTCGAAATGGGTTAAAAGAAAAGTACGCACAGTGACTTAATTTAATATAGTAAAAAATCTACCTCCATGCATTGCCCGTACACATCAACTATGGGATACATAATAGTGCTATTATTTGTGAGTTTAACGTATGACCCATAGTTAATATCATCTATCACTAAATGCAAATCACCAGTTTCCTTAAACAATATTGTTATTTTGGTATTATCCGATACATTTTCTAAAGCTTTTCCATATCTGCTCGGCCTCTGAAAAGATATGAGAAAAATTAGAATCTATATTTTCATTTTAGCCTACTTATCAAAATTATTTATTAAGCTTTTGCCAGTCACATTAATTATAATTTTACAGGAAAGGATTAATACAAATAAGGAAGAGAGTAGCACGGGGTCAATTTTCCTGCTTGTCAGGTGTTTATATCTAAGTTATCAATAAATGCTCACTCATAGTAATCAGCTTAGATCAAGAAACCCTCCACTCAGAACAGCCAATAATATTAACGAAGGCCACAATTACAACGTAATGGAATCATAGAATGCTGAATGGAGTGAATTTGCTGGGGAACGATCCTTGGACGCCCTACCGTGCATAACGACAACACCACCTGGCTTTGACCAGCCAAGAAAAATCTTTTCCGCTCTTAATAGAATTAACACTGGACACGGCAGATGTGCGGACTTCGCACACAAATGTGGTTGGATAGATCTCCCTGGGTGCGACTGTGGAGCTGAGAGACAGACCATATATCACACAGTTACAGAGTGTGATAGAAGAGCATATCAAGGCAGTTTCTCAGATTCCCTCACTAATCATAATATTTTTTAACAATAAATTAGTATTACTGAAGAAATTCCCACATTTTTTAAAACCTAACTCTATATCAAAAGATGTCCATCCTGAGTATTTTAGTTTTAAATCTTTGAATGTTTAATTTTTATGTATATTAAACATTTATGTCAACATTGATAGTACAGTAGGATTTTACTGTCAGCATTCATATTAAGTAAATATAGAACAAATTTTGGTACTACATTTGTAGTGTTCCGGCCAGTTTTCTAGGAAAACAAAGAATTAAAGTGTTTCAAAGAAAGTACCGAGTTTCGGATGACCTTAACCAATTATTATATTTGATTTTGGGTATGTACACAAAAAAATGTTGAGTAAACTACAAAAGATCATATTATATCTTAAAGTGATCAATTCATCCCATTTTGGACATGAATGAAAGTTAAGTGCATATGATAGCAAAATAATATCATTATTTCTTACTATATAGCCATCTAAGCACAAAAAATTGGTTGACACGAGCCATGTTCCTTTGAGATTGGCCACAGTTGCTGGTAAATTTGGATAAGCCATCTTGGACCCAATCCCCACAATGACATTTCCATCCCATTTATTATTTATTTTCAAAACCCTGAACTGAAAAAAAAAAAGAAAATTTGTATACTGATATACTTAAAATCATTGTTGTGCATTCAATTTGAGTCATATACGTAAAACACACTTCGAAGATAATCGAAAAAAAAATTGTAAATTAATAAAACAGTATTTTAAATAATATATGGAATAATTTAAAAAAAATGTTTTTTTATGACATGACATTCCGTCAGATATTCAGATCTAGAGGTGCCGGGTTCCATTCCCAGTCGGGTCAGAGATTTTCAGTGTTTATTCACTTGAAATTTATATTAAATCGAATAGGCAAATCCATATGCAATGACACCACCTTTGTGGAAATTTAGCTTGATTTTGATCAAAATTTTCAGATCAGACATAAAAAACTAATGACAGTAAATAGAAAAAATTTCCTAATTATCATTTGATTAATGTCATAAAAAAACTACCCTCAATAAGCTGCCATAAAGACAATACTTTGTAAAAAAAATTAAAAAAATCATGATTCACTCCACTTCACCAGCCAAAGGAAACACGTAGAAAGCCGATTCTGACCCGCGCCAACCAGCTCATAGATAGTTGTCTAGGGTTTCAATGCATTTAAATGGGCATGCCGGAAAGCGGGTTCCTGCTTTTTCTGTGCGTATCCTCATTCAAATGCATAGTAACATTCTTTGCGCCGGTCGGCGCGGGTCGGAATCGGCTTTCTACGTGTTCTTACACAAAAAAAGGTTTACATAGTCCATAAACAATATTTCCCAAAATAGTATAAAATATACTCAGATAGACATAAAATACAGTAGTGTAACATACGTGAAATAGCTGTCCTTTGTGAATTGATTGATTTTTAATTACTATTCCATGGTTATAGTTAGAAGTCCGTTTTGCAACTCCAGCTAGAAACAAAGAAAGAGCACAATTACCTATGAGCTAATTAATTGTGAAATACATAATAAAAAATTACACAAGCCCTTTCTTACCTTCCACATCAATTTCGATATTGCAGCCATGGTAATAATTTGTGGAAATAATACTGCCATCGTCTGGAACAAAATCAAAACATTTTTTCTGAGTTGAATTGGATAATTTCAAAATTAGGTTTTAAAGAAGTCCTCTTCTTCAAGGAAGAATCATCCAAGTACAGTGGAACCTCTCAAGACGAGCAATTGCATAACGAGCAAAAAAAAAGTGAAAAAAATTGCTCCCTTAACTAATGATATTTCGCAATTTGAGTTTCACAGAAAAGGAAGTCCAGTTCTCACCTTTACTTGTGAGCTGCAACTTCTTCTCCAGTGAATTAGATTGTGTTTAGCTCATTCCGTTCACTCATTTTTCCAAATTTTTTAACAGGCGACCATTTATAATGTAAAATCATTGAATAGCTTAACCATAAAAATGAGGTGAGGATAAATGATATTTTGACACATTTTCGCCAAATTTTGAAGTTAAACTACTTAAATATTTAGTGTACCTATTAATATAGAAAATAGCATTATCATATTTTACATTGATTTGTCGCATAACGAACAATACTCTGGATTGAATTATGATCGTTATAAGAGGTTCCACTGTATTTTTATTTCTATCATTCAGATTTTTTTCACAAAAGATCTCCTTGTGAAAAATGGAGAGTCGTTCTACAAATTTGTTAGTATCGTGTACTTTTAAGCTTATTATAAGAAAACCAATAAGCAAATATTGCAATAAGATATCGCTCGCTAATTATACATAATAAAACCACTTGCCCCGACAGAACATGGTTGTATTTTCAGGGCAAGGCATTACCTATATGAAGTGACTCAATAAGATGTAGACTGTGAGCATTCTCATCCTTGTCATCATTAATTTGATGTTCCATTGACACAGATCGTATTGCAGCGATTGGACCACATAGTTCGAATACAAGAAACACATGCTGTAAAAATATTTTTAAAAAGTTAAAATTCATACAGTTCCAATGATAAAAATGGTTGGGGATGCATTAGAAATATATGTCCACATACTCAAAAGTAACCCTATTCTGAATCTTTTCAATGTAGAGTAATAGAGCTATAGTATGAAAAGTGTATAGCGCTGCCACAGAATACATGGTAAACTCTGCAGCCCATACATAATTTACGGCGTGAATTTCTCACAGTTCTGAGAGAAGGAGTGGAAACCTATTGATTGAATTTGATAAGAAACCAACTGACTAACTGGAGAAGACTGAGAGAAGCAAATTATTGTGAGACATGTACAGTGGACCCCTAATAATTTGGCCACTGTCAAATCTGGCGCCCCCTGTAATCTGACACGCCTATAACTGTTCATTTTACGTCCATTTTTTTTGGAAAATCTTCAAATTACAAGATAAATCTGCTTCTGAGAGTCGTATCAAATGTCCGGCCTATAGAAAAAAACTCTAAAATTAAAAAAAAACTGAACATGAAAAACTCTGTTTTTGCTCATTGTAATGCGTTTTACCAAATCAACTATCACATCATTATGAAAAAAATTAGAACTATAGGGAGTCTTAAGTAGTAGGTACAACAACAAATTTGAAAGTCTGACAACGCATTACAAAAAAAGTTTGTCAGACTACCGGGGGTCCACTGTATTATTGTGGGATTTCCAAATCTCCAGACCAAAATCAAGTAGCCTACTAAAATATGAAAGCTAAATATTTAGAAAATACTATTCATGTTACTTGAAATTAAAGGCCATTTACGTGGCCTCTTTCATAAGCTCTTAAACAGATAAAAATACTCACCATTGGGACATTTTTAAATATAATACCGGCTTCTTCAGAATTCACAGTAAGAGCAATGCACCCTGTATTACCAACTCTCCTTAAGCCTATCACATCTTTGGTTTTCAGTCTACTTAAATCGAATTGGAACATACTGACTTGAGATGTCTTGGTACTAGTTATCCAGTTCCCTTCAATATATACAGTGTAAGCCGGTAGCAGATCCAGCGTAGATGGTAATCTTTTATTGATATGGGCGTTTAAAACATTCAAGTCTGTCACGCCAATTCTCATCGAACCCATCAACACATCTAGATGAGTCACAATTTCAAACTAGAATAAAAAATATTGTATTAATGCCAGATATAATTGATTCAATTTCACCCGGTGGGATCAATCTGAGCAAACTTGTAACAGGGTGGCTGTTGGAGAGGGGAGGAGGGGAATGTGAGAGAGCACTGACTCACATCCTGCGCTGAAAGCCGATGATTGTTTGTAAAGTGGAGTGCAGTAGACTCTTATTAAGCTACGGCTACACTATGGCCCACCATGCAGGTCCAGGATGGCCAAATAGTGGCTCTGGCCAAGCATTGGCAAGTAGCAACATTTGCCAAATATACTTGTACACCTGGCTACACTATTGGCCCAACTCTGACAGCTGGCACGAGGCTAGACTGCTACACAATGTTTCTATCACTGATTTATTGATTAATTCTTGCTTTTATTCATCATTTTACATTCTAATCTCCAATTATTCACTGTATAGTGTATACTCCTATCTGATTGGGGAATTTTAGAGAAATTATCTCCCTGGTCAAAAAGGATATTTTAATATAACTTCACAAATACACAATAAAAACATTCATAATTTTATTAAACCTAACTTTCAATTTTTATTGATGTTTATTGTTTTGCAATAGGTATATATTTACCTAGCTCTTACAGGTTGATTCGGACTAGGTATAACATAAATGAAAATAAAATATATTGATTAAAAAAAAAAACAAGAATCAGTCTTTGCCGTTTGCGTTTTTCATTATTTTTAATAACAGAAAAGCAGATGCCGCATGTATCACTGTATAGGATGCTGCAATTAATGTCATAATAATATGATATTATTTATTTTATTTTATTTATTTTATTCCCAAAAAATACAAAAAAAAAACATAAGCATTTTACAATGTGAGTATATATATATATATTTTTTTTTTTATATCCAATCCATACTTCCTTAAGGCCCCACTTAGGGGCAGAGGGAGGCAACAAGAGCTCTCCATTGCGCTCGATTTTGCGCAACGTTTATGACCTTCTCCCACACCATGTCCAGATTCCTCAGCTCTGCTTCGAAGGAGCGGAATACAGTATGAGAGGGTCTTCGGGACCCTGATGGAAGGAAGAACAGCGCTCTCCTCGGCCAACTGTCATTCGGCATCCTTAACACATGTCCCAGCCAAGTCTCACGCTGGATGCGCCGACGTATAGCGTTGTTCGTGATATAGATATAAAATAAACCCATTTACAGATGGCACATTTGTACTCCAATATCAAAGAGAAAGAAATAAGTATATCTAAAAAATAATATTACTTAAGGCTAGGGGGTAAGCCAATGACCTTGGGGTAATGGGCGTGTCTATGTCCTTTGTCCCCCTCTTCTCCTGCACTTACCTCAATTTAAAATGTTAGGAAACACTAAAAAGTAAGAAAACTTGCAGTCTGTCAAGAAATTGGCAAAAAATTGAGGGCGCTGTTATCGCTCATGGTAACACATTAACAATGACTGTGCTAAAATAAAACACTGTAACGGAAATATTGAATATTTAAAACGAAAAAAAATATTTTAAAAATGTCTCTATCGTGACTTTTCAAGAAGATTTATGCATATACTTCGAGACCTAGAGATGTAATTACTTTTCTAATCGAAGCTGATTTTCAATTTCTAGTGCAAATACGTAGTATAATTAAGTTTTAAATTGTAATTATTTTTTGAAAACTGAAAAATAAATAATAAAGATAAATGATAAGTTTTGTGTTTGAACAATTATTTTTTGTTCCCTTGATTTATTGTTCCTTTAGCAGGTTTTTTCTCTGAAATAACTTGCCAAAAATTTTACATATTTTGGACTTCGGGATATGAAAAATAAAAAGCCATAATTAAAATAAAGTGATGTTTAATGAATTAATTGAAGTTAAATAAAGTATAGACAAACTGTAATATTCTTTTAAGCTTTCATCTATATAAACTATATTTCTTGTAGTTCTTTTGGCAACATCCCGTTTTCCATGATTATTTTAAGACAATTTTCTCTTTTAGCCGCAATACTTTCCTATTTGAATTGCATTTTTGTACGAAAACCCAATGTTTATTAAAGTTTTTCGTAGAAGTTCGTAGCTCCCATCAAAATTCAAATAATTTCGTACAACTTGTAACATGCTTCTCAAACTGGGTATTGCTTTTTTTACTGTATAAAAATGAACTTTTTGCCTTATGGCACAGCGGTCGAAATCATCCCAATTCTTTTTTTGGTCGCCCTTTTCTATGTTTACCTGGCGTGGTAAATTTGCATTGATTTGAATCCCCTTCTTTTACAATTCTCCTAATAGAACGCACATATTATATACCTGAAAAAAAAATAAAGATTAATTATTTGATATGAAAGTTTTATTGTATAAAAACAATGAGCTGACACTGTCGAAAACATATTTACTATTATCGATTGATTTCTTAATATTAGTATTATAATTTAATAAGTTTATACATTATTTTAATTAAAAAAGTAAAAATCAACTTATATAGTATATAGTATTGCAATTTAACAAAAATTATTTCCTATACCGTGTTTTGTTTTTCGATCGTCAAAACAAACTGTCCTGTGATCTTTTATTGACATATATTTTTAAAACAAATAAAGTATCCTTAAATGAGCTCTAACTAACTTCTTATACATGAAAATGTTAGAATTAATCATGAAAAAGTATTTTATCTACAAAAAACACAGTATTTACCAATCAATTGAGATGTTAGTTAGAAAACATTAGTAGACAGTTCTCCGGCTTTAACTCCACTAAACATTGCGAATACACACGAATAATGATTTTTCTTGATCCACTACGAATTTTATTGTCCATTTTAATGTCCAAACACACAAACACAAAACTATATTTGATCATGAAATACAAACAAGATATCTTATATATAAATGTCACTGTCAATTATAAACAAAATATAAAAAAGTCCAAATAACTAAAGTTTAAGTTCAAAACGAATAAAGTATAATAAAAATATATTGTCCAAGCACACAAAACTATCATTTATCACGAAATAAGCATAAAATAATCCAAATGTCGATAAAAAGGACAATACAGTCAAAGAAACACAACGCCCGCTTTGAAACAAACTCTCCATATGACGCCTCGCACCCCGAACCGCTTCTTTTGCCTGTAATCTTCTATAAAATAAACCATAGACAATAAAAAAATTCATACAATTTGTAGTTTTTCAGTTTTTTTTAAAAAAATACAATTTAAAACTCAATTATGCTACGTATTTGCACTAGAAATTAAAAATCTCCTTCGATTAAAAAAATAATTACATCTCTAGGTCTCGTAGTTAATGCATAAATCTTCTTGAAAAGTCACGACAGAGACATTTTTAAAATATTTTTTTTCATGATAAATATTCAATATTTTTAAAATATTGAAAGTGTTTGCACTAGAAGAAAGATTGAAGAACATCACAATATTTTTCTCAAGAAGCTATCTTTAACAACAACGATAAAAAATTGCATGAAAAAACACCAAAAAACAGCGATTACCCTACCCCAGAGCCTTAAAGTACACCAATAATGAAAACTATTAGTGGCTTATAGGAGGAAGGAAAAAGGAAAGTAGGTAAGAAAATCTCTCAAAGGATTTAAACACCCATCCCACTACAAATCTACCGCCATCAATTCAATCTCAGCCTTAAATCGCGGAAGAGCAAGACTAAAGATGCCAACCGACTTAAACAAACAATTGTAATCTTCGCAGGAACGTTGAATGAATTTATTTCTGGCGTAAAACCGCGTCTCGATTATGCGCTCCAAGAGGTGGAACATTGGCGTGCGCTCCAGCCGCGCGAATTCGATACCGAGTTCTAAAGCGCGACCGTGGAGCGGGGCATTCCAGCACCGGGTCCAAAGAAAGCTAAATCTTGCCGCGCACGAATAAATGCTGGAACAGCTGCCTCGCACGCCAGTAGCGCACAGTTGATGCCTTCTAAACGTGGAGCGCGCTCCAAATTTTGAAGGCATCGAACACTTTGGCGCGCGTTCGAACTCGGTATCGACTTCGCGCGACTAGAGCGCGCGCCAATGTTAGACCTCTTGGAGCGCATAATCTATACGCAGCTTATCGTTTCAAATCTTGCAATATGTACCGTCCGGAGAAGTCGCGCTGTAACTCTAGGCACATGATAGTTATATACACAGTTGATTTAGAGCCTGCCAATCGATTGATGAATTGACGATTTTATATAATTTTATTTTATTTTTATTTTATTAAATATAATATTCCCCCCTTAAAAATGCATAGGCATTTGTGTGAAGGTGAATAGATACATAACTCTAAGTAGGTAATACATATCATTTTCGAAGATTACCCTATACATATAACATAATACAGTATTCTTATCAACTATTCAGTAAACAAAATAGAAGTACAATGTTTTTTTTAGAAAACATTTTCTTTATACTAGTGATGTTGCGGATGCAGGTTTCTTGTCATCTGCGGATGCGGACGGACAAGAACTAACACTTTTTTATATGGCACTTGATAACAAAGCTCAGTAGTTAACGCTCTCCATGCCTTTTACTTGCACGTGGCATGCATCTTCTTTCTCTCTCAAACTTCAAGGCCATACCTTTTGAGATAAGAACGCAATTACATATCTTAATTTCGTGTCGTGACTTGCGCTAGCTGTACATCCGCATCCGCATCAACATTCGCATTAATTAATGCGGATGCAGATGAGAATGTGAAAATTGATGCGGATGCTACGCTGATGCGGATGCGAATATCCGCAACATCCCTACTATATACATATAGGTAAGTTTATTATAAACAGTGCCTCGTATTACATTTTTTACACTATTACAATCTTTACCAGAATGTTCTTCAATGATACTAAACAACATTTTTTTTTTTTTTAATTATATTATAATTCAATTTTTTTGAGTAAACTATGGTCGAAAATCCACCTAAAATTTCAAAGAAATAATTTACCATTAAAACAAATGCAAACAACAAGAGGAGGAATAACAGATACAATGTTCCAAAAGAAAACAGTTAATAATATTAATTTGTGTCTCTCATTATCTACACTGCACTCAGAAGATAAAACATGATTAGTCTCAGCACATTATAACACACTGGATAAGCAAAAGCAAAAAGGAAACCCAGAGACTAAGCCGCTCAAGCATTCCATGTCACAAAATGTTTTTTCACTTCCATTTTAAATTTTTTCGTCTCTGATATTTTTATTTAAGTTCTGTGTTATTTTTGTAGTTTGTTAAATATCCTTTATGCCCAAATACCGAAAGTGGTGTTGGGCAGCTGCTGAGTTGCATCTCGGGATGGTAAGCACCCCATCATATCTGATGCTATTGAGTGTTTCCGTTTTGTAATTCTTGAAAATTGCCAAAATAGCGTTTATATTAAAAATAGTTTCAAGTGGTTGAACTTTTAGTTCCTTATAAATAAATTCTGTTGGTTAGTCTGTGGGCTTGGTCAGGATGATTTTAATAATTAACTTCTGAACAACAAGTGGTCTAAGAGTGGACGAGTAAACTCCTCCCCACCCCACTATACCATATTGTAGAATTGACTGAGCCAAGGCAAAATAAACAGATCTCAATTCATTAAAACTAAGAACACCTCTCAATGCCAAAAATACATAAATCAATTTTCTCAATCTTTTTGTTGTTTTATCAATTAAAGTTATGAATTTCATGTCATCATCTATTATAATTCCCAAATATTTGGTATTATGAACTTTTTCCAATCTTTTACATTTCAGATGACAGTTATCATTTGAGCAACCCCTTTCGTGGATAATTATGTTACCAAAATTATAATTTTATCTAGTTAAGCTTAATTCCATGAAAACAGTTTTTTCGGTATTTAAGCTCAACAGATGGGAGTCAAGATACTTTCTTAAAACAGTCATATCAGCATTAGCATGAGAGACAGTATCTTCTAATGTATCCCCATCCACAACCAACACGGTGTCATCGGCATATGCGACAATTTCACTTCTTAGTGGCAAGGTAAACATGCTATTGACGTAAATTATAAATAATAGTGGTCCTATAACCGTACCTTGTGGCACACCGTATTGGCTCGTTAATGGCTCACTTCTATCATCTCGAAGTCTTACTTGCTGCTCTCTATCTTCAAGGTAGCTCATGAACCATGACAATATTTCACCCATTGCTCGAATTTGTGCAACCAATTTTACGTGTGAGATACTGTCAAACGCCTTTCTAAGATCTATAAAATTCCCAAACATTTTTTCCCCTTGTCTAGATTAGAAATAATCAATGATGTAACCTTAGCTATGGCATCATTCGTTCCCACGTGGTTCCTAAATCCGAATTGATTCGACCCGAGTAGTTTGTAGTTCTCTAGGTAATTTAATATCTGTTTTTTGACAATTTTTTCAATGATTTTTGAAATACTTCATATCAAGGATATCGGACGGTAATTTGCAATCAATTCAGGATCATCTCCCTTGTACACTGGTACAATTATTGCCTTTTTTTAGGATTCGGGGAAAATTACCAGCTTTTAAGCTGGTATTAATTACATGGGACAGCGGTTTCAGCACGAAATCGATATATTCATTTAAAATACTTGCGGTTATGCCATCGTGTCCAGGAGATGTACCCGTTTTCAGATTTTTTTATTATTTCGCGTATTTCCTGTTCCAAAGGCAAGATAAAATCTACAAATGTTTCGGAGTTATAAGCTTCCCGATTATCCGCAAGAGATTGGAAATCCTCACCTATTATGTTTAAAGCTAAACTTTCTCCTACAGAAGTAAAGAAATTATTAAAAATATCGGCACAGCGTTTAGGCTCAACCTCCGAGCTAATACGATTACCACTGTCCACTATGTAGTGAACTTCTGATTAATAATACCTGGTCAGCTATTCTACGTCTAACGGATAGAGACTGCAGGCTATGACACCGTTCAGCATCCTTATAGATATCATTTTTTTAAAACTTAAATAGTTTACATCCTGTGTTGGATTTTTGTCAATTCTGTCTTGTACCCCAAAGCTGGGACGCCACACAGATGAACATTACTCAAGAATACTTCTTAAGGAAGACTTATATAAAAAAATCTTAACAACCTCGGGGCTTCTGAGAGGTTTAGTCGTGATGCCTTGGACACATTTTTTTCGTAACAGCTACGAAATGTCATTCTATCATCAATTACAATTCCCAAATCTTTGACTTCATCAACCTTTTTCAACTCTGATTCGCCAAGATTGTAATGAAACTCGATGGGATTTTTACCTCTTGTGAATCTGATCAAAACACACTGTAACTGCCTGTCTTCTATTAATAATATACGAAGAGAACCATCTGAATAAGCCCAAATTTTCCAGCTTTGCTAACAGAATCGAGTGGTTCACCTTATCGAATGCCTTACTATAATCAGTATAAGAGGCGTCCACTTGGCCACCCTGCTCCATTCCATCAACCACATAAAGAGAATGAGATTCCAAGAGCTCTCTATCCAATTAAACACAATATCCCGAAAGAAAAGGTACAATATCAATATTTTACATACCTACTACACCGACGCCGTAAAATCTGAGGGATAAAAATATAATATACGATGTAGGTATCTAAATTTGTATGAAAAAAAGGCAACGTTGTAAGACGCCTGAGAGTACGTAGTATAAAACGAGTTTGTATATTGAGAGCGCTTGATGATTGTAGAATAAAAGGACTTTGGATAGTTACTAGAGTGAAAAAAATACCCATACCCATATATAAATACAGAATAAGCACGCACACAAAATAGAACACACATACATTCATAAAGTCTTTTCAGCACATTTCACAAGTATCATCCATCACCAATTTAACCATTCGTAACTGCAAAAAACAAAAACAATAACCAAAACAACAACTACTACGCAACACGTCGTCCAACTCAGAAGTCCCTATCTTAAAATTTGCATTAGCGCACTCTCCAATTCGTCAATTCCAACCCGCATCAGCCATTGGTTAACTAGCCTCTTCAAATTCGTTCCCCCGTCAACCAATCATTGTCAACTTCCATTATTTTATCAGGATTATAAAAAAAATGTACAAAACACTATGAAAATAACAACATGGAAAACATGACAGCTGTCAACATTGTTCCAATATTGGTGAATACTTGCGAACTCGATCGACAAGTAAACAAGTAACGGCCAATGTCAAATATTTGGCGATATTGGTCATTGGTGGAGCGGCCACACTATTTGCCCATGATGGGCCAGAGCCTCTATTTGGCCAGCATGGCCCATAGTCTAGCCGTGGCTTTAGTAGAGGAGGCTGCTTATTGTCTTGTTATTTTAGTAAAGACATAATTCTTTTTAATTTTATTTATTACTATTATTTTTTTTCTTCACTGTAGGTATTATGCTTTTTATAAGATTAATTAATGGGTACATGCGTTGATTGGTTGGTTACATGATTTGATTTGAAGTAGTATTGCCCCAGAACAGACGTTGTCTAGTGGCAGTAAATTCCAATAATTATATAATATGTAAACTGTTTGTTATAATTGTAATTGATAATGGAAATAAATAAATAAAAAAAAGCTGTTATAATAAAAACTACAGGTCGAATGCCGTCAACGATAATCATAGGACAGGAAAAAGAATAAAAACTAATGTAGGTACCTGAAATATTTCATCAGTTTTTAATGTTGATGAGCTAAAAACTAAATTGGCATTTTGAGTATGAGATCTTACACAAGCCAAAGTGAGATCACTGGACAGTCTTATATTACTTCCACAATATTCTGAAAAACTAATACAAAAAAATTAAGTCAAATTAGATAAATTAACACTTTTTTATACACAAATATAAGTATAAACGACAGGCTTTATACTAACTAACCTGTGCTGTTTTTGAGATGAATCAATGGTGTACAGCTGAGAGTTTTCAGAGTTCCCAAAAGCTCTTGCATTTGGAGGCACTATGGTAACCTGAAATATATTTCAATACTCATTATTATCCTTCTTAACCCTTATCTTCTTCATGTAAAGGATATCTTAAAATAGAAAATAATACAAAGGAAGCTCAAATTACCTGGGAACAATAGCCATTTAGTTCTAAAACAGCATATAAGTTGATACTGTTGATAGTCCACGCTTTCCCTTGATCGATACCGTCTAAGTAAAAATGAACACTTCTATCGGCATGCCTCATAACCCCTAAAAAATATGTGCGTTAATTTTGGATTATTAAAAAGCAGTTTTTTTTTTATCATAAATACATCAAGCTAATAAAAACAAATTGTGTGCATCTGACATAACAATTTTTTTTTAATGAATCTGTGCTCTCACCAAAAGCTAATCACCGGGGATTGAACCCATGACCTTCAAACAACAACTAAACCAATAGGCCACCAACAGTACTACAATGCAGATCATGTATTAATATGAGCATACATTGGCTTGCTATTGGGCCGATAGCAAGAGGAAAGGTAAAAACACACGCAATAAAAAATTTAGAGAGCCTTGAGTTATTTTATTGTGACAAAAATGAACTACAGAGTATTTTCTGAATAGCTACTAAACAATTTATTTTGGATATTTAAAAAAAAAAATAAAAAACAATGATAAAAAAAAAACACACAAACTCACCAACAAGAGAACCCTCTGGAACATTATCCATATTCAAAAAATACACACTAACCATCTTTTTACAATATAAATTATCTTTATCCAACAAATACAAATCTTTGGAGAGCTCTTGTGCGCGTACTGGCATAGTTTTCTTATTGATCGAAGGCGTCACACCTGTCAGGCATAAAATTAAAGCACAAAATAATCAAATCTGCTAAATGGAAAGTTCTTTACATTTCATACTACGAACTTATTAAGTCGAAATTCGACCAATGTTATGTTTTTTTGAACATGTTCGGTCTAACTCACCAAATGTAAAAGATTTTTTTTGAAAATGTTCGGTTTAACTCACCAAATGTAAAAGTAGCACCAGGGTGAACATGCTTTTTATCCACCCTAACTTGGAACATCTCAAATTCTCGTAGAGAGCGACAACTGAGTAACAAGTTATCCTCCGAAACATCAGAGAAAATTCTTGAAGCCACCATTTTATTTTTGTTTAGTTTCAAATTTCCACCACACAAACGATGGAATAAGAGATCCCCACATCTAAAAAGAAATTTCCGTCAATTAATTTTATATTTATCAAATTATAAACAGAAAATTTAATTTTGAACCACTAAGGGCTTACGACTGTCTTCTACTGCTATTTTGAAGGTGGCTTACGGTGAACAATGTTCGCCATTTAAATGGTCACATTCAAATCGGGATATTTCTCATCGATGGAGTCTTTGACATATTCAACTTGTCGGAAAATCATATTAAAGGTTCAAATATGAAAAAAAATCCAACACCCATTGATTTAATGATGGCAAAATAATAGTTCTATGTGAAGGGTACACAACAAATGCAAGCTCATTGATTTTTTAATTTGTTGAGATTTCAATGCAGTTTTATTCACAAGTACTTTAGAATGGTGTTAATAAAACTTGCAAAAGTTCCATTTAAAAATCGAACATTAGTAATGAATTGTTAGAGTCATTAGTTGTTATTTTTTCCTTGCAAAAGTTGTCGCATTCTTTGGTAAATGAATAATGTATGAGAAACGTCCCAAATAGTATGGAGCATTTAGTTTTGTTTCGGCTCTCCTTTAAAATAAAAATTTATCAATGAGCTTTTTATTGCTGTGTACAATTCATTTATGTAAAGCAATATAGAGATAGCTAGACCAGCCTGAAAATGTCAGCCGCATCTAGGAAGGATCTCAAAATCCTCAAATCTTGTGAAAGTAATGTTCCTTACATACTTGAGCAAAGATTCATAGGCTAAGGCACTTGGGATTTTTTGTATTGCTTAGAGGGGGAAGCTATCAAAAAGAGGTTACTTACCCGTGAATTGTAGCGTTTGAAACGGACGAATTTGGTGATTCTGGAGACTGTCCACTTTGGTGTACGATACTGACTCGTCGGGCTTGTCCATAAAGATCTAAAATGGATTCATTTAAAAAAAATTGATGTTCCTACTGTAGAATAATATGAACAAAACTAATTGTAATATGATTGTGTTGAGAAGATACAAGCTATGTGAAATTTCAACCTCCCTATAATAACTAGGGACTCAATTTCTTTTTATAAAATGAATCTGAGCTCACCAAAAGTGAATACAAATACACTTTCACAAACAGCAGCAAAGCTTGTGTTGTAAGAAAATGGAAATGGTCGGCACTGGGATTTGAACCCATGACCCTCATTACGCTGTAGGTACAAAATGCCATCAACTAAACTGCTGGGCAACCATCCATCTCAGAGGCGCACTTAACATTCAAGAGATTTGTAAAAGACATTTCAGGAACTGTCTTTTCGAATTTACAATGTGGTCTTATAATTTGCTCAATTTCAATGAAGATTTTGTAAGTGGAACTGTTCCAACATCTTCACTGCTAACTGCACGCATCCGTGTAGTAGGAAACATTTCCGCTTTTGTGATTAAGCATGTCTACTATAGTTATTAGGTATATCTATATAATAATTCAGAAATGTTTGTCTGCTTTCTATCGTATATGTGAACATCAAGCCTAAACGGCTGAACCGATTTCACTAATTCTTTTTTTGTCGTGTTGGCTTTTATTAGTAGAAGGTTCTTATGAAAGAAAAAATTAAGAAAGTTGCGTTGTAAATCTACATAATAATTTAGAAATGTTTTTTTATTAGCTTTTTACTTAATGTCATCGCATCACGCCTAAACGGCTGAACCGATTTCACTAATTCTTTTTTTGTCGTGTTGGCTTTTATCAGTAGAAGGTTCTTATGAAAAAAAAAATTAAGAAAGTTGCGTGGTAAATTGGGAAATTAAATAAAACTCGCATTAGCCCCTCCTTCTCTATCTAAATAATAATTCAGAAATGTTTTTTTATTTTGCTTTTTACCGTATGTCATAGCATCACGCTCCAAATACAAATGCTACGTCAGATATGAATCTGCACAGAGCCGTGCAAAATGCCGGAGAAGGTTCTTTAATACAATTTGCTGCATTAACTTTAATATATTTAGAGCTAATTAAAAAATCCTATTTTTTAGGATCTTCATACAAAATTTTAATAAACATTAAAAGTGTCATTCTTCTTTTTCTGTGCTTATGTCAGTTATAGAGGTCTACAAAGCAATGGGAAGCTAGACTAGAACCTGTTTAATTACCTACCGATCAAGCCTGACAATCGGAATCAAAAACGTAAAGCAAGACGGGTATAAGCTAGTAATTAATATTTTTTTGGTAAAGCCCTTACCTATGACACCATATATAATTGGAGGAATATCCGTAATAGTTATGCCTTGGTCAATCTTATTGACATAGAATTTCAATACCCCTGAAGACTGTCTCATGACTCCCACACAATCTCCAATCTAAAAATAAACAATAATTAATGCATGTATTCTGAGGCTATCAAACAAAATTGTTAGAAAATAGTTATTAATTACCTCCAAGTGATTCATTTTATTATTGGGGTAGTGATCAATTATTGTGGCTGTGTTGTGCTTTACACCAACATTAGTAAACATCCAAACGTCTCTCCTATAATAAATTTAAATAATTAAATTAAATAATACAAAGAAATATAATATAACAGCTGTTGTATATTTAGAAAAATAAATAAAAATAATATCTAAGCTTATATTGACACATCTTCACCCACCATACACTGTACATGGATCAATGTTCATTTAAATAGGGAAATTGAAATAAAAAGTAACACTGATTTTTGAATCGGAAAACTGTGATTTTTATTTTCAAAAATGCTAGGCCAAGAGAAATGTAAAATTCTATCAATAGCTATGAAAGAATACCCAATGACACTCATATGAAGCTCTTGATTTATTTATTGGTTCACTTCAACTAAGGGTTCTTCAAAAAGAAGACATCAACGGTAAGTAAAACAGCATTTTGAACAAAAGCAGGAAAACATCCATCAACATGTTCAATTGAAACAAGCTTGTATACAGTGCTCAGGAATGAGTTAAGGGTGAGGAAGAGGGAAAACTTGACACTATGGGACACAAACTTGATCTCATATACTTATCCACATATCATTGATCCCCACAGGAAACCAGGGGGCTGTAATTGCAATTAGGTACTTCTCAGTTCAAAACATTACTGAACTTGCCTAATATTAATGTCTATTATAGTTGTACGCCATTGTCCAAAAGTGAATGAATAAGACTTGCAAATAATATTAAACATAAAACACATACAAATTTAAAGTACTGAACGGAACTGAGGAATCTTGACTGCATGGGTGTTGAGTTGTTACTCCGATTTCCAAAGAACCTGACCATTTTCCAATAACATCCTCTAAAACGACTTCGAAAAGTTCATCATTCTTCAATGGTCTCCTTGTAAATACTATTCCAGCGTTGTATTCTTCTGTGGCACTGTGTAGTAAAATCATAACAATAATCAATTTATATAAATCTATAAGTCACAGCATCACGCTCGACCAATAATTAATTATTGTGCTAATTCTTTTTTTTTGTATTTGAGAATAAGAGAAGGTTCTTATGAAAGAATTTTTTTTTATAATTTAAGAGAACCTAGCATAGGTAACCAACCTTCTTGGTGCTTTTGACAATATAAACTAATAAACTTTTCTATTTTGTAATTTTAATTGGCCTATGATACAACAACTGTCATTATTTGATGGTTGGTGGGGTTAAAATAATTCAATTGGAATCATATTGGAAAAATTCTATTCTATTCACACTTCAAACCCTACTCAGGGCATACATATGGAGGCAACAAGAGCTCTACATTGCGCTCAAACTTGCGCAATGATTGCGTAATGACAGGCGGGACACTAGCTGCCTGAACCCACCCTGATTGGGTCCAGGTGTCCGAGACTTACTTCTTGTGCCTTTTCTGATTTGTTAGGGTTTAAGGACGTGAGGTTGACCACCTCACGGTCCCGATTTGATTTTTCGATTTCACAGCTTTTACAGGATGCTCAAAAAACCAGCAAAAAAGCAGGAGTGGTATTCTTAGCGGGCAAACCCACGGCACAATTGGTATTGGTAAAATAGGATGGAGAAGTAGATGCAAATCTTTTCTGCAAGCCAAAACTAGATACAAATTCGAATTCAATATGCATATTTAGGGCAGGACAATATCAGTTGGGATAGCTAGTTTTTTTTATAAAAAATCAATCTAGGCTTACACAATACAAGATGGTGAAAAATATTAAGTTATAATTATTAATGGTTTATACTGACTGTGGCCTATATGCTGTTGTCCCATCGTTGATTACCACTGCATGTGGACCACATTTAGGATGGAACGTTAGTATGTCACTGGGCAACGAAGTAACAACGGGCGATAATATGTCTTCTACAGAAAATATTTCTTCGGCAGTTGGAGGCAGTACAGGAATATGAATCCCTGAAAGTAATTTTAAATTGTGGGGTCAGAACGTTATTCATTTGTTTAAATTTATAACATAGTAGATTGTATAATATAGTATGATATATTTTAGCAGATTTCTACCATTGGGTCTTTAAAGTACGTCATTGATGGCTGTTTTACAAATAACTAGTATCATTTTTATCATTGGATACTTTTTGACATAAGTTTCATTTTCTTTGTTGGACATAACCTCTCATATTATTGACTACTTTTATTATTACTATTCTTATTGGTAGGCAGCTTTTCCTGTTTTGACCAAGTCATTGGACTTTCGTGCAATACAAACACTTTTCTGTAAGGGACCGTTCAAGTACTATGTAACACATTTTTTAACATTATTGCCCCCCCCCCTCCCCCCGAGATGCACCGTAACGCTCTTTGTTACCCCTCTTCCCATTCTCTAAACGTTGCCTAACGCACATGTTACAACTATGTATGCCTCAAATCACAATTATTACTGGAAATGCACTAAATACCTTTGTTGTGGCGCCGGTAATACAATAGTAACATTTTACAAGAAAACCCCCCCTCCCCCCATATTGCGTTACGTAATACTTGAACGCTCCCTAAGATCCAATGATGGGTGTGTGATAAACGGGAGTAACCCGCCTTTAATTAATTTATTTTTTTAAATGAATCTATGCTCACTCGAAGTGAACACAAATAAACTTCTACCATCTTTCACACCAAGTGAAGGCTTGTATCATGAAAGTGGAAATGGTTGGCACCTGGATTCAAAACCACGACCTCCAATACACTGTACGCACGAAAGCCGCCAATTGATACCACCGAACTACCAACCACCTCCACAATAGTTTCAATTTCGCATCCTTATTTGGTCATTCTCTCCAGAAATACAGTATAGAAGATCAGATTGTGATTCTAAACCATCCTTGAATAACCCTTTTTTTCACGTCCAATTTTTTTCAACTTTTTATTATATATTAAAGTGCGTCCAGGTTTGTAGAAAAAGCATCATAACAACGAATCAAGATATGGACACAAATACTTACTACTACATGTGGGACGAATTTCTACTTCTTCATCGACTATATCGTCTCCTTCTTCTATGTGTTGGTCACCTTGATCAACAATGCTCACCTGCAACCACAATCATATTTATTCAACAAAAGTGATCTATCACTATAATTGCAACATAGAAATTCCACCATTTACAATAATTATTAAAAATTATTACTCCAAAGAAAATATATTATTAGAGCAACATTGTTGAAGTGTAAGAGGATTCCACTACCCAAAACAATAGAGATTGTCACCCCTCAGCCTAAATGTACGAGATCTGAACAGTGATCCATTGTTAATTGTGGTTAATAGTGACTGGGAAACTCAGTAATAGGTTAAAATCTGGAATGTAAGATTGCCTCCACCAGGAATATCTATAAATATTACCAGAAATATATGTACCGTTTTAATATCGTTGGAATGCCTGCAAAGAATTTCAAAAACTCATTAGTCAGAAAAGACAATGAAAAAGAGCCTTGAACGTCTATGAAAAAACAAAGGAATTGCAAATTTTGTTAGCGTAAAGTGATCAGACTAAGCCAACCTTCGAAATTACAGTAGAACACGGTAGTAAATTTACAAAATTCACGTCTTAAAATCAAACACTAATAATTAATTTAATGATAACGGCCTAAAAATCGCAGCCCTGAATAGCAGGGTGGGCTTGATGATTGTCGCTGCCAAGATGGCGGGAGAATATGTATTGGTTTTTTCATAATTTAACAAATAATAATGTTTATTCCAATAGTTTTAATTAAGATGTTAACATACTGTGTTCCGTTCCGATTTGGATATAGTGTGGGAGGAAGTCTTTGTAAAGTGGACAGCTATTAAGTGGAGTCTCTAAAGAAGTATAGAGACAGGCTTTAGGTTCACTCGAAGGCTTTTCTGTTGGACGCTCTGTGTATGCAGCTGTGGTTTTTTTACCTTGGAGAAAACATGGTGACAAATATGGCTGTATTTAAGAAAGAATTTTAAGAAAAAAATCCACAATGAAAGTGGCTAGGGATCACTTTTAACGTACCTAGGTATATAAATATGACATTATGTAGCACTTTTTTATTTTTATTTATTTATTTATCACATATATATGGCGAAACGCAACAGGTGAAAGATAGTAAAACTACATATACTAAATGAAACAAACACACAAAAGAGAAAATCTCACAAACCAAAAGATATATTATGTACATATACTTTAATAGTACTTATTCAAATTATATGGTACAAAGACATGCTAAGACAAGCACATTAATACCTAGTGATTAACATAATATTTGAGAGAAAATTATAGAAATAAGTTGTTTGAAGTAAGAAGGGAAACACACAAATGATTGGTCAGAATTTAACTACTTGAATATAAATCAGAGGGGTATGATGGACAAATTATATCAGCGTGATAGAATATAAAATTACACTGTGTAGCAGTTCATGATTAGAACGATACATAGCGATGGTCATAAGTTAACCCCTCGCAACTGAAATTTTTACCGAAATTGAGATATTATATACATCAAACGATTCAAAATGTTATGCCGCATCTGAAAATCAACAGCTCATATTTTTCTTACCGAAATTTTGATGCAGCAACTCTGTTAAATTCATTAAAATATTTACTTACATATTCAAAGTGTATTATTTACAAACACAATAATTCTACTTCTATTAAAACTAAAGAATAAGTGGTTTGGGTGTCAATAGTAACTTCATAAGTCTGGGGAATGGATACCATTTTCTCAAAAAGAAATGTTCAAAGTGAATTATTTACAAACATAATTCTACTTCTATTAAAACTAAAGAATAAGTGGTTTGGGTGTCAATAGTAACTTCATATGTCTGGGGAATGGGTAACATTTTCTCAAAAAGAAATGTTCAAAGTGAATTATTTACAAACATAATTCTACTTCTATTAAAACTAAAGAATAAGTGGTTTGGGTGTCAATAGTAACTTCATATGTCTGGGGAATGGGTAGCATTTTCTCAAAAAGAAATGTTCACCATTAATACATAGGTAGTTCTAGTAAAAAAGTTGTAGATTTAATCTACAAACATGAGATTTTACAAAGTGCACAAACATGGTGAAATATCTCATACTAAAAGATTTGAATATGCGGCCTTTAAATATTATGACGTAAAAAACTCCGATGAAAGTTATCTTTCTTTATGTCCCCAGTAGGGAGGCAAAAAGAGTCCCACTATTGAGGTAAGTCTCATCATCCAACATCAATGCCCTTCCTCATCATATATGTATTCCTTAGTTCTATTTTAAAGAAACGGAACACAAAGCAGGACATAGCCTTGTGGTATACGCACTAACTT
The DNA here is from genome assembly GCA_963576905.1 of Mystacides longicornis. Lineage (NCBI taxonomy): Eukaryota > Metazoa > Arthropoda > Insecta > Trichoptera > Leptoceridae > Mystacides > Mystacides longicornis. Next base: position 17,882,282 of record OY756429.1, on the reverse strand, counting down.
CTGAACTAGAGGTCTCGGGTACTATTCCACGTCCGGCCTGTTACAGATTACACAGGACCAGTTGAGTAGAAAAAATTGCCTCAGGCAATAAGTTCCGCTGGCTGTACTGACATCTATGTATAGAAGAGTGCTATTTATTTAATAAGTATTTTTATACTTCTCTCATGCTTGATGAACTTATGCTAATTTTAATTACGTTTATAAAAAAAAACCATGCCCATGAACTAAGTTATCATACAAAGTAATTTTGTAACAACCTTCACTGTCATTCCATATAAATCGACTACGCCCCACACATGTTGATTTACTCTAGTAGCTGCCACTCCCTGGTCATTGCCGTTAATAAAGTAATGTAAATCTCCGTTCTGCATACGAACCAAGCCAACTCTGTCGCCAGCCTTTGTAAGCATTTTGAATAAAAAAAAATATCAAAGAATATATTATTTCAAAATTAATATACCTGTACCAAACTCTTTATTTTTTGCACAATTTTATATATTATTCATGTATTATTGTTTATGTATTATTTTATTTCAATAAAGATTCAATTTCAATTTTATGAAAACAAGGTCTATTATTACATTCGGCCTGGATGATGTTATAAACTCAGGGAAGTAGATAGATATCAATGAATTGATTACTCAGGATCATTAAGCAAACAAATGCATAGGACGACCCCAAAACGGAAAGTATGCCAATATTATAGAGTTTGTGGGTCCAGGGTATGGCATGCAAAAGAGAGAAATGGAGATCCCTAATATTTTACTGTACATGGTACATACATATTGCACTGTATCACAAAAGATAGCATTTTCTATACATTGAAACTGTGTGAAAATGCCTGTCAATACAGCCAAAAATATGTTAAATAAGCGAAATGAGCAAGCAGATAGACTAGAGAGAAAAAGTGCAGCAATGAACTTAGTTGGACCAGAACCTTTTAACGGACTAAAAAACAGATTCTTCCATGAAGGAAGGAAAGAAACAGAAAAACAATGTAACTTCATGGTGGTTTCAACTTCAAAAGAACCATAACATGGATGCGCCTAAATAAAATAGGTCTCATAACCCGAAAAGGCTTCTTAACGGGTCACTGTAGATTTAGGTAACACCTAAGAAAGCTAGAAATCGAGAATGACGGAAGCTGTAGATTTTGAAGAAGAATGTACGGACACGCCTCACCACCAATAGTTTGTGCGAGAGCAAGAAGTTTTGGAAAACAAGAGGTAGGGGTGGGAGACTTGGCCACCTTTGAATTTCCTGAAACGTCGGGGATCGGTGCGGAAGCTCTAATTGGGATGCAGCATGAGCAAGCAGGGGAAGCACAATAGACAACTATCGGTCAGAGCGCAAAATACTCCCCTAAGAAAAAAAAGCATTCCGTAAGAAACCTCAAGAAGTCAGAACATCTGACAGAATTTATTTATTTGGACCTTGCAGAAAATGGAAGAAGTGTTGAAATAATAGATGTGTAATAGTTCACTGTAATGTAACAGTTTCTTTATATAGTCAGCTTTGGGTTTGAAAGACGGGAACAAGCAGAACTAGGAGTAACCGATATCCTGGGCTTGCAGGAAGAAATAAAATTTTAAATCAAGATAAAAACATGAACATTTTGAAGAAAATACTTCACTGAAGTAGTAGTATTTAAATTCAGAATGAGATGACTCAAACTTCATGTGCCTAGAGGCCCCGAGTCTTGGGTTTCAGGCCTAGAATAATTTTGAATTTCTATTATGCAAAAAGAGAATTTGGTTTAATTTAGATTTTGATTCAATAAAATATCTACAATTAAAACTAAACAATAAAAGGTACTAGACAAAATAATATTTGATAGTATTGATGGATTATTGCTAGAGCAATCTCTCCCATCCAACTAATAAAATTACTATTTAATGATTGTTTGGGCTATCACAGCCGGCATTAGAATCAATTAGTATTGGCACCTCCCTGTCCAACATTATGTTTCCATAAAGACCTAAGGGAGACACTTCATCTTCCAACCAAAAAAAATAAGCGAAGGTGTCTCTCAGAGTCCTTCAAAAAGACGAAACATTGAGCAGAGAAGTACCAAGCTGACCACAGTCAGCAATATTAGGGATTAATATAAAAACAGGAGAGGTAAGGGAAAGGTTGTGTTTCATCAGAAAATAACAAATAACGAGTTAGGCAACTTCAGAGATCACTATGGAACTAGGAAAGAAGAATAAATCATACAATGAGAAGCTCATGATAAAATTTCCTTAAGTTCCAAGAGTTCCAAAACTCAGAAGAACCTCAAGCATATTCAACAAGTCATCGTTGAGATCAAGTTCAGATAGAAGACAATAATTTTTAAACGAGTTGAATGATTAAACTAATATAATATGAATACTTTGAATTAAACATTGCGGCACTGAACATGGTTATTGAATGATCTCAATTTGACTGAGGTTTCTGGCTGTTTTGCATGTGGAGTAATAGAACAGCAATACCGTTGAGAAATGTTTTAGGAATCAAATTTTATTTGACTTATGGCATGTATTTAAAAAGTTACTTAACACAATGTTTTGGAGAAAAAATTATCCCCATATTCAAATTGTCTGTTCATTTACAGATTGTCTGCATAAAAGAGGTAGTCAAATGGGATGTGTATAACAATTGAAAAGAGCAAACGAGAAAAAATGTTTCTTTTCAAAACATATGTCATCAACTCCGTCCAAATTGTCTACAGTCATAAGCAGATGTCCTGACTCTATTTCCTATGATCTCCGTAGGTAATTTTCACAAGCGCCTTGTTTCCTTCATGAAAAACGGATTTGGAAGAAGACTATTATCAAGAAATGCTTCCTGAATTTACAATTTTTTTGATAGACAACAAAATTTTTAAAGATAACAATGTGGTGAAAGAATATGGGGAATGAATTTAATCATTGACTAGTATTTCACTGAAAATGACGCTCAAATGTTTTAAAAAAATAATATTGAGAGACATTGATGAAATTTTTGTATGGCCAGCCCTCTTGTATAGGTGCAACAAACACATTGAAAATTAACATCATGAACAGGTGAGAAGCATTCTCAATGTGGCTACACAAAGGAGGACTTATTCACTCTTGACCGACAGGTTTAGTACCACCAAAATATTGCAGAGAGTCGATGTCGCATATCAAAGGTGAAAAAGAAGACATATTTGGATTATGTTCTGCGAAGAAAAAAATATGATTCTCCTCCCGCAGATACTAGATGGTAAGATGTAGGGACAACAGGAAGAAGGGAGAAAGCAGATGTCCTGGATTAGCCAAGTGAACGACCTGTTCAAGGCAACACAGGACGGCAATGTTTTCACAGAGGTGATCATCAATGTCAAATCGACCTAATGGGGTACAAATAGAAGAAGAAATGTTTCAAGGTGCAGATTTCCACTGTGCTTACTTTAATTATATTTCCACGAAATAGGAACAGGAATAGAGATGGATATAAATTTGTGTTAAGGAAAGGTTTATTTTTGTTTGTATTCGGGATCAAGTCTTCAGTCAATTGGGTTCCTGCAGTCTCAACTTTAATGAGTAGATTTTGTATTAAAAAATCATTAATGTAAAGATCAAAAAATCTGCTCAAACCTCCCCCTTGTGGTTGGTAAGCCTAAAAGGAAAAAAAATATCGAAAAATTGATAAATACCTGAAGTTGATCTAAATTATAATTCCCATATTCCCTCCTTGTACCTCTACCGTTGGTGAGAATTCCACATCCAGACATCATGATGGTTCCCGATCTCATATTTGTCATTGTTGCTGGGAATTCCATAGCTCCTGGATCATGTGTCGTCACTCCCATCTATTTTACAACAAAAAATAGTAATAAAGTTAATAGTATAAGGAACTTACACCTGCAGACCCTTGTGAAGATGAGTATGCAAAAGGCTGTAATTGATATGTTTTATTTAGATTGTAACTAGTAATTTTTCATATATGCTTACCTCAATGCTACCACTCCATTTATCCACAAGGCGATCAATTCTTATCTCAAACATCTCGTTATCGCGCAGGCATCTCTGTGTCATAACCACACCATTATTAAATTCTTCTAAAGGATGACGTCTTTGTGCGGATCTAAAAATATAATGATAAAAAAAACATTGAAGAGTTAAAACTTTTCCACCCATCTATATTTCCTGTAATTTTTCTATCTAGGTTATATCACTTCCAGCAACATAATATCACACCACATTCAGCTTCGCCTACTTCAATTCATTCTTAACAGGCCATCCTCAAAGACAGAATAAGTATTTTTGAATCACATTAATTGTGTTTTATATCCTCGCAGATTGAAGACTGGATTTTTCCCAGGTAATCAAAACCAATGTATTGGGAAACAATTGCAACAAACAATGAGTCTATCAGATCTTGGACAACAGAGCTGTGGGCTGATAACCACCTGGTTAAAAGTTCTATTCCTAGGAAACATTATTGCTGTTCTCTGTTGCCAATTGTCATTTTGTTGAAACTTGTATGTATACATTGAGTTGGGAAATATTACAAAATTTTGCAATTTTTGAGTCTAGTGACATCTAGCAGTGGACTGATACATACATGGAGCGATTTTATTAGGCTTTTAACTACTGGATTGAATGGCATCTGTTGAGGTGTAACAAAAACAATTTTTCAACTGAAAATCCAATTTTTATTTTTATTCAATAGATGTGGTTGAATGTACTTTGATGTTTCGTTATCTGACGAAAAATTTATTTTCCAACAAGGATTTACCGAGATTAATGAATTCAAAGGTAAATGATTTTAAATTAAACCAACCTACGACTGGCACTCAACTTCACCAGACTTCCTGTTTTCTTATGGAATCTTAGAGTATCGTCAAAATGTTGATATCTATAATTCTTATCTGTAAAAAGGAGAAGAAACCAAAATATATTTAATTTTTTATATTGTCCATAAGATGAATAAAATTGATTTTGTCTTTTGAGTATATAATAGAGGGAAACATAAAAAAATATAAGAAAACTTAAAAGCAGGTAGCCTTCTTAGTGTTTTTTACAATATAACTCCAATTCTAATTTTGAAATTAAATTAGTGTTTGACAGAAACAGTCACGTGTTTGATAGTTGGTGCCTTAGATTAGGAAAGAGAGGGGATACGTAACTATGCCCGGTGGCGTGTGACCATTTTTATACCTGTTTACTATAGAAAAAGTGCCTGTTTGCCACCAGCCTGTCACTTTTCGGATCATCCGTGGCGCTTAAAAGTTTCCTTTCTTCCAGCACCTACCTTTTGTTTGACATCGCAAGCATGTTCCTTAGAGTTTATAATTTGCAGTTCTGGCAAAATATTTATATTTAGTACAAAAAATGTATTTTGTACCTGCCACCAAAAAATGTCGAAATGGTCACAGATTCTTAGTACGGCAATGCATAGAAGTTACGTATCCCCTCTCTTTCCTAATCTAAGGTTGGTGCGATTGACAGAATGCGGACGGAAATTATATGGCTTAAAACAGATGCATTGGTCGGTATTAGATTGGTTAAAAGGTAATTATTTTTTTATTATACAAATTCGAACATATGTCGGGAAAGCTAAATTGTGAACTGTATAGGTCACGATTTATTAATGAATTTTTCATTGAATCCATGGTACAATACCTTTAGGAATAGCACCATAATTATAATCTACAGGTCTTGGTATCACAACATTAACATCTAAGTCCTGTTCAAAGCTAAGATTGGAGGTCAACTGGTAATCTTCTGAACGTAAATTGGGTAGGGGACCTTCCGTACTTGTAGGTGCGTAAACTGTTATCTAAAAACATAAAATGCAAATCCAATCAATATAAATATAGTAGTTAAAATAGTATAATGAATTATTCATCACATTCTGAATATTAATCCATATAGGTATGTACAACAAACTATTTGATTACATCATTATTAATTGATGTTCCATTTTATATGTCAAATTTTTCAATTTATCCACTACTAAGGCTTACAACTGCCTCCGACTACTGTTTTGAAGGCTGGTTTAGTGTGATCACTTTAGGTTAACGTTTGCCGAAATTCGAATCATGTAAATCTGCATGTTTGAAAAATTCAAAGTCTGGTCATCCCACATGGAAACGCTAGACACAAGGCCAATTGATCGGACCCAAATTCATTTGTAAAAGGTCAATATACAACCTTGCAGATAGAAATTATATTTACATGTGTTGGATATTTATTTGTTTTCAGTAAAATAGTGTATAAATTTAAGAGATGTAGAACACAGTTTGATTTTATTAGCATAAAATGATTCATTACCTTTGAATGGATAGATATCATGTACACTTGGCCACATAAATCTACAACTGCATACAAATCTTCCGGAACATTTCTATCTACAACACCCAAGCTCTGATCATTCACATAAAACTCTAAACCCTGTAAAATAATACAAAAATATTGTTAGTTTCAAACCCAATGTATTTGTTAAAACAAAGTTTATGATGGCTTTAAGCTGCGAGGGTCATCCAGAAGCATGTATTGAGTTGAGTCAGTGCTTTTATAAGGGGTAAAAACATGGAACCCTTACAGAAGGTACAGTAAGACCTTCATATAATTTTTAAATAAATAGTTAACATGTGGAGAAACTTGAATTTAATATTAACAGGATTTTTTTACTTCTTTATTACATTTGAATCATAAGTTCATATATCTGAACGCCACGAGCAGCAAAATGTAGGCATGTTCTTCTAGAGATCTTGACAAGTACGCATTACTACCTTTGAACTATTAAGGGGACGAAGAGTTGGAAGAAAGCAGATTTCATAGCTGAAGAACATCCAACTGGACAAGGCTGGGAACTGTAGAGGAGATCTTTAAGAGGTGTCCAATATAGAGATAGAGCCCACTCTTTAGTGTTAGCCAATGCCAAGAAGACCCGATATGATATATTATGAAGAAGTATTCGAAATTTAGGTATGTCCAATATATGTACTTTTATAAAACATTAATGATCATACCCTATCAGATTTACCGACTCCAATTTGATCTCCCTCTTGCAATGAATCAATATCAAGGCCATATTTTCTCCCCTCTGGATTTTCACTAGTAGCCACAATGTCGCTAGATACCCACTGCAAAAAAAAAACAAAAATATTACAATTTTATCACAATTTGCATATTTTTGTATTTTATTCATACAGTAAAAAAAAAAGCTGCTAACCTAGGGTAGCCTAGAACTCATAGTATATTATAACAGCCTTTTCGTGTAAAACATATCTTTGCATAAAAATTCATAATTTTAAGATTAAAATTAATTTATCCTTGGTATTATTATAGAAACTTTAAAATGATATCGACTATTGGAGCTTTTTATTATCTGCATTAGAACTACATATTCAATATTAATCTGTACTTTAAGGGGGACCCACTGAAGTTACGGATTCAAATTCAAATTTTACGTGCTTGTGTACGAGCATAAGACCATCCGTATACCAAATTTCAATCAAATCGGATAAGAATTACTATGAGTTATGGGTGCGCACACGTTTTTGGCGCACAGGTACGCGGAAAATTAAAAAAAAATATATATTTTTGCATTTTTTGAAATTTACACCCTTGAAAACGTCGAGAAAATTAATTTCAGCGAAATCTATTTTTTTTTTTGAAATCCGATCACAAGACTCATGTATATTCCATATACTATGAGTAATTGACAAGTCATTAAAATGACTTAACGGGTTCCGCTCATTTGTTGCACTGTTTCTGTGTAAAATATTGTGTAAATAAGTTTCTTATTGTATCTTTCTGTTTGCTTGTGAATATTTATTTAATTAATAAAAGTTTAATTTCAAAAAAAAAATTAAAAGAAATTATGGAGCTTTTTTGGAAATACATATTACTAGCTGAATCCTGTCTTCAAAACATCTTCAAAATATTATTAATATTTTACTATGAAGTAGTACCTAGTAATAATTGAAAATTTTAAATAGGTATATTTGAGAAAATGAAATAATCTGTGTCATTACAACAATTATTATTGCAAAGGTTCAGCGATGATTAAAATCAAATGTAAAGTCTGCAGTTTATACGTGATGCAATGACAACATAAAATAAGTACATAAATTAATTAATCTAGTGGTCGACCAGTGCTCGAAATTCGACCATAACTAATTTAGATTATAAATTTGAACATTATTAGGATTCCATTGTCAAAGAGAAAGCAGAGCGCTTTTTCACAATTTTATTTCAAAAACAATGACATGGCTACGTCAAATTTGTAATGTTTTTTTATTTTTTATTAATGACCAATAATAATAATCTATTCTCAATTTGACCACAAATAAACAAAAGAATAAATGAGTCCGTGTCAATGTCAAATACATTTATATTCGTTAATGTCAAATACATCGAAGTTTGTGTGATTATAACATTACATTAGTGTTTTTTTTATTGATTTAATGTATTTTTTCATAATTTAAAAAATTATTAGCATTTGCCACTCCTCTATATAAACTATAAGTGTGCGAAATTTTCGAAAATGCCGTGGGGTTGCCGGCTAAGAATAGCACCTCTGCTATTTTTGCTGGTTTTTCGAGCATCCTGTAAGAGGCAGGAAATCGAAAAATCAGATCGGGACTGTGAGATTGACCACCTCATGTCCTTAAACCTCAACTGGTCAGAAAAGGCACAATGAGCCTCGGACGCCTTCGAGCGCAATGGAGAGCTCTTGATGCCTCCCTATGCTCCTTAGTGGGGCTTAGGTCTCCCGCATTGTGGGTTGGTCTGGGGGGATCCGGGGTGGGCTTGATTTGTGTGGGGCCGGGCTTTTCGGTTTGATTCCTTTGATCGAGCTGGGACGTCGGGTTTGCTGCGGATTGGTCTCCTCCGGGCTGGCTTGCGTAGAGTAGGGGACCTTAACGGGAGTATGTATGTGGCGAAAAAAGCACCCGGGTGCTGACTCATAGCAATAATACCTTGCATAAGGGTCACTATCGGACTATTTCCAGAAAAAAAATCATGATCGTAATCTAAATAGTTTAGCCACAGTTACGTAGTTAAGTCAGAAATCCGGTTTTTATTCAAATTTCACAAAAAGGTAAATAACTTTTGAACCACCCAATGTCGCAGAACATACATGGGGGTCAAATCGATAGGTATTGAGGTCCTCTACCTCCCTGCTTCGGTTTATCCACTACCAACTTAACACCGTGTATAGATGTAGACTAGATCTTAACATACGGAGAATAAAAAGAATTGTCAAAAATTTATATTTACCCAAGTAGGAGAAAGTCTTTGCAAGTCTTCCATCCCTTTAGGAACCACTCTAATTTCGTTTGGATCCATCAATGTAACTCCCAATTTCAAATTTGTTGAACCAGTTTTTTCAGCATACTGCAAAATTTAATTATTATAATCAAAATTTATTATTACTGGTTTATGAGACAGGCTGTTGTGACCTTTTTAGAAGAACCTCTTGTGGTGGAGTGTATATGTTGGGCGCCTGAGGAAAATACAGATCGAAGCTCCATGATATCAGCTACCTCTGGGTAGATAGATTTCCAACAAATGTAAGTTTTATAATTAAACATATTGTTAAAGAAATTAAGAAGTTGGCTATGAAGAATGCATCTAGCACTTCTGCAGAGAATATGGAAGCAGAACGTACCCTAGTACCTCCACATCAGTTGTCAATGGGAACATTAGGTCACATGACCAGAAATAACAGTTGAAATCGGGAGATGGCAATGCTGCTAGTATCTTTTGGGGGCAGCAAAAAGACTACTAAACAGATATCCTGCAGAGAGATGAGACCTTATAAGGATGAATGGAAGGATGCATAATAGACCTATTTTGGTCGCAGGGACACAGGGTTCATAATACATCTCAAATGTGTTTCATTATAAATACCTTTTTGAGAATAGTGAAAATCAAAATAACATCATTTGTTAGGGGCCATTTTGTAAATACTAATGCGTCTTCATAAGCGATTGCTTCTTTCACAGCCAACCCATTGAGCTTGATTACATGAATCAGTTTTCCACATTTAGCGTGAAACTCCATTTTCTAAATTCAACACAGAAAACAACATTAAATTGCAATAAATACAAATCAATCATAACAGGCACCGCACTAGTAAGTCGAGCCCTGCCAATAAATTAAACACTTGTTCACCAGAATTCTAAGCCAATTAAGAAACTAAAATATATAGGAAACACTGATTTAAAAGTAAAATGGTATGTTTATTTAGTATCTAAAATTTCAGTCTTCTAGTCTTAATTCAATCATTCTTCATCTTAAATTACTCCACATATCCTGTGTTATTTAAGAAATGCGGTTAGCTTCTTGCAAGGTGGACTCCAAGCTGTCCCCTCACCTCTTCAATGGTGTATGTGGATGGGTCGTTGCAATGATTTTGCTTTCGTGGTTGCTTTTAATTATTCTTTGTTATAAACATAAGACTCCACCTATCCACGAGAAAGAAATTCCCAGAAACACACTATTGGGGATGTCGCTCGGAGACAGAAGGAGAAATGAGTGGATCAGAGGAGTGACAAGAGTCACTAACATAGTTTTGAGAGTTACAGAGCCGAAGTGGTTGTGGGGCTGGCATGTGGCAAGAATGACGGATGGCAGATGAACCAAAATGGTTATACAGTAGCGTCAATGATGGGAAAGAATAATGGATGGCAGATGAACCAAAATGGTTATACAGTAGCGTCAATGATGGGAAAGAATAATGGATGGCAGATGAACCAAAATGGTTATACAGTAGCGTCAATGATGGGAAAGAAAAATATTACCGAGATGGCAGCATTTGAGGAAAAATTATGTTCAGAAGTGGACAGAATGTTCAAAAGAAGAAAAAATATATTATTAGCTACAGTAATTATCCATCATAGTTGACAGTTACAAAAAAAACACATCTAGTCTGTACAAAATCTTCAGGTGAACAAATTGCATGAATAAAAATATTAGGAACACTTTCCTAAGCTAATGTCTTCGAATATAATTATGTTGGGAGTTATGTGTTTTGTGAGACAAGACAACAGGACATTGTGAAATTCAGAGAGAAAATATTGTGGAGAAATATTCTGACCCTAAACATTGACATCGATTTCATCAAACAACTTACAAATAGGATCGGAAGACTGTGCCCCCATCACTGACCCGGCCGGCTCCTCTTACGACTCAGGTCTACCAAAAAATCGAATCCTTTAAATGTTCGTTTTAAAACGTTGAAATCTTTCGAAGAACATTATGGTGTTTTCAATTCAAATACAAAATCTATGAGGAAGGGGTGTCGCAAAATCAACACTTAACAGCATCGAAACAGATCAATAAGTGACATTGTTATGGTAAGAAACCTGGTTGGGGCATACCTGTTAAATGGAGCTGTTGGTAAACAATGACAATATTCAATCCCAGAAGAAGCCAACTACAAATTGTCATTTCATGCAATGTACATTCAATGCTTTATGAATTGTATAATTCACATTGAGAAACAAGATCAAAACGTTCAATTTCAATTGATTCACCAACCACGATATTTAGCAACAAAATACCCGCAATTCAGTGCCGTACGAAAAATTGGCAATTGGCGGCAATTATAACAATATTATCTATGATCGTTTTTATCTATACAAAATTTCATAGACTAAATCCTTTTTTTTTTTAAGAAAACTTATAGTGGATGTCGTCGTCCTAATGCCTTTCTTTTCTTTTTATTAGGCCTAGTTCACACTAGGTCGAGTATCTAATACGGAGTGCCTCCATAGCCGGCACCGGCGACCAACTTCGTAGCCTAGGATAAAGCTGAAAGGATAAGGGGGGCTCCGCCCCCCAAACCCCCCTAAATAATTATGACCTAACCTAACCTAACAGTCATGAAAATAGTAGACAGCTTGCTAACGAACCTAATTTTTTTAATGAATTGGGCTCACCCAAAGTGAACACAAATGTATAGTGGAAATAAAATACGCACTAAACGCCAAAAATGAAAAAAAAATGAGTTGAGTATGAGGAAATGTTCTATAAACCATTGTCGATAGGCTAAATATTGCACTAAGTCCATATCAATGATCTTATGGGTATGGTGGTTAGTAGAGTGATAATACAGGTTTTGTATGGTGGATCGGTTTATTGTAGAAATAACATTATTATAAAGTATGAAGGAGATGTACTGCGCGGACGCCGAGTGGCGTACCGCGATGCGCGTCGCGAGACGGATGATGGTGCGTGTTCTCTGTATGCAGACTTGTTGGTGACTTGATGGTGACTGTTAGCTGTACGGCTTTGTACGATGTGGCAGGCTGCTACTGGATGTCGACATCATGGAGAGACGCTATTGGTGGATGATGTCGTCATGCAAAACATGGCCGCCACAGTACCCCCTTTCCAGTAACGGAGTCACGAGGTTCAGCGTGGAAACTGTCGTTTTCTGGAAGTATCCTCGATTCGGTCATCTGCTGTCCAATGCGATTGAAAAAGATTGGTACGAATAGTGCGTCTCGTACTGTGATCTTATTGTTTAAATGAAGTCTGTTAAAATCACGTTCCCATTATCAAATTACCACTGCTAGTCATCAGAGTGTCGAATTTCTGAATAATATTAATTTTGTTATTGTTGCTTGCTTCTCCGTAGGTCGGTGTTTTGATTAGATATAAGAATTTGTAAAGTAAACAATTTACTGCGACAAATTGATGAGTCAAGGTACATTGTCTTAGCTTGATGAAAAATTGCTGATGTAACACATAAATGTTTGTGAGAACGGAATGTAAAAAAAATTCTTGCACTGCACTGTGAAAGTTAAGATTTTTTTTTATATAAAGTATTGCACTTTCGTATGCTGTTTCTGCTGTTGAAACTGATATTGCTTTTTGCTGATTTTTTTTTCTGATGTTGCTTGCTTTTTGCTTGCGTAAACGTTAGTTGTTGCGGGATTTGATGCTGGGTCATGTTTTTGCACGATTACTTTTTTCTTGTTCATTACATAGATTTTGAGTTTGTGCCAGTGAAGAAGTGCTGATCCTAGCTGTACGGCTTTGTACGATGTGGCAGGCTGCTACTGGATGTCGACATCGTGGAGAGACGCTATTGGTGGATGATGTCGTCATGCAAAACATGGCCGCCACAATCTGAAGGCGTAAAAAAAAACAGATCCAAAAATCATCATAGTACTATGTCTGTATGGGGGAAAAATCAGTTTTATTAGATTATCTCAAAATGAAGTTTTTAGCGTTTAGTGCGTATTTTATTTCCACTATACAAATACACTTAAGACATCTTTCACAGAAAAAGCGGATTTTCAAGCTTTACCCCCGAATCCATTTTACCCTCTGCTTGTACCGAAAATATTTGAATTTTTAGCGGTACTTTTTGTCGGCTACGAAGTTGGTCGCCGGTGCCGGCTATGGAGGCACTCCCTATTAGATACTCGACCTAGTGTGAACTAGGCCTAATAAAAAGAAAAGGACGACATCCACCTTCTTAAAAAAAAAGGATTTTGTCTATGAAATCATGTATAGACCATTAACGGCCACGTGGATTTTGACATTAGCTGGGAGGCATAAATAAAAAGTTTAAGAGTTGGTATAAGTGTGTTTATACATAAACCCATCACTATGGTTTGTGTATGTGTGGTGTGTGTGTGTGTGTGTGTTTGTCGCCATTTTGCATCCAGATTCCAGCCTAGTGTCAAATGACGTCATCCTTTAATGGTCTATAGACAAAAACGTTACAATTATTGATAATATTGTTATAATTGCCGCCAATTGCCAATTTTTCGTACGGGCACATTGCGGGTATTTTATTGCTAAATATCGTGGTTGGTGAATGAATTGAAATTGAACGGTTTGATATTGTTTCTCAATGTGAATTATACAATTCATAAAGCATTGAACCTACAACCATCAGTTTGAAAGGCGGCGGTTATAACCATTCGTCTGCTGCGGACGTAGGACGTGACGCCGAAAATTGAAAATATCAGCTAGCTACCTATATGTTCAATGTGCGTGCGCATCACGGCAGAACGCTATTTGTTACTCCGATATATTCCCGATCCGCTCGTATAACCAATGCCGGCTACGAAGTTGGTCGCCGGTGCCGGCTATAGAGGCACTCTCTATTTATTATACCGTTGACAACCACGTGGATTTTGACGTATGAGTGTGTTTATCGAGTCACGGATAGGGTAAATCTTCGATCATACGACTCAATTAGAGTATGAGATCTGTATGAGCCGGCTTTCTACGTGTTCTTAACCATAAGTGGAAACACGTAGAAAGCAGATTCCGACCAGCGCAAAGAAAGTTGTCTATGGTTTATGTGCATGCCGAAAAGCGGGTTCCTGCTTTTTCTGTGGGTACATATCCCCATTCAAATGTATGGGTAAGAACCATAGATTTTTATATATAACTACCTAGATGGAGTACTCCTAAATCTTTTCATAATCAAAAAGTGAAGCCGATTTGAAAGGCAATTTTGACAGTACGGAAGGCAAAACGGAATGTAAAAAATGATGTTAACATTTATAAAGGAACTTAAAAATGATCAAATTTCAATTATTTCAACGTAAAAACACGTTTTGATGTAAAAAAACACGAGAAAAAACGAATAAATATACGCCGCACCACGTTCTTTTTGGACCCAAACTGTCAAAAGTTGCAATATTCCGGCTTCACTTTTGAACGCGAGTCGGGATTCTAGGTTATTGTATAGAATTCTGTGGTAAGAACACGTACCTAAAAGCCGATTCCGACTCGCGCCGACCGGCTCATAGATTGTTGTCTATGGTTTCAATGAATTTAAATGGGCATGCTGGAAAGAGGTTCCTGCATTTTCTGTGTGCATCCCATTCAAATGCATAGTAACATTCTTTGCGTCGGTCGGCGCGTGTCGGAATCGGTTTTCTACGTGTTCTTAGCCTATAGTAACATTCTTTGCGCCGGTCGGAATCGGCTTTCTACGTGTTCTACCCATTGGGCGAAAACACGTAGAAAGATTTCTGCTTAAGTTAAATGATTTCTGCTAGTTGTCAAGAGTCAAACAGTGTTTTAACCACCTTGTAACTTGTAACACAGAAGATGTATTTTAATTGTACTAACCAACAAAAATATTCTGCCATTTACGAAACAGAAATACGAGTATTATGAACAGATTTCATGATTTAAACACCATAAAAATATGCATAATCTAACTACTTTTCTTCAAAATGAATTCAATGTGTATACCTGCATACGGTATATATTGTGTCTATTATTTTCTCTTTATTGCCAAAAATAATATTTTCAAACTATTTTTTGCTTGCAAAATGACATAAATCCGTTTTTTTTTTTTTTAATATGAACCTTTTTGTATTTTTTAAGTAGGTACACAATGATAGTCGTTTTTCGTTAGGGATTGGTAGCGCTCTCGTGTCCATTAATAGAACTATTTGAGGAAAAGTTGCTCAGTTGCTATGGAGTCATAGAAAAAGATAATAATATTCTTCAATTCCAGATTTTGATAGGCATTACTCACGTCGGTGCGGCTTTTAAATTTAAGCCTTGTTTTTATTAAACGTATTTATTCGGAATTTAATACATAGAAATTAATAATGTCTGGTGACGCGTAAGTATAATTGAACATCCAAAATTATAAAATGATATTTTTAAGTCATTAACTCTGTAACGTGCTTTCGGTCGGCCATCTTCTTGGTAACATTCATATCGATTGCCAATGTCTAGAATTTTCTTTTTATTCCTCATGCGTTAAGCCTACAATTTCATTACTAATTTAAATATGTCCAAGGAAAATATGGATGATTTTATTGATCTCTCGATGTGTAGGTTTGCTTATAATGTATTGATGTTGGTCCTACATAACCCTATTTTGTAATTATTAATAAATAAATCGGCATATCATTATAAAAATCTGAAGGAAACTACATTCTGTTGAGTTGAATGTGAATTTGAATTATATGCGGTACCCTATATTCCATGCATGTGATGTTCCTTTGTCATAACCTCTTCATCCTATGTCAAAAGTCTACTGAGAAATTTGAAATGATGGAATAGTTTTATAGACAAATCAGAACAAACATTATCATCTGTGCATGTGGAATTATTTCCTACAAAATATGCCTAAAAATCATCAAATTCCCTCACTTTTTTCCTCCAGTTCAATGTCCAATTTATCTGGCTCTATATATTTCATACATAAGCTCATTTGCCAAAATACAACTTTGCAATATATGATGATAACATGGCTTTCATAATAACATGGGTATACCTTCAGTACACTACAATATTGATAAAAATGAGAATGGAATCTGATGTATGAAATGGCTTAAGAGCAAAGTCCTTACTATATAAGACAGCCATCAATCCAACAATTACAAACTACCTATATAATATTACCAAAATAGTAATTCACCTCAACAATGAAATGTATTATCAATTTTATATTAACATACTATAATACACAATCAACTATTTGATAGATAATATGTGTTTAGTAGGAATGAGCATTGAACGGTTAGCAATTTCGAACATATACATCGATAGGAATACATGTTCAAGTCCTGTCTGGGCATCATATTTTTCGACACGCTTAACATGTCCAAGATTCCTGTGATGACATTTTTGGGGATAAATGGCAAACTTTGTTATTGGAAAAATGGTCACAGTAACACTTCAAAACAGCAGTAGAAGACTGTTGCAAGCCCATAGTACCTAATTAAAGCACAATATCAAAAAAAATAAAAATAGAACATAATTATTATTACATATTAATGGAATTATAACATCAAACCCATGATAAACAGCTGCTGATAACTATTAAAGGTCTCCCATGTGGATAAATTTAAATACCTGGGAGCAACTATTAACGCCTCGGGGCTGAGCTTCTAATACGTATCAGTGTGGCAAGTGGTGCTTTTAACAACATGACCAAGGTATGGAAAGTGTCGAGATGAAATGTAAACTGTCTGTTACATGTGTTGCCCATTCTCCTATATAGGTGTGAGTCCTGGCAACTGATCAAAGCCCAGGCACAAAAACTCTGCTTTTGAAACTAAGTGCCTCAGGAGAATCTTGATTATAAAGTTGGTATCACTGCATTACGAACAATGCTATAAGCTGATGCAGCCAGAGCAGGACCATCACTTCCACCATTGTGGAGAGGAGATGGACTTGTGTTAAGGATGCCGAATGACAGTTGGCCAAGGGGAGCGCTATTCTTCCTCTCATTGGGGTCTTAAAGACAAGGAAAACCCTCTCACACTGTGTTCCGCTCCTTTGAAGCAGCTGAGACATTTGGACATGGTGTGGGAGGAGGTGATAACATTGCGCAAGATCGAGCGCAATGGAGAGCTCTTGTTATCTCCCTTTGCCCCTGAGTGAATGAAAAACATCAAATGGTTGATTGTTTATAATATGTTAAGATCTAATCCTATAAATCGGCACAAGAATCTATAAAAAATCTGTAGTTTAGTGTAAATTTTTGTCATATTTTATTTTATTTGTTACATTTTATATTTGCAGGCAATATCCTCCATCTATGTGGGCCCAAAGAAGTGATGTTATTTTTTTAACTTTCAACGTTGAATGTAAAAATCCGATAATTGAGTAAGTATTCTGCTGCATTGTATGTACAACTTGATATTGCAATGGGGTTAGATTGGGGTCAATTAAATTTATTGTACTAACATTTCTACTTGACGAATGGGATAGTCAATATAGGATGAGTAATTTTTATTTCACTATAAATTACAATAGTTTTAATAAGTATTTTATGTAAAACTGCTGCGAATTTTGTATAAAGTGATTTGTATTAGGATGCTACTAAAGAAGACAGCAAAACTTTTTGGAATGTTAAATGTACATCTTTATTTAGTTTAGTTATTTAGAAGACAATCGTTTGGTAGCCTGTCTATGTTAACTTTTCTGATCAAGTTAATGAGCTTATTACATTGTCAATTTTGTAATCATGCCTAAACCCAAACCAAGCTCTTGCTCATATCTCTTTTGACCTGCCGTTGGTTTAAGAATTATTTTTTATATAAATGAATCTGTGCTCACTCCAAGTGAACACAAATACAGTCTTTGACTTTTTCACAGTAAACTACTTAAAGCTTGTGTCGTGAAAGAGGAAGATGATCGAAGCCTGGCATTGAACCCACAATCTCCAGTCGAAAGTCGACGTCGTAACTGCTTGGCTACCAACCACTTGAGTGAATCGAATGGAAAATAATTATAGCTCTTCGCATAATAGACAAAAATATGATTTTTAATTCAAAAGAAGTTCTACTGATCATTTTCTTTTTGGCTTAGATCTAACCAATTCATGATTGTGCAAATATGTTTTTATTCAAAATTTCGATTATTTGTGTTATTTTGATAGGCGATTTCGTATTGCTAACGTGTATTGCTGAATTTAGCGATATGTTTTCTATAAATGTTTTTTTCTTTGTCCTCAGGATCAAGAAAGATTCTCTATATTTTAAAGGTGTAGGTTTACCAGAAAATAAAGAATATGAAGGGAAAATACAATTATATTCTGAAATAGTTCCGGAAGAATGTAAAAAACACAACACAGGAAGGTGTATTCAAGTTTTATTATCAAAGGTCAGTTGCTTCTACAAGCATTTTCTTCTTAGTTGCAAGTATGTAAGTGTTGAGAGACTTTAACCCATGCAAGTACCCCACCTGTGTGGAAAATGTTTTTAATAAGAGAGCTACTCAACAATACATACGCGTTGCTTATTCTTTATGGATGTGAGTCCTGGTACCTGACCAAAGCCCAGGCATATTTAAATTTCATCCACTAAAAAGATTACTTGTATAAATACGTCATGTATTATACATTTATAAATGCAAATGAACCTAATGAATAATTATATTTTATTAACATCAGAGGGTAGCCTGAGCACTATATGTCAATAGTTCTCGACCTATAATGTCCCAAAATCCCAATATTTTACACTATTGTGTTTGTTCTCTTACCTGTCTTTCTCCTTTCCTTTGTTAAAAGTCTCTTAGTTTTTTGCTGTTTCAAAAACCAAAGATAAGAGACTTCACACTTTGACTTCAAGGAGATACAATATTACGGATAAAATATTTGCTGCCCAGCAGTCCCATCTGCCCAGAGAGCGCCGTTCCACATTGCAGACATAAAACTCCTCTATCAGCTAAAATTCCTTTGATAATTTTGCATTAAAATACATCCAATTTCTTTCTTATAGTCACGTCTTTGTGCCCTCTAAAGAAAGATTTAGAGTATTTAAAGTTTCTGAATTTTTCTCTATATTTTCAGGCTAAAAAAACAGGACCATTTTGGCCATCATTAACGGCAGAAAAAAAGAAACTTCATTGGTTGAAGGTAGACTTTGCTAAAATGCAGGACGAAAATGACAGTGGTGATGAAAGTAAGCTTAAACTTTTGTTTTAATATTATACTTTTTTCTGTTATATCCTTTAATACAGTATTTAGGAAACTGGGGGATAAATTACCCCAAATGGGGTAAAAATGAAATTTGAATAGTAAATTTTTTAAAATTTGCAAATCAATTTAAAAAGTGAAGAAAAGAAAACAACTAAACGCCAAATTGTTCTTATATCAAAAGCCTCAATTTTAAAGCATTGGGAAGTGAAATGGACTGTCAATTTTTGGCATACTCCAAAACTTTAATAAACATTGGAAATGTGTTCGATAGTTTTAACTCATTTAGAACATTGAACTTGATTTCCGTCCCCTGCAAACATAATGATATGCAGATATGATTTTTATATGTTGGGCCATTGGTATGTTTTAATTTATTCTTTTGTTTTGTTAATATTTCAGATCCACAATATTTGAGTGATATGCTTAGTTCATTCGGTGGTCTTGGAGGTAAGGATTCTTTTCCATATCCTTTAAATCAAAACAATAATCATTGCCTTAAAGCTTAAAGCCAATATAACTAGTAAAGTTTCTAAAGTGAAAATATAATATATCCTGTATCTTTTTCTACCACCAGAAATTCATTAGGCTCTTTATCTGTTGCAGGTAATGATGAGAAACCATCCTTTGATGACATTGAGAGCGATTCAGATGACGAAGATTTACCGGATTTGGAATAATAAGAGAAGAATTGTTAAGTTTAATACGCCTATCAATAGAATGTTTTGTTGATAGATGTGCTAAACGATAATAATGACGATCCTTTAAATCGCAATTATTATTATACTTATTAATTTGTTCAATTTTGTTCGAATAACTTTCCTTAGAAATATTTTGTTGTAAGTTCGTTAAATATATTAAACTTCACACAGTAATTCAATACAGAAATAATTTCAAAGATGACAATTTTTTTTTATACTCAAATGTTTCTTTTTTTTCACAAATAATTTAATTTAGTCATCATATGATTTACCCTCCGTTGCGCGGCTTACTTGTAGTGACACCTCTTTTATTATATTCGAATATCTAAAATAATTTGTCAACAACTATATTCCATGTTTTTTTACATTTGTTGTGCCAATTTCAAAAGAGGTCCATTGTAAGCTATGTGCCAACACAAATAAGAAAATCATTTTAAGTATTTTTTTTTTCTCTGTTTTTAAACAACTTGTATTATTCATGGGTTTTTTTTTGCATTCAAATTATAATATTTTTTAAGTAAGGAATTTTTAATTATTATTATAGATATATCGCTAACGGTTTTCTGCAAGTAAATATTGATTGCTCTAAAAGTATGGATAGTGAATGCTGAAAAAAGAAACTTCACTTTGTTTGACAAGAGTTCTAGACTGTTCTATCACAATAATGTATCTGAGCAATAATGATAGATCTATCATCAAAAATGCCTTCGTTTCTCGTATTAATAATTATTAGCATAGTATAATTTATTTTAAACATATTTCACCGTGCACATACATAATTGGGAGGATTAATAATATACCAGGAAATAATATGTGTGTGGACCTATCACAAATAATGATTAAATTATTGTTTAGAAGTACAAGTATTTTAAGCACATGTTTATGTTTATGAATGTTGTAAGTACCTAAGTTACCATCACACAAAATTGTATAGTATGGTGACCAGTAAGATTTTAAACTTAATTAAATTTCTTATAAGATTATATTGACTAAAAATGTAGTTTCTTTACCAGGTTGCTTTTTTCAATTTTAATTTCACAACATGAACCTTAAAGCTACAGTTACATGCAAAAAAACTGAAATACCTACCTTGCATGTACATGAAGTTTGATAAAAGTGAGTGCAGATGATTCTAATTACTTAAAAAAAAAACATTTCCAAATTCAACTATGGTTTCAGCTGACTAAAATGTAATACCTACATGTGGATTTTTTCATGGAATAATTGATTTAATTTACTTTTATCATATTTATATTATGCAGTTGTGATAAACATTTTGTGTTAGTTTTTTTTTTAATTAATTATTATTGAGAGAACAAAATATGTTGAAATTTTATCTATGATTTACCTATATGTTTTAATTTTTCATTATATTTCCTTTCGGTATGTTAGTTTGATGACTAAATTAAAATAAGTTGAATACATATTATAATTGTATTTTTATCCTTGTAATATTTCGAGAAGATTCTAATAAACTATAATCCTTCACTAATGATACAAGAGAAGTTTTGTAATTCTGTTTTTTTCTTAAGATCTCCTTATCATACAAATATGTTTTAGAAACTTCATTCAACCAAGAAGGAATTTGAAAGGATTAAGATGGGAATAGCTTACTTGCCATAAAGTTATGTTCTTATTTTGAAAATCAACCGTAATCACACTCCTGTCCGGGTCCTTAAGACAAGGTAAACCCTCTTGTTCCTTTTAAAGCAGATTATGAGCTGGGAGCTCATTAAAGGTGCATTTATACCAAACGAACAAAGACCCAGAGCTTGAAAATAGAGTATTTTCCTAATCGTTGATATGGTCACCAAGGAAATAATAACCAGATAGAACTGTCAACGCCTACTAAAAAGTTGTTGTTTCCATGGTGTCCAGTATCAACGATTAGGAAAATACAATATTTTACATCAAAATTCAGAAGTAGAAAAATTTACATTGCGAAAAGCACTAAGAAGGTTTCCTATGTTAAAATATATTAGAAAATTCTCCTGGTAACACCAAACACAACAAAAAAGAATTAGCAAAATTGGTCCAGCTGTTCACGCATGATGCGATGACAAAGGGAAATAAGGCTATTCTTTCATACTAAGAGATGGGTACCCAAAACCATTTGAAAATGCAAAGTGGATTTTAGAAAACCATTTCAAATGGAAAATGACTGTTTACAAAATGGATTTAAGAAATGCAATGAGATATTATACTGGAGATGCAATTCCATACAATTTTTAGTTTGAAACTAGCATCACGAGTAAATTTGAAGTTGAACTTAAATAAAAATATGCAATCAAGCATTACTGACGAATATTTTTGTCTTTGTCACACATAATACGCCAAACGGCTAAGTGCTGTCACCTTCTACCGGTACACATTAATAGAAATTTCTTTTTGTGCGTGAGATTTGAATGTATTTGTCAGAATTGTCTAAGAACCTTTTGAAAAAAATCTCTCGTCTTTATTAATGCGAGGCAGACAACGAACAGTTTAAAAGCACATTCATAAAAAATATTTTTCGAAAATGGAAAAAATGATTTATTTATTTGAATCAAAAATGACCCTTTTTATAAAAACACTAGTTATAGTGTACTTGCTTCTAAATTTCGTCCGGCTAGGTAAGGGCTCATACACACAGCTTAAACGAGAACCTTAGAGTAAGAGAATACTATGGAGGGAGCGATAGGTATATTTCCTATTGTTCTCGCATGAAGCCGATTTTTAGACCTGCACGAACTTCACTCTTGTACTTTTTATGGCAGTCTGTGGAGCGATATTTGAATCAATTTGAATAGTGCGTTGTGTCAAAGTGACTTGTTCATGATAAAAGCTGTTTTTTTTCTCCAAAACATAAATTTGTTTGCATTATTTTGTGAATTAATATTCAAAATTAAACATCATGTGGAAATGTAGTGTTTTTGGGTGAACAAACGGCGATAAAGATAAAAAAATGGGTATTTCCATGCAAGGGTGAGTATCGAAGTTTATTTGTAATATATTATCATATATAACAACTTTTCTCTAATATTTCATAAACCTGTTATATAAAGATGTATTCTTTTATTGTTATACGTCATTTATTATTGAAAAATTGAATTAAAAATAGTATTTTACTTAAAATAATGATTTGTTGTGTGTATGACATTTTATGTGTAGTGACGCCAAAACGGCTCATCGATGTTATAATCGAATAATTATTTTTGATAATTTTTTGACCTGTAAAGCTTTACTTATCGATATTGAATTACATTTGTATATTTAAAATAAAATATGTGTATAATTATTTATCTTTCTGTGAAAAAATAGTAATTTCGTACGACATAATGAGCTATTTGTTAGCTTGATTCTGTGTAAACATTTTAGTATATCATGACAGAAAACAATATTGAATGTGAATTTAAATGATACACTTGTCTTATTTTCTAACTGTTTGTATGTTTTAAGATTTTCCAAAGAGGATGGATGATGGGCAAAGGCAATGGATTGCAGCAGTAAAAAGGGAACATTGGACACCTAAACATACTTCATGTATATCGTCGGGTCCGTACACTTCCATCCATCAAATATCCACCCTAGTCCTAGTGGATATATTATACAAAAATTGGAATTGTAACAATAAAATGATTTTTCTTGTAACATTAATTATCAAAGGAATATAAACATTTCCATAAAATGACATCTTTTTTTTATTTTTCATAACCTTATAATTAAAGACAACCATTACGCATTTCAGTTTTCTAAACTAAGTACATAATATGTGTATGATGAAAAATTCCGCCACGTTTCGACAAGCACTCATCATCTTCATTACTGCCTTGGTGTGAAGCCTGCTTTCACTTGAGCTTGTCAAAGCATCGTGAGATTTTTGATAACAAACACACACACACACGCTGTGAAGTAATTCTTAACAAAATTAACATCATATCATAACCTACGTGAAAACAAAAAAAAATTACTTATGCACTTTATTTCAAAAACAATTTATGATATAAGCGTTCTCATACGATGGTTTTTAATGGGCTATGAAATTCGATGTAATTGTGTCATACATTGATCATCGATGACATCTGTAGCATTGGCATCCATATGGAGCCAACTTCACTTTATCACTTTTTATGGCCCTGCCGCCATTTTTAGGCTTCATTTTTTCGCAAATGTGCTCCCTCCATAGTATTCTCTTACTCTAAGACGAGAACCGTCAGAAATACGGCACTGTGGGAAAAACCGCTGGCGATTTCTCGGTTGTATGATGGATTTCGTAAAAAATTTCATTGATAGTGGAAAACCTCTGTTTGCAGAACATCCTTAAATTCCATATATAATTTTAATTAGGGAGCCCTCTGTTTAAATATAAGTTGTATTCTTTTTTCTAAATAAATTGATAAAAAAAACCTTGATAGAATAAAAAAAAAATCTAGAAATATATACCTATGCACTGTTACATACGCCGCGTACGGGTGTATCTTTTTAAATGAATTTAGGCTAATTAAAAGTGAACACAAATACATTTGGAAACTTGCACACACTATGGAAGAGTTGTGTTGTGAAAGTGGAAATAGTCGGCACAGGGATTCGAGCCCATGACGTATGCTGTAGTAAGAAAGCCGTCGACTGAACCGCTGGGTTACAAATTCAAATAAAAATGTATCTACGCGTTTCATACAGACGCGGTTTTTTTTAACCCCGCTCGGTATGCACCCGTAGTGTGATGTGGGCCTAACTAATAAAACAAAAATAATTGTCAAATATATTTTTATATTTTAAACATTTTATCACAATAATATGCACTTAAAATATATAAAATACGTCCTTTTTGATAAAAGGATTTTCCTATATTGATTTCTGTTGAGGAACGACTTTTTTTCACCACAAAATCCACCATTTTCAAGAACGCCGTATTACCGCGGACACAACTGTCAAGCTCGAGCTGTTGTCAACGACTAAAACACGAGCGTGGCACATTTTCGGTGGTGGCACACTTTTTTACATGCCATTTTTTAGACTCGATTGCATCTCTAGTATAAATCAAAGAGAATATAATACCATAATAATAATAGACAACTGTCAAGCTCGAGCTGTTGTCAACGACTAAAACACGAGCGTGGCACATTTTCGGTGGTGGCACACTTTTTTACATGCCATTTTTTAGACTCGATTGCATCTCTAGTATAAATCAAAGAGAATATAATACCATAATAATAATAGGTATAAATCTCATTGAAGAAATGTGGCATATTTGTACCAGTATCATACACCCGTATGCAGTATAATTTCTCCGCTCAAGTGTTGACGTCACACGGTGTGTTGAACTACAATAATTGGATTGAATCAACACTTTAGTAAACGTGAACTCATATTGACGTAATTTATTTATTTCCAATGAGATAATATCTCATTGTTTATTTCCAACATGTACAAACAGGCTAAGAATACAAATTGAAAATATATATGTAATTTTTGAACAAAATATTTTGGTTCATTCCTAGCCCTATTCTATGTACATAAGATTAATCAGAATAAGGAACAGAAAATTCAGTTAAAAAGAAAAGTACATAAATTGGACATCACAAACATACAACGATATTAAAAGAGAAAAAATATATAGGTATATGAAAATCACAAATTATAAAAATAATCTTGAACAAAACAAAAACATTAAAACAAACATCAATCAAATACAGAAAAAATGATTAGTACCTGGTTTGACATAACGAGTTCAAACAATTTTTTTTTAAATTAAATTAAATTGCATCCGCAATCAAAGCATATATAATCAAAGCATGCCGATCAGATCTTCGCTCTGCGGATGATTACGGAGAAGCTTTTGAGTAAACATCGGAAGCTTTTCTGTGCATTCGTAGATTTGGAAAAGGCATATGATAGGGTAGACAGGGGTAAATTATGGGAAGTTCTATCAATTTATGGAGTGAATAACCGGTTGATTCGTGCCATTGCTTCACTATATTCGGAAAGTACTGCGTGTGTGGAGGTGAACAGTCACCTTTCACCGGAGTTCTATCTTACGAAAGGTGTGAAGCAAGGGTGCGTCATGTCACCCTGGTTGTTCAATTTGTTATTTGATTTTTGCGTCAGTGGGTTAAAAGATATAAATATAGGGGTTGAAGTAAATGGAATAAAGATATGTGCACTTATGTATGCAGATGATTTAGTACTTATGGCTGAGTGTGAAAATGATTTGCAAGAACTTGTGTCAAGTGTGTTTGAAAATTGTGCAAAAAATGGTCTAAAAATGAATGTAAGCAAAACAAAGGTTTTGGTATTTGAAAGGGATGAAGCAAGAACGAATTGCAAAGTAACCGTAGAAAATTAATGTCTTGAGCAAGTGAATGAGTATGTGTATTTAGGAAGCATGTTTAGTCGTGATGGAAAGTGTGAAAAAGAAATCGAACGTAGGAAAGTTGCTGGTTGCAGGGTGGGCGGTGCACTAAGACCTATAATGAGAAACAACAACGTCTCACTACAAGCAAAGAAACTAAATACACATAATAATATATATACATACATAAATAATTGATAAATAGATACATAAATATTATTATTAAAGCAGGAAAATTTGGAAAGGAGACGCCGAGAACAGAAAGAAAAGCGAGAAAGACAGAAGATAAGTGAAGAAGAGAAGAGACACCAGAGAAAAAAAAAAGACGTGGTGAGCGATCACATCGAAAGACCCCCAACGAACTCCTGCAGCATCGACCGAAATTTACCTGTAGTGTTGCAAAAAATGTCAACATCAGAGAATTGGGCACAATAGTCTCTGGTCATCCTATACAGGGGTTCACGCACACCGGCATTGGTGGATGGAACCATCAAGCAGAAAGGCTGTTGCAACCTCGTTCTTGTCGGAATCTTAAAACCTATCAATGCTAACAGCTCTGAACTATCTACAACTGAGTTGCAGATCTTGTACAAGAACACGGCATCGGCAATTTGTCGCCGAACAGTCAAGTGCTTCAACGAGCTCTCCAGAGATAGCCCCGGAAATTTTCTCTCAAAAAACCTATGAAATTTTTTCTGTATTCTGTCTATGTTATTTATATATTTTTTATACAACGGGTTCCATACTGATGAGCAATATTCAAGATTGGGTCTCACAAGAGTAGTATAAAGGGTCAATAATGTTTTATGTTCGCGAAACTCTCTGGACATTCTAATAATGAAACCCAATGCTGCATTTCCCCTCGTAACAATTTTGTTTATGTGGTCATCAAAATGAAGTCCACTGTCAAAGACAACGCCCAAGTCTCTCATTTTCGATACCATCTCCAGCTTGCTACCACCTATCTTATATTCGTGTCTGAAATTAGTTTTCTTTTTCGTGAAGGAAATAAAAAAGCACTTATCCAAATTTAACTCCAACTTGTTTATACGACAATATTCAGACAGCCTAGACAAATCCTTCTCCAGCGCCAGACAGTCCGACTGACATTCAATCCGTCAAAATACCTTTAAATCATCCGCAAAGAGCCAAAACTTAGAATTTTTAAAGCAAGCGTCAATATCGTTAACAAAAATGGTAATGGTATAGATGTCCCATAGTTATCAGTGTTAGAAAGTCTGTTATTGCCTATTTCCACGTATGGTGTTATTCCACACAACCAAAATATAAGAACCCGAATCACTCGAAAGCGAGTGCTGAGCTAAAAAAAAGAATAAAGAATGGTGGATTATATTTATATCCATCTCATCATGACAGAAATGCAAATGCTGAGATGGTCCATTTTCCTTAAGGGATAAATTAAAACCTGCTTACCACACGCTATACATTGGAAAATGTTTTTGTAAAGGCATTTTTTTTTTCAATATAGCTTATCTAGCCAGATAACGGATATCTGTATCATCCCTAGTGTAAACTATATTGGTCCACTTACAGTATATTTCTTTAGAATTTTTATTTCAAAGTTTTGTAATCAACTGTTTTTAAAATAGATCCCACAAAAGGGCTCATGGAGGCAATGAAAGCACTGCGCTCAGCTCCAATTAACTCATCCTACACCATGGTCAAATGCTGCAGCTCAGCATTGAAGTATGTTATCAGAAAATCTTCCTCATTTTTTACCCTCATGGGAAAAAAAATGCCCTCTCCTTTCCATGGTAGTAGCAGTAGTGATGGGCCATGCGCTGGCGTTGTTCGTGATGCTGTGGAACCATCTTTAACTCATAATTCTTCCGAGGTGCTTTGGGGTGTGAATAAGTATTCATAAAGTTATGTGCCAGGGATTTGTTCAAGAATGGGCAATACTGAACAAGATAAATTAATAAAAGATTGCTATCGCTTCTGAGCATGTATTACTTAAAGGAACTGACCTCAGCAACCTAGTGGCAAAGGCTTGGACTTCAAATCTAAGATCTAACCAATCAACTTGGTCCTGGATTCGATCCTCTGTCAGGTCAGAGTTTTTTCACTTGCAATTTGTACCCAGGATTGGCCTAAGGTTGGACGGGACCAGATGACTAGGAAAAATTGCTTAATTATACCGACACCTTTGTATAGAGAAGTGTAACAACTGAAATTTAACAAAGTTATGGTTTTCATTTCTTGAAAGGATAGGTAGCAGAAAGTGATTTTAGCTTAGAATCAGTTGGTTTTTTTACAACCTTCTTAATTTATTCACAAATAATATAAAATGTTCAGGATGTTGGATGAAGATACCCATAATTAAAGAAAGTAATCCATCTTAGTCGCGGCATTGCAGTCTTCTGTATTCCCTCTCCGCAATGCTGATACGAGCCTAGATGCATAAGCTTTGTCACTGCTTTAGGTCTTGGCTGGTAGTATTACATCAAGAATTTTCTTAAATGGCAAAATGTTTTTGGTTTGGAATTCGCTTATCATCACAAAGGTTGAATATACAATGGTATGAAGTGAGGAAAAATACTACTATAGCAATTCTTTACTATCTGCAAGCACTAATGGTATCCGCCTTTCTACTGAAGATTATTTTATAAAGGTTTTCTTTAAATAATAAAAAAAGATTTAATGAGGCAAATATATAATATCATAAGAATTAAATAAAATTTCTGTTTCCTGTATCTAACAAAAGGACTTGTTACAACTAGTCATAAAATTAAACTGAAACAAAATCAAAATATGTTAAACAAATTCAATTAGACAGTGAGAGCTTTAGAATGAACACAACAGAAAATTTAATGTATACACCTAAATACTAAATAATTAACATTGTGTACTTGACTTTAAGTTTTACTTCGTAAAATTAGATAAAAAATACAGTACACTCAATTCCTCTGGGGATGGATTATAAAAAGATTTATCGACATTTAATGAAGATCCATCCACAATGTCACAATTCGAGGCAATTGGTGAGAGGTAAGCGGGTGCCTTACTTTATGAAGACAACTGGGTAATATAATAGCTAAAAAATTTAGGTACAACATGTTTATTTTTTTTAATAAAATTTAACCCTGGAAAGATAACTTATGAGAAAAACGACAAATCTATATTTACACCTTCTGTAAATGTATTCTTATGAACTATTAAAATAGATAATTAAATAAACTTTTAAGCGCTTTTCTACGGGCTAATTTTTCTTAAAATTGTCTTGTAGGTACATGCCTTACGTGATTATATAAAATTTGAAAACTTCTACCAAGTAAGGCGTGTACAAATTATGTACCCACAAAATAAGACAAGAAACTTGACCCCTCACCCCAAAGAGCTTTCTTATTTCACTGTTTTAATTGTCATTAATATAATATCAGTTAATTATATGACTCTTGGGGGATAATAAAAAACATAGAAAAAAATGAAATATGGCATTTTTTCAAAAAGCCTTGTTGTTCCTAAACTTCTCAGTTAAATAATTAACATTAAACAAATGAAAAACAGTAAGTAGTAGATTTTAGAAAATGTGATGAAACAACAACCTTACACAACAGGTTTCAAGAGTATCGGAACATCCATCTCCAAACAGTAAAAAAGGAAATCTTAAAACTACTAACAATCAACAAAACAATTATCAATTTTATTCAGTTTTTTTTTGTTTTTCTGTTTTATCTAACGAAAATTGTTGGTTTGAAAATTAAAAAAAAAAGAAGTTAAATCACACTTAAACAATTCTTAAAAAAGAGAGAAGAAAAAGAAGAATGAATGTTTAGAAAAAAGAAAAATTATAGTCTGCCACTCACATGGAAAAACTGTATGTGCTGTTACATCAAACACTGTTCAATAAAAGGGAAAAAATACTTCAATAATAATATTTTAGGAACCTACCTAAATAATATGCTAGTTTTATTGAACTTTTTTACTGTCACATGGTTTGAGTCTTAGCAACTACATTAGCACCCTCTATGTGTGGAATTGTATAAACTTAACTTATGTGAAATCAATTGATAGAGGGAGCTGTTTTACCGACGACGAAACTGCTTTAAAAATATTACAGTAAATGCAGTAAACTGTGTTTACAAACACTCTGAGAGATTTTGTACGGCTCTGGGATATAATTAATATTTTGCTTTGACATTTAAAAATACATATCTGATTTATTATGCAGACAAGGTTTACCTACAAGAAAATTTTGATTCACAAATTACAA
Organism: Mystacides longicornis; assembly: GCA_963576905.1. NCBI lineage: Eukaryota > Metazoa > Arthropoda > Insecta > Trichoptera > Leptoceridae > Mystacides > Mystacides longicornis. The sequence continues at coordinate 17,851,630 of OY756429.1, read as the reverse complement.
TGTTTAAAGAAACAATTTTGTTTTACAGGATTTGTTTTTTTTTTTTAACTTTGTAATTCAATTAGGTATACCATTATTTTTAAGAATGGATGATCCTTTTTGACAACAACCTTTATTTTACAGAACAAAAAAGGCAATAATTTTTCAAACTGTAAAACATTAAAATAATAATTTTTAAATAGGGTAGAAGTGGGCATAAATGTATTATAATGTCCCTATATATTATATTTTTAATAAAGTAATTAAAAAATGACCCAGTTATTTATAATACTTTTTTTTTTTTTAAATAAAACAGTTTTTAAATTGAAAATACAATTTCTTGACCATTGTAGTAAAATTGGGACAGATTTCAAGAAACCAATTAATGGGAATTTTAATTTTGATAAGAGACCAAGTTATAAAATAAAAGCACAGTTTCTTGATAATAAAACAATTTTTAAATAACATTTCTTGACTATTGTAGTAAATTGAGAGAAACCTATTAATGTATGTAAGGGATAATAGCTCTTATTTAGCTCAAATCAATAAATTGAACAAAACTTTTAACTAATACTATTTTATAGATATGTAAAAGTAAAGAAAAGTAGGTAGATAATCTATATCACTGATAAACTGGAAGAAAGGAACAACAACACAGAATCTGTAAAATTTTTAGGGTTTTTCAATACAATCAATGTCACCTATGTTGAAACGATCTGCGGCCGCAGTCACGTTAAACCCCAGAATTCGTGAATCGATCTTGGACATTTTTTTCTTATTTTTCTTATGTTTACCCTGAAAATTAAAATATTTAAGTATATAGAGATACATTTAAAATCTTTAGATCAATTATTTTAAATTAAAATATAGGTATGTTCATTAAATGTTTTAACAGTAAAGATAATCAGCTGGTTTAAATACTGTATCAGCTGTAAGTTATCTGTTAAATATTTTCCGGAAATTAACTGCGGTTACTTCTCTACAATTACCCTTTTTGGGTAAGTTTAACTTCACCCGCAGAAAACATAAAAAATATTTCAATTAGGTAAGTACTTTTTTTAAACATTCATGTTATATAGATTTTGTCATAGTTTGCGGATTTTATTTTGCTTGAATATGAAAATTTGCGTTTTTCGGGAATGAAGTCGGGTTTATTGCAAATGCAAAAAATTCAGGTCCCGAATTATAAGTACAAACAAGTAGAAATAACAATCACAAGTAACCAGGGCTGAAGTCAAGTGTAATAAAAAGTGTTAATAAACTAATATGTTCCCTAAAAAGCTGTAGTTTGTACTGAACAATACTGTTGACCCCAGATCTAGCTCTATATGGCATCCCAAAAAGTACAACATCAATCTGAAAATCGATGTCTCAAAAGGCTCAAATATTCCTTTCAGTTTACCTATAGGAAATATTGTATTTTATTTACCTTAGATTCTTGGTTTTCAGCGTTCATTGCTGGATTGATAGCGGCAGCAGGAGCAGATAAATCATCAGCAGGAATAACCTGATTCCTTCTACGGTTTATTTCTAACCTATAACCAAACATTCTTTATGAGATTTATACATTTTTAAAATCTAATATTTTTTTTATATAAAGCCCCCCAAATGAATAAAAATAGCCTAATAATTTCACATATTTTTTCCCTTCACAAATTTTTTTTATATCAAAAACAATTTTTATTCACTAGTGGCAAGCCTCAGAAAAAAAAAACAAATGAACTTTATCTGTGTTTAACTGTTACCTTTTGTCAATGTATTCTTCGCAGAAGTCCATTGTATCTTTAGTTTCGCCTAGATAAAACTTAATATATTCTTTAACTTCATAAGGTGACTCAATATTCTTGATAAAGCTTAAAAAGGCTTCAACTGAAAGACGCAACGTATATTATATATAAGTATTAACACAGAAATAATATGAATTTAATGATCTATTGATTTTGACACATACCATCCAGTTTATGTTCATAGTTTTTAAGGAATACTTTAGCCCAAGTATTCAATTCATCCGGGTCTTCGGAATTAAAATTATCCGGAACAAAGTCATCTGAAATTCAAATTAATTTCATTAAGTTTACATTATACTCACGTTTTAACAATATTCATTTAGAATAATTTGCAAAAAGGTACCTTCTACTGGATGAGGAGGATTTTGATTAGATTTTTTAGTAGTCTCAACAGGCTGTTGCGGTTTTTGTGGCACTACATTAGGTAGGGATGAAGCTAAAAAAAGAGAAGACATATAATATTCATTTATGCACATACGTAATCGAAAATAAATTATTAACAAAAATATGTATTTTTATGTACTTGATGGGCCTCCGAAATTCCATACAGAGCTGTTGGTTTCTGGTGGACCCCAGATTCCGCCTATTTTTGACAGTTTGGCATCGACACGTTCGCTGGGAAATTTTGTAGTGTCGGGAGGTATAAATGCTTGCTGTAATGTAGAAAAAACATCAACATAATTTTAGGGTAGCTTTAAGAAGCATTACAGTGATATTTTTTTTTAATTATTATTATCAGTTAATCTGTGAAAACAAAAAATTCAACAATCTAACCTGAAAAAGTTGTTTACGCTCTTCATTTTGGATATCAAGAAGAGATAATTGATCATCTACAGGCGGAGTAAAATGAACCCATGGCACTGATTCCTATGGAAACACGGTTAGTATTAGACATCAGTCAATAGTAACGGCTCTTCTGTTGCAAAAAATATTAAACAAATCAAAAGAATTCTTTGGTAGACAATTGATTATCGGCGAATTGTTCATAATTATAAAATAGTAAGTATTATTATATTGATGACAAACTGAATCTTTTGCAGATGTAAAAATAAAAACACAAGTCTTCAATATATAAATAAGTATGAAGTAGTAGGTGCATATTGTATTTTTATTATTACATTACATCTGTAAAAAAAATTAACCACCTTTGAGCATTAGATTGATTCTTTTGAATTGTTTATTCAAATATTGTATAAGGTTTGTAGAAAATCTAGTCCTATCACATTTTAAAAAGACAATCGCAATTTGTAAATTATTTTGAAATACTCCTGAAAAATCGCAGGCCGCGGCTTATATTACCTTATCTTTCTGCACTGTCTGTTCTGAGAGAGCTTTCTGAATGCTTTGAGCTTTGCGTTGTTGCTCCTTTTCCAATCTGTAAAAGATAACCGACGATATAATAATAACAAAAAGAAATAAGTTCATCTCATCCTCGATCTCTTTAACTCCCTGAATGCCAAGGCAGTTTTTTATATGAGTCATATAGTATCAAACATAACAATCTCCATCTATTATATAAAAGAAAGTCGGCTTAGTGCGAACACTTATAACTCGAGATCGGCTGAAGAGATTCTTTCGACATTTGATTAATTGGATTCTTCTCCGCTCCGGATAACAGAATAACTATTAAAAAGTTGAAAAATACATAAGAAATAATATTAAAGTTAGTATGGAACGGATTTCCTGCGACGCTAACGCCATTTATGAAAAATTCTATAGCAAAAAAATTATTGTTTACCTGACAACCATTGACATTAAAAATATTGGGACGCAGAATTTTTATGGAATTTTTTCGACCTTTTAGAAATATCTGTTAACATTCAAAACTATGTTTACAACGTCCGTCAGGAAAGCTAGTTGTAAATGAATTTACAGAAATCAAAAAATATTTCATTTTAAATTGATTGTGTACTTAAATCAGTATGGGTATCTATTGGTAACAATATTTTCGTAGTGATTTTATTGCTATTTTGGGCAGCATTGCACTTTTTATTGAATAATCTTGAGAATTATATAGATAAAAGTTATTTTTATGATATTGAAGAGTTAAGAGAAGGTGTGCATTTGGTTTTGTTGCCGCCTGGTGATGTGGATGGTTTGTCCATTGAAAAAGTTTTGACGAAACAATAATGGAAAATATTTTCCCAATGGTGCAAGGGTTTTGAAAAACATAGGTACCTAAATGAGCGTACATAAGAAGAGGGGGATCTGGGGTCCACCCCCCCCCCCTCTAAGTATCCGATGCAATCAAAACTCGCAATTTTATTTTATTTTTTATGTTTTTATTTTTTTAACATTTTATAATCTGACCTTATATTTACTTATTTGTTGGATGAATTTATGATGTGATGGTAGTAATAATGATGTAATGTTAAAGAGCACACAGTATGACTCGACAAGAAGAAGAAAACTCGCAAATAATTTGGAGCAAATGATTTTTCAAGTGAGTATGGCAAAATCATTTGGAACAATATTGTTATGTTGAAGGGGGGGGGGGATGCACCCCCTCCATGCGATAGCTTTTGCTACGGCCGTGTGTAGGGACATACCACTCTATCAAACGAAGTTCCAAAAAATAAACAGTATCAATTATTTTATTATCTCCTGAAAAAGTCCTGAAAAAGATGTTAGGTAGGTATTGTTTTGCAGATAGGATACCATTCCCTACCACTTTCAAATAAACCTACCGGTCAGAAAAGAAAGATCTGTCTGTAGAATTGTCAAGAACTGTATACCGATGATAAATATATGGAAATAAAACGGAATTAACACTTCCTAGATAACGCTGATAGGAATACCTACCCATTGGATAAGAAATCAAAGAGATAAACTTTTCAAAGTTCGGCTTGCAAAATTGATGCACTAAATACCGATTTTATGCAGTTTGGTGTCTTCTTTATAGCACCGGTGCAGAAAAGCATATTGTTTCTGATGCTCTGAGAAAATATCAAACAGGGAAATATGTATTTAGAAAGGACAAAAGCAATGAAAATGTGTGATTCGTTAAAAAAATCTCAGATATTTTTTTATAAAGTGTGATAAAGGGTTACATGTTGATGACATACCTAGTATGTAAATTGCATTTATTTAACAAATAATATTTGTTAAATTTTATTTGAATATGAACACAATAAATATTGCAATAATAATTGTATGGAGTAAATTAAAACACGCCATTAGCCGTCGGCCCCATATGGGGATCATGAAAATTTTCAATAAAATGCTGGTTTTTCTTTTTGGATTGGAAAAATTTCTGGTTAACTTTTTATTTTTGTCCTAAAACCTAACAGAATATGGCAGAAAAAATGAAAAATAAAATTTGGTAAAAAACGGGTTAATATTTTCTTCTTCATTTTATTTTGAGCATTATATTTTATTTTATTATTACATCCTTTACATAAAAATGGAGCCCTGTTTCCCTTGGTCATCGTGTACACGCGTGAACGGATGGTCCAATTTCACTAACTCTTTTTTGTTGTATTTGCTATTGTCAGAACAAGGTTTTTTACGAAATTTTGGTATGATTGTCAGAATGTGGCATCATTTAAACAGATGGATCAGTCGGAATTATATTGGTTAAATACATATTTAATTAATCATTTTACAATTAGAATTCAATATTCATAGTAAAGACAGTAATTCAGTATTCATGTCTGTCGAGAAACTTAAGAGTTTGCCTGTAACAAATAAATTTTAATAAATGTTTCTACCTACGGGAATTTGCCTAGTGGGATTTCGATCTCAAAACTTAACTGTGAAAATGTGTGTATGAACTTGTTTGTATGTGTTTTTTATCAAAAAAAAAATATACCATTATAGTCATTTAATTAAAAAAAAATGCACCGCGCTGGGTTTCGGTAAATTCATCAGAAAAAATAAATGCACATAGTTTTCCTACAAAACCCCCCCCCCTCCCTTATGTGATCTTTCTCCAGACCCCCCCCCCAGATTTATGGACGGTCCCTAATCTGAATTTTGTTCATATATGAAGATAGTAATGTTTGATACTATACAACTGTGTAAAAAGTGTGGCCAGAACATTACATAAGCGCCAATTGAATAATACCTTTGAATTTGCGTGAGAGACATTTGAGGCTGTACACTTGTCCCTGTCTCTGGCACAGGTTGGTTTAGCCAAGGGGCTGGACGAGTAACTTTAGGTTTGTTAGTTTGCTCGGAGCGCAGCTGTCGCTGCATCAACTGCTCTTGGACAAAGTGGTCATGCATCAGCTGTCTTCCAGTAGATGCTGCTTTTGGTGCAGGATTGCTTGCAACACTCTAAACAAGTTAAAATGAAATTAGCATTTATTATTATTAATTATTTTTCAAAACTCTTTCGATGATCGTTTCAATATTCGATCATCGAAAACTTATACTAGGGCTACTGATACATATAGCACCACCAGTGTATTTCTTACATACCTTTTTCTTCCCGCTGTCTGCCTCAGGATCAGTCTTCTTTTTGCTGTTGACAAAACACAGTTTAATTCAAATAACAGTAAATAAAATGAATATGAGATAATTATATAAAAATCAAAATTTCAGAATAGGTTATTTTTTTCCCATCACGCTGTGTCTTTTAAATTAGACCTTCAATCTTTTCTATCCATGCAAACTTCTTTCCCTTCTTCCACCAACATGCCATTACTCACACAACGTCTTCTATTACTTTTGCTTGTGATCAGCAGGGGTATTCTCAAAAAAGTTTAGTTCGAACTAAACCTAATTATTTTCTCAAGGGGTATTATTGGGCTAAAATATCACCATGTTTAGGTAAATCAAACAAATTCCAATCAGTATGTATTAAGATTAATCTTCACATTTTTCTGCAACGTATGTACATATGTATCTATATCTAAGTGTTAAATTTTTTAGTTATGGATCGAGAAAAATTTGAAAGACTTTCCAGAAAAAAGAAAATAACTCAAAAAGCTTGATAAACTAGCTAAACAAATAAATAAAGTTCATGCTACAATAAAACGTACATTTCTGTTTCGTATGTTCAAGTATTACGTAACGCAATTTTTGAAGATTTTTTACCCCCCCTCCCCCCCATGTAACGCGCCGTAACGTTTTTCTGTACCCCCCCCCCTCCCCCCTAAATGTTACGTAACACCCAAGAGACTATTTTTTTACTGAACTCTCGTAAAAAAATAAAAGGGTTTCAAAGGGTTCCTTTGCTAACTTCGGAGAAAAAAAAAATACTATTTATATGTTCCATAAATTTATCTTTATTTTTACTTTTGCTGTTTTCCAAATTTTGGCATAGCTGCGTTGGCAAGTCAGCATGAGAGCCTTTATAGGCCAAGAACAGTTGATGATGTATATCCCCCCTTTTGACCACTAACGAATGCTGACAACGAAAATAAAATAAAAATGACGTAAGTATAATACAGTCGAGGGATTCCCCGTAAAAAATAAAAGAAAAGGTTTGCTAACTTGGGAGGGCGAAATAAAAATTACATACAATGCAGTCGAGGGACTCCCCGTAAGACTAACGAAAAAGGTTCCTTTTTTCGCAGAGCGAAAAATTCTTACCCTTAGGGTGAAAACACATAGAAAGCCGATTCCGACCCGCGCCGACCGGCGCAAAGAATGTTGTCTATGGTTTCAATGCATTTAAATGGGCATGCCGGAAAGCAGGTTTCTGCTTTTGCTGTGCGTATCCCCATTCAACTGCATAGAAACATTATTTGCGCCGGTCGGCGCGGGTCGGAATCGGCATTCTACGTGTTTCCACCAAAAGCTTTAACATCGGAGAACAAAATAAAAATGACGTACGGTACAATCGAGGGATTCCCCGTAAAACATAAACCAAAAGGATTGCCCAACTTGAAAGATTTATTTCCCAATTTTTTTTATTTAAGAAAAAAAATACCGTTACGTAACGAGTTGTTCGAACCCCCCCTCCCGCCCTTGTAACGCACAGTAACGTTTTGCAAGACCCCCCCACTCCCCCAAATTGCGTTACGTAATACTTGAACGCCCCCTTAAGGACTCACAGAAACAAGTAAAATTGATCAAGTAAAAATTACAATAACGGGTACTTTAGTGCAAAATATCCTTCCTTTGGTTTCAAATAGTGACTAGTTCTAAATTTAAACTTTTTCGTGAATTACCCTGCCGGCCTTACTTGGAGGCGGAATCAATATGTATGATCCACATTGTTCTCAGTTGGCCATGCCTTCTTACACCTTTCCTTTCAGTTATATAAATTCTCTTTCTTTCCACACACCCAAACCATCTCAACTTATTGGCTATTATCTTTTTAACAACTTTCACAACCATACCACATTCCTTCTTAGTATTCTCATTCCTTTCTATATCCCACAGAGTGTTTCCACATGTTATTCTTCGTGCGTGCTGTTGGGACAGAGTGGATGGGGATGACCAGGGACAGAGAGGAGTGGCGTGAGCGTGAGGAGGCCTATGTCCTGCAGTGGATAATTACGGGCTAATATGATTCTTCATAGAGCTCTCATCTCCACTGCATTTATAACTATTACTATAACATGTTCAATATTTGTTTTTGTGTGGTTGTATAATATTTGTTGTGGTTGGTAGACTAGCGGTTACGACGCCGGCTTTCGTACTGTTTTGTTCGGAGGTCGAGGGTTCCATCCCAGATGCCGACTATCATCCTCTTTCACGACACAAGCTTTAAGTAGCTTACTGTGAAAGAGTATATGAGTGTATTTGTGTTCACTTTGAGTGAGCACAGATTCATTTTTATAAAAAAATATACAATTTTTCATTAAACGTCTTTTATTACTTATGCGCTTCTAACCTGGCCTTCCTTGGCGGCAGATTCGATATGTATCAATCGACTATGTCTTCTTACTCCTTTACTTTCAGCCTTATAAACTCTTTTGGTTATCCTATTTGCATTCATTCTTTCAATATATCCAAACCATCACACTACCTTTCATACCCCGTTCTTTCCTAAAATTGTCATTTTTTTCCATGTTCCACAGAGAGTTCTTCGTGTCATCTCTACTGCAATAAACCTACCTGTTGTACACTAATGTTTGATAAGAACATCAACAAGAATACATATTAAAAAAAAACAGAGCTTGATTTATGCGTCCTCCATTGAAGGGACGAAATTTCAATGGTCCCTTCTAGTGTAGTATAAATATCGCCGATGCACACAAAATGCAAATTATGCGTATGCTAAAAAAACACATGACTTATATTTTGTGCAGCGGCGATATGATAGTATGTAACGGTCCAACATTTTTACTCACGCCTTTTTTTCTTTTTTCTTCACAATTTCGAAATTTGAAGCGTCCGTTTTAAGATTAGTCTCCTCCACAGCTTCCACCTGCAAACATCATTTTCAAAGTTATAAAATGAATCGAATGTATATCGAATAGTCAAACAGTTGAACTCAAACCAACCTTGGGTTGTTGAACCAGTTCCGGCGAAGCCACTATATTTGCTTGATTTGTTACAGGAGCGTTGCCAGACACAGCAGGCATCTGGATTTATATTTGTTTTCAACCATGAAACAACAAGAAAATAATAAAAATTTAACTACGTTGTAATAGATAAAAATACAATAAAATGGAAGACTTGCGGTTGCGATGAAGACTTTCCTACATTTTTATACTGGAGGTCGTGGGTTGGATCCCAGGTTCCGAACATGTACATGTTTTACGATGCAAGGTTAAGTAGCTTACTGTCAAAGAGTGTATTTGTGTTCCCTTTGAGTGAGCACAGATTCATTTTTATACAAAAAAATCTATACACATATGTTTTCTTAACCCATTCCGACAAGCTGGCAAATTGACAGTCTGCCTTTAAGTGAAAATTTTACACACAAAAATTGATAGACAATGTATACAATATAAATATGTACAGTAAATAATTTGTTTATTTTTTAACGTTATCTAAATATATAAAAGAAAGTTGGGTTAGTTTCACTGTTTATAACTTGAGAAAAGCTGAAGTGATTTTTATGTTGTTTGGTTTGTCAAATTCGTCTCCACTCCGACAACAAAAACAATGAAAAAGTAATATTAAAGTTAATATGGAATGGCTTTTTCCTTAATTACAACGCCATCTATGAAAAACTCCTCAAAAACACAATTTTTATTTACAGAGAGGTGTTGGTAGTCCAGTGATATCAATCGGCAGCTTTCGTACGTACAGCGTATTGGATCATGGGCTCGAATCCCGGCAGTGCTGACCATTTCCACATTCACGACGAAAGCGATTGCTTATTGTGAAAGATGTCAAAAGTGAATTTGTGTTCACTTTGAGTGAGCAGAGATTAATTTTTTAGTTAGCAGAGTTAGGTTTGATTTAGTATGTTAAAGTTTATCATTATTCGTTCAATGAGACCTCTATAAATTCTGACCCTACCGAACCTCTTGATCTGAAGTCCAGGTCCTACCGCTTATTAGGCTATCGAGGTTGGTACTATTCATAAAAGTACAGTAGTATTCGTAAAGCTAGTGCAATATAATTACCTGTACACGACGTTCCGGCATAGGAATCGGTTGTGGCAAGGGTGGTGGTGGTATGCTAAGGAAATTGAGTGGTGTGTCTAAAGAGTATTGTTGGTTCAATAAGTTGATTTCTGCTGGTGGTGGTGGAACGTAAACTTGCTGCATTTGTTGTTGCTGTTGCTGTAGTAGTTGCAACAAATCACTCCTGCCAATGTTATTCATGTTGTTGGCCTGCAAGCTGCTATCCATTGGATTTAAAACCTAGAACAATTTTCATATTAAATTAAACAGTACATCTAACCATGAACATATTTTCGCCTTATATCCAATAACTGTAAGTCATTTTTTCTCCTTTTTGAGATTTTCTGATCTATGTAATGGTTCAGTTGTATACTCATCTTCGTATGTCATCACATCACACATAAACAAGACTTAAAATTAGATTTTCGAGAAAACATTTGAATCTTCAAATTTTTGGTTGTGAGTAACATTTGATTTCAATAGTTGCAGATATAATTGTACTAATGTTAGTTACAAATTATTACAATTACTCAAATATATTTGAAGTTTTTATACATTTCTAAAATAACAGGATGTTCATAGTAAGATGCGGAAAAAGAGTTATTGTGTGAAAATAAATAATCTTTTGAAGGTGTCAAGCAAGACGGGCATCAGCTAGTGTATTATAATTTTCAATTCATGAATTTGATTAATTTAATTGTAGAGTAAATAATAGTAAGTAAAAGAGCCAAAATTACATGCTTCCAATATCCTGAGAGAAACATTCTCTTCAAATAACCTAGTCAATAATCTAATTAATTAATTGCAAAAATCGAAATATTGTAATTTATTGAAATAAATGATGTGAACATCACAATGCAAATCAACTTTTTTTATAGAGGCCACAATATATTTGCCTTCACTTAAATACATTTTAAGTTAAATTTGTAGAAGGCATAAAAACTTTATGACTTTTCCACATACCTATTTGTGAGTCAATTACGCGTTATTTCAAAATTTTTAAATAACGCGTAATTGACTCACTAATATGTGGAAAAGTCATAAAGTTTTTATGCCTTGCATAAATTTAACTTTAAATGTATTTGAGTAAAGGCAAATGTTATATTGTTGCCTCTAAAAAAAGTTGATATGAATATCACTTTTAAAAAACAGAGGTTTGAAAATTTAAAGAATTTCAGAACCAATTCATTACTTTATAATAACACTAGCCGCCTGTCGAACTTCGTCCTGCCTCAGAATCAATAAAAAATATTGTATTCAGAAGATCAAACTGCGATTCTAAACCACCCGTGAATAACCCTCAACACATAACAACCAATCGGTCTAATAAAAATGTGCAAACAGTTATCTGATGTGGAACACAATGAGATTAGTGGCTAACTGGTGCAGGTGAGGCCGACATTTCAGCAGCTCTAACGCCAGTATAACTATAGGAAAAACTGAAGCAGACTAATTCCATCTCACCCAGACACACCACGCTATTGACCGTGCAACTAGCCCCCCTGAAATACGACTAGGAGGAGGACAATATTTAACAATAAAGGAGGTGGACTATGAAAATATGTACCTCAAAATTCATTGGATTCTGCATTTGCATATTCAAACAAGAGTTACGGAAGACATCTTCAATGGTTATTTGGTCACTCTGAAAATAAAAAAAAATGAATTTATACACTAAAGATATTATATGGTATAATAAAGGTTTTTTACTTCAAGCTAGACATTATTCAAATCATAATGGACTTTTTTCAAATCAAATAGAACATTTACGATTCAAAAGGGACATTTATCAAACCATATTAAAGATTATTGACAAATAAGACGATTGAGTTGCGCCGAATAGCTATTGCTTTTGATAGTTCTCTATTCTGAAAGCATTTTACCCAATGCAATAATTGCGTAGCTATTGGAGATTGATTGCCTTTCAATGCAATTACATAATAAAAAATATGCCTGCAAATGACAGCAAATAAACGTCGAAATCGAAACAACACCAAAAAAGCTCTTAGGTAGAATTCCATCGGTCACCAGTACTTACACAATTGTTAGGTTGGATAAAGTGTGTTCAGAATATAGAACTGACAAGTGTCAATAATTGTCAGTTTTTCATTTCAGAATAACAATCATTACGGTCCGTTCAATTATTACATAATGCAATTTTTTGAGATTACATGAAACGCGCTGTAACATTTTTTTGCCCCCTTCCCTACCCTTGGCGTAACACATATTATGTAACTATCATTTATACTTGAAAATCACAACTACTATATAATTTGCGCTAGGTACTGGAAAGTCACTTAAATTTCTTTGTTCGAACCGTCCTTCCTGTCCCAGTAGCACACATTAATGTTTATTTTTTTTATTTACAAAACTCCCTATTGAACAAATACAAATACAATCCCTATTGAATTAATATTGGATAGGCACTTTTGGCTCTGAGCTACTCCTTTGCTCACAAATTATGAAATCTTAATAGGTGACATCATATAAAAACTTTACTTACGCGATTCTGCATGTTATTTCTCAAAAAGTCATAATTGTTGTATACGTCATAGCTGGTTTGTTGTTTCCTGGGGGGATTTCGTAGCTGAAAGAGATTAGTAATAATAATAATAATAATAATAAACACTTTATTGGCATGAATATACAAAAATAACAAACCAAAATTGGCGGGCTTATTGCCTGGGGCAATTTCTTCCAACCAACCTATAGTAAATGAGTTAGTAAATGCCAAAGTCACTTTGCGACAACATCATACCTAATAAAATTGAAAAAACTTACTACTTCATCCCAATAGGAGACAGATTGGGCGTCCAAATAATTTTGGTAATTTAATTGGTTTGGATCAGGTACAATGGGAGTTGGCTCTTGAGATATTTGCGGCGTCATCATTAATCCTTGAGCCATATTCATTTGTCTACTCTGCATCAATTCTTGTTGGCGTTGCAAAGTCAATTGCTTGATCATTTCCATTCTCTGTTCATTCCACAGACTCATGTCACCTAAAATGGTCTCATCTGGTGTCCACGGAAGTTCTGCCGCAGATAGTGGTTGCTGGAAAAAAAACAAAAGATTAATTCATATTATAGCACTCATATTATTCATAGTGAGTACATAATACAGGACCAATCCCATTATAACGAAATTCTAGGGACCAAGAATGTTTCATCACATTGTAGGGCAGCTTTTTCATTTTTATATTATCCACATTTTTTTTGAAGCGTTAAAAGAAACAATGAATCTGAGTGTTCTCATCTAACTCAAGTAGACATTGTCATAATCATGATAGAGTATCCTCAAGGCTATATCCACACTGACAGGTGTCAAGCTTAGCGCCTACAGTCTAGCGAGTCACCAACCAAAAACAAACATACAATGTTCAAAACCGACCGTACTGCATTTTTAAGTGGCTCGTTAGTTGCTAGCGTAGGACTTTGACACTAGGTGCGAGGCACTTCAGAAGGAAAAATGAATGACATAATGATTTTATCAGTTTTTAAAAGAGAATCTCTGTGGAATTCAGTTAATGACCTGTTTAAAATACACTTGTTTTTGGCTGATATGCCTTTTCTTAAATTAGAATACAATTTAATACAATTTTCTTTGACTTTAATGAAAAGTAAATTAATACTTTCAAATTCAAATTTTCCAATATTCCATTTCATTCAAAATATCACAAAATTCCACTTGGCGCCTAGAATCTAGCCAGTAGCTAAAACATTGGGTTCCTAGGGAGCGGTCCATCGTCTGACAAGACGGCCGTCTTTCAAAATTATATGACAATGTTTTTTGTTACTACGGAAACAATCTTGACAATGTTCTCAACTGACATTTTCACCGCTGTTTATAGTAGCGACGTATCCGTAGAAAAACAGAACATTAGTAAAAAGAAACATTATAAACCGGGGTGTGTGTCAAAAACAAGAAACCTAGCAACCACACATCCGGTGTGACCACCTTGTATCCTTGCAAGTTACTAGGTGAGAAGTCACTAGGCTCCAAGCGCTAACCTAGCCGCCTATTAGTGCGGATGTAGCCTAAGTGGATTAGACGAAAATAACAGAAATTCACTATGTGAATATACATACAAAAATATATGTATATATTTATTCATAGAATGGTACCTGGTATGATAGAGGCATCATGGTTGGATTTATTGGCATCGTAGGAGTCACTTGTTGAAACGGAGTGTAATGCGTTCCCATAGGCAGTACTTTGGATATATGATCCTTCAATTCAGAGTGAAACATATCCTGAAACAGCAAAATAAAATCTTGTATTATTAATGGATCATCAAATCAATGGTATTATGTATTGACAAGTTTAGATTTTCTGAGGTTATTCTAAAAAAAATTTAAGATGTTTGCATATCATTATTTTTAATACTGTATTAGTCTGAATACAATGGGATACTTTTTGACCGCTCAATTTCGGAGCATAAAATTTTTCAACATGTTGAAGATCCCCACAATTACAGAATTTTGGCGAATTTCACCACCTAAATGGCAAACATTGTAAACGTAAAGTGATCACGCTAAGCCAGCCTTCGACAAAACAGTAGAATACGGTCATAAGCCCGTAGTAATTCAAAATTGTATAAAATTTACCTATTAAAAATCGAACGCTAATTGATTTAATGACTGAAATCAAATAGTTGCGTCTATATTTATCTAACATATAATTTCTGTTAAAAATCGACTCGTGATAAATTAAATTGATTGCTTCAGGAAAAAAACTCAGTCTCTCTTTTTAGAATGGTTGGAGTTGCTGGTTAAAGGTTTCAATAAATGCTGCATTTCTAATTATTTAAATGGGACAGATGATGACATTTTGCAGGTTACTGAAAATATCGAAGATACCACAATGAAGACATCAACAGTTCAGATTCTGAATAAACATTTCCGTTTGTTTTTCATGTTATTTACACAATTATTAATAGTGTTTTACAATACTAAAATTTATTGAAATTAATGTAACCTGTGCTCATCATTTTATTATTATTATCTTATGTGATTAATTTTTTTTTTTTTTTTTTTTTTTATTTTATTAAAAGATACAACAGCTAAATATGTATTTTTACAGTCATAGGTAGTAACAATTTGTTTTTACATCGCCAATTAATGTATCCTATCTTTATGTAGATTATAATACATGCTATTTAAAAGAGAAGGACGGGAACGGGTAGGAGAGGAGAGGAAGGGATACCGATGCCCGCTGTCCCCGACACAGATCACACACATTCATTCATTCATTCCTTTTTACATATAGACATTCATACGTGTGCATTTATTCTACATATTTCCAATTCTTTTATGAATATTTTATTCTAAAAATCTTAAGAAAATTTCACGATGGCTTTAAACTTGAGGTTGCAAGGTTGTATTCGGACTGATGCGGAATTAAATGTAATGTTAGTGTAAATGATTTTTTGGGTAAAAATGAAGACTTACGGGGGGTGCAGGGTGTAGAGGGTCGTTCATTCTCCTTTCAATCGCTGATAAGAGAAAGCCCCTTTCAAAACCATAGTTCCTCTCTGGGACATTTCTACTCCTAGACTGTGCCATGGCATCTTTATCCATATTTGGATAAAGAGGCTCCCCGCCAACATTTTGATCAGTTGAATAGTTTGCCTGAACAGCCGATGCCGACATATCCGGGCTGTTTTCTTCCAAGACCCAGTTTAGAAGTGAATTGATATTTTCGGCCATTCCTTTACATCTGAAATCACATATAAACAATTGATTCCGTCTGTTCACAACTCAACTCCAATATTTAAAAGACAGAACCAATTACAGATACGGCAAATATTTTTAGTTCTCATAATTTTCGTTGATAGTAGATAAACTCGGGAATAATAATAATCAAAGAAATATGTGATACTTGATCAGAGGTTCGTACATAAAACTGTTGCTGCGTGAATATGGTCTAATCATCAGCATTTCTCAAAGTCAATATTGGGACCCTTTAACCTGTTAACCGGGGAGTTCCCATTCTAATTACGCAACATGTAACGGGCGCGTATTCTTTCACTACGACGTGTCAACACGCCACGCTCGGAGAACGTCATTTCATAGTACTGTTTTTTTTTATTTATACTTAAAATAAATAAAAAACTATGAAATATATATTTTATCGTAATTGATATGTATAAAATACAATGGAAAAAACAAAATTTCTACGAATACAAAAAGATACCAACTATAATTCATCATCGCTGATATCGCTCTCATTCATTTTGATGGACACTGAAATAAAGATATTTTTTAAATAAAAGGTTGGACATACAAATAATATATAATAGGAAATATTTTTATAGCCATTGAATGTATTTAAATAAACAAATAAAAAAAATACGTAAGTAAGTATAAGTACGTACCCGTCACTGGTCACACAACACAACCCACCGCTCACAACAGCGAAATGAAACTGACTCCATCCACGTATTAAATTCATGTCGAGACCCTTATGAATGATGTATTACTATAGTTGTTCGAAAATATAAGTCCCGCACGTTCCAGGGCGCAACATTATTTTCAAAGACGTATTCATATGGCATACCCGTACCCGATAATTTTTACGTATGACATATTTATACGTTCTGCCCGGTTAACAGGTTAAGGGAGGATATAACTGGTTTATAGTACAATCAAACTGTTGATGACCCATTTCTCTGCCTGTTGTCCGACAGGTTTTGATTCTAGTACACAAATATCTCAGTGATAAGAGTGAAAGCGACTTATTTAATAAATTTTATTACAGAAAACACACCCATTATGATGCGAAGATTCATCACTTTCAGTGGGAGCATTAAAAGCCTCGGTTACCCTTTCGTTAGGCTGGGATACCTCTGGTCCAGACTCCAGATTCATATCAGGTTGGACACTTCTGCAATATAAAAATAGTTCCAATGTTATAAGGTTCTTCATTGTTATTAATGGATTTCTAAAGGCTGATTTCTATAACATATATTTTGTTAAAAATCATCTATCTTTACATTTTGGAGTTTCAATAAACAAAGTCAAGATAGAATTTCTATCAGATTCGGAGAACCTTGAGGTACAATTCTATAAAAATCAGCTGTATAGCATTTTCCAGAACCTAACTTTAGTGTATAGCAACAATTAAAGCTGATTTCTTAAAAAAAAGGTCTTTCAAATGGTGAGAGTGATTTAGAACTGTTTGAGGCCGGAGTCTTTGACTTTGAGGATGAATATCTGTCACATAAATATTTTGTGTACGGTTTTCGGATAAGAATAATATCCATAAATAATTTGTTAATTGAACCACCTAATAAAATTTTTGAGTATAATGCTTTCAAGGTATATGTTTAAATGTCAGCTTATCATTTAACACGTAACTACAGATATTATGTTATCTTTAATACAACCACACAAAGAATCTGAAAAAAATAATTACTCTGTTATTTTGGGCATCTTGTCCTCCACTTTTGATCTATTATCTAACTTAACATCCGAAGACTTATTTGCAACAGGTGACACGATATCTCTTGAGGGTTCTGTTCCAATATGGGCTTCCTAAAACAAAGAGACGGAAATTAACAACTTTCTACTAGGTTACAATCCCGGAAATCGGAATAAAATTCATAAACAATATAACGTATACTTGCCTCCATTTTCTTGGCCAACTTATCAACAGGATTCGCAGGGAATGATTCTTTTTTTGAAGTTTCCTCACTACTTTTTGTCACAAACAATGGTTCATTTTCGTCGGATGAGTCAGAATCTGAAATTAAACAATGCAAAAAATATTTTAATCACCATAGAAAATTCATTAGCTTACCACATCATATAACAGCGGGGCTTCTATAATCTGCAGTCTTACTAATAACGTTTTTACTCATCACAGAGGGTCATGACCTGGGACTCTCCGCCGCAATCACACCATGTTTAGTTGTCCTCACACTGCTCCAACTAGTCAGCCAGGCAGTATCAGTCAACGTACATACAGCGTACTGGAGATTGTGGAATCGAATCTCAGTGCCGACCATTTCCGCTTTCACAACACAAGCTTTGCTATATGTGAAAGATGTCCAAAGAGTATTTGTGTTCACTTTGGGAGAGCCCATATTAATGAAAAAATAAGTAGGTACCTATATAGAATAAAAATTTACTTATATACAATATACAAACCTCTATCATCTTCTTTATTGTGTTCATTGGCATTATTATCATTGTTAGACTCTGTGTAAGCTCCTAAAGCATCAAATGAACCACTAAAATTACCCATATTATCATTTTCAGCCCTAAAACAATCATCACAGATATTAATCAAAAGGAAACTGGTTCCAATCTATGCCCTAATACGCCATATACATTAAACAATGACGAACCATTCGGGTAAACATGGCGAGTCTCCGGGGTCCTCCTGGTCAGCATTCACTTTGCGTACACGGCGCACTTGGGTTTTGCGTTCATTATCTTCAAAATCATCATCTTTATAACGCCAGGACATCCTAGCTAAAAAAAAAACGAAAAAAAAAAAGCAGGTGAATTTCAACATACGCATGTAAAGATAAAAAGTAGAATTATAGATCATTTATCTCTGTTTAGACCAATTTGCTAATTATTTTTTTCTTGTGTTTGCTATTGTCAGGAGAAGGTTCTTATGAAAGAAAAAATTAATAAAGTTAAGTGTAATACTAGAAAATTCAAGAAAACTTGATGTAAGTAACTTTCTTAGAACTTTTGACATTTTAAACTTTTCTATTTTGGAATTTTAATTGCCATTTGACAATCTGTCAGTTGTCATTACATACAATCATTGGAATTCTTCCTACCGTATATAAAGATAATAATATGTGAAGATTTACCAGAACTAGAAGTACGATGTTGAGAATTACCATCATTTGACCTCCAGGGCTGTCCCGGTCCGTGACCGTCCTCTCTCCACCAGGAAGGTCCACGAGTCCTAGAATTAAATGAATTCATCTTCAGGTGCGTTTCTACCAATCGAACATATAGCCAGAATTCCATAGAGTATGTTTTCTTCATTGTTGATATGGTCACCAAGGAAATAACAACGAGAAAAAACGTTCATTGCCCATGGTTTCCAATATAATGAGAAGGGCCCGCGCAGACAGGAAGTGTTCAAGCGTTCTGAGTTCCGCGTTTTTTGTAAGTAGTAGACCACTATAGCAAAGTCAGACCGCGCCGGTCTACTACTTACAAAGAACGGGGAACTCGGAACGCTTCCTGTCTGCGTGGGCCCTAAAAGAAAGTAGAATCTACTTCCCAGTAAACAAATCTAGTGCTTTAATGATTTTTAATACTTGGTTACATGTGTTGAGAAAAAAACTGTGGTCACACGCGGTATCTGTGAATCCTTAACTTATTGCTTTTATTCAACATTTACAGAATACAAAGCTTGAATATTATACACAAAATTGTAGCTTGAAATGTCTACTTCAAAATAAGATCCCCAGTTTAGTGTACGTACATATCAATAATCAGTCATAATTTCAATAAATGAAACAACCCGTCTGCCTGTGTGAGTGAGACAAGTTTTTATGTCAGCCTCCTCACAGCCATAAGAAATCGTTAAACTACCCAAAGTTTCCCAAACTGTAATATGTTGCGATTGAATGTTGTGAAGGATATCACGGAAGATGAGGAAGATATTTCAAATCAAGATATTTAAAAAAAATGCAACTCAAGCAGAGTTTCACCGCTCTGCGTGTGTGACCAAGATATTGAACTTACTTTATAGTTCGAAACTGAAAATAGTCTGAATTGCCCGTTTGAGGATTTGGACCACCGTAATAAGAAGGAAAGTGCTTAACCCGTCCTCCATGACCCCTGTAAACAAACAAGAAAGAAATCATGGAACAACAATTTCTATCGTAGAAATTAAATTATGCACTATTTCCAGAATTCACTACTTACGTGTTAACTACAGGTCGTACTCTAGCGTCTGTTCGAAAATTTGTGTCCCTCTGCGGACGCGAACTAATATTACCAGTATTGGCACCTCGAGAGTCTTGGTGGTAGCGCTTCTGAAATTGCAAAATTGACGAGGATAGTGAGATTAAATTGAATAATAAAATTCACTAACTGATGAACATGCATTTCTTGGTGGAGTTTATTTGAAAATAAAGTTCAAATAAAAAATTGTATAACTTTTCCACAAATTTTTTATTATCCTGACTAGTTTTGTAGGCACACATCCTACATGGTCACAGGAGACTAAGAAACAGTTTCTTTTTGTCAGGATAATAAAAAAAAGTTATACAATTTTTTATTTGAACTTTAAATTGAATAAACTTAGGAATTGTGGTGATACATAATTAATTTAAATATATTTTCTCTACGGTGTAAAAATATACATAATGCATTTAAGGCTTAAATGTTTGAGTATATTCCGCTGGTTCTCATTTTGAGCAAAAACCAAATGATGAATTTTCGACACCTTGATGGGAGAAAAATATATATTTATAAAAATGGACCCCTCTTCCCTGGTCATCGCATCACGCGTGAACGGCTAGACTAGTTTTGCAAATTTTTTGTTGTCTTTAAAGCTACTCTCAGTAGTTCTTATGAAAAAAAAAATAAGAAGGTGTGATTGTCAAAATGTGCCCTGTAAACATTGTTAAAAACAGATAGATGATACATCGGTCAGAATTATATTAGTCAAATAGGAAATAATTTGTCATTATAAAATTTCAAATTCAATATTCATTTTAAAGAGAGAACAACGTCCGTCAGGAAAGCTAGTAAGAAAAAGATTAAAGAAAAAATAATTACCGGGTCATCCATATCGGTTTGCAAAGCAATCGGCAGTTGAGTATTGGCAACGTACAATTCTTCGTGTTTAATTAAGTAATCCGGTGCTGCAGTATTGGCGTCAAACAAAGCTAGCATCTCTTCCCTCCCATATCTGCATTCAATTACAACACAAAATTATAATGTGTAAGGCTAAGTGCACACTGCTTAGCACCTAGAGTCTAGTGACCACATGTTTGTTTACTTGGATAAACTAGTGAAGACGTTTTAGCCAACATTTTAATAATATGTGTGTTGGGTTATCTTCAAGGACGGTCTAGAATCGCTAGATTCTAGGCCCTTAGCAGTGTGGATGTGGCCTGACAATTTAATAACGGTTATTCGGAACATGCCCATGAGTTCCGTTCGTTTCGATAGTGTTGCGTAGAATCCAACTTTTTTAACGCGCCCTTATTTTGAACTGACAACAGTCGAGTGAGCCAATAGCAGCTGTAAATACGAATTTCGCGCAGTTGTAACAAAAGCGGTGTTGTGGTTGGATGTTAGAGATTGCTTCGGCTATAATCCCGCCATTGCCACTATTTTTTAATGTGCATAAAGAATTAAATAAATAAATAAAAGCGGTAACCATGGATCGAATCAAATGCAACCCCATTGGATCGGATGTTCGAAATATCCCTCAATAACAGGATGAAGAAAAGTGAAAAAATGAAAAAAAAATGTATTCAAATATACTCATTTTGTATATACACATAATTTACAGTGTACCTGCATTATCCATTTTAGACAATAAACTAAATTTTAAAAGAAAAAAAATCAAATCACAATAATAGGTAATATTTAATAAATAAAAAGCATACCTGATACAATAAGTCAACTACATAATACTGATATTTCATTAGTATGAAGGTCGTTCTAAATAATGAGCCATATTCACAGCATGTTATATTTTTTTATTTATTAAGAACAATATAGACCCCGTAGACGCTAGTATGAAACGGGGATATAACAAACTCGCGTTTGTTGTCAAACAAAACACATCTGTTTTTTTTTTAAACATGTCGGCACATTATGAGAATGAATCTCTAAAGCAGATTCAGATGGAGTGCCAGGGCTACAGGTGTGAGTGAATGGAGAAAGAAATGAAACAAGCGAGGCTTTTCCAGAAAGGCAGACGTTCGGAGAAGTTCAGTTCCACGAGTGTTGCTAATCTTCAGATAAGTCTTGATTTTTATCTTTGAACTGAACTCCCCAAGTCTTGCACCTTTATTCATAGTAACCAGTGTCATTTAATCAGCCAATTATAGATCCCCATTAAGTTTCCATAATACAATTTATTTTCGCTATAAATGTGGAACATATTCTCAATTATTACAATGCTTTATTATACAATAAAATATTTTATAAGATTTTACAAATAAATGCTAGGGATGTTCAAAGTTTTCTCAGTATGGATATGAAGGAAAAGAACGAAAAATCTGAAAATAAGCTAATTAAAACAAGAAAAAACACTACTAGGATCTTTATCACAAGCTCCAGTGTCTCTACACAGGTGCTCGATTTGGGTGAATATTTCTGCATCAAGCATTTTTATTTGTGCATAAACTAATGATTGCAAACTGACTAAAATTTCTAATTGTCTAATAATGTATTAAAAAAAAAACACTCTCATTGCTAACTAAAAACAAGAATACTGTGAACTTTCCTTGTAAGCGCTATTAATAAATAAAAGGAGCAATAAATTTATATACGTATTTTATTTTTTTTAAAGTTACATTACATAGTATGAATAATATATGGGGCCGTCCATTAATCACGTGATGTTTTTTTTTTGCAACTTTTTAGACCCCTACTCACCCCTGGTGAAATTTGGAGATGTTTTGGATTATCTCCCCCCCTCGAAATCACGTACTTTTTTAGGCTTTTAATTTTCGTCAATTTTTGATACCTACTTCTGAAAGTGCAAATGTGTTTCTTTAAATTCAACAGAAAAAATAAATACTTTTTTTAAGGTTTGTGTATTCACATAGTGAAAGTTCATTTTGATGATTAAAATGATTACACAGATGCACTTTCACAATTTTTTATGAATCTCGAGTGCTTTCGTCCGACTCACGCAGACATTGTCAAGAGACTAAACTAAAAATTATAACTCATAGAAAAGTATGTCCGACGATACCTGTGTTCTTCTGAGTGCAATACCCTCACATTGTTCGTACTAAAAGAATATCTAGCCTAAAAATATGTATACAATAATAATAATATCTTGTCATCTGATAGTTATAGTATCCTCTCCCACCATCATTGTAACATACTTTTCTTTGAGTTTATAATTTTTAGTTTAGTCTCTTGACAATGTCTGCGTGAGTCGGACGAAAGCGCTCGAGATTCATAAAAAATTGTGAAAGTGCAACTGTGTAATCATTTTAATCAACGAAAAAATAAATGCACATGATTATCATACCCATAAACATTGCGCAAGATTAAGTGCAATGGAGAGCTCTTGTTTCTCCTTATGCCCTTAAGTGGGGCGTAAAGGGAGCTTGGATGTTCATACTAGACCCCCCCCTCCCCCAATATGATCTTTCGTGATTTTTTTCCAGCTTCCCACCCCCCTTTCTTCTCCCTTTTGAGCTCACATGATTAATGGAGGCCCCTATAGCTTATAACAATAAAATAAGAGATGTTCCCGCAAGATGCGTAAATCTATGCGCTTAGCACAGTGCTGTCGGTGTCGTCAAGCAGTCTCTAAATTACACTGATGTGTTGCATTACTTCGAATAAGCCAAGCACCAACCGATTAATATGACAGTTTTTTTTTTTGAAAACACTATACACTACAACAAAACACTACGAGATTCGACGGGTATAATGTCTTTGAAATTTTACCTATATTCAGCTAGTTGGCACTTGGTAGAAGAAGCCGGTCGAGATTTTGTAAAAGAGTTAGAAGTAAAGTTGGGTTCTTGCGGCTGAGACAGATTCTGCAACCATTCAGGGCCAAAGTTCATGAAGTTATCTGATCGCTTCTCAGCCATTTGTATTTTGTATCTAGAAAAAAAAAAAAAAATACACTCATCCATTCCTTTTAATAATGAGAAAAACTGTCTGAAGCTATAAATATGAAGTTTTTTTTATTTTTAAGCTTGAGATAATTTTTCTCAATGTATCTAATAATGGACATGATTCCAAATCCCTAAAACCTGGTTGTCATTGAGGAAAGCTACCACAAATGATTCTCAAACTGTGAGTCGCGGCTCGCTGGGGAACCACAATAAAGTGAAGTTTCTCAATTCCTCAAAAAGGTCATACATTTTTGAAAATGATATGACGTCTTAAGGGAGCCATCAACCGAAAAACATTGGGAACCTCTGCTGTAGACCACATATATCATATTCTGTATGAAAAAGAAGTGTTAAAATTAAAGAAAATGTGTTACAATAAATAATAATCGAGCCGCATGATAAGTTGTGTAAGATATTAACCTTTGGTGTAGATTCTAAACATTCACAATTGGGCCGATGGAATTATCTCCTTCTTTGCGCCTTTAAAGTACATTTTATGTTAGTCAATTAATTCTCTCAAAAGCTGTCCACTGCACTCAATCTTGTGCAGTTTCAATTATGTACCTCTTCCCATTTCATATCCGAATCTCTCTGTCTGCGTCGATGGAACGGAAGTCAGCATGAGAGGGTCTCTTCCTTGTCTTCAAGACCAATGAGATGAAGAACAGGGCTCTTCTCTATATATTCTCCACATAGAGCTGTCTCTGTGAAGATAGTAGTAAAACCCTCCACTTCCATACTCTCTATAGAGGTGTTGATGCATCCTCTCCACAATCCTGGAAATGTTAGGTCTGCGCTGGATGCATTAAGTGGATGCACACATGCATCGTTCATGGTATTTAATTAGATTAATACATTTCATTTAAAGAAAAAATTAATCTGGGCTCACCCAAAGGAAAATCTTTAATTTTTCTTATCGACATCAGTTTATTGGAACACTAGTGAATTTCGTGTGTTGTCTTTTTGTTCGTATTTAATAATATCTGTGTTTGGTTGGTGTTTAAAAAATTATAATAAAAATAAAAGAAGAAGATGGTAGGCACCGGGATTCAACAGAAAAAGCTGAAAGAAAAATATTGACCAAAATACTCGACTGTGATGTATTGTTTTGTGCATGTGAAGTAGATTTAGTTTATGTTAATATTTAGTACTCAGGAAATTTATTATCGTTGAACATTTATTATCGTATATAGTTGAACAAAATGAGATGTGCAGAAATAATTGTATAGTGGAAATAAAATACGCACTAAACGCCAAAAATGAAAAAAATGAGTTGAGTATGAGGAAATGTTCTATAAACCATTGTCAATAGCCTAAATATTGCACTAAGTCCATATCGATGATCTAAAGGTGTAAAAAAACAGATCCAAAAATCATCATAGTACTATATCTGTATGGGGGGAAAATCAGTTTTATTAGATAATCTCAAAATGAAGTTTTTGGCGTATGGTGCGTATTTTATTTCCACTATACAATTATTGTCCTGTATTGGTGGAACGTCAAGAATAATAAATTTATTTCATGTGTGCTTAAGTGATTGTTATTTCACATAACTATTGTGACTCATTCACCGAGTGAGTGTCAAGTTACTATGTGAACGACTGCTTCAATGTAAATAAATAATTCAACTGCAACCCAGAGAGCATCATGTTGGAGAGGTTATCATCTTGTTTAACACTAATAAATAAATAAATAAATTTATTGTTAATCAATATACAAGTATATTTTCCTTTTACAGTTTTACGTATAATAGGTAATATGTTGCCCATTGTTCTTTATCGGTGTGAGTCCTGGCACCTGACAAAAGCCCAGGCACAAAAGGTCTCTGCATTTTTCTCCACAATGGAGAGCTCTTGTCTTTCCCTTTGCCCCTTTAAGTGGGGTTTAAAGAGAGGATGAATGGACGGATAGGTAATTTTGTTTTAAGTATCAACCAGTTTTAATGA
The DNA here is from genome assembly GCA_963576905.1 of Mystacides longicornis. NCBI lineage: Eukaryota > Metazoa > Arthropoda > Insecta > Trichoptera > Leptoceridae > Mystacides > Mystacides longicornis. Next base: position 17,825,640 of record OY756429.1, on the reverse strand, counting down.
CCAGGTTAATCGATATCTGGCAAATAACCATTGTTACTACTTTACCCACATTTCAATAAACAAAGATAACCACCTTAAAGATACAAACAAATGTCAGAAAACTACGGTCAATTAAGTTTTAATTCATAAATATTCTATATGAGATGTTCCTCCTGAGACAGATATTAGCCGATTTTTGTCCCCCGTACAAAACACAAAAGTGACACAAAACATCAAAATCAGACGATAGAGAATAAAATAGTAATCCAAACAAGCAAGCTACTAGTTATTAAAACCCTTTTTCACTGATTTATATAGAATGCATAGCTCCCGGTACTTTGAAAGATTGATACAAAGTTTGGATAGAAATCCCATCTCATCTTTGTTTATTGAAACATCTAAACCGAAAGAGAGAATTTTATTAAAAGATAGATTATTGATACCAAACGTGTAAGAATTATTAATCTAAATCTAGTTCCGATAACAGGTGCATACATTTATTTACTATCTTAACCTGTTATAATAAGCTTTCATAGTGTTATGGAATATTGTCAACTATTAACGTGAAAGTTTAAAAAAGGGTAGTAAAATTAATTTACCTACAAGGGTAAAATAATTGCTGTATCATACCATGGAAATCATAAAAAGACTTAATGTTTTACTTGACAGAGTTTGAGTCAATAGTTGAGAATGACAAGAATGCGCAATGATTTGATTCAGTTACAGGATATGACAGTGTCCTAAACCAAGAAGGAGAATAACAAAAAAAACTAAAGACGGAGATTCACTCTTCTATGTTATTATTCAAGAAGTGCACAGAACAACCATTAAGAAATTTTATAACGCCTATAACTATAAATCTTATAATATAAACGTTTCTGTCACTGACTTACTGCCTGCCTGACTGAATGATGTCATTAACGCTGTTAGTTCCTGTGTTTCCCAGAAGATGGCGCCACTCGCAACTAAAGAGAAATTTTGTTCTACTAATCTGCCGTGCTAAGCAAAAAAGCCGTATCTCAAAAAAATTTTTTTTTTTGTTTTTTATCGCTTCTGATAGCTAAACCCAGTCTGTATCTGTTCCACTAAGCCAAAAATTCATATCTCTCATATAACATAGAAAAAAACACCTAAGAATATATTTCGTATCTCAAGTTTACCCTAAATTATGAAGAAACTTAGCCGTATGTTATTTTTGTGAAGCTAAAGAGCCGTATGTTAAAGATACATGAAAAGGGTTAAGGAAATAGCGATCTTAACTCAAACATAATTACTAAGGCAAAAGGCAGTAAGTTTCTGTTCCGAAGGATTTTAAAGTTGCCGCCTCGATGCTTAGTATTTTTTTAACAAAATACGATTTTAAAATGTATTTGGCTTCCTGAGATTACAACTGTTGTACTGGAAAGTGGACGTTAATCATTTATATGTAAGGGTTAAATTAGTCTAAAAATATATTTGGTACTTGGGTATTTTTTTGTCTATTAACTATTACGATTAACCTACTCGCTGTGTTTTCGTGTCATTGTCTGTTCTGCCGTGCTAAGCCAAAAGGCGTTATCTCAACAAAACCTACTTTCGAGATAATTGATATTTTGTAAAAATCATTTTCGCACTAACTTTTAATAAAAAAATTGTATATATTTTTATTGCTTTTAACACTATTTCATGTCTATTTATTAAAAGTGTAAACAAAATATCACTTCATTATGTATTTCAGTGTTTTTTATGAGATACGGCCATTTTACTTAAAATATTTTGATTTAAAAAGTGAGTTACCGCTTTCGATCGTAGGCTTAGTATGCAATTTTCTATACAAAAATGGAAATATTCAGTTTGGTGAAAAATTGATAGTTCTATTTTGAAAATAAGGCCGATTTATTTTTTTTAAATAATTTTAATATATTAAAAATAAATTACGATGAATTAAAAAATGATAGGATGTTTTATTCAAACAAAAAAAAATCCTCAAAAGTTGCGGTTTCTCTACAAAAACTCAAACTCGCCGGACGTCTGCCTTCAAGATTGAAAGCTTGTTTCATTTCTACAACCTCTCACAACCCCTGGTAATCGGAGCTTCAACAATGATGGAACCGCTGCTGTCTCCCGATCTATCGACATCTGGTGCGTAAGCGTGTCGGTGATACTGAGGGCCTTCGTAGCTGCATGAGCTACTGGTTGGACCCTGCCCAGCTGACACAATCTGTTTTCAGGTCTTACAGGGTTTGGAGTGATTTCAGAATACCATATTTTTGCCTTTGAAATTTCGATCAAGTTAGTTTTCTTTTTTGGGGGTGGCGACGATACTGGCTGTTATAAAATCATTTTCGAACCTAGTTTTATAGATCAAATCGTAGCTGCATCTGTTTACTTCGACCTGCACAATATCATTGATATAGGGGCGCGGTGAAAATCGAGAAAGCTTGTATTGTGTCGTGTAGTCATGCCTTTCATAAAGGTCATCTAGAGTCATTTTCTTAATCTTGACATTTTTTTCCGGTAGAACACACCTACAGCTAGAAAAAATCTTTAAAAAACATCACAGCGAGCAGGTTAATCGTAGTAGTTAATAGACAAAAAATACCCAAGTACCAAATATATTTTTAGACTAATTAAACCCTTACCTACTTGTAAACAATTAACGTCCACTTTCCTGTAGAACTGTGGATATATCTCCGGTAATCAAAATAAATTGTTAAATTTGCGGAATATAAAGATAAACTGAAGTGTCGAGAGAAAAAACAATAATTGTCGATAAATTAAAACTATGAGATAATTAAATTTTAATGCTTAGGTAAAACTTATTTATTTATTCAAGATTTCAACGGCTTAAGAGCCTTTTACATTGGATAGGTAATTTTTAAACATACAGAAACAATAGATAACCTAATAAAATATAATTACATGTTAATGATGAAAAAAATAAACTACGCAGTATCTCCTGATCCAGTGTAACCAGGTACGTGTCGCTCCATGATTTCATTATAAAGCGATATTTCAGGAAGCCAAATGAGTATCGTCGCCACCCCCAAAAAAGAAAACTAACTTGATCGAAATTTCAAAGGCAAAAATATGGTATTCTGAATCACTCCAAACCCTATAAGACCTGAAAACAGATTGAGTTTTTGTAGAGAAACCGCAACTTTTGAGGATTTTTTTTTGTTCGAATAAAACATCCTATCATTTTTTAATTCATCGTAATTTATTTTTAATATATTAAAATTATTTAAAAAAAATAAATCGGCCTTATTTTCAAAATAGAACTATCAATTTTTCACCAAACTGAATATTTCCATTTTTGTATAGAAAATTGCATACTAAGCCTACGATCGAAAGCGGTAACTCACTTTTTAAATCAAAATATTTTAAGCAAAATGGCCGTATCTCATAAAAAACACTGAAATACATAATGAAGTGATATTTTTTATTTACACTTTCAATAAATAGACATGAAATAGTGTTAAAAGCAATAAAAATATATACAATTTTTTTATTAAAAGTTAGTGCGAAAATGATTTTTACAAAATATCAATTATCTCGAAAGTAGGTTTTGTTGAGATAACGCCTTTTGGCTTAGCACGGCAGTAATGTGGCTGACAGTATAAGAAAGTCTTGATGTGGAGAAAAACAATTTTACGGAATATTTAAAGACTCACATGCGAATTCAACCATAAGAAGGCAAAGTTTGCATGAAAAAGTTCACCAAATCAGGAAACTAACGCACACGCCTGACTTCACAACGGAGAAAAGCCTTACGAATGCAATGTTTGCAATAAAAAGTTTACGCACTCAAGCAAATTAAAGATTCACTTGCGAAAAGGCATTAAGCCACATGACGCATGATGTATTAATTTTTTAGTCTTAAATTGCGCAATGTGGTAAACAAAGCATATTTACACACAATAAAAAAAATAATTTCACATTTTCATTATTACATCGGTTCGCATATATTTTTTGTTTCTGGTGTAAAATTTTATAAATGTTGATTGAAGCCTTTCACCTGAGCACAGTCGTCCCGTTGGCACTAATTTAGTGCTTTAAAGTCTCACATGTGAATTCAGCCATATGAGAGCAAAGTTTGCAAGAGAAGGCCATAAGAGGGCACCGCGGCGTTTTTTAAAAACTAGTAATATAATAATAATCTAACTTATAAAAGAAATACAATGGGTGTTCAGTGTACGAACATTTGGATGACAATATACGCTAGGGTGCTTCTTAAAATTTGAATTTTAAAATAACACCCTGTCATTCAATTCTACTATGTAAAAAAATGGATTTCAGAATTTTAAAACATGGTTTAGGGGTTGCTACCGGCTGGTGAATATTTGTATAGAAAATGTATGGAGACAGAATCTAAATTGGAAATTTTTCTTACAGTTTTTGTTATAATAGGTGTGTACCTATTATATCAATATTTTTTTTTTATTTTGAAATAACTTTAGGATTTAATTCTTAAATAAAATTCCTATTTTTTTTTTATAATTTTTCTATACCGACATGACATTTTCTTCAAGAGGTAGCGACCTCTAAAAGTTGTTATAAGAAATCTGTATTACAGAATAAAATACAGGGATGTCCTTTAAAAGTTTAGAAAAAAATTCTTTTGACCGTGTAAGAAGCACCCTAATAAACATGTGTTGAATAACAGACAAAATCAGCAGAAAACCTCTAATGCTTGGTAACATAATCTTCATTATCTCACCCTTACCGAAGAATGTTCAGTATTTTATCTAGTGTAATGTTTTTGATGCCCCCAAACGATAAATTCCCAAATTCATAAGCAAGATTCCCACCTCCCGGTTGCAACAATTGTTTTTGGTCATCATGTTTTCATTGTTGAACATTGGCGTGATGGCACTAGAAGCCCCTATAGAATCCCGCATGTAAGGATAAGGCTATAAGTCACCTCGGGGAGCCTCGTACTAACATATCCGTCAGTCATACATCCTCTGACACAGATCAAACGACACCTTGAATTGGGGATTTTTGGGCAGAAAGGTTTACTCCTTACGGCATTATAGGATTAGGTGAGTAGGGATGGGAGGGCTTTTAGAGGGAAGGAGAATAGTATATAGTTGTAGGAAAAGTTCTGCTATTGTCTGCTAGTCGACCTTAACATCCACTGGGTTATCTTGCACCGTGATTTCAGCCTGGGTCGACATAACAAGCACTAAACAAGTAGGCATGCTACTTTCCGCTATCTTAATGATCTTTTTACTGCCACCAAGCAATTATAAACTAGTAAGATAGACTATACTTAATATGAAAATTCTAAAAGGATTTATGTTATCTCACTCAGGTCCCTCGTGTGTTGGCAGTGAGAATACCAAACACTGTTAACAATAACTACCTTCTTCTCCAGCCTCTTCTACAGTCAATCAATTTCCTATGCTTTCTTGCCTATTCTGTTTGCTTAAAGCAATATGAATTGTTATACACAACACTCTGATATTATCTTCTATTTCACTGATTCAAAAGTTAGAAAGAACATATACCTGCAGCTGTTTATTCTAGAATATAACGAGTGATCTGACACACGAACACTAAATACTGTAAGTACTATACACAGGAGAAGTTATCTGATACTGTAATTTAGAGTTTATACAATAGTCCATGTGTTAGAACAGCAGGGTAAAACACGAGTGTGCACCATACAAAAAATAATGTTATAAAATTAAGTTAGATCTAATTACCCGTAGCAGATATTCTGCGTTACACCATGAAGGTGAAACAATAATATATGAGAATGAACATTTACAAATTAGGTTATAACAATGGCGACCTTACAGTTTGTAATAATAATCTACCAAACTGACGTTGAAATACAAAAGAATGATGATCCACCTTTTTATACTTATGATTGCATTAAATGAATGCATAACATAAAGAGAATGGTTATCAGTCAACATTTTTTTCTGTCCTTTACGAAGAGTTGAAAAAGCAAGATAACATGGAAAATTCAAACTCGTAACATTCAACATAGTCATCAATTGATACATACGTATTTTTATTTATGGTATTTGAATAAACTAATTAATGATAAAGATGAATAAAGCAGATTACCTGAAATTAATAAATCGAATATTTTCAACAAACGCAACGACACTACACCAAAGACAGCACAGCAATCACCAAAGAATATCGGATTGTGTTGTTATAATTTTATCTATGGACGATATCAACAGAAAACTAAATAGTTATTTGTATCTATGAGAAAATATCAGCTACTGGAAATGTCTGATATCCGTCATTATGTTGAACCCCTAGGTGGCCTAGATTGAGAGTTCAGGGTAGTGAGTACGTAACTTTTGCTATAGCACGACTAACCACACATCAATCTAACTACTCATAACCACGACTTAACTACATTAGTAGTTAGCGCGAGTACGTAACGCGATAACACAATGTAGTTAAGTTTTAAGCCGGAAATAGTAACGTTTGCCAACATCTAACACAAAAAAATGTTTTTTTCATTGTATTTTTCAATGAATTTTTTTTTTTTATTTGTTCACCGCGATTTGCCGATAATTTGTAACATCGCCCGGAAGATAAAGTAGTGCACGGATACTTATTTTGAAGTTGCGCGGAGAGAGAAAAAACTTGTGGCGGCCATCATTATTTGATATTTTTCATTATGATTTGTGGAATTTTAATAATTTTAAGAAGTAAATACACTTGATGTTTTCTGATACTCTTTGAATACTCTTTTATTTTCCCTATAGATTTTTTATCTTAATTATTATTTGTATGTCTTAATTGTTTGTAAAATATTTGCTTGCGAGAAATAAAGAAAGATTTTATTTTTATTTATTTATTTTTTAATAATTTCCATACAAATGTTGAAAATCATGTATTGTTTTCCCTTTCGTCTGCTAATTTTTCTACAAACTTGAGTTGTTCCAATCGGCTGACATAAAAAAAAATATCTAGTCGATAACAAATCCCAAATAAAAAAAATATTAACCTAGTTTTATATGTATTACGGTATTACTATTTTATTATAAAATATTTAATTTGGGAAATAAAATAAAAAATAAAATTAATAAAAGTAGTAATGCATTCTTATTTCCAATAAATTAATTATTTAAAACAAACGATGCAAAAATAATAACAAAGCGCGCAACTTTGACAGCTCTAAACCACATATAAACTGCCTAACTACACTGGAACGCGACCCGACAGATGCTGTTATAATAACCACGTTGAAACACACATCTAACTACTTTCGTAGTTAAGTCGGACGTTACGTACTCGCGCTAACTACACTAGGAAGTAGTTAGTCGTGCTATAGCCCTTACGTACTCACTACCCAGGTATTGGGTTCGCACCTCCCGACTGCGGACTGCCGGCGTCGATCGGCGCCGGCGTGGGATGTTTTCTGGGGAGCTTCCGACAAGACACACTTGGTGGCAGCACTTCTAATAGGTCTAAATATTATGAC